>BSBM01000261.1:2497500-3697500 GCA_027924585.1 Larix kaempferi
TGTTTCCCTTGAAATTTTCAGGGAACCCCTGTCAGTCCATTCTGCATATTTCATCCCTGAGGACCCTATCCTCAATTCCCCTTCCTACAGCCCGAAATCCCACATTTGTCTATTTTTAGGGTTTTCCATAACTTCCTCAGATTTCACCCAATCACCTTCAATTTTTACCACAGAGTTCCTTTCTTAATTCTGCTTATTTGTTCCCCTCTGCCAAATTTTTCCATTCTTTCACCCCGCTTCTGAAATCCTTATTTTTGCTTCCCTGTCTATCCAACAGTGTCCAAAAACCTAGTCAAACCCCAATTACCCTTCTGATTTTTTCCCAAATCCAAATTTTCCCTTACTGAAGTAGTTCCTGTTTTTGTTTTCCTACCTAGTCAAAAAAAAATAAAAAAATCCTGGTTATGTTTGTCACCCGTGCAGGAGCAAAAACCATGGAGGAAGCACTTGCAGCCATCCAAGCCAAACTCCAGGATCTGGATGAAAAATTTCTTGGTCTCCATCTTGAACATTCAGCTATGAACAACAAACGGCAGTCCGAGTCTTCAGCAGACAATGGGTTCTCTTCTTCTAGCAATTTTCGTGGTCCGAAGCTTGATTTTCCTCGCTTCAATGGTACCGATCCAACTGGATGGATCTATCATGCATAACAGTATTTCAGTCTGCATAATACTTTTGATGTCAACAAAGTTCCGTTGGCATCCTTTCATTTGGAACAGGAATCTCTTCAATGGTACCGTTGGTACATCAAGGCTCATCTAGAGCCCAACTGGCCAGACTTTTGCCAGCTCCTTTTGCAACGATTTGGTCCTAGTGCTTTTGATGACTTCAAAGGAGCCCTCACTAAACTTCGCCAAACTGGCACTGTGAGAGAGTATCAAACCGAATTTGAGAATCTAGCCAACCACACCGAAGGATTGTCTGATGAATTTTACCGGAGTTGTTTTATCAGTGGTCTAAAGGATGCCATCCGCTTTGAGGTCAAAATTTTCTGTCCCAACACAATGATGGAAGCACTCGGGTTGGCTAAGTTAGCAGAAGACAAGATTGAAACCCAACAATGCTCCAAGCCCACTTTTGTTCCCTTCCGAACTATGGGTTCTCAGCGACCACCTATACCGTAGGTTCCTCGACCGACTCCTATCAAGCGTTTTTCTGAAACAGAGATGCAAGCACGCAGAGAAAAGGGGCTTTGCTATAATTGTGATGAGAAATTCACTCGGGGAGATAGATGTGTTCAGCAAAAGCTCTATCTCCTGGATGTGGAGTCTCTGCCTGCCTCTAAAATGGGTGACGAAGATCCAGAAACACTGGATGCTCCGGTCGACATTCAGGAACCGCCTATTGACCCTCCGTCTCAGGATGACCAGCCAGAGATATCTCTCCATGCTTTAGCTGGAATCACCACCCCCCAAACAATGCGGGTTAGGGGTTACTTCAAGAAGCTTCCTCTTACAATCCTCATTGATTCTGGTAGCACTCATAATTTCATTGACCCTCGGATCGCCAAACAAGCTGATTGTTTTATCCATCCTTGCTCCAACTTTGAAGTCATGGTTGCCAATGGGGGCACATTACCTTGCAAAGGGAAGTGTCGAAATGTGCGTATCTCTATGGGAGATTATACCTTGCGCTCTGACATGTTTGCCTTGCCCTTAGGCGGATGTGATGTGGTTTTGGGCACTCAATGGCTACGCACACTCGGCCCTATCTTATGGGATTTTGTCAAACTTTAGATGCAGTTTTCCCTCAATGGACACAAACACACATTGACAGGATTACAACCAGGTTCTCTCAACATCATCAGTTCACATCGCATGGAAAAACTCCTCAAGAAGAATTCCCATGGTGTCATCGCTCAGATCCATTCCATCCAGATGCAACCATCAGCTGTCTCCACTACTCCTTGGGATCTACAACAAATTCTGGATCGATATACAGGTGTCTTTGCTGAACCAGTGGGATTACCACCTTCCAGGCCAGAAGACCATCGTATTCAGCTCCTTCCTGGTAGCGTTCCTCCCAACATCAGGCCCTATCGCTACCCATTCCACCAAAAAACGGAGATTGAAATGCTCGTTCGGGACTTATTGAAGCAAGGTATTATTCGCCCAAGCACTAGTTCATTTTCTTCTCCAGTTATTCTTGTCCGCAAAAAAGATGGGTCATGGCGCCTCTGCATTGACTTCCGAGCACTTAATCACCTCACCATCAAGGATAAGTTTCCAATTCCTGTTGTTGATGAGCTTCTTGACGAACTTCATGGGGCTCACTTTTTCTCCAAGTTGGATCTTCGTTCTAGGTATCATCAAATTCGGGTTCATGCGGATGATATTCCTAAAACAGCTTTCCGCACACATGATGGCCATTATGAGTTTTTGGTCATGCCCTTTGGCCTCACTAATGCTCCTTCCACATTCCAGGCCTTAATGAATAAAATATTTCGACCCTACTTGCGGAAATTCATTCTGGTATTCTTTGATGATATCCTCATCTACAGTAAAACATGGGATGAACATCTCCAGCATCTGGATCTTGTCATGCAACTTTTCTCTGACCATCATCTCCATGCCAAGCAGTCTAAATGTGTTTTTGGATAAAAGGAAGTTGAGTATCTCGGGCACATTATCTCAGCACAAGGGGTTCGCGTGGATCCTGCCAAAATCGATGCCATGAACAATTGGCCACATCCTCAGACACTCAAGAGCCTTCGTGGTTTTTTGGGGTTGACTGGCTACTACCGCAAGTTTGTCAAGGATTATGGGAATAATGCAGCTCCATTAACTGCTCTATTGAAAAAGGATGCTTTTACATGGACACCTACTGCTCAGTGTGCATTTGACAAACTAAAACAAGCTATGTGTACTACACCTGTGCTAGCTATGCCCGATTTTTCCAAGCCCTTCACTATTGAGAGTGATGCTTGCGGCAATGGACTTGGTGTTGTTCTCCTTCAAGATGAACACCCCATTGCGTTCACCAGCAAATCCCTTTCAGGTAAGAATTTAGCTGCCTCTACCTATGAGAAGGAAATGATGGCTATTTTGCATGCAGTATAGAAGTGGCGTCCATACCTATTAGGGAATCATTTCTGCATCAAGACTGATCACCAGAGTCTGAAATATTTCTTGGACCAGCGTGTCTCCTCCCCGGCACAACAGAAATGGGTTAGCAAACTCATGGGTTATGACTATGAGATCACTTACAAGAAGGGTAAAGACAATATTGTGACAGATGCTCTTTCTCGCACATTTGATGCCCAAGGTTCTCTTTCAGCTATTTCTATTCCTGTTCCAAATTGGTTGCAATCTGTTCAACAGGGTTATGTCAATGACTCTTCCTTATCTTAGATCATCCAACACTTGACCAACAACCCTTCTGCTGTACCACATTACTCTTGGGATGGTGCTTCTCTGCGATACAAGGGTCGTCTGGTGCTTCCCCAGAGCACAGATCTTCAACAGGCTGTCTTCTATGAACTCCACCATCGGTCGGGCACTCTGGGTTCCTCAAAACATATGAACGAGCACGGCATAACTTCTTTTGGCAGGGCATGAAAAGGACAATTCAACAGATGGTGGCCGAATGTGATACCTGCCAGCGCAATAAGGGTTAAACAACACTCGTTCCAGGATTGCTTGAACCCTTGCCCATACCTACACGGATTTGGACAGATATTTCTATGGATTTCATTGAAGGGATCCCTAAATCTGGCGGGAAGACAATGATTCTCGTTGTGGTTGATCGCCTCTCCAAATATAGTCATTTTTGTGCTCTCAGCCATCCCTATACAGCCTCCTCAGTTGCTCAAATTTTTATGGACCAGATCTTTCGTCTTCATGGCATCCCTTCTTCCATTGTCTCGGATCGTGATGCGACTTTCACCAGTCATTTTTGGATAGAACTATTTCGCCACACTGGCACCAAACTGAAGATGAGTTTAGGGTATCACCCACAAACAGATGGTCAGACTGAAATTGTCAATAAATGCTTGGAAACTTATCTTCGTTGCTTCACCTCGGAACAACAACATCAGTGGGAAAAGTGGCTCCCTCTCGCTGAATGGTGATACAATACCTCTTACCACACTGCCTCTAAAATGACCCCATATGAAGCAGTCTATGGTCAGGCACCTCCAGCTCTTCTTCCATACACCCCCACCAGTTCACCAGTTCAGGAAGTTGACACGGTCCTTCGCAACCGCGATCAGATTCTTCGCATTTTGCGGGACAATCTTCACATGGCAAGAAATCGCATGAAGCAACAAGCGGATCAGCACCGTTCGGAGCGCACTTTTCAAGTCAGCGATATGGTTTTTCTTCGTCTCCAGCCGTACAAACAATCCTCCTTGAAACTCAAAGGGCGTCATAAGCTCGCTCCAAAGTTCTATGGGCCATATCGGATTCTTCAGAAGATTGGGTCTGTTGCTTATAAATTGGAACTTCCTCCTTCTTCCCGCATTCATCCAATCTTTCATGTCTCTTGTCTGAAGAAAGTTCTTGGCACTAACATCAGCGGCCAAACGATTTTACCCGAACTGGATAATGAAGGATCCATCCTTTTGGAGCCAGAGGCCATCCTCAATCGGCACACGCGTCAGCTTCGCTCTCGCTCTATCACAGAGGTCTTAATTCAGTGGCACGGCATGCAACCAGAGGATGCTACATGGGAACCACTCCTTCAGATTCAACAACAATTTCCACATTTAAAGCTTTGAGGACAAAACTTTTTTTTTAAGGGGGAGGGGATGTTAGGAACCCATGTCTTTACTTTGTTAGTATGTTGTTGTTGGACGCATATGCTTTGTAAGTCGTCCCGTAGTATTTGTTGATCAATATTTTGTGTTATTGTTGTTGGCGCATATGCTTTGTAAGTCGCCCGTAGTATTGTGATCCATAGTTTGTAACGGCCCATGGTTTTAATCCATAGTATTGGCGCCTAGAATTAGTATATAAGTGTGTGTTGAGACCTATGAAGGAACGATGAAGTTATTTGTATTGAGCTTGCTCATAGGAGGTTGCCCCCTCGAAGTGGCCCGTGATCAATATAAAAGTGATTCTGAGTTCTGTCATTTCTGCTATTTCGCATATTTTCATTAAGTAATTGTTGCAGGTGCCTCACAACATTATCATCTTGATCTTCGTACTCATCTGCATCACCATCCATCATCTTCATCATCATCATCATTGATAATGATGATGATGACGAAGATGATGATGATGATGTCATCATTGATAATGATGATGATGGCGAAGATGATAATGATGATGATGACGAAGATGATGGATGATGATGAAGATGATGATGATGACGTTGATGATGATGATGATGATGACGTTGATGATGGCCAAGATGATGATGGTGATGATGATGAGGATGGGGATGATGACGAGGAAGTGGGGGATAACGATGATGATGACTATGGAAATGATGATGATGACGTGGATGAGGACGATGACGAGGATGATGATGACGAAGATGATTATGATGATGATGATGATGAGGATGATGATGGTGATCATATTCGTCATCATCAACATCATCATCATTGATAATGATGATGATGATGACGAACATGATGATGATGATGTCATCATTGATAATGATGATGATGACGAAGATGATGGATGATGATGAAGATGATGACGTTGATGATGATGATGATGATGAAGATGATGTCCAAGATGATGATGGTGATGATGATGAGGATGGGGATGATGACGAGGAAGTGGGGGATAACGATGATGATGACTATGGAAACAATGATGATGACGTGGATGATGACGATGATGAGGATGATGATGACGAAGATGATTATGATGATGAGGAGGAGGAGGAGGAGGAGGATGAGGATGATGATGGTGATCATATTCGTCATCATCAACATCATCATCTTCATCTTCGTACTCATCTGCATCATCATCCATCATTAATGATGATGATGACGAAGATGATGATGATGACGACGAAGATGATCATGATCATGATGACGAAGATGATGGATGATGATGACATTGATGATGATGATGATGATGAAGATGATGGCCAAGATGATGATGGTGATGATGATGAGGATGGGGATGATGACGAGGAAGTGGGGAATAACGATGATGATGACTATGGAAACGATGATGATGACGTGGATGATGGCGATGACGAGTATGATGATGATGAGGATGATGATGACGAAGATGATTATGATGATGAGGAGGAGGAGGAGGAGGATGATGGTGATCATATTCGTCATCATCAACATCATCATCTTCATCTTCGTACTCATCTGCATCATCATCCATCATTAATGATGATGATGACGAAGATGATGATGATGATGTCATCATTGATAATGCTGATGATGATCATGATGACGAAAATGATGGACGATGATGAAGATGATGATGATGACGTTGATGATGATGATGATGATGAAGATGATGGCCAAGATGATGATGGTGATGATGATGAGGATGGGGATGATGACAAGGAAGTGGGGGATAACGATGATGATGACTATGGAAATGATGATGATGACATGGATGATGATGATGAAGAGGATGATGATGATGAGGATGATGATGACGAAGATGATTATGATGAGGATGATGAGGATGATGATGGTGATCATATTCGTCTTCGTCAACATCATCATCTTCATCTTCGTACTCATCTACATCATCATCCATCATCTTCATCATCATCATTGATAGTGATGATGATGACGAAGATGATGATGATGATGAAGATGATGAAGAAGATCATGGATGATGATGATGTCGATGATGACGATGTTGATGATGAAGATGATGATGACCAAGATGATGTCGAGGAGGAGGAGGAGGATGATGATGATGATGAGGAAGTGGGTGATAACGATGATGATGATGATGATGACGAGGATGATGACGATGACGAGGATGATGATGATGAGGATGATGATGATGATGCTGACGATGACGAAGATGATTATGATGATGAGGAGGAGGAGGAGGCTCCTTGTAGAGGGATAGTGTCATGGATTCTATGTGTTATTGATGACGCGTGAGGTCTAGAATTTTCAATTAAGGCCCAGGTGGAATTCAATTGAGCTCAATATGTTTCAATAAGATCTCGAGGAACCGGTTTGTATTCTTCGATGATGTTCAATGCTTTTCAACATATCCACGGTCTTGCATGGTAGGCTGAGGATGCATTCATGGCATTCGATCTTTACAAAAGATGTGTTTTGTCAAAATGAAATTCAATTTGCCTCTTTGATGAATCCTCCTCTACAAGACTTCATTTATTGCATGAATGTCACAGACTCATAGAAACTCTAAACAACACTCAATGGCATGCAACTATAACCACAAACCAAGCAGAGGTTGATTTTATGCATTGATATAGAGAGGTGGCAGTAGGCAGACAATATGGAGAAACAATGAGTTAGAAAAAACATTTGGACCAAAGTACCACAATGCTTATTAATAAAATTTAAAAAAACAAGTTTTGGCTCAGGAATTGTGGTTTATCACCATGTTTCTCTTCGACAATCGCCATCAAAATACGTATAAAAATAACACGTCTTTACATCCTCTTCCTTTTAAATCCTCATCGCATAGTAATAAATAAGGATTATTATGCATTCACATCCTCACCTTACAATGTCAATTGGGTCCAGGTGCATAGACAACCATAAATTATCAAATGTGTCAAAGAGTAAGCCTTTCCAATAAAAATTAAGACCCACCCTTCAAACTTAATCACCGAGTCCAATTTATGCAAATATTTTCGAAGTGGGGGGAAGGTTTGGCATTAAATGGTGTAAACGTGGGGGAATAAATGGTTTATATGTTGTACAAGGGCGCGTGCGCGGGTTTTAACACGCGTGCGCGGCCCTGTTACTAGTTAAAAAAAACAAAGCTCTCTATTTCCCGGGAATTCTACCAAAATCACGGGTTTCACTTCTTCCACGGCTTTCAAGCTCTCACAGGTTGCTCATTGGCTCTCATAGGTTGATCTATAGGACACAAAATCACCCTTGGAATCTATCAAACATCTTCAGTGTTCTTGGAATCTAGTGGATTCATTCAAGCTACCAGTTTCCATTGCAAGCGGAGATCATTTCTATAGAGGTATGGTGAATTGTAAATGAGTCTTTTCATTCACAAGATTTGAGATGAGCCCATGCCTTTTTGTTTTTGTCATATTCCCACAACAATATCCATGCATAGACAACAATGAATTTGACAAGAAGATTTCCCAAGTTCACATCTAAAAAAACTCATATGAACACTAGACAAGATGAAGTATGCAACCTCTTCATTGTGTAATTAGTTCCCAAGTTAATTTTGTTCTTTTCACCTCATATTATGCTAGCAAAAAAAACCACACACTCACTAAACATAACTAAAAATATCACTTCAACTCATCCACAAAACCTCAACTCTCTCATCTCTTATTCAATACCATTGTATGGAATGAGGATATCTATAAGTATATGCCCCTGTCCTCTCTCTATGAATCCAAATATGATAATTTTCATCCATATTTATCATCCTTACAATATCCCCTCACCTCTAACAATGATTTTTTTTCCAAAAACCAAGACTTCCCCACTTCATGCTCTATTCAACATGATGATTGTTGGTATAGTCCCTAGTTCCCCACTCTCCAACACCTCCCCGCCCTAGATATTGCACATTGAAAGGTCAAATTATATTTATCCTAATCACCCTTCCCAAGACTATGATCTTTGTTAGAAACCTTTGCATACTCCTAAAGGTTTTGCACAAAACAAGGTATACATTCATTCTATTATGATGCATTGTTGAATTCAACCATGGGTATTTTAAACTCAAAACCACATTCTATCATATCAAGGTTTATAGATCTAAGGAAATAGTTTGTTGTTGTTTCTTCAACTCCTTAATGTGTTATATAACCTAGTAATTTACAATGGTAAAGGACATTGCCTCAAATGGAAGGATATACCATTCCACTAGGAAGACAAAGCAATCAAACTAGGTGCAAAGTCCTAGAATTGATAACATTAAGGGAGAAAGCAAAAAATGCAATTAATTAAGGTTACCTTATTTGATGTAGAAAAACTATCAAACTATTCCCAAGGCATCTCTAGCCATCTCTGTTGTAGGGTGTTACTACCATAATTTTTATGAATTCATGGCTAGGCAAGACACTAGTTTCTCCTCTCTACACTTGACCAAACATCATCTATATTGATTGGAATTGTAAGGGATAATGATGTTTATTCGAACACAAATAAACCAACATAGTCTGTAGTTGTATATGTTAATTTGTAAAGTGGTAAGCTACGTTGGAATGTGTCAGGTTCATTGTATAATGGCACTAATATCTTATTTGTTGTTTCTTTTGCAGGGGTGGGCCTGATAGTTGTGTTAAAGAGACTTTTGGAGATAGGAAACTCACAAAACGCAAAAAAAAAAATAGAAGGAATATTCCCATTGAAAAGGTCAATGACTTAAGAGAAAAGGCCAGGTTGGGAATGGAAAGATTGAGACATGGTACTATCATTGCCCCAGATCCTGCCACTGATCCTAACACAGTTGTTGACATGACAACCTCTTGTTCAGAACCACGGGTAAAGCGGTCGCGTCCAACGGACCCAACTCAAATTCCAACATCAACACAATCTCCAACCAACAATCCATCAACGAGTCATTCTGAAGTTCCTCACGACACAAGAATTTTGGGAGATGCTGCATGTGTAGAGATGGACATTCAAGCCTTGCTTAATTTTCAATCTCCCCAAGAAGACCACAACCCTATCGACCACACTCCCATTATGGCCCAATCTATGAACGAAGCACCACAACAAACAAGCTCCGGTATTCATGTCTCATGTCCACCCTCCCTACCTCGACTGTCCAGTGCAAGAAGAAGAACTCCTAGACGTATTCATGTGGATGAGAGTGCTATGTCGGGGCTTGAAGGCAAGTTGCCAAAACGCACTATCGAATGGCAATGCAACAAAATTGTGAAAGAATATTTTGAATCCAAAGGTGATGCAGGTAAATGTCAATTATTGCTATGTTTGTTAAAGTCACGTTCTTTAGTTGTTGTTAGGAGAATTTTGGGAATAAAGATGGTTAAAAGTTCAGAGGCCAACAGTCATATTGTTAGAAATCTCCAATCTGCATTTAATGTGATTGGGAAGAAGTCTTGTACAAAAGATCTTTGTGCGGCTCGTCGTGTTTTAGCGGAATCAGTTGTAAGCAAATCCACAAGGCAACGTCGCCTACTATCACACACTTCTCACATACTCAAATTAAATAGAAAAACTATTAAAAAGTACTCTGTTATAAGAGAAAATCTTGACACTCCGGGTGGAAACGATTGTTGGGCTTTTGTTGGTAGGTTTCCTCATGCAGATAGGAAGCTAATTGATGCTGTTAAGGAGTTAGTACAAAAGTTTTGGCATGATCATACTAGACCTTCATCAAACCAAAGAGACGTGCTAAAACTGAGAAAAGGTTCTACTAAACGTGAGCCCCATGTTAAACACTTCCTTGACACCACACAGACTAAAATCTATGAGAGATTCAGGAACGAGCACACACAATTGAACCTTGGCCAAAGGTCCTTTGAGAAATGCAAACCATGGTACGTTCGTATATGCATTGATCGGAACACTTGTTGTTGTAGATACCACGTAGAATATGAATATTATTATGACACATATAAACATATATTTTGTGATTTGCATACTAACATTATGCAGGGCTGCAATGAATCCATACTACCACTGAATGCATCAAGAGACTTTATCCACAACATCATGTATCCAAGGCCCGAAGGACAAAAGTATTATCAAAAATCGTGTCTATATGGGACATGTTCTATGTGCAGTGGGTTTTTTCTTTTGAACCGTTGCATTCATGAAAGCAAGGACACCGAATTTGGCATGATGGGTGTGGAGATGTAGAGCTTCAAGTACGTGACCTATCAATTAGACAGTGCCAGAGAATGTAAAAAGATTGCATTGGTAAAGTCACAGGTACAAATGAATATTGCATATTTTTCATATTACACGTTCAATTTGTGGCATATACATTTTTCCAAAGGCCACATTGTAATATTTCCCTTGTTTCCATGGTAACAGGTACCGGTATGTGATTTCTTGACGAAATTCTACGAGAAAACCGAGCAGTATGTTCAACATGTGCATGTAGCGCGATGGAAAGATGAGCAGTACATAAAATACAGGGACACATTTCCTGTTGGAACCATAGTGTCAATTGTGGATTTTGCAGAAAATTACACCCTTCAGCCACAAAATGAAATCCAGAGTCAATACTACCATTCAGACCAAGTCAGCATCATGGTACATATTATGTATAGGCATGGGCCAAAGAGCAGCAATGACAAGAGGATAACACTGAAGGAGACAAACTTTTACATAAGTGATGATAGAACCCATGATCTGCATTATGTGCAACATTGTTTTCAAATTTTCTATGATCAGTTGAAGGAGAGAGATATACAGATGGATTGGCATTGGATATGGTCGGATGGTTGTGCGGGCCAGTTCAAAAATGCCCGAGTATTCCAATGGATGAGTACTTTGCATAAGACTTGCAATGTGTCGCATATCTGGAACTATTTTGAGACCAGGCACGGCAAAGGCGAGCATGATGGGGCCGGTGCATGTATCAAGACCGCACTACGAAGGGAAGAGATGAGGTTTGACAGGGAACCTCATATCCGAGATGCAAAATCCATAGTTCAATGGTGCTCCGCAACAATGTCAGAACGAGCAAGAGATCAACAAACATCATCGGTGGTAGGACGTGTGGCGAGAAATTTTTGGCTAGTGGTTGACATAGATTGATCGCGTTCCTATAGTTGCGGCACAGTACAAGGAACACATGGATTTCATTCAGTTCGAAGCTCAAACAACCACTTATTTGAAATATGGACGCGAAAGCTTGCATGCTTTTGCAACCCTTGCAGCAGCGGAGAATGGGATGAATGCGAATGCATGGACTGGGTTGAAGAATGGGATCGTGTGTCACTTGCAGTAGACCAACGTGCAGTTGTTGAAACAACCCAGTTAAAGGAGGGCCAATCAGCGATTTCTACAGACTACGACCATATCTCAGATCTTGTACAACCAGGACACATATACGCAGTTGTTGCACCGAAAGACAATGAATGGGGCGTGGATTATTGGTTGGCACAGTGCATCCAAGGTAAGCAAACCCTCTATGGATCATTAATCGATGATGAAGGAATTGAATTTCCTACTGGCTCGATGGTGGTTAAGGGGGAACATATTACACTAGATGGGAAGTCAAGAAAGACTAGCGAGCATGTATTCATGGATTACAGACCAGGTTCAGTGGTGTATCACTTCACAAACTTGATCGTTGGCACAAACATCCATCTTAAGACAATTTCAAGCAAGAGCTCAACCAAGGTACGCTACTACCTGCCTCATTCAAAGCACGAGAGATTGATGGAGACAATTAGCAACAGAGAGGATCCAGATGGATTTATTGAATGAGGCCAGTCAACTTTACATAAGAGAAAGAATTGCATCAAAGAATGTTATGTTTTACATCGAGGTATGTGTAGTTTTATGTTATTTCATTGGTACATGCATTTTTTGTTGATACATACATACATACATGTCTTTGCCTATGTTTTTTATTTTTCCTATATGTATTAAACTGTTCCATGCTTCTCTTTTATGTTGAATAAAATGGTGATGTGATTTGGATCAAATTTGAGTAAATTGAGTTAGTATTTTCTTAAATATATCTATTTATGTTTGTAGCATTTGAAGATAGTGGTTTTGATAGGTTCTCAAGATTAGAATTACTTAGGTTTTAGGAAATTTTTTGAAGTACATAGTCTATTACAATGGTCTTGAAAATTTAACTTGGTAGATGAAACCTTCTAGGAATCCATGTATGGATAGAAGGGTCTTCCACTTGGGGTGGGGAGTTATCATAAGGTTTCAAGGGTGGTATTTTTGAGATCTATACTTGAGAGGGACTTGTCATCATCATAGATAACCACTTAGAGGGACTTGTCATCATCATCACCAACATCATCTCTAGGCTCCTCATCAACATCTCCATCATCATCATCTTCTTCATCATCACCATCACCATCACCACCATCGTCAACGTCTTCTTCATCGCCACCATTGTCAACGTCTTCATCATCGCCACCATCTTCATCATCATCATTAACTCTAACTCTAACCCTAATTCAATTTCCTTCTATAACTCTATCCCCAACCCTCACCCAAACCCTAGCACTAATCCATCTTCTTCATCATCGCCATCACCATCACCATCACCATCACCATCACCATCACCGTCACCATCACCATTGCAGAGTTGGCCCCCATGTGCAAAAATTGCACACTCCCTCACTGAGCAAAACCCTAGTTTCCAAGATGGAAGTACAAGATGGCACTAGGGCCACGAGACTGGAGGAGAGGGGCACCCCTGGCACTATCCCAAAGTCCTGAATCCAACGGAGTCAATGGTTCATCGATCGGAGCCACAGTCGTCATTCTATGACTCGTTCCATCTCGCATCCAAAAGGCCTTCAGGGACACCTGTTGGATACCTGCCGGGGGCATAGAAGTCCAATCGTGCAGCAAAAATGAGCTGCGGGGAGTCCTGCAGGTGTGTCTAGGTAGGTTTCATCTGGGAACGCTAGCTGTAAGTTCCTGGCGGACGATATTGCAGAGTTGACCCCCGTGTGCAAAAATTGCACACTCCCTCACTAAGCAAAACCCTAGTTTCCAAGATGGAGGTTCAAGATGGCACCAAGGCCACGGGACCGGAGGAGAGGGGTGCCCCTGGCACTATCCCTATGTCCTGAATCCAACGGAGTCGACGGTTCATCGATCGGAGCCACGATCGTCATTCTATGGCTCGTTCTGTCTCGCATCCAAAAGGCCTTCAGGGACACCTATTGGATACCTACCGGGGGCATAGAAGTCCAACCGTGCAACAAAATCGGGCTCCGGGGAGTCCTACAGGTGTGTCTAGGCAGGTTCCGACTGGGAACGCTGGTCGTAAGTGCCCGACGGACGATTTTGCAGAGTTGACCCCCGTGTGCAAAAATTGCACACTCCCTCACCGAGCAAAACCCTAGTTTCCAAGATGGACGTTCAAGATGGCACCGAGGCAACGGGACCTAAGGAGAGGAGCGCCCCTGGCACTATCCTGGCATCCTAAATCCAACAAAGTCGACGGTTCGTCGATCGGATCCATGGTTGTCATTCTATGGCTCGTTCCGTCTCGCATCCAAAAGGCCTTCAGGGACACCTGCTGGATACCTGCCGGGGGCATAGAAGTCCAACCGTGCAGCAAAACTGGGTTCTGGGGAGTCGTGTAGGTGTGTCTAGGCAGGTTTCGGTTGGGAACGCTAGCCATAAGTACCCGCTGGACGATTTTCCAAAGTTGACCCCAATGTGAGGGCCATCCAAATTTGCTTAAGGGGTCCATTTCTTGTCCGGACGCCCCCGGGCATGCGTGGCCATCGTGGACAGGTCCACTGTGGCCACGTGGGCCTGTGGGGTCCGATGGAATCCAAGTCCGCTCGTCGGTTAGGGTTCCATGGCCCCAGGGAAAATCCTCCAGGTGTCCCTTAACAGCCCCGGGGTGCCCAACTAGAATGCCCATGGCACCCGGATCGTGGCTCGGTTCACGAATCCGTAGACTCCGGTGGGTCCGAGACGACGGGTTTCAACTAGGGGACCCCCCACAGCGTCCCCCGAAGACCCGGAAGCGGTGCCAACGAGCCATCTTCGGATCTAGGGTTTTGCTCAGTGATGGCCATTCCATATTTGCTCAAGGGGGCCATTTCTCGTCCGGAGGCCCCCGGGCGTGTGTGGCCACTGTGGACAGGTCCACAATGGCCACGTGGACTTGTGGGGGCCGACGAAATCCAAGTCTGCTCACCAGTTTGGGTTCCATGGCCCCGAGGCAAATCCTTCAGGTGTCCCTAAACGACCTCGGGGTGCCCGACTAGAATGCCCGTAGCACCCGGACCGTGGCTCGGTTCGCGAATCCGTCGACTCCAGCGGATCCGGGACGGCGGGTTTCAGCTAGGGGACCCCCCACAGCGTGCCCCGAAGACCCGGAAGCGGTGCCAATGGGCCATCCTCGGAGCTAGGGTTTTTCTAAGTGAAGGCCATTCCAAATCCGCTCAAGGGGGCCATTTCTCGTCCGGTGGCAGAAGAAGATCAATTTTCGACAAAACAATGTAGTTAGCAGAAGAAGATCAATTTTCGACAAAACAATGTAGTTATTACATATGGAGGCAGCGGTTTCCCATGGAAAACGAGTGTAGGGTTGAGCAGAGGAAAGATGTTGGGAAATGGGTTATTACATTAGCTTTTCTGATGGGAAAGCGGTTTACAGAAGGAAATATGGCGGCTGTAGGTATATATGCTTTTTTTCCGAGGGAAATAGGATTTCCCTCGGAAGAAAAGCGTATATACCTACAACCGTCAAAGCATAGATACCTACAGTCACCCATCGAAAAAGCCAATGTAATAGCCCATTTCCCAACATCTTTCCTCTACTCAACCCTACACTCGTTTTCCACGGGAAACCGCTGCCTCCACTTGTAATAACTACATTGTTTTGTCGAAAATTGATCTTCTTCTGCTAACTACATTGTTTTGTCGAAAATTGATCTTCTTCTGCCTCCGGACAAGAAATGGCCCCCTTGAGCGAATCTGGAATGGCCTTCGGGTGCTATGGGAATTCTAGTCGGGCACCCCGGGGCCGTTCAGGGACACTTTGGGCATTTTCTCCGCGGTCCCGGACCCGCCGGAGTCAACGGATTCGAGAACCGAGCCACGGTTTGGGTGCCACGGGCATTCTAGTCAGGCACCCCGGGGTCGTTCGGGGACACCTAGAGGATTTGCCCCGGGGCCACGGAACCCAAACCGGTGAGGGGAATTGGATTCCATCGACCCCCACAGGTCCACATGGCCATTGTGGACCTGTCCACGGTGGCCACGCACGCCCAGGGGCATCCAGACGAGAAATGGCCCCCTTGAGCAAATCTGGAATGGCCATCACTAAGCAAAACCCTAGCTCCGGAGATGGCTCGTTGGCACCGCTTTCGGGTCTTCGGGGGACGCTGTGGGGGGTCCCCTAGCTGAAACCCACCGTCCCGGACCCGCCGGACTCAACGGATTCGCGAACCGAGCCACGGTTCGGGTGCCACGGGCATTCTAGTCGGGCACCCCAGGGCCATTTAGGGACACCTGGAGGATTTGCCTCGGGGCCACGAAATCCAACCCGGCGAGAGGAATTGGATTCCGTCGCCTCCCATAGGTCCACGTGGCCATTGTGGACCTATCCACGGTGGCCACGCATGCCCAGGGGCATCCGGACGAGAAATGGCCCCCTTGAGCAAATTTGGAATGGCCATCACTGAGCAAAACCCTAGCTCCAGAGATGGATCGTTGGCACCACTTCCGGGTCTTCGGGGGACGCTGTGGGGGGTACCCTAGCTGAAACCCATCATCCTGGACCTGTCGGAGCCGATGGATTCATGAATCGAGCCACGATCCGAGTGCCACGGGCATTCTAGTCGAGCACCCCGGGGCCGTTCAGGGACACCTGGAGGATTTGCCCCGAGGCCACGGAACCCAAACTGACAAGCAGACTTGGATTCCGTCGGCCCCCATAGGTCCATGTGGCCATTGTGGACCTATCCACGGTGGCCACGCACGCCCGGGGGCATCCGGATGAGAAATGGCCCCCTTGAGCGAATCTGGAATGGCCATCACTGAGCAAAACCCTAGCTCCGGAGATGGCTCGTTGGCACCGCTTCTGGGTCTTCGGGGGATGTTGTGGGGGGTCCCCTCGCTGAAACCCACCGTCCTGGACCCGGAGTCGACGGATTCACGAATCGAGCCACGGTCCAAGTGACACAGGAATTCTAGTCGAGCACCCCGGGGCCGTTCAGGGACACCTAGAGGATTTTCCCCAGGGCCGCGGAACCGAAACCGGTGAGAGAAATTAGATTCTGTCGGCCCCCACAGGTCCACGTGGCCACAGTGGACCTGTCCACGGTGGCCACGCACGCCCGGGGGCCTCCGAACAAGAAATAGCCCCCTTGAGCAAATTTGGATGGCCCTCACATTGGGGTCAACTTTGGAAAATCGTCCAACGGGTACTTATGGATAGCATTCCCAACCGGAACCTGCCTAGACACACCTACACAACTCATCGGAACCCAGTTTTGCTGCACGGTTGGACTTCTATGCCCCCGGCAGGTATCCAGCAGGTGTCCCTGAAGGCCTTTTGGATGCGAGACGGAACGAGCCATAGAATGACGACCGTGGCTTCGATCGATGAAGCATCGACTCCGTTGGATTCAGCACGCCGGGATAGTGCTAGGGGTGCTCCTCCCCTCTGGCCTAGTGGCCCCACCCTCATCTTGAACGTCCATCTTGGAAACTAGGGTTTTGCTCAATGAGGGAGTGTGCAATTTTTGCACACGGGGGTCAACTCTGGAAAATATTCCACCGAGCACTTGTGGCTAGAGTTCCCTACCGAAACCTGCCTAGACACACCTGCAGGACTCCCCAGAACCCAGTTTTGTTGCACGGTTGGAGTTCTACGTCCCCGGCAGGTATCCAACAGGTGTCCCTGAAGGCCTTCTGGCAGCGAGACGGGACGAGCCATAGAATGAAGACCGTGGCTCGGATTGATGAACCGTTGACTCCATTGGATTCATCACGCCGAGATAGTGCTAGGGGTACCCCTACCCTCCGACCCAATGGCCCCGCCCTCATCTTGTACGTCCATCTTGGAAACTAGGGTTTTGCTTAGTGAGGGAGTGTGCATTTTTTGCACACGGGGTCAACTTTGGAAAATCGTCCAGCGGGTACTTATGGCTAGCATTCCTAACTGGAACCTGCCTAGACACACCTACACGACTCCCTGGAACCCATTTTTTCTACACGGTTGGACTTCTATGCCCCCGACAGGTATCCAGTAGGTGTCCTTGAAGGCCTTTTGGATGCGAGATGGAACGATCCATAAAATGACGACCGTGGCTCCGATCCACGAACCGTCGACTCCGTTGGATTCAGCATGCCGAGATAGTGCTAGGGGTGCCCCTCCCCTCCGGCCTGGTGGCCCCTCCCTCATCTTGTACATCCATCTTGGAAACTAGGGTTTTGCTCAGTGAGGGAGTGTGCAATTTTTGCACACGGGGGTCAACTCTGGAAAATCACCCACCGGGAACTTGTGGCTAGCATTCCCGGCTGGAACCTCCCTAGAAACACCTGTAGGACTCCTCAGAGCTTGGTTTTGCTGCACGGTTGGACTTCTATGCCCCCGGCAGGTATCCAACAGGTGTCCCTGAAGGCCTTTTGGATGCGAGACGGAACGAGCCATAGAATGACGACCGTGGCTCCGATCGACAAACCGTCGACTCCGTTGGATTCAGGACGCCGGGATAGTGCCAGGGGGTGCCCCTCTCCTCCGTTCCCGTGGCCCAGGTGCCATCTTGTACGTCCATCTTGGAAACTAGGGTTTTGCTCAGTGAGGGAGTGTGCAATTTTTGCACACGGGGGTCAACTCTGCAAAATCATCCGTCGGGCACTTATGATGATGATGATGGTGATGATGATGGTGATAGTGACGATGATGGTGATGGTCATGGTGATGGTGATGAAGATGATGACGATGGAGAAGATGATGATGATGGAGATGTTGATGAGGAACCTAGAGTTAGAGTTAGAGTTAGGGTTAGGGTTAGAGTTAGAGTTAATGATGATGATGGATATGGTGGTGATGATGAAGACGTTTATGATGATGGATATGGTGGTGATGATGAAGACGTTTATGATGATGGATATGGTGGTGATGATGAAGACGTTGATGATGATGGTGATGGTGACGGTGACGGTGACGGTGATGGTGATAGTGATGGTGAGGATGAAGAAGATGGCTTAGTGCTAGGGTTTGGGTGAGGGTTAGGGCTAGAGTTATAGAAGGAAATTGAATTAGGGTTAGAGTTAGAGTTAATGATTATGATGAAGATGGTGGTGATGATGAAGACATTGACGGTGGCGGTGATGGTGATGGTGAGGATGAAGAAGATGGTTTAGTGCTAGGGTTTGGGTGAGGGTTAGGGATAGAGTTAGAGTTAATGATGATGATGGTGACGGTGATGGTGATGGTGATGGTGATGGTGAGGATGAAGAAGATGGCTTAGTGCTAGGGTTTGGGGGAGGGTTAGGGATAGAATCATAGAAGGAAATTGAATTAGGGTTAGAGTTAGAGTTAATGATGATGATGAAGACATGATGATGATGGTGACGGTGACGGTGATGGTGATGGTGATGGTGAGGATGAAGAAGATGGCTTAGTGCTAGGGTTTGGGTGAGGGTTAGGGCTAGAATCATAGAAGGAAATTGAATTAGGGTTAGAGTTAGAGTTAATGATGATGGTGATGGTGATGGTGACGGTGACAGTGATGGTGATGGTGATGGTGAGGATGAAGAAGATGGCTTAGTGCTAGGGTTTGGGTGAGGGTTAGGGCTAGAGTTATAGAAGGAAATTGAATTAGGGTTAGAGTTAGAGTTAATGATGATGATGAAGATGGTGGTGATGATGAAGACGTTGATGGTGATGGTGATGGTGATGGTGATCGTGATGGTGATGGTGATGGTGATGGTGAGGATGAAGAAGATGGTTTAGTGCTAGGGTTTGGCTGAGGGTATGTGCTAGGGTTTGGGAAGATGGTTTGGAAATAGTTCTTCATTGAATCTCATAATTTTCCTATAAATCAAAGCCATGGGGTAGCCTTGAAGAAGAGAATAATTGTAAGGTCATGTGGGAAGAAAGAGCTTGGAGATCAAACACCTCATTCTCTCATCTTTACCATTCATTGTATTCATTCTTACTTGAGTTATTTCATTAAGGAAGTAAGTGTTCTTCAGTCACTATAGCTAGAGAGATATTTTAATAAGGAAAATGACCCATCCCAAGGAGAGTGTTGGATCTAAATTGCCTCAAATCATTTTTTCTCAAATGATGTTACACATTTGTATGCTTTTCCATTTGAAGAATATATGAGTTTTGTTTTTTCCATCCATTTATTGTATTTGAATTACATTCTTGTATTTAATATTATGATATGATTGCTTGCATGCTTCTTAGTTATTTATTTTCTATTATAGTACTCTCATGCTTGTCAAATAAATAACCATTGTATATTGTCTCGCTCACAACTTGGATATATTAACAAATTTTGCTCATCATTGCAACAAAATCCCTAAAATAGATTGACTACTCCATTTTGGGTTTAGAATCTTGATCGGTTAATCTTACTTACTAGGTTGTTTTTAGTTGTTTTCTAACCTCTAGTGACATGCAAAGTCATTAACTATCATGCAAACTCACTTAGCAACCCTTGTAAGGAATCAAGGTTTTTGGAATTTTATTTTGCATGATCTTGGTGACTTGCACATTTTTTCTCTTTTTCTCAAAAGAGTTCAATGGTAGAATCCCTAATTTTCATTAGTGTTCCATAGTGGCCAATGTAATATGCATGCAAATTCATTTCATAGGAAGTGTAACTATTTACTTGTGTAACTTGCATAGTTATTGTCAAGCACTCTAATTGCAGATAATTAAATATCAACACACAGAGCGTATGAAATTTATTGTCAACCCGAGAAAGTCTTTTTATCTCAAAGGACAAGTGCACAATATATGCTTAAACACAAACCATTAGAAGTGAATACTTTTATCTTCTATCATCTATGTTCATCCCAAGAATCTACGCAACCCCAATTGCCTTCTAACTGCTGTACTACAATCCTTTTCTATTATGCATCAAGCAGAACGAATATCAGATCTAATCAACGATTGCAAGAAGGAAATCTCAATTGCATTCTAAAATAATCAACTGTCTAATGAAATCAAGCTGGGAATCATGAAGCATGACCTGAACATTACTCTAGAATTTAATAAGGGAGATTGAAGCAACTGTTCTAAGATGCTGAATTGCAAAATATAAATCAATCAACACATAACAGGAAAGCTAATTCGTAGGAACTTCTGGGATTACGTTTCAGCTGCAGGATGAGCACAACAGTGTAAACAGAAATTGAATTACATAAAACAAACCTGACTCAGTCGACTGTTATTGATACCATTTACCAATCTCACAAATAAATCATTTACTGAGAAATCCACACAATGAATATTGCTGCTGCGTACAAAAGAAAGATCAAATCATCACACAACAGAAAGATGAAATCCTAAATTAACACAGCAATCTCTGTGGAAGACGGGCCCAGTCTTCACACAGAGACGCTGGTTGAACAACACTCTCTTTAACTCAGAAGCAACTCCTTATATTAACAGAAGGATGAGTACACAGTTTCGGCTTCACTGCTAATACAAGATGAATTAATTCATTGCTGTCCAACCCCTCGATCGAGATAATACCACATATTTATACATACAGTTGCAACATCAAAAACCTATAATTGGGCAGCCATGAAGATCTATGATCTTCAGGCGCCCTAAATAATCTAGCTGTTACAATGCGTGGCAGAACTGAAATATCCAAATATGAGAGGAGTTATCAACTGTCCCAAGAGTGGCGGTCCTTCCAGCTCACAGCTGGATTCGAGCAGCGACATTCTTAAGATAGAACTTTATGTTACAGCTGCCCTGCCACGACTATGCCTTGATTGACGATTTGAGCCCCAAGGAACCTTCCTTAAGCAATGGACGTCCCTTCCTCCGTGACTTGTTCAGCTCCGATCTTCCTGCGGTCTATTTATCTTACTACCTTCATAATTTGCATCATGTTAGCACGAATTAAGAGATGCACAGCTTAAATCATCACAATCATAAGTATTAATACAATAAAACAATAATCGGCCATACCTTGGTAATTTGGGGAATATATAAGGACAATAAGTTGAATTGCCAAGGTAATTGGTGTAAGACAAGGTAAGGGACAGTGATAAATGATGGTCAAAAAGGGCCAATTCTGGGCTCAACATCTCCCCCCAACTATCCTGTTGCATGTCCTCATGCAACAACCTGCATCTGAATATTGTACTGAACCTTGTCCAGGCAAGAGGAAAGAATGTAGATAAATCAGGCATCCCCTCTATCCCTTTGAAAAATTTCTGTGAGCAACCCAGCAGCTCCCAACTTTACTGTTCCCCTTCTCCCGCTACTTGCTAATATCTGCAGTTCTCTTATGCTATGCCTGGGGAAGTTGAAAAGACACACTCAATCTGAATCCAATTCAATGATACCTGTAGGAGGTGGAAGCACTGGTTCTTGTGGGACAGTGTCTTCCAGTGCATCTAATCTTATCAAGGGAGTTGCTGGTTCTTGTGTAACAGCAACATCCCTTAAACCTTCTTCAGCAGCTGCCTTTATTGCTTTTGGAGACACTGGTTCTTGTGTAACAGTGTCTTCTTTGTCAATTGGCTGCTGAGATTGGATATCCTTTTCAATTTGCAGCTCCTCCTCCAAGATTTCAGTGTCACCTGAGCAGGGTGTCTGTACCTGTTCATCATCGCTCCATTGTGTATCAGGAATGATCTCTACTCCCGGGTTATCCTCCAACTGCAGTTCAGGGGTTCTTGCTGCAGCATCCAAGGATGTTGGTTCTTGTGTGACAACATCCTGGCTTACATCTTCATCTTTATTTTGCTGCAGCTCCTCTTCTACGAGTTCTGTATCATGAGAGCTTTCTGGGGTCACCACCCAGAGTTCATCGTTGAATGCCAGAATATCCTCTGTCCCGGCTTCTTCTTCTGTCTGCTCAGTCGGTTGGACGGTCAAGTTCAGGATTGCTGGTTCTTGTGTTGCAGCATCCTGTTTCAACTTGTCACTGTCCTGCATTTCCATTTCTCCTTCTAAAATTATTGTGTCCTGGGAACGTTCTGGGGTTACAGCACAAACTTCTTCACTATCCTCCAGAGTATCCCTTGGCTCCATGATTTCTGTGTCATGAGAACACTCTGGGGTCTCACTATACTCTTTTATAAGCTCCAGAGCATTCTTCATCTCCCGTTCTTCTCCCAATTGTTCTATGATTTCTATGTCGTGGGAGCATTTTGGAATTGCCATACATTCCTTATAAATTTCCAGGGCATCCTCCACTCCCTGTTCTTCTCCCATCTGTTCTATGACTTCTGCATCATGGGAAGTAGCAGCTGCAGCAAGGATGTTTAAAGGTGTTGGTTCTTGTGTTGCAGCATCCTCTTTCTCCACTGCTTTCCCTTCTGTGGCTGCAGGCTGTTGTGCTGAATAGGTGCTAAGTAAAATTTTATGGCCTGCTTCCTCAAAGATCTCCCCACAGGTGGGGCAGAGTATTCGCTCATCCTTTTCTCCAGCTTCAGCAGAAGCTGTTTCCTCCACTTGGTCTGCAGCCTCTATTAATGTATACATCTTTCTTCCACCCTGCTTTTGGCAGATTTCCTTCCATGTTTCCAGCTCCTTTCTAAGTGCTTGGAGGTCCTCTTTCAGCATTGCATTCTCATACAAGAGTCCCTCAACCCCCGGCTCTTCCTCCACTGGCCTTTGTGGAGCATCCCTCGGTTTCGGCGTAAGGATTGGGGGTTCAACCTGTGTCTCTAAGGTTGCCCATTTTGTTCTGGCTGCCTCTGCTGCTGTGATTGACCGAGTTCGTTTCCTTCTGATTGGTGCCACTAAATCAAACTCATTGGTGGCCCTCTTCCTTTTCTGTGGGGGTTTCTTTTGTGACTTTCCTTTTTGTAGTGTTTCTTCTCGTGGAGCTGGAATATAGGGAGGCAAAGCTGAAGTTAAAGGAATATTTACCTGCCCTCCATGCTGTTCTTCTTCAATCACAGCTGCTCCTCCTGCCCATTCCGGTGAAGACTCGATTGTGACCAGCTCAATGTCGTCCTCCATTGCTCTAGCTCCGTCATCTTCAGGTTCCATTGTCGCAGCTTTTGATGCTGCTCCAATTTCACCTTCTGCTGTCGGAGCTGCCCTGTTGTCTAGGTTTTCCACGAGGGTTTCATCTATATTGTCGCCTGACAGCTCTGTTTGCGCTTCCCCTCGCTCTCCTTCAGATGCAGTGTCATCCCCCACTGGTTCTGCTTGTGCTGGGGATTCATATACTTCAAACGGCTCTGCCTGTGCCTCGGGTTGTTCTTCTTCTGTAGTTTTGTCAACCCCTGATGTTCCTGCCTGTGCCCCCTGTTGCTCTTCTTCAGTTTCATTCCTCCCGGATGGTCCTGCCTGTGCCCTCTGTGGTTCTTCTTCCGTTTCATCCCTCCCCCCAACTTCACTGGAGGAACTCCGGTCCTCCTGTTGTGGCGGAACCGGTAATTGCTGTAATGGAATAACCCTCAAGGGAACAGGTTGCTGTGGCCGGGTGATGAATTGCTCCCATGTTATATTATGTTGGGCCAGGGTTCTTTTAATAATTAACTTAATGAGGCCATGGTGGGTGAGGGAGGATAATGGGTGCTTTGCAGATTGGACGAATGTTGCCATATGGCGCAAATCATGCAATAGGTAAAATGGAATATTTAACAAAATGCCATGACGGAGATGAGAAAGCAAAGGAAGTTCAGAGTTGTACACAGTTTGGTATCTACCTTCGCAAGTTATGTATTTCTTGAGGAAGATAGCGACCTGGTCCCATGGCTGCGGCAGTGACTTCAATGCAATCCCTCTCCTGGATGCTTCAACTTGCTCCCCTGGAAGTAAAAATTGTTCCCGTGCAACCGTTGCAGGGACTCGACGATTAAACCAAGGTTTTCCCACCAATGGGATAGCTGTAACCTCGGATATAATGACCTCCGAAACATCTATACACAGCCCCCACACCGTGGAGTGTGTTTTAGTAAGATTCAATGCGAATTGCAGGGCTGCGTCCCGGTCGAATCCATCCAATCGTTCAAAGAACTCGACCCAGCCAGCGGCTTGAAAAATGGCCAGAACCTGCAAGTTCCGTCTAAGTTCCCGGGTATTGAAAGGTTCATGGCGAACTGGAATGCCCATGGTCCTGGCTGCAAAATAGAACTGCTGTTTCGACAGAGTACAGGATTCAGAATAGAAGTTGCAGCGCGGAGAATGCACGAATCGTTGAGCGGAGACGTTGAGCGAATGAACTAATTTGGAAAGTTAAGCGCAGAGAGAAGTTTAAAGTTTTCATGCCGAATTGGGGAAGGTGGCAGTTATTAGTATGACGTCGTACGAGGGAAAGGTTCAATCAGATATAAATGGTGGTACGAGTGAAGGTACGGCCAATCTCGTTTACATGATATCAATACTTAGTCACGTGATAAATGAAAGCCATACCTCATAAAACTGTGCGTCGGAAGGCTGCGGAAACTGGTGGAGCATGGAGTTGGTGACGTCATGGAGCCGAACGCGTGCACAATCAGACGTGGAATCATGATGACTCGGATAAGGCACTGATTTCCTTCGCTGGTAAAACACAAGGCGTCGCATCCTCCGGGTTGAAATGATGAGTTCGCCGGCAGGACTGGGCTGAATCAGCGTCATAATTAGCAAGTTGAACAATCCTTCTGTTAACACGGGAGTTACCACTGCAAATTGCCAAAGAAATGATCACACGGCCGATGAAAAAGCTTGTTGCAGCTGACAAGAAAGAAGTTACAGCCATCGGGAAAGAATTCGTGGCAGACGGAAAAAGATTCACAATATCCGGGAAAAATTACGGCTGTCACGGGAAAATTTTACAGCGGCGGAAGAAACTTACGGCTGGCGGGAAAAGATTTTTCGAATATGGGAAATATGTCGCAGCCGCTGGAAAGAAATGACAGCTGTGGTGTGGAAGTGACTTGGTCAATGAGGTGGCGGCCGGGAAGTGATGTGGCGACTGCGAGAAAAAGATGTTGCAGCCGCCGAAGTTACAGCCGCCGGGATTGCAGCTGCCGGAGTTGCAGCTATCGGAAAAGATTTTGACGGCGGACGGGAAAAATTTACGGCTACCGGGAAATGGAGAATACGGTTGTGGCTGGTAAATGGAATGGCAGCTGCGGAAAAATGAGATGGCAGCCGTGGAAGATGAGGTGGCCATAGCTGGTGAATGAAATGGCAGTTGCGGAAAAATGAGATGGCAGCCGTGGAAGATGAGGTGGCAGCCGCGGAAACTGGAGTTGCATCTGCCGATGTTGCAGCCGCCGATGTTGCAGCCGCTGATGTTGCAGCCGCTAATGTTGCAGCTGTCGAAAAAGATTGACGGCTGTCGGAAAGGGCATTACGGCTCCCGGGAAATGGAGAATACGGTTGCCGGAAAAATATGTTGCAGCTGCCGGAAAATATGTTGCAGCTGCCGAAATTTTTTTTTTTTTTTTTTTTTTTTTTTTTTTTAACACAAGGACGGCACGGAGAGATTTTCATTATGGGCCCCAAACTGATCGTTCTCCTGGCGCTTCCCTGAAAAATTTTTCTTAAAAGACAACAGCAAGCAAAGAGATCAAATGCAAAAAGAAAGAAAACGACAATTATACGCTACAGCAAGGAATTATTTATGTACAGCAAATATGATTTTCATTTTAAGATTTGGTTAAGGTAGAAAAATGTTCCTGCTCTGGTGCCAATTGGTAGTTTGGATCAGCAGCAATCTGTGAAATGAATGCATCTTTCGAAATGGGCTTCCGATACAGTCGCAGCCTGTGGCCATTAACAAGTAATGGCATACGGTTTTCATCAATGGTGACCAGGCGAACAGTGCCGTTGTCAAATACCCTATCAACCAAATATGGACCCAGCCATCTTGTGCGTAATTTCCCTTTGAAATCTTTCTTGAATCTAGAGTCATACAGTAGTGCCCAGTCTCCTTCATGGAAGATTTTCTTTTTAATGAATCGGTCATGCCAGTTAGATCTCTGTTGCTGAAGCAGCACAGTCTGGTCCACCGCAGCTAATCGTTTCTCATCCAGTTCATTCAATTGATTCAATCTTCTTTTCTGGGCTTCTGTTACATCCAGGTTCATTTCAATGGCTGTTTTCAGGGTCTTGATCTCAAATTCAATTGGAAAGATGGCACTCTTACCATACACCAGATCATAGGGAGAAAAGCCCGTGGTGTTGCGCCAAGTCGTGCGATATGCCCACAGTGCTTCTGGAAGTCTGTCAGCCCAATCCCTTCGATGGCTTTTAACTGTTTTAGTAAGGATTGCTTCGATAACTTTATTAGTGCTTTCCACCTGACCATTGGCCTGGGGATGATAAGGTGAAGCTATCTTGTGCTGCACATGATACTTCCGGAGCAAAGATTCAAATTGATGTGAAATAAATTGTGGTCCGCCATCGGTAACTACTTCCTTTGGTACTCCAAAACGGGTAAAAACTTCACTGTACAGGAAATCAATCACCGCCTGGTCGTTTGCCTTAGCCAAAGCTACAGCTTCTACCCACTTAGTCATGTAGTCTGTACACACCAAGATGTAAATCTTTTGTTTGGAAGGAGGGTTTATAGGACCAACAAAGTCCAATGCCCATCTATCAAACGGTTCTAGTACCACTTGGGGCTGTAAAGGCATCTGGTCTGTCTTATTAGGTTGGCCCATCCTTTGGCAGCTGTCGCAGGACTGAACATATTTTTTAGCATCTCTGAACAGTGTCGGCCAATAATAGCCCATCCGCAACGCCTTACGTCCTGTTCTTTTATCTGCAAAGTGTCCTCCGCAAGGTTCATCGTGACAGGCCTTCAGTATATGAAAGATCTCATCTTCCCTTACACATCTTCTAATTTCAAGATCAGGTCCTGTGTAAAAGAGATGGCCTTTGAGCCAACAATACCTGGCACTTTGCTGAATAATTTTTCTTTTCTCTCGTTTAGACATATGTGGCGGAAGTTTCCCTGCAGCCAAATAATTAGCAACATCTGCATACCAGGGTGAATGAGCTGAGAGTGCAAATAAATGTTCATCCGGGAAAGCATCCTCAACAGGTGAACTGTCATCACTGTTAGTAAATCGTGATAAAAAATCAGCAACAACATTTTCTTTTCCAGGTTTATCTATAATAGTAATATCAAATTCCTGTAATAATAAAAGCCACCTGGTTACTCTGGCATTAGTGACAGGTTTGTTCATTAAATACTTAATGGCAGAGTGATCAGTATGCACAAATGTAGGATACCCAGTAATGTAATGCCGAAACTTATTAATAGAATAAACAATAGCAAGAAATTATTTTTCAGTAACCGTATAATTTAGTTCAGCAGGGGCTAAGTTTTTACTCACATAATAAATAGCATAAGGTACTTGACCATCCTGCTGTCCTAGTACTGCTCCAATGGCGGTATCAGAAGCATCTGAAGAAATGTGGAAAGGTATGGTCCAATTAGGTCCCCTTAAAATAGGGGCTGTGGACAGTTTCTCTTTAAGCTTATCAAATGCTGTCTGGCATGCTGTACTCCATGCAAACTGCACATCCTTCATTAACAATGAAAACAAAGGAGAAGCAAGTTTGGAGAAGTTTTCTATGAATCTCCTGTAATACCCAGCATGTCCCAGAAAACTTCGCACCTCTTTCTGAGTTGAAGGGGTTGGTATATTCTTTATCACCTTAATTTTTGAAGGATCCACTTGAATACCGTTAGTAGAGATGAAATGTCCTAATACCACCCCCTCACTCATCATCATGTGGCATTTTTCAGTGCTCAGTGAGAGGCGAGCCTGTTCACAGCGAATTAAAACCTTCTTCAAATTTTCCAACGCTTCATCAAAATCCCTGCCATAAGGAGTGAAATCATCCATAAAAACTTCCATGCTATCATTTACCAATTCAGAAAATATGCCAATCACAGCTCTTTGGAACGTTGCAGGTGCATTGCACAACCCAAAGGGAAGCACCCTGTAGGCGAACGTTCCCCAAGGGCAGGTGAAGGTGGTCTTATCCTGATCCTCTGGAGCAATCTGGATTTGATTGTACCCACTGAATCCGTCCAGGAAGGAGAAGAACTTCTTCCCAGATAAGTTATCAAGTACCTGGTCAATAAAGGGCAGAGGAAAGTGATCCTTTTGTGTAGCCTTGTTCAGCTCCCTATAATCGACACAGACTCTCCATTTACCGTTTTTCTTGGGTACAATTACAAGTGGGGAAACCCACTCACTGTCTGAAATAGGATAGATGAATCCTGCTTCCAAGAGTTTCTGGATTTCTTCCTTCACTATATCCCTCAGATTGGGGTTCATGCGTCGTTGGGGTTGACATACAGGCCGGGAGTCGTTTTTAATATAAATATGATGAGTGCACAGACTAGAAGGAATACCCTTCATGTCTGTATACTCCCAGGCGAATGCCCCCTTACGTTCCTTCAAGAGATTGGTTAGGCGCTTTTGTTCTTCTGAGGAGAGAGCAGGATTGATGTTCAAAGTTCTTCCAGGCTCTACCTCAATAGGAATACTTCTCGAGCTTTTCAATACTGGGATTATAATTGCGTCATTGGCTAGTGCTTCCTCCGTAAGCTGTTCTTGTTCTTCTTTGCCGAGGGTACTGTTCAGAAGTTGATAAACTTCCTTGTCTACAGAAGCAGGTTCGCTAATGAAATTATTAATGGCATCGTCTTCTGTTTCGTTTTTGAAAGTTAGTGCCTTCCCTATTGTTAGTAATGGCTGAACATCTTCTTCTTCTTCTTGTTCTATCCAAAGGGAGGTTTCAGTTTCTAGACTCGGCCTTGCTGGAGGGTACAGGGTAAGATTTTTGGTTTCCATGCCATCAGATATAGTCATAGATCCTGATCGACAGCTGATGCAAGCATCAGCTGTAGCCAACCAAGGTCTCCCTAAAATCAATGGATGTCCCCCCAGCTGTGATTTTGGCTGTAATACCAGAAAATCGGCAGGGTATTCCCACGAGTCTACTGAAATAACGAGGTCGTCCAAAATCCCTTCAGGTCTGATGGTGGATCTGTCTGCCAGTTCTAAGATAGTAGGGGTCGGTCTAATATTGGTGAATCCGAGTTTTTTTACAGTCTCCATTGTTATAACATTGATCGCAGCTCCTAAATCTACTAGTACGTTGGGTATCTGCGTTTGTCCTATGTGTACAGTGACAGTAGGATTGCCGGGATCCTCATACTTAGTTACAGGGGTTTTTCCAGTCATTAAAGCTGATAAATTCCCTATAACATGAACAGTAGGAGGATCTCTGGGTTTCCTTCCCGGTCTTTTAGTGCACAGGTCCCGAACAGTTCTAGCGTAGATAGGTACATCTTGAAGAGCTTGTAAAAGGGGAATCTTAACATAAAGGTTCTTCAATTCTCCTAAGAGATTGAACTGAGGTTGCCCCCCTCTTTGTGGCAGCATCAATCTCTCAGGGTAAGGTGGTTGCCTTACCAACTGGGTGGGCTGCGTGTTATCCACTTCATCGTTCAATGTTTCAGCCCTCCCATCTGAGGGATGCTCAGCATCTTCAATGATAGGAACCGGATCAACAGGATGCTGGGAACTCTCTCCTTTGTCATACACAGTTGGTGGAATATTTCCTGAAGTTACACGTTCTACTACCTTCCCAGACCGTAAGCGAATGTCATTACAAGGTACAGGGGAGAGAGAGTAGGCTGGCATATTGAGAGTTTCCAGTTGCTGGACTGTTTTATTATTTGGGTTAGGGTTAGGTTGGGCAGGCAGCTGAGGCCGTATTGGTATGTTAGGCACAGGATTATCTTGCAGCTGCAGCTGCGACTGCTGAGGTAGGTATTGAGGATATTGCTGAAATTGAGGATATGGAGGATACGGTAACTGTTGAGGTGAAGGTGGTTGAGGAAACTGATTCCCAGGATGGAATTTCCTCCATCCAGGAGACCATGAAGTAGGTTGATGAGGTGGCTGTGTCCAAGGACTCCATGAATTATAACCTTGCATCGTAGGTTGAGGAGAATTCCACTGAGCATAATTTGAAGGGAATTGTGTATTTACGTTTTGCATATTAGTATTCCAATTATTCAAATTATTCAAAAATGGAAATGAATCGGGAGACATACCTTGATTCCGGGGCTGCCAGGGTTTCTTCTGTGCAATGAAGTAGGCTGAATCCACCTCTGGAGTTGATGCCTGCAGAACAGCTTTCACTTGGGGCAGCGTGGGGCATTCTTTCATATCATGATTCAGCTCGCACAATTGACATACTTGAACTTTGTCAAGGGGGCATTCTTTCAGTGGATGAGTCTTTCTACATCGGGGACAAAACACCCCTAGTGTGAGATCCTCCACTGCCTGTCTTTGCTTGGCCTTCAAGACGTCAATCTCTGAAGAGATAGAGCTCATCATTTCTGTTTTAAAATTTTCAAGAAGATTGCCTATATCTGCACGTGTAGCTCCCCCATTGGATGACTTCTGAGTTCTGTCGAAGACATCACGTTCCAGGTTATTTCGTTTATGCTGCTTATTATGCCTAGAAGATCCCCTGGAATATCTCTTACATAATTCCACAATTGTCTCAAAAGATTCTTTAGAGATATCCCCCTTTCCTAATAAATTTAGCATGTCTAAACAATCGTCCCTGATTCCTCGAAGCAGGATTATCTTAAGCACATCTAGTCCCATGTTCGTCTGTCCGGCTCTCTGCACATTGTACAGCAACCTCTCTACAAAATCCTCCAAGCTTTCGTCCTCCTTCTGTACCATTTTGAATAACTCCTCCCTCTTGTCCCTGGTGTTGCAATATTCTTGATATTTTTCCAGGAACACTTGCTTCATCTTGTTCCAATTAGCAACAGTTCCTCCCCCAAGGCTCATGAACCAACGTAATGCATTGTCCTTCAGGGTGGCAGGAAAAAGCTTCACCTTTTGAGCATCTGTGACATAATCATAGCTGCGACAGAGGATATCGAATTCAAACAGGAATTCATCTGGATCTTCTGCCGCCCTGCCATGGAAGCGGGGTAACACCGACGGTGAGATGTTTTTCATAAGAGCTGTCCCCTCGAGCTGCTGTATTGGGAATTGCAATGTAGCCATAGTTTCTGGCGGGGAATTATCTTCATGATGGTATTGTACCACTGCTTCTTCCTCTTCATTCTCATGTCTGTTATTCATCTTTTCTTCTGTATCTTCTCCTTCGTTTGTTCCTTTATCCCTTACCTCAGTTGTAACAGCTGCGTATTGTTCGGATGTAACAGCTGCGTATTCTTCGGTTGCAGCAGCTGCGTATTCTTCGGTTGTAGCAGCTGCGTATTCTTCAGTTGCAACAGCCGAATCAGCTGTTCCTTCTTTAGCAGGAGTATATGCAGAAATCACCGCTGCTCCTGTATCTTCCACTGTAGATCCTGATGCTAACGCTCCAGGATCAGTAGGGCCTCTTTTGATAGGAGTCCCCTGTTGACGACAGCTGAATCAGTTTTGTCAACAAGGTCGTCAATGAATGTTCTTCTGCCCAGCGGTGGACCTCGACCACGACCCGAACCACCTGTACTGTTAGTAATTTGTGGGGTTTTGGGGGTCGGGAGGTGATCGCGTTTTACCCCCCTCGTATTCATGCGAAGCAGATCATTTCAAAAACAACCAAAAGACTGACTGAAAGCAATTATCAGATACAACTAATGACTAGTGTTTAATTTTTATCCTTCCCCGGCAACGGCGCCAAAATGTCAAGCACTCTAATTGCAGATAATTAAATATCAACACACAGAGCGTATGAAATTTATTGTCAACCCGAGAAAGTCTTTTTATCTCAAAGGACAAGTGCACAATATATGCTTAAACACAAACCATTAGAAGTGAATACTTTTATCTTCTATCATCTATGTTCATCCCAAGAATCTACGCAACCCCAATTGCCTTCTAACTGCTGTACTACAATCCTTTTCTATTATGCATCAAGCAGAACGAATATCAGATCTAATCAACGATTGCAGGAAGGAAATCTCAATTGCATTCTAAAATAATCAACTGTCTAATGAAATCAAGCTGGGAATCATGAAGCATGACCTGAACATTACTCTAGAATTTAATAAGGGAGATTGAAGCAACTGTTCTAAGATGCTGAATTGCAAAATATAAATCAATCAACACATAACAGGAAAGCTAATTCGTAGGAACTTCTGGGATTACGTTTCAGCTGCAGGATGAGCACAACAGTGTAAACAGAAATTGAATTACATAAAACAAACCTGACTCAGTCGACTGTTATTGATACCATTTACCAATCTCACAAATAAATCATTTACTGAGAAATCCACACAATGAATATTGCTGCTGCGTACAAAAGAAAGATCAAATCATCACACAACAGAAAGATGAAATCCTAAATTAACACAGCAATCTCTGTGGAAGACGGGCCCAGTCTTCACACAGAGACGCTGGTTGAACAACACTCTCTTTAACTCAGAAGCAACTCCTTATATTAACAGAAGGATGAGTACACAGTTTCGGCTTCACTGCTAATACAAGATGAATTAATTCATTGATGTCCAACCCCTCGATCGAGATAATACCACATATTTATACATACAGTTGCAACATCAAAAACCTATAATTGGGCAGCCATGAAGATCTATGATCTTCAGGCGCCCTAAATAATCTAGCTGTTACAATGCGTGGCAGAACTGAAATATCCAAATATGAGAGGAGTTATCAACTGTCCCAAGAGTGGCGGTCCTTCCAGCTCACAGCTGGATTCGAGCAGCGACATTCTTAAGATAGAACTTTATGTTACAGCTGCCCTGCCACGACTATGCCTTGATTGACGATTTGAGCCCCAAGGAACCTTCCTTAAGCAATGGACGTCCCTTCCTCCGTGACTTGTTCAGCTCCGATCTTCCTGCGGTCTATTTATCTTACTACCTTCATAATTTGCATCATGTTAGCACGAATTAAGAGATGCACAGCTTAAATCATCACAATCATAAGTATTAATACAATAAAACAATAATCGGCCATACCTTGGTAATTTGGGGAATATATAAGGACAATAAGTTGAATTGCCAAGGTAATTGGTGTAAGACAAGGTAAGGGACAGTGATAAATGATGGTCAAAAAGGGCCAATTCTGGGCTCAACAGTTATCTTTGTAACAAGTCGTGAATTTTTAGTTAGATTTAATTGTATGTTTTGTCAGTAGCTTAGCTTGAGGGAAACTTTAAATTTTCCAAGAATTGTAAGTTGATGTTCTTGTAATTTTACATCTCATCAACCACGATTATTAATTAAATCACTTAAGGGATATAAGGTGGACTCATAATTCCTAAGTGTCTAATCACATAAATGGATTATCATTTGTCATTTGCACATGGATTCATAACTAAGGGCACTATATACTACCTTTTGAATTGTTATTTTTATTTATATTATTTAAACTCATCTCAAAAGAATAGTTAAGAATTTAATCAATTACCACTTGTAGTCATTTCCATTATGTCACGTCTCATCCCATCGTTCCCGAGCAAGGCAGAGAACATGACACTAAAAACAATTGCGCAGGTTTGGTAACTTCTAGAATGTAAATGATTAGATGATTGTAAACATTCATTCAATAAACCATAAACATTTAGGATATGTTGTGTGTAATTGCTTAAGACAAATTTGTGAAATAATAACCATTCAAATAACATGCAATTAACACTATGATGCACAGATGAGAGTTCTGAATCAAAGACAAAATCATGTATGCAAAAATGTAATCAAGGACAAACTCATATACACAAGTGCAAATCCATCTATTAATATGCAAAAATGATCCAATCATGTACAATTTTTGGAAAAATGGAACATCATTCCTAGCATCTATATAATGGCAACTCGTGCCCCATACAAAAAAAGGTAACTCGTGCCCTATACAAAATATGGCCCATGGTGCCCTGTACAAAATATGGCAACTCGTGCCGAAAATGCCACATCGTGGCTACTATACATAGGAGGGTCTCTCAATCCTCCTGCCCACCCTCGAAGCTCCCAGGTGCATCTCCAAAATCAATCTTCCTCTTCTTCGTGCTAGAGGAAGCTGGGTCCTTCCGACGTCTTTGAGCACGTCCCCCTGAGCCCTGAAATGACAACAATAATATGTCAACTTTTCCTGGCAATTATACAAGTATAAAACATAATTTCAAACTAAAAATAGTTTTCAAATCTTGGATAACTCACCGCATGCGAGACTGTAATTCGTGAGGGGGTCTCCCTCCTCCGTGATCCAAGTCTCTCGGCAATGCCACCCTACAACATTTAGAACAATCAGATCAATGCTGAAACTAGATGCATATAGTAATTTCCGTTAAAATTGAACGAGAGTTAAATGATAAACTAGTCAATCTCACCGTGAACAAAATCAGCTGGTCTTCGGGGCTAGCGGATGGAGCAGTCGACTGGACAGCCTGCTCCGATGCTAGGGTGGACGGTAAAGGGGAGGATGTAGCCACATCAACGGTGGCTACACCACTGGGGGTAACAGTGGAAGAAGGGGGCGTGGCAGGAGGAGGCATGGACTGGGGTGGGGGAAGTGGAGTTGTACGTCTAGGGCTATAAACCCCAACTGGCTGTAGTATGGATGGGCGCACCCTGGAAGGGGAAGCAAGTGTGGTGGGGAAATGTGGGGGGGGGGGGGCGAGGTCTGTGTTGCGGTAGAGGGATGGGTGACTGTGGATGGGTGGTGTGCCGTGGTCGGATGGGGGAGGGTGGGAACATGGGAAACTGATACGGAGGTGGAGCTGGATATGATGTGTAAGGGGGAGCTGGATGGAATTGTGGTGCTATATAGGAGGGGGGGGCTAGATGGAAGGGGTTGGGGAATGGGGCATGTATGCCATGGGATACAACTGGCATATAGGGTGGCCGAAAGGTCGGGGAGGGAGGAATATTGGCACTGGCAGGCCGAGGCGCTCACACCTGCATACACATTTATAACTTCATGGTTTAATATACAAAAATATAAATATACACAGACAAGTCATCGTATTTGAAATTAAATTTATGCTTTAATACACACAATACCTGCGCACGGGGAGAACTGTTGGTCCCCGGTGGCGGTGGCTAGTCGCTGGAGCCCGCGGACACCTGTGCGAACACTACAATTTTTAGACTAAATTTATAAAAACAATATTAACAATATTAAACACAATGAAAATGAGAATGACAACGATGGTACTTAGAAAACATGACTGCAATAAATTTATATTCAAGTTAGATGATATCCAATATTCTGAAAGGATAGAAGGTGGCATGGCATGAAATTAAAATTAAATAAGGTGAGAGGGCATAGAAGGTGACATGGTGAGCTTTTCCTTTTCTAGAGTCATCTCCATGAGTAGGTGAGCTTTTCCTTTTCTAGAGTCATCCCCATGCGTAGGTGAGCTTTTCCTTTGGCCCTAGAGAGATGTGCAGTGTCTCATAAGCAAATGGAATTCATGTCCATTTACAAATTTGAATTGGAAACCTATGTAATGTGTTTGGGTTCTTGGTGAAGAGTTCCTAGGTTTTGATGTCTTCTTATAGATTTGTAGTTTCCTAGAAGCTTGATTCACCCAATGGAAAAGTATTTGCATCCCTAGAGTGAGGATCTTGAGTCCCTTTATTTCCATAACATTTACATCCTCAAATAAAATGGCATCTCATTGTTTAAATTTGCAAAGAGGTGCTAAATAGCAGTTAAGTTAGTGTGCATGTTATTTAATACACTTTAGAGTGTTGATCGTTAGAAAAAGGAAGAAAGAGAAATCTTTTTCATGGTTAAATTACTTACAAGCTTGAATGTGCCATGTTATTTTGCATTGAATGAGTAATTATGTGTTCTTGATTGAATAGCTATGTTGTCAGAATGATATCACTTGATTGAAATCAAAGAAATCTTGAGTGAAATGAGTTAAATGAGTATTCTTGATGCCAAATATTTTATCGAGTTGAATTTGAATCAAGATAATAGAAAGGCCCCATAGACCATATTTGTAAGATTATCGCTCTTCCTTATGGGCCTTACATCATTTTCAAAAACTTTAGTGACAATACATGTGATAAGTTGTTTTACGTTGTTTATATGTCTTTCCTCATAGCATGTTTTAGGAGTAGTAGTATGATTACTTTCAGTCTCAAGTATTAGAATAAATTGGAAATCCCGTGATAATAAACTAGGGTAATAAGGACATGAGAAACATCAGGTTCTTGAATTTCTAGAAGCTTGGCCACTATGATTCTCTTTTGGCCACTATGAAGACGTTGACGGTGATGGTGATGGTGGTGACAACATTAATGACAAAGGCTTGAGGAATGGCAAAGAAGATGATGATGTGGATGGCTTGAAGAACACACATGGCATGAAGAACCATGGAGGTGGGCATTGGAGCCATTGGAACACCTAATGAGCCAAATGACCCATACTGTAGTCATTTGTGGTTTGATGGGGCAGTGGAACCCTTGGTGATGGTCCATGCTACCATTTGATGATGGGCTTGATGTCCATTGAAAGCATGTTGATTAAATACTAAATGATTGACTCTTGATGGTGGAACCCACATTGAAACCCACATACAAATTGAATCAGCCCTTATCTAATGGCACTTACGATGGATGTTGAAGCCCTTGAACCTTGAAGATGTCCATATGTGGAATCCTTGATGTATGGTGATGAAGACATAATGTATTGTTGCCTTGGGGTTCTTGGAATTGTTTGTGGTCTATTGTTGTGGGTGTGATGGAGCCCTTGCCCTTATAATTGCTTGACGAAACCTTTGATGCTAAAGTATTTAAACATGATGATGTAGAAGCCCACACAAAAAATGAGGAAGCCCTAAGTTTCTAACGTGGCCTTTGATGTGGTTGTGTGAATTCAAACCAAAACAAGCATGCAAATAAAACATTGTATGTGAACTATTATGTGTCCATTCAAAGGACAAAGTCGGCTCAGCAATTAAAAATAAAAATAAAATGAAAATTACATAGACAGGTCGATTGAATATCATGTGATATGATGTGCATGTACAACAGAAAGACATGACGATCTAGACAGTATGAAGAGACTAATGATATTTTGTGTAGCAGTTTGGTGAAAGGAGAGAATGATGTATTTGTGTATATCCTGGTTAAAATTATGACAGAGTGATGATGAGCAGAAAGTGATATAAATGTGGATATGTTTGATATCTTGACAGCAGAATGATAATTTGCCTATGGTTAATGACAGTTTGATGACAGGTTAAAGATGTGAATGTAGATAGAATATCGATATGTTTGAGAAGATGTTGCACATGATGAAACAGGGACAGAATGATGATTGAAGACAACGTGCTGGCAACAGATTGATGAATGAGATGATGTGAATAATGACATGACTGTGATATGTATGATATGTGACAACTATGTAATCGTAAATACAAGCAGGGTCTTGTATCCATTTTCTTAGTATGATCTAAGAAAAACTAGGCTGAGTCCTAGATGATGAGTTGGTGCTCATTGTATCAGTTGGTGCTGAATTGCCTCACAGTCGTAGCCGTTGAACCAAATACAAAAGATTACAAAAACTATATCTAGTCTCGTATTATGTGTTGATGTGTTTCATTAGTTGATAGTTAGTTCATTGATGAATATGATGTGAATGTGAAATGATGATATAAGAGTTGGTGATTGAAGTTGAAATTAAATAAAGTATAGGCTCACTGATTTACCCCCCCTCTCAATGAGCATTGTGTCTAACACAAATGTTTATAGTTTTGTTAGGTTTTCATGTTTGATAAGGTTTCATTTTTTTTGTTTGGTGGGATTATACGAATTTATATCTCTCAAATAAATTAGACAATATTATAAACACAACTGTAAAATATGATGATAATATGGTAATTACTCAATGCTAATTAATTTGTAATTACTAAACACAAATTACTCGTAACTGGATCTAATTATGCAAAGTAAAGAAGTTACCTGTGTGTATGGTGCCGCAATCTCCTCTGCTACTGCCATGGCTCCATCGAGGTCAAAGGGACCAACGTCCTCCCACCTGGGGGGTGGAGACCCGACACCCAATAACTGAACATTAAAACAAATAAAGTCAACAATGTGTAATTCAAAGTTAAATATATTAAACAATACGATATCAAATAAAATGCAACAAATACTTGAACATTAAATAAAACAATAGCAAACATGATCCATGAAGCTCCCTGTGGCATGTTGTTGCGTATCACCATGGCAAGAATGACTACAGTGAGAACAACGATGTGCCGTTGTTCCAGCAGAACTAGAAGGCCCCGCCTGGGTCCCACCTGTACCCGGCATGTCTCGGCCACCACCCATAGACTGTGCAGCTATCTGTGTCTCATCGATGTCTTCCCGGCTCTGGGAAGACATGGCCACAAATTTGGTATGTCTAAGCAAGTCATGTGTGGCATGTCTGACGGAGTCATGAATCTCATCTAGACCGCTACCAAACCCGGGTGGCTGAGGAAGGGGGTTTGGCTCTCTCCTAGGTGCAGGAGGTCCTCTAAGCGGGTTGCGGTGCGCCTGAGGTCAATCTTGGGCAGAGCCAAGACCGACAGCCTGAAACTCAGTGATGTCAAAATAGTTGACATGGTACCCTAGCTCAAACTCAGCCCACAATTTCCGAAGGAAATACTGTGGGACCTCCAAATTGTTGCATGGGGGCCTGTCAAACACCATGAACCACCTCTGTCTCCAGTTATCTCTCCATGGCTGGTAAATGCACCAGTCCATGCAAACCCAAGCCCTCGTCAAAGCTGGAGGCTGTCCGGTCGAGGGAACTATGAACTTGCTATACAACTGGGCTTTGTTGATGTTGAGGTCTTTTATTTGCTCTTTGGACAAGCCAGTGGAGTAGTGTTCCCTCATTCGAGCCCTATATGGGCTCAAGTTTGTTATCTCACTGTGTGCAATATTGATTGATTCAATAATGTTTTGAAGTGATGAAGCCAAGGAAACCCGAGAGGGTTCCCTGGTACTGTTCAATTCATTACTTAGTGCCCTCATTTGATTTAAGTCTTGGTGTAATTGATCTTCACGGTTTTCATTAGGTTCGTTGGGTTCATTGTTGATTCCCATATTCTCTTCTGGAGGTCGGGTTTCATCGGATGGTGGTGGTGTGTCTGACATCTTGTTAGGTGTGTAGATGGCCTGCAATTAAATTTCCTTGGTTTTTTAATGGATTGTAAATTTTTTTTTTAAATTAAAATTCAAATGGAAAACAAAAAAAAAAACAAAAATAAAGACAAATTTGTGCTTTGAGGAGCACTTACCTGGAGAAACGGACAGCACCGTGGTGTAGGGCCGACTGCTTGGTGTTGATGACGACGGGGGTGCACGAGGACGCGTTCGCGGGGTTGAAGGTGCGCTCGCGGGTTGGTAATTTAGCTCACGGGTCTGTCAAAAATGACAAAACCCATGAGCTCTATTTTTTTTAATAAAAAAACAGAGGTGCGCACGTGCCACTAACGCGTGAGCGCCAATATGTGTGTACGCGTCAAGGGCACGTGCGCGCCCCTTTTTTCCACGTGGACGTTCGGCATTGCCGAAGCAGGGACGCGTGCCCGCCTTTGGAGGCGCGTGCGCGTCCTTTTTTTTTCGCTCACGCGCCCTTGTTGCGGTTGTTTTGGGTACCAGCTTCGTGCGGGTACCCTAGTCTTAAGTATCGTCTTAATTATGGCAGTATTAGGAATGAGGTTCGTCCCTATAGGGATTCCTATTTCGTCGTAATTATCCAACTAAGATACTATGACCTAGTTTTTTTTCCAGCGAAAAAAAAACTACTATTGATATTCAAGTGAATCAAATAGTACAAAGAAGATCATGATTCTAATGCCGAATCATTTACAATATTTATCATGATAGTTCTGCACTGCAAAAAAGCAACAAGATCCATCCATGATCTCAAATAAACCATTAAGGTTCGTAAGATACAAACACCATTACAAAACTATCAAAATGCAAAATTATAGAAGCATCAGATTTCAGAAGGCCCTAGAAGCTAGCACCCCCAAGAGTCAGTCAAAAAAATATGTGATACCACTATCCAGGAATACTATGACCTAGTTATTTAACTCTAATATGATTAAGCCATGATAGAGGAGTTTACAATCATATTAAAACCTAAAAGGTCAAAGAGTTAGCTATAAAGTTAAAGAAAACAACCTAAGGAATAAATCGTTAAGGGACTATATGTTATAGTCACCTTAAAAATAGAAAGGGGGATATCATCATACTTATACCATTGGATTAATATATGGTGATATACCTTATACCTTTATTAATATATGGTGACATATATTTATACCATTATATCTTGAATAACATAGTGATTAAATGGTGATATGCCATATTAATGGTGATATACTATATACCTTTATTAATATATGGTGACATATATTTATATCTTGAATAACATAGTGATTAAATGGTGATATGCCATGGTGATATATATTAATGGTGATATACCGTATACCTTTATTAATATATGGTGACATATATTTATACCATTATATCTTGAATAACATAGTGATTAAATGGTGATATGTCATGGTGATAAATATTAATAGGGATATTCTTGGAAAAAAAAAAATATTAATAGGGATATACCATATACCTTTATTAATATATGGTGATATATATATACACCATTATACCTTGATTAATATATATAGTGGTTAAATGGTGATACACCATTATAATTTGATTAATACATGGTTATATATATATATATATATATATATTAAATGGTGAGATTGAAATACCTAAGTCGATATTTTTTATAAGTAAAATAATATTAATGTAATATATATTTTAGCTTTGGCGCACACTTCCATTAGTAGCAAAGAAATCAAACCAAGCTGAGGGGATATCTGTCCACTTTCGAAGATCCTCATCGAATAGCTCCTCGAGCATTGTTCCCCACGTGGAAGGGAGGATGGTCTTCTCTCAGCCATTTGGAGCTCGAATTATGAGTGGAGTAAAGGTTTGTGTGGTATTTGTAGTAGTGCATTACGCAGGGAAAGGAGTTTCGCGAGTGTGGCTTTGGGATCAGCCATTCAATCTCTGCAATGAGGGATCTTGGTTGGCGATCTCTACAAGGAGAAAGTGATCTCGGCGATAAGGATTAGTATACGATCTTTGCTACTGGTATTTTTGAATATATATATATATATATCATATCATGATGTGATTAATAGGAAAGCAAAATGTGTGTGGATCCTTGATTTAAATCTCGGGTTTGTTTATACTACCCCCGAATGCATAGAACCCAGTTTTAATCTCTCTTATATTGTTTTTATGCTGCCAAAGGCGTGTGGATCCTTGATTTTAAAGCTAGGTTTATGCTATCTTTGCTATTGGTATTTTTTGCACATATATATATCATGCTTTAATTAAATGGAAGCAATCTGATGTGATCGCAGTTGTGTATACTCATAGCTTTTAAATCTGAGTAGATCCTTTAAAAAGAAGAATGCTCATAGAACGGATTCTAAACCCTGGCTAAGCGTTGTCGCTTACGCTTTTGTAAATCCGATTCAATCGGTATAAGTGTTATGTGAACAGAGTTGTGCGATCTTTGTTTGATGAAAAAATATGTGCGTTGTACGATCGCCAGAATGGCCACAGCAATAACGGTTATACCGTTGAATTAATGCCTGCATTTTAATGATGTGTTGATCGCTGGAACTACCAGTGACATTGTATTAGATCTCTGTTTTTTTTAGTGGCCAGATTGATATCGTGGTAGATCTCTCTGATTATTTATTATGCTGAAATCATTTTGATCTCGCCTACCTAACCTTGCTGGAATTGAATTAGGATGGGTCCCTGTCCTTGAACACTGCCAACGAGTTAGGATGAATCTCTCTTTTTACTAAATGCGTTATGGATATGCTCCTTAGGGTTGTTTACGTTTTGGATCTGTTTCACAAGATCATTAATTAGATTGAATACGATCTCCATTTATTAGATCATTAACTAGGTGAATGCGTGATGTTGTGCTGCTACATTTGTTTTTCAAGAATATAGAGGAATGCGTTGGGATCAAGAGTTTTGTTGTATATTATATTGTCATATAATACCTGCATACTGTCGAATACTTGAATACTTCTGGAGACAGGTATCTTGGGTTTTTATTTTGAATCCATATAATTATGTAGATCAACAGATAGATTTTGAATCGTGATGGTAATGTTGCCTGCGTTTTTCATTACCTGCAGATGGTTTGATGTTATATATATATTGTTGCTTGCAAATCGTGATGGTAATGATGCCTGCGTTTTTTATTACCTGGAGATGGTTCGATGTTATAAATATTTATGCTTGCAAATCGTGATGGTAATGCTGCCTGTGTTTTTTATTACCTGGAGATGGTTCGATGTTATATATATTTCTGCTTGCAAATCGTGATGGCAATGCTGCCTGTGTTTTTCATTACCTGGAGATGGTTTGATGTTATATATATTGCTACTTGCAAATCGGGATGGTAATGCTGCCTGCGTTTTTCATTACCCGGAGATGGTTTGATGTTATATTTATTTCTTGTAGATATAATATATATTTATATGTTTATATCTCTGCCCGCAAAGTGAGGATTTGGTTTGATCTATATCTATATATGCCACCTATTTCTGCCTGCAAACTTAAGGCGTTTTGGGGAAGCACATGATTGCCATAACCGGAAGTTGGTTGTTGTTTGTTGTATTTTTCTTTTGAATTCGTAAATTCCTGTGTAGTAAAGTAAATCCTGAAGTAGTCTGCGGTTTGATATTTTTATATAAACATGTTGTGTATTGTTCTAGTTGAACAGCGTAAGACATTGGAGAATCCCACGATGGCTATGATCCTGAAGTTGTTGGTTGCTTGTTCATTTCACTGTTGAAATAGTTATGTATATGGTCTCTGCTATACACATTGTTGGTTGAATGCCCGGAAGGAGCCAAGTTGAGCTATTAAAGAACTGTGCTAGTTAGAAATAGATCTCGGAAATCTTTTGAGGTTAGGATTGACTGTTTTGTAAATGACCTCTAGGAGAGAGGCTTTTTGATGAGAAAAGTGCGACCAGTGAGTCGCAGGACATAAATTTCTATTTAAAGAAATAATATATGATGCAGCATTTGGTGGACGTAGCCCTTAGGTGAACCACGTGAATCTGGCCTCTTTAATGTGTGTGTTTTATTAATGGCGTTGTCACTCATAAGTATGGATGCTTTTGTCGAATGTTTTCGGTCTTTATCTTATATGCATCTTATATGTGTTTTATGATGACTCTATTGTTGTATCAATGTATAAAGTGTGCTTGTCAAGAATTTTCTTTGATGAAAGATTTTCCTTGTGATGGCCATACAGTGGTGATTATGTTTAGAAAGGTGTAATTAAAGACTAAGAATTTCATAAGGACATATATGTTCAAACATGAGTTAATGAATGGTTATCGGTTTTATTGAGAATAGCTTACCATTGTCCAAACTGAGGGTATAAATATATATGTTCTCCATTACATATGTTTGTCTCGTGTATGATAGAAGAAGTGAATTAGTTGTTATAATATGGAAGATTATGATTAAGAATGTATGATAGAAGAAGTGAATTAGTTGTTACAATATGGAAGATTATGATTAAGAATAATTGTAAGCAAGCAAGGAGTGAAGAAACAGATGTATATGCATGTTGGGATATCGTTTTTATGGTTAACTAATTTGTTGTATGATTGATGCAAGGAGGACGGAGCTTTGGTGTGTAACACAAACCAACTTCATATAATTTTTTTGGGTTTCGTTAATTTGGATGGAATAAAGAACTATTTTCCAAAAATCACAAAATGCTAATTTTTTATATTTGGGTATGTCACATCTACCCTTCTCCTCTTCCTTCTGGAAGTATCTTGTTCTCCTCAAGTTTTGCATCTAATATGAGGACTCTTTTGCTTACTGGCATAATTTTGTGTATCCTCTTTACAAAAGTGAATTTTTTTATCATCTTGAGCCTCGGGATTTTCTGGTTCAAAGCCTGAACAAAATAGAAAATGCAGCAAGGAACGATTTTGATTTATGAGCTCGGTTAACACCAGCAACTTAACTAACCCATGATGGAAAATTGACTACCTTGTGTGATCAATATGACTTTTGACTCTAGTATCCATTTTGAAAAGGCTCTTAAACATATAATAGGGTAAATTCAATTTAGATTTCCCATTCACATGAAGGAGGAATATGAGATGATACCTATAAATTGTAGCGAATCTACCCTCATAGGTAGCATAGCGTTGTATTATCCCCGGAACATCTCTCCATTCATGTTTTACATTGTTCAAATGTATGCATTTACTCCAATCCAAAGATTCATACCAAAGCAACAAATACAAACTCAAATCTACTTCAAATGGATGTTTTTTGAACCATCGATCCCCTTCAACAGGAAATCTTGTTGCCCCTGCAACTATTTACCCCCAGTCAATTCAAACTTTAAAGTCTACAATTTGACGGATGAACCCGATTAATTCTGAGCAAACGACCGAGTGACTTCAACATTGTAACGTGTAATTCTTTCAAAGAAAGAATACCAACCTGCATCCATAAAAAGCTTAGCGCATTAGGGAAATTCCTCTGCCTATTTCGTGTTAATCGGCTCGAATCTGCAGAGTTTACCACTTTTCTTCATACTGCCAATTGTTGGACACCGCTAAATCACAATTCTCTAGAACAAGCTCGAATCTCACTAAGAACAGATGTCTTGAACTGTCATAGCCAGTGAAACCATAAAACTAGAGCAAAGTTAAATAATAACCCATGACATATTAAATTTATTCTACCGGACTTAATTATGAGTTTGACAGATGTACAATTGCTTCTAATATAAATCACGATCAAACTCTTTCATTAAAATCTATGCATGATTTTGAGACAAGCGTCGGGCCACCAATTCTCATGATTCAGCGTTCTAGCAGCACCGGTCTATATAGCCTCCATCGATTACGCTGTCGGAATGTGTCAAATCACAAAAGCTAGAAAAAGATTAATAAATCTCCATAACATGAATTCACAATGATGTGAAATCACATATTTGAAGACTTAAAGGAAGATTTTAATAAATATGAGCCAATTTAATTCATTAACTAGAAAACGCATTATGTAAAATAAGAAATATAAACAAGACATAAACAAGGTCTAAATACTATGGTTAAACTTCTAGGGAGAAAGTGAAGACGTAAAAGAAAAGAAAAACAAGACATGGCAAAATCTAAAGTACAACTCGAGTACTAACAGTTTCTCTCAATACTTTCTCTTTTTTAGACAACACCCATTAATTAAATAATTAATTCCCCTTTTTATTTCACTTTTCCAAATACCATGGACTTCCAAACCCATGGGTTTGAAACCACCATTCCACATTTTACTTTTTCACACGCACCCATTTTTTAATATACTTGTGTGTGTCAATCTAGAGATGCTCCCCTTGCCTTAGCATAACATTGATAACATCAATGTAATTTCTTGATATGACATCAAGGACATCAATGTAATTTATTAATATGACATCAATGAGAACATTAATCCTTTGGCATCAATGACAATAATTCTAACAATATCCCCCTTTGTCATTGATGGCAATCCTGCAACGAAACACATTGTCCACCAAGCATAGAAAGAATTTTCCCAATGTCTGCAACTCTCTCCCTTTGACATCAATGGAAAATGGATGCTCCCCCTGATCTTAAGCTTCTCTTATTATCAACATTTCCTACCCAATATGCATTTGTATATGCTATTAGAGTAAAATATTCACTTCTTGAGTACTTCAAGCCAATGTCCAATGTGCCCTTTATATATTTGAATATTCTTTTCACTGCTTGCACATGAGTTTATTTTGGTGCAACTTGAAACCATGCAGCCAATCCTACTGCTTACATAATATTCGGCCTTGATGATGTCGCATATAGGAGGTTGTTAATCATTGGCATGCACAATGTTTGATTTTCTTTTGGAGATTCATCATCTTTTCTCAAAACCTATGACCATGGGTGTGTTGACTAGTGAACAATATTCCGTTATGAACTTCTTCAACATTTCCTTAATATGCTTGGTTTGTGAAATGAACATGCCTTTATCGAATTGAGAAATCTATAAACCAATAGGGAATGCCAATTCACCAAGCATAGACATCTCAAATTCCTTTTGCATTTCTATTGCAAACTTCTTGCTGCATTTTGATCATGTTGCCTCCAAAAATAATGTCATCTACATAAATCACAAAAATCAACTGGATTTCTCTTACTGTCTTAATGTAGAGAGTATTGTCACCAACAATCCAAGATAATCAACCTTTTTCAATTTAGACAGTCTCTGTAATAAACATAAGCAGTAGTACATCTCTCCAACAATAGTCGAACATGTATTAAACATAAGCAGTAGTACATCTACAACAACACTCGAACATGGTTCAATTGGTCTCATCAAATCCAAGTCAATTTAACAAGAAACAAGAAGACATCGTTTGGGATCACAAATCAACAAATTCAAGCATTTCCCCCTGGAGGGATTAATAAATAGTAGCAATAGTTCTCATTGAAATATTTCATTCGACAAATACTCAATCGAAACTTCAATCGACTGTCATGTTAAGTCGATCCTCAGTCGACCACTTCCAAGGAAATCATCAATAGGTACGACCAACATTGCACAACTGTATAGCTGATAATACATAATGATATGAAGTCCTCAAACATTTGGTCAAATGATTCCACAACCATCCATCAATCCAACCACAATCTATCTTGGTAATCGGTACTAGTCCACAATTATGTCTTTCACTAGGTTTCTTCTTGGTCGTGTTTGTTAGTGGAGTTGTTGGGGTTGTATAACTAGTCATGATTGATTTCTAAATATCAAACCCAAGAGCCATTAGATATGTTTTCACCCTTATGCTTTAGAATGGACAGTTTGATTCATCAAATAACGAAGCCATGTTTATGGAGAAACCTTCTTGGCTAACCATGTGTGATCCCTAGATCTACCTTCCAACGGTTAGCCTATTTCCAAAGGAATCTGCTCTAATACCAATTATTGAGCACACACTTTGTAATGTCCCCGAGTAGGATAGGCACAAATTATTGTGTTGATGATGTGAATTTGACAAACAGATAGCAATTTTACATTGATTTATAACTTTCACAAGCATTTTGCATTCTCATCAACATTTCTTCAAACACATCGGGAACATTCAAGAATACACCAAAATGGGAGGAATGTTGTTGGTGTTATGCAACAAATTTCCAAAAGGAGCATGAAAAGATCATAAATAGATCAGAAAGAATACTCCACAACTTTATTGAAGAAAATAGTTGAATAATAAGCCTTTTCAAGAGGGCAACCTCCTTATACAATGTACTAAGTACGTAAGACAAGACAAGACAAGATACTCCAAATGAAATGGTCTCCTTCCTATATATAGGAGACTAACAGGTACAATTCCAACTAACTAACGCAAGACGACCGATAACTAATATAACCACAATTACAACTAATGGGCCAAAGGCGACATCAAAACTAATGTAATGCACCACAATATAGGGGGGAATGTGCCCTTGCCCTTCAGACAAGTGTTTTCCTCAATGCTTGATGAGGTTTGAATGCCTCTGTATGAAGGACTCATCTTCTCATGTCGAATATTCAACTGCTAAGTTCTTCCACTTAATGAGGTACTCAGTAATAGCCTGATTTCATAGTTGTTTGGTCCTTGTTTAAGTGATTTGTTCAAGTTCCAATATGAATGTTCCTTCTTCATCAAGCTCCATAAATATTGTTTGAATTGGGATCTTGTCTCCAATTACCTTCTTTAAGCAAGAAACATGAAAACTGGATGTACTCTTGAAGATGAAGGGAGCTCCAATTTGTAATTCATACTACCAATCTTCTGCAACACTTTATAAGGACCATAATACTTGGGTGCTAATTTATTGTCCTTATTTAGTTGCTTGAGAGACATATGCTTGTAAGGTTGTGGCCTCATAAATACCCAATCCCCTTCTTCGAAACTCCTTTCACTGCAATGTTGATCAACTTGTTGTTTCATCATGTTTTTTGACATAGCCAGGTTGTCCTTAAGTATCCGGAGAACTTATTGTTAGTGCTCTATGTGATCTTCCACAGCTTGAACTTTATATTTTCCTTTTAAGGGAGATGTGATATTAGATGGAGGTCGGTACCCATAAAGTGCCATAAATGGAGACATTTTTATTGATGTATGGAAGGAAGTATTGTACCACCATTCTGCCAAAGACAAGCATTTAACCCACTGTATTTTTTTATTAGATGCAAAGCAACGAAGATAACCTTCCAAAAACCTGTTCACTATCTCAATTTTCCCATTAGATTGAGGGTGATAAGATGAACTGTGAGCCAATTGGGTACCCAAACAAGAAAATAATTCAGTCCAAAATTTTCCAATAAAAATTGGATCTCTATGACTTACAATAATATTTGGATTTCCATGTAGCTTCTAAACAATTTCCATAAAGGCTGCAGCTACAGTACTAGCATTAAAAGGGTGAGAGAGTGCACAAAAATGTGCATACTTTGTAAGTCTATCAACGACCACCATAATAACATTCTTTCATTTTGACTTGTGTATACTTGTGATAAAATCCATGGAGACTTCCTCCCAGCGCTAGCAAAGTGTGTCTAATGGTTGTAGAAGTCATGGGGTCTTAAATGTTTCACCCTTATTTTGTTGGAAAACCAAACATTCAGCCACAAATCTTTGAACATCAGATTTAAGACCTTCCCAAAAAAAATCATTCTTGTCCCTCTGGTAATTTTCCTGGAATCTAGAGTGCCCACCTATAGGAGAGGTGTGTTATTATGAGACCTTTTGTTTTAGTTGAGAGTTTTTGCATAAATATTAGTGATCTTTATATCATAGTGAATCATTTTTCCACATAAAAGTATCTAATACACTGGGATAATTATGTAGCTTTTGAATGAGTGTACACACATATGGGTAATTTTTCGATTCTTCCCTTGCCGCTACTACCCAATATGGTTGTAGAATGGAAATTTCACAAAGTAATTCCCCAACGTCTTCAACTTTTCTGGAGAGTGCATCTGCCACCACATTATGTTTCCCTGTTTTATAGATGATTTCAATGTCATCTCCCAACATCTTGGTTACCCATTTTTGTTGCCCTTCCAAAGATAGTCTCTATTCCATGAAGTATTAAGACTATCATGATCTGTTTTGACCTTAAAGTGCCTACCTATTAGGTAAGGACGCCATTTCTTAAGAGCATGTGGTATTGCCAACATTTCCTTCTTATAAATGGGGTTCTGTAAGTTCTTTCCCTTGATTATATGACTTTTGAAAGCAAGTGGGTGTCCTTCTTGCATTAGAGTAGCATCAATGTCATTTCCTGAAGCATCACATTCCACAATAAAGGTTTTTGTGAAGTCTAGTGTGGCCAAAATAGGGGCTTCACACATTGTTTGTTTAAGTTGTTCAAAAGCTTGAGTTGCGTCTAGAGTCCAATAAAATGCATATTTCTTCAATAATGTTGTTAGAGGCATTGTTATTCTTCTATAGTTCCTGTTGGGGCCAAGGTCGCAGCTATAGTAAAAGCTGCGAATTTTGGGAAAAAGCACGAGTATGGAAGGAAAGTGCTAATTTTGGGACAAGCACTAAGTTTTGGGTAAGAAGGAGACGGTGCGCAGTACGGTGCCAGATGGATGATCTCAGCGCAGATCACGGACCGGAAATTGCGGAGCTCGCGCGCACGTCATCGAAGAATGAAGGTGGCTCAGCTACCATAATAAATAAGGCGATGGAGTAGAGGGCTCAGCTACCCTCATTTAAAGGCTCAGTACAGAAGTTATGGTTGCTCGGATCAAGGAGGAGCAACGGACCAGAGCATTGAAGGCGAAGGACGATCGCCCATACCCACAATCTGCGCCGGAATTCATGGAGCCTGCAGGAAGCGGCGACGTGACTGCAAGCGGCGCCTACAGTACACCTAGCCATGTGCGTGGTTAGGGTTTTTGGGAATCACTGTTGGGAAAGGCCCACAGTTTTGTAAAGGTGTGACCGTCATGGCCACCTATATATATGAATAATTGTAATGGGTAGAGGGGTTGGAGAATTAGAGAGAGTTAGATAGACTGTTAGATAGCCAGTCTAAAGGATAGATCATGTGTTGATTATCCTTCACTGTATTTCCTACCCAGTGTGTAGAACTAGAGAGGAAATCGGATAGCCGAGGAGCTAATCCCTGAGTTGCCAGATAGTCTGAGTCGACGTCTGTGCCTTTGTAATCTCCATAGAGAGGAGACTAGATTGAGAGAAGGGCTCCCAGCTGTGTGCGTGGAGTTTCCTGGAAAGATCTAAGGCTGCAGCTGTGTGCGCAGCATATTGTATAACTCTATCATTTTCTGGTTAATATATCACTCCCGTGGACGTGGTTTTCCTCGAGGAGATGAGCTTCACATATATCTTCTTGTTATAATGTTTGCGTGAATAATAACTGTTTAAGATCATTACCTGTGTGTACATCTTTTGCATCATCTTTGCGACTGTTTAAGTGAGTGTAGGAAGGTCCTTTATTGTTATAATCGCCAAGTATAAAAGGAGTGGTGGAACGCTGTCGCTGCAGCAACCGAGCTTCGCGTGACTGCGATGAGTGCGCAGGGTGAGAAGGTATTTTAGCGCATCGACGCAAGGGATAGGCGCCTTCCGCGCCCAGAGGACGAGACTGCGCAGTGGGTCTGCAGGAAGGAAGGCATCCGCGCAGTGGTGTCGCGAGGCCTGCGGGAAAGTACGACCGCCGATATAAGGGGAAGAAGGAGATATATAGAACAATCTCAGCGTCACCACGGTTAAGGAAAGCTGATTCCTTAACCCCCCATAGCCACTTCGGGTGAGACCTCGAGCTGCCGCGCAGCTCGTTGCCGAGAGGGCCAGTGCGCCAAGGGGTTTTGTTGCTGCGCTTCATTAAAACCCGGGTCTGCCCAGTAAAGCAGCCAACAAATGGTTCCGTTGCCTTATGACTTTTTGATCACATTACTTCCATGGCTTTGAACCCTGTTGATTGAGCCAACAAATGGTTCCGTTGCCTTATGACTTTTTGATCACATTACTTCCATGGCTTTGAACCCTGTTGATTGAGCCAACAAATGGTTCCGTTGCCTTATGAATTTTTGATCACATTACTTCCATGGCTTTGAACCCTGTTGATTGAGCCAACAAATGGTTCCGTTGCCTTATGACTTTTTGATCACATTACTTCCATGGCTTTGAACCCTGTTGATTGAGCCAACAAATGGTTCCGTTGCCTTATGACTTTTTGATCACATTACTTCCATGGCTTTGAACCCTGTTGATTGAGCCAACAAATGGTTCCGTTGCCTTGCGACTTGCTGTTGTGAGACTTGTTATTTTGGCGACGCGCGAGATTGAGGAGCCAACAAATGATTCCGTTGCCTTGCGACTTGTTGCTGTAAGACTTACTAGTTACGCGACATCTGAGATTGTTGCTGAAGACAACATAAGGTTCTGTTACACTGAGACTTGCTCAGTTAACAAATGTGTTACTGGAATCCTACAGCTAAAGAAATTGGAGATTGGTTTGATTTAAAGGCTAAAGAGTTCGCTGAACAAGAAAATAGAAGCCTTACGTTTCAAACAGAAGACTGGTTACAGAAGTATATTTATGCTGACCTTTACGAAATTTTCTTTGTTACGTTTGCATTGGAGTTACACGCTTGGATAGCCAAGTTAGCAGATTCTACACCTACGCTGCATGTTGATCGACCCGTCACGTGGACGCCTGAGCTAGTCAGTATTGTGAAGCGGATCGACAATTCTGTTTCCCGCGCAGTAGACTTTTGGTTGAATAGTCTACTGGAAGGTTTCATTACCGAAATTGCAGTCGATACAAGAAAGAGTTTCAGTGAAGCTGAGAGGAGTTTCTTCCAAGTACACAGAGGTAAGTTCTTAAATTCTCTGAACTTATGGATTAAAATGCTTCTGTATGAAAAAGGAAAGCTATGTATTGCTTCTGATGAATAGCATAGACAAGTAATGTCCGTAGATTCTGATAGTGATCCTGAAGTTATTGGTTGCACTCGTAGTGGAAAACGATATAAAGTAGGCCTTGACCAATATTCTTTTGAGTCTAGCCCAGACGATAGCCAAGTCCCTAGAGCAAGCCATATAGAACGACAAGGGAGTGCTCATATCCCTTATTACCCCTTTACACCGCAAAAACCAGACGGAGCTCAGTATAATCCTACAGTAACACCTTCTAGTAGCCCACACGGTACTTCTAGTACCTCTGTACCACCTTTGTTTAACCATCCCGGACGCACTGCTACAGTACCTCCACCTCAAACCCGCGCAAGAAGGATGGGTGATGACATGAAGCTACCAACTTTTAGAGGAACAGGGATAGAAGACCCTGAGCAGCACTGGTTCTTATGTGAAGCCATTTGGACAATTAAGCAAATTAATGACGATGCTGTTAAACTGGTTCAGTTAGCAACCACACTAAGAGAAAGAGCCTTGACTTGGTTCATGAAATACTCAGCAGCACAGAATAGGACACTTGCTGAGGTAAGAAATGCTATGATTCGGGAATTTAAGAAACCTAAATCAGAATCACAGTGTATAACAGAGCTCAAAGACATCAAACAGTTACCTACAGAATCAGTATGGGACTTTGACCAGAAGTTCAAAGCCTTGATAGATCAAGTAAGCTTCGAGTTTGCACCACAGCAACATAAAGAATGGTTCATTGCTGCGCTGCTCCCACACATTAGACTTCCTCTTATGCAACAGAATCTCAATACTCAGGAACAAGCTCTAGAGATGGCTATGAAACTAGAAGCTTCGCCAATTGCAGGAACAAGCAATGATGTTGCGCATTTACAGAACCAATTAGCAAACTCAACCTTGCAAGTGCATGATATTAAGAAAGGCAAAGAGATTAAGGAAGAAATTTGGTGTACAAAATGTAAAGCCCAAGGTCATTCAAAGGACCATTGTCCCGTTTTCATAGACTATATTGCAACTGGAGCACCTAATCCTTTACCACAGGCACAAGGGCCTTGGTGTGAAATCTGTAGAACTAGAGGTCATAAACCACAAGAATGTCACTTACTCTAGAAATATGTGCAAACCCCAAAGAATCTATATTGTAATTTCTGTAAATCAGTAGGTCATGATGAGAACAATTGTAGAGCATATGATCTTATGATAGAAAGAAAGCATGATGTTTATAGGGTACAAGCAGAGACACAAGGACCCACAGCAGGTCCACCTTATGACCAAACTCGGGACGCCCGAGCAGCAAATTACAGAGGACGCGGACGCACAACAAATTTTGGTCGCGGAAGAGGACAGATCACTTGTTATAATTGCGGAACACAAGGTCATTTTGCTAGGGATTGCCAAAATCCTACAACCCTCTGCAGGTATTGTAAATCTTCTGACCATATCATTGAAGAATGCCCTCAGTTACAGGCTAAGATGCAAGCAAAGACACCACAGGTCAATCAGAATATCCAGTTGATTGGAGCAGAAAAAAGAGAACCAGACCCTACAGTTAATATAGTGACACGCAGTGGAGCAACCACTGGTGCGCAAGAGATGGGAACGGGAAAGCAAGCGACGCAATGGGTGCGCCGCGCTAACATTAAACCAGCCCCACTTAACCTACAGAAGCAAAAAGAAGCATTTAAGCAAGCTCAAGAGTATTTCTCAGATCCGAGAGCTTCAAGTTCTGCCGCAATTCCGCAGAACATTAGTAGATCGCAAGTGCTAAGACAAGACAACCTGGTACAAGAACAGGCCACTACAGCTGGAAGGCCTGATGATGATGATGATGAGGAGGAGGAGGAGGAGCATGCACTAGGCAGTGTTCAAGCATTCCTGCGACAATGTTTAGAACTGTTGCGCAATGAAAAAGCAACTCTAGAACTCCAACACCTGTTGGATCAGTGCCAACACTCTGCTTCGACGAACACACCGCAGTGTGCTGTTCACCAGATCAGGAGTCACATTAGAACTGGAAAAGAGATGAGGCTCACAGCGCAGATTGGAGCATTTGAAATGGATGAAGTCATGTTAGATTTGGGCTCCGAAGCCAATGTTCTCACTATGCAGACATGGGAACAGATGGGAAGCCCTCAGCTTACAAGATCCCCTATCCAGCTAAGACTCGCAAATCAGCAACGAGTCTCTCCATTGGGTAGATTACCCAATGTACCTATTGATATTGAAGGAGTAAGAAGCTCTGCAGATTTTGAAGTAATAAAAATTATGGATGATAGTAGACCATACCCAGCGCTGTTAGGAATAGACTGGGCATTTGATAATTTGGCTGTCATTAACCTCAAGAAAAGACAGATGACCTTTGAGGATGACCAGATCAGGGTCATCGCACCTCTTGATCCTATTCAAGGACCAAGATATATAGAACCCATCCGCGCAGAAGAGGAAGCGCGCCACATGGAAAGTTTGTACCAGATGACCACTAACCACAGTGACTATGTCAACCCCACAGCAGACGGCCATATCAGCTGGCGATGTGATAGCTCGTGCACATCAGATTCAAATGCAGGATTGGAAAACTGGCAGAATCGTCTACATGAGGTTTCTGCAAGACGTTGCGCCATGATAACTAAATCCATTCGATGGATTGGCACAGAATTAACTGACACTCCAACTTTTGATGGTCTAACCGAAGTAACTAAATTCATACAGGAATATGAACAAAAGCTTCCAGAACCGCAGCGCATACAGGCACTGGATGTAGCATTGCGCGCTACACCCGCAAGATGGTGGATTGCGCACAAGGAGAATATTCATACATGGAAAGACTGTCGCAGATTGATACTGCGCAGATTTCAGGACACCACAGCCGAAGCGCTACGCAAATATGAAGGACAGAGTGACCCCAGGTCACACATTGAAGCATGTATTCAGCAATGGTCAGATATTCCGGAAGATGAATGGGTTCACCAATTCATCCACACATTGGATACAATTCCAAGGAATTGGTATACTGAAACAGAATTGCGCAGAGGCACTCTTACTTGGGCTCTTATGATAGAAAGCTTTCAACTTACCTTCAGCTTTGAGTCAGAACATCCAAGCATTGATCAGGCTTTGAAGTGTATTAGAAAGAAGGTATTTGAACACTATCCAGTAACAGAGTATTCCCAACCAGATTGGGCTGTCCAGATAGAACATGCCCTGGAATGTTATAACTTCACCGCTGAAGATGAGGAGGACGATCCTCGCAACATCAATATCCCAGAATCAGAAGGGACGCGCAATATTGAAGGTCCTGAGCTTGATATTCCTGCCATCACAGAACACGTCAAGCTCAAGAAAGTTAACATTGGCACAGAAGCTGACCCAAAGTTTGCTTCTATAGGAGATTATTGGGATGATGAAACTGTTGCGCATGTTTCAGATTTATTACGTGACTACCAGGATATCTTTCCTACCAAGTTCACAGAAATGAAAGGCATCCTAGGAGACTTAGGAGTGATGCGCATACCTCTGAAACCAGATGCCAAGCCAGTAAAGCAGCGCCCATACAGGTTGAACCCGCGCTACAAAGAAAAAGTCAAAGAAGAAATTGATAAGATGCTTGCAGCAGGTATTATTGAGCCAGTAGAGGAAAGCGATTGGATTAGTCCTATGGTGGTCCAAGAAAAGAAAACGAAAGGTGAAATAAGAATTTGTGTCGACTTGCGCAAACTCAATGATGCATCAGCGCACGATCCATTTCCCACTCCTTTCACAGATGAAGTACTTGATAATGTTGGAGGATAAGAGGCTTACTCCTTCACTGATGGTTTCTCGGGATATCATCAGATCAGAATCCATCCGAACGACCGCCACAAGACTACTTTTGCAACTGAATGGGGCTCATTCCAGTATACGGTAATGCCCTTTGGTCTTAAAAACGCACCTGCTATCTTCTCTAGAGTTGTTGTTGCTGTTTTTAAAGAATTTATCCACAAGTTTTTAGAAGTCTATTTTGATGACTGGACTGTATTTGGTTTACTAAAGAACCATATTGCGAATCTGCGCATGATGCTAGAAAAATGTAGACAGCATCAGATTTCCCTTAACTTGAAAAAATGTATATTTTGTGCGCCCTTTGGTATTTTGTTGGGACATATTGTATGCAGACAAGGACTTCTGATGGATCCTGCGAAGGTTGCCATCATTGCTAATTTACCGGCGCCCAACTCAGTTAAGCAATTGCGCACTACATTGGGACATACAGGATACTACAGAAAATTCATCAAAGGATATGCAAGGATCACAACACCTATGGAAAGATTGCTAAAGAAGGATTCGAAGTTCCACTGGACAGAAGAATGCCAACAGAGCTTGGACACACTTAAAGAAAAGATGATCACAGCGCCTATTCTAGTTTTCCCGGACTGGAGAAAACCTTTCCATGTTCATGTTGATGCTTCTTCCATAGCATTAGGAATCGTGCTTACACAGTCTGGAGAAGGAAGTATTGACCACCCAATTGCTTACTCCAGCAGAAAGCTATCTACAGCTGAGAAGAATTACACCACTACAGAAAGGGAAGGATTAGCTATGGTGTATGCCCTACAAAAATTCAGACACTACCTGTTAGGAGCTCACTTTAAAATGTATACTGACCATTCTGCTCTGAAATATTTGGTCAATAAACCAGTTTTAGGAGGAAGAATTTGCAGATGGCTACTGCTCTTTCAAGAGTATGATTTTGAGGTTATTGTAAAGCCAGGCAGATTGAATGCAGGGCCTGACCATCTATCCAGAATAGAGTCAGGAGAGGAACCTACCAGTCTGGAGGACAATCTGCCTGACGCACAGTTGTTTTCTATCCAAGCAGCAGACGAATATTATTCTGATATTCTTGAGTTTCTCACTACCGGACAAGCGCCGGCTGAGCTTACAATCCAGCAGAAAAAGCAACTTGTTGTTAGAGCCGCAGACTTCACTTTGATAGCAGGCCAGCTTTATAAGTTGGGCCCTGACGAAATTTTGCGCAGATGTATCTTACCACATGAAAAGAGCTCTATCATCGCAGAAGCGCATTCAGGTACCGCAGGAGGCCATTTCGCAGGAAAGCCGACTGCGCAAAAGATATTATCCGCAGGTCTTTGGTGGCCGACATTGCACAAGGACACTAAGGAATTCTGTAAATGTTGCGATGTGTGCCAGCGCACAGGAAAACCCTCAAGGAGAGATGAAATGCCGCTAAGACCCCAGATCACACTGCGTGCTTTTGATAAATGGGCCATTGACTTTGTAGGACCTATTAACCCACCAGGAAAAAGAACTGGCGCAAGATATATCATTACAGCTACTGAATACCTCACCAGATGGGCTGAGGCGAAGCCAGTTAAGAACTGCGACGCTGCTACTGCCGCGCAGTTCATTTTCGAGAACATTATCACTAGGTTTGGATGCCCAGTGATCCTCATGAGTGATCAAGGTACACATTTCCTCAATGAGACTATAGAGGCCCTTACTGAAGAATTTCAAATTAATCACCATAACAGTACACCCTACCATCCTCAAGCTAATGGTACGGTGGAAGCATTCAATAAGATCCTTGAGAATGCCCTGACGAAAATCTGTAATCAACAAAGAGATGATTGGGACCTTAGAGTCACAGCTGTATTATGGGCTTACAGAACCACTTGCAAGAAACTAACAGGTCACACACCTTTCAGCTTGGTGTATGGACAAGAAGCAGTTATGCCCATGGAATACATTGTTCCCAGTCTCCGAATTGCGCAAATTACAGAAATGGCAGATCCTGATACTATGAATGAAAGACTTTTGCAACTGCTTTCCTTAGAAGAAGACAGACTTTTGGCCGGATTTCATCAACAGGTATAGAAGGCAAGACAGAAAGCTTGGCACGACAGGCACATTAAGCATAAGCACTTTGAAGAAGGAGACTTGGTACTCCTTTATGATAGTAAATTCATCAAATTTCCAGGCACGTTTCGCGTGCATTGGTTAGGCCCTTTTCAGGTAATAAAAATAACAGACGGAGGCGCAGTTCAGCTTGCGAAGCTGGATGGAGAATTCCTACCTACAATGATAAACGGGAGTCGGCTTAAGCTTTATTGCGACGGCCACTCCGCCCTGTCGACATAATATATTGCTCAAGAGTGCAGATGTCCGGTGTAGTTGAAAGAGACATCGCATTCAGTCTACACGGAAGCTGCGACACACCCTCAGTTTCCAGCTTCCTGCGCAGTTCCTTGAAATATCTGCGCATCCTGAATAAAAATTGCTTGAAGAGAGCTTATCGGTGCGCTCTGGCGAAGTTTTGTTTTTGGACCATTGAACTATCGCTCTTGCGGAGTTCCCTTTGATAAATTACCGCTTGAAAAAGTTTTGTTGTGGACCCATAGAGGCACAGTTTCCTAAGTTGAAATGACCCGCCGAAAATTTTGAATTACAGCAGTTATGTAGCCACGTTTGAATAAATGAAGGATAAGGCCGCTATTTAAGTCTAGCCGTTCTGACGGATTCGGCTTAATCTCCGAAAGATTTGCATTTAACTCAGGCGCCGAAAGCATTAGCTTCTCCCGGAAGGCTGTCAGAACCCGTCAATCACACTAAATGCACCGCTACGGCAAGGAGGATAGCGTGTTGTCAACTCATCTGTAGCCGCCTATAGCTACGTTACCCCACTTGGTCGCATTTACTATCCCCGCTGGCTATAAATACCTCACACTTGTATCATTTTCGGGTTACTGTCTCGAGTTGCATAGTTGTGTTTGAAGATCTAAATTATTGTTTTCAGAGCCGAGTGTGCAGAGTATTTTCCCTTGTTTTCAACATCCATACCCTACGCAGGTCCGCCAATTGCTATCCAGAGTTTTGTTATTTACATTGGTTCACGACGGAGAATTTATCGACTGAAGAAGTTGTTCGTCAATTTCTACGCCGAGGCTTAGATTTCGGCATGGCCACTCCGGTGACGCCTTCGACCTACGTACACCCTGGTGCTACTGATCCCAGAACATCTCCAGGCACAAGAGCATCTCAGCAGCAGCCGGAGGAACCTGTTCCAGAGCCGCTCGCGTCTATGGTGAACTATATTCCGCCGCGTCCAGATGATGCGCCGGATGTACAGATTCCGAAGAATGCAAAGTATCCAATTCCGCTACCGCCACTACCGGCTAGTGTGCGGGTAGAAGGCCAACTATTGGGAAACATTCCATTGGTTAAATTCTCTGATTTTAACCTTGGAGACTATAAGACATATCCTCAGTTCCAGTTGGACCGATATCTGGATATAGTGCATAATCCCACCAGAAAAGTTGACGAGTTTATCCCGAAGGGATTTGCAGCAAATCTTGAGCGCCCTGGACTCTTGAATTTGTTGAAGCTACCGCACTTTGGGCGTAGCAATGAAGTGAACGCAGTCGTTAAAACACTGCTATCCTGCGTTCATGGAGGTTACCTTTGGCTCGGGAGGCCAATTGATCTAAATGTTGATTTGATACACCGTATCACCGGTCTATCTAAGGTTGGTAAGGATCCCAATATCCATTTTGTGGGAAAGGAAAAGGAACGAAAATTGGCTGCAAAGCTGGTCCAGAAATATAACTTGACAAGAGGAGGTCGGGCTTATGACCTCACGACAGTAGAAGATGAGGCACTTCGCTTCACAGGAAGTCTGCTTGCAGGCAGACTTCTCACAAAGTGCCGACCAAAAGAAGTTACTGGAGCTGTCGTGGAGCTCGCTATCGCAGCTGCGGAGGGAGAACAGTACAACTGGTCTCTCTTCCTGCTGAATTCTTTTTTTGGCTGATTGCCTGAATGTGCAGGACAATCCAGCCCAATCATTCCATTTTTCGTGGCTTCTAATTTTATGCGCTCTCGTCGGGTGGAAGGAGCCCACGAATACTCAGTTCCTTCCGCGCCGCGCAGGAGAGGTTGCCGGCATGCGCTACATCAACCTCTGGGATTCCCCTAATCCCGCGAAGCGCAAGATGAATCGCGCTGTCTTTTGTGAGTACTACTATCTCCTCCGAGATACCATACAAGATATGCCAAGGCTGAGCGAGGAGACAGCCACATTGTATCAAGGGAAGTTGGCTTTTACTGCCGACATCCATCAACTTTACCTTCGGCCTTGCGACATTCCAGGTGACTGGGCGCTAGGTCTTTACAAGATGACCACAGAAGATGTCGAAGAAACCATTAAGTCGTGGTCGGACGAATGGAGAGCAGCAGCCGACATCGCATCTGCGATGCCACCCGCCGCTGCGAAAGAGAAGGATAAGGGCAAGGAAGCCCCTGAGCAAAGAAGCGATGAAGGCTCAACAGAACCAGCCACCAAGAAGCAGAAAGTGTCGCATCCCACTGAGGCCATTCCCTCGGAGATCGACAAATACTTGAAAGAGCAATTTCGTGAGATGAGGAACACGCATGCTCACATCCGAAGTGCTCTAGACTTACAGTTTGTAGAATTGAAAGGTCTCGCAGGAAGGATTGCGCAGACCCATGCGCCAGCATCTACTTCGCAGGCGCCACAAGAAATTCCAAGTGATGAGCGAGTTGAAGAACTCACAGAAAGGCACACTGTCGTGCATATTCCGCCTACCAGCATGACACTTCCAGATCCTCTAGCTGAACTACAGGTAAGCACAGTTGGACCTGTAGAAATTAATTTGTCTATAATTCCTATAGAGACTCTACAGCTTGTACAGGAGAAAGTTTCTCTTGAGTTGAGAGCTAGAGAGCTCTCTACTTTCCAGGCAAACCAACGACTGCAATCGCAGGAGATAGAGCTGAAAGAAAGTCATAAGAATATCTCTGCGAAGCTTGCACTCTACGAGGCGCAAGACACCGGCATCAGAAACGCAATAGAAGAGATTGCCCAGGAACTGCCGGCTTGCGAGATTCAACCAGACCTCCCTCTGGTTGCAAAAGTTCAAATTATTGGCGAAAGGGCGAAAACCCTGGAGCAAGAAATAGTTGCTATGGCAGAAGGCCATAGAACCCAGATTGCTGAGCTAGAAGCTCGCGTTGCTGCGCATCTTACGGATGATGCGCAGGTACAATTTGAAGCACTGAGCAGAGCTTCCACACGGATGAAAGATCGAGTACAGGAAGCCAAGAACCTGATGAACCAGGCTATGGAAGCTTGGACAGAGCTTGTGAACCTCCCTTTTAAAGTGGGACTGTCAGAACAGGTGCAAGCTGCAGAACAGTCTCTCACTGTTCTCAATGAAGAAGTTAAGGCCCTAACAGGCCTACCAAAAATGAAGAAAATGGGCGAAGTGCGCAAAATGCAGCAGCAACTGCACAAGCTCAGAACTGAAGATGAGAAGCTCACCAACAGCATTCAGCCATTCATGGATGAGTATGCTGAAATCGTTGGCCAGGTTGAGACAAAAATCAAAGAGATTGCCGAGTCTCAGGAGATCATTGATACACTCACTAAAGACGAAGCGACCGCAGAAACAGTGCAAACAGCTGATGAGTGTATTGAGGAATTGGACTCCGCTATTGCGAAGTGGCAGAAAACATTCACGGAGATTCAAGCAAAAGCAGATGCGCAAATCAAACGACCACGCGCTAGTGCGAGTGGCTCAAGGGCGAGCCACAAGTGAGTGTTGGGGGCCTGTTGGGGCCAAGGTCGCAGCTATAGTAAAAGCTGCGAATTTTGGGAAAAAGCACGAGTATGGAAGGAAAGTGCTAATTTTGGGACAAGCACTAAGTTTTGGGTAAGAAGGAGACGGTGCGCAGTACGGTGCCAGATGGATGATCTCAGCGCAGATCACGGACCGGAAATTGCGGAGCTCGCGCGCACGTCATCGAAGAATGAAGGTGGTTCAGCTACCATAATAAATAAGGCGATGGAGTAGAGGGCTCAGCTACCCTCATTTAAAGGCTCAGTACAGAAGTTATGGTTGCTCGGATCAAGGAGGAGCAACGGACCAGAGCATTGAAGGCGAAGGACGATCGCCCATACCCACAATCTGCGCCGGAATTCATGGAGCCTGCAGGAAGCGGCGACGTGACTGCAAGCGGCGCCTACAGTACACCTAGCCATGTGCGTGGTTAGGGTTTTTGGGAATCACTGTTGGGAAAGGCCCACAGTTTTGTAAAGGTGTGACCGTCATGGCCACCTATATATATGAATAATTGTAATGGGTAGAGGGGTTGGAGAATTAGAGAGAGTTAGATAGACTGTTAGATAGCCAGTCTAAAGGATAGATCATGTGTTGATTATCCTTCACTGTATTTCCTACCCAGTGTGTAGAACTAGAGAGGAAATCGGATAGCCGAGGAGCTAATCCCTGAGTTGCCAGACAGTCTGAGTCGACGTCTGTGCCTTTGTAATCTCCATAGAGAGGAGACTAGATTGAGAGAAGGGCTCCCAGCTGTGTGCGTGGAGTTTCCTGGAAAGATCTAAGGCTGCAGCTGTGTGCGCAGCATATTGTATAACTCTATCATTTTCTGGTTAATATATCACTCCCGTGGACGTGGTTTTCCTCGAGGAGATGAGCTTCACATATATCTTCTTGTTATAATGTTTGCGTGAATAATAATTGTTTAAGATCATTACCTGTGTGTACATCTTTTGCATCATCTTTGCGACTGTTTAAGTGAGTGTAGGAAGGTCCTTTATTGTTATAATCGCCAAGTATAAAAGGAGTGGTGGAACGCTGTCGCTGCAGCAACCGAGCTTCGCGTGACTGCGATGAGTGCGCAGGGTGAGAAGGTATTTTAGCGCATCGACGCAAGGGATAGGCGCCTTCCGCACCCGGAGGACGAGACTGCGCAGTGGGTCTGCAGGAAGGAAGGCATCCGCGCAGTGGTGTCGCGAGGCCTGCGGGAAAGTCCGACCGCCGATATAAGGGGAAGAAGGAGATATATAGAACAATCTCAGCGTCACCACGGTTAAGGAAAGCTGATTCCTTAACCCCCCATAGCCACTTCGGGTGAGACCTCGAGCTGCCGCGCAGCTCGTTGCCGAGAGGGCCAGTGCGCCAAGGGGTTTTGTTGCTGCGCTTCATTAAAACCCGGGTCTGCCCAGTAAAGCAGCCAACAGTTCCAAACAAACTTGCAGTAGTACCCTGTTAGACCTAAGAATCCTTGAATATTCTTCAGGGTTCTGGGAATTGGCCAGTCTATCATGGCTTTAATTTTGTTAGGGACCTTGACACCTTCATGAGATACAATATGACCCAAATAGTCTACCTCCTTCACCCCAAAGAAACATTTGGAAAGTTTTGTATATAATTGTTGCTCCTCTAGTAGTTGTAGTACCCTGTCAACATGTTGAACATGTTCTTCCCAAGAATTGCTATAGATTAGCATATCATCAAAGAATACTAGCACAAATTTTCTAAGAAAAGGCTTGAAAATGGAATTCATCAAACCTTGAAATGTGGAAGGTGCATTCGTGACACCAAATGGCATGACCATAAATTTATAATGACCTTCATGAGTTCTGAATGTTGTTTTTGGGATTTCTTCATGCTTCATTTTAATCTAATGATACCCGAAACAGAGATCCAACTTTGTGAAGAAAATTGCTCCATGTAACGCATCTAACTATTCATCAATGACAAGAGTGGGAAACTTATCTTTAATGGTGATCTTGTTGAGCTCCCTATAATCTGGACACATATACCATGATCCATCCATCTTGTGTACCATTACCACTGGTGCAGATTAAGAACTTTGGCTAGGCCTAATTATGCCAGCTTCTAACATTTATTTAACCATACGCTCAATTTCACTATTTTGGCCATAGGGGTATCTGTAAGGTCTGATGTTAGGAGAAACAATTCTTGGAATTAAGTGAGCATGATCAAAATCTCGAACGGGTGGAAGACCTTTTGGAATATATTCAAATACCTTGGAATGCTTATTAATGACCCTTTGGAGATATGGGGAAATAGGAGGCTTAGATGTTTGAACATCTAATGAGCATAATTGTGCAATTATCCTTGATGTCCTTTTTTCATCAATTTGTTCATACCATTAGAGCTTATCACCTTGCTTGGTTTCCCTATGATACCTTTTACTCATATTCCTTTCCTTCTCATAAAAATTTCATGAAAAGCTTCTGAAAATTAAAAGCCAAAGTTCCCAATTATTGTAACCATTGAACTCCTAAGACAACATCAACACCGCCCATTGGAATAACATTCATTTTACTATTCAATACATAGTCCCCCGTATTAAGATTGATATTATGGAATTTCCCTGACCAATTGATAATTCCTCCATCTGCAGTGATTACTTGAAACTCTGGTGCTGGATATACAAAGAAATTGAGAACTTTTGCTAATTTATAGAGAATGAAATTATGAGTACTTCTAGAATAAATCAACATTGTTACCTTTTTATTTTTGATAAATCCTTTGATCTTAAGAGTTTGAGGAGTGTTAATTCCAGCCAATGCACGACAAGATATGATGGGAGTAATCTCTTCTGCAGTAGTATCTTTTGTTTCTTCATTTGGAGATGGTTCTTGTTCTTTTGGTTCTTCCTCTTCACAATCTATGTACAATAATTTCTTCTCACCACACTTAGGTCCCTTACTATACTTGCTATCACAATTAAAGCATAGGCCTTTTGCTCTTCTTTCATATAGTTGTTGAGGTGTCAACCTTTGAGGTGGGTTAGAAGAAGAAACATTATTCTCTCTGTATGTGTTGGAGGCGGTCTTTCTAGTAGACATTGTCATATTTTTACTTTCAACCTTCCTTGCCACCATGAAATCCTTCTCTAAGGATGGTGGTTCAAAGAGACAAACCTCATTTTGAATGTTATTCTTCAAGGTTCTAATAAAGATATCCAACAAATTATCTTCTGAAATGTTCTTCACTCGAAGACTTAACTTTTGAAAATGTTTGATGTGTTTTGTAACTAGACCTTTTTGCTTAAGATTTATTAGCTTCCTAAAGAAGGTGTTGTTATTAATATCCCCATAATGTGCAATCAATTATTATGTGAATATAGACCAAGAAATAATAGAGTCCTTTTTTCGGTCGCAAAGTCATCGGTACCATACAAATTGATCAAAATCTAAATATAACGATGCAATAGTTACCTTTTGCAAAGTTAGCACCTGGTGTAGATCAAAGCTCCATCTGGAATATCCATGTTATTGGATCATTGCAATCAAACTTTCTCATGTCGATCTTGGGAAGTTGAGTACCTCTTGGTGACCATCCCCGATAACTTTCATTGTGAAAATGCTTATTATCCTTGTCCTCCTGAGTACCCTGGAACACATTATCACCTGTAGGGAGAGTATCCTTTGAATTTTGGATGAGCTTAGAAATAATTTTCATATTTTCGTCCATATGTCCCATCAAATTCTCCTCTAGATTAATTAAATCGATCGTTTTAACATAACCTTTCATATTTTCCTCTATTTTGAACTTTCGAAAAGATAGGTCTTCCATTTCATCCTACGTATGGGATGAATCCTCAGGTGGTTTGAGTGGAGTGTTATTTTTTACACTACCCTTTAGGGGGATTTTTAACAATAGAAATAGATATCACACCTTATGGTTCACCTCCAATAGATCATTATACTAAATATTATTCCAATTTAAAATTGCGTACCTTTATCAACCATGATTTGAAGCCTATGTTTCTAGCAAACCTTCAAACTGAGATATATCTGAAATGTGGACCCTTTGAGTCCGAAAATCCTTCATGAGGTAGGTCAATATATCATTTTTTCAATTCCATGGGTCTGAACTAATTCTGATATGCCAGTAGAAAGATATGGAAAATCTCCCAATGCTTGTTATTTTTGTTCCTTTCAGAAGAGCGAACTTGAACAGACTGCCACGTGTCCAATATTTTAGATCCGAGTCTGAAAATTATACCACTGATATGTTGGTATGTCTTAATTCTGATGCAATAGGTCTCACTCAATTTGGATCTTGCATTCCCCGGATATAACATTTGTACCCAACACACTTGTTTGAGACTAGTTTTTGGACTAGTCAGAAAGCCTCACTTAAAATAAAAATAACTCTGAATATGTAATGGTTCAGGATCTAAAACTTATACCAAAAATATTTAGACATGTTCCCTAGATGGGTTCCAATCCTCGTTTTCTGAAACCTTGTAGAAAACTTTTTATAACGAATATTCCAAGATTACTCGTTTTGAAGCACCCATACCCAAGGAAAGAACTCTGATACCAAATGTTATGCAACAAATTTCCAAAAAGAGCATAAATAGATTAGAAAGAGTACTCCATGAATTTATTGAAGAAAATATATGAATAAAAAGCCTCTTCGAGGGCGCAACATCCGTATACAATGTACTAATTACATAAGACAAGACAAGACAATATATTCCAAATGAAATAGTCTCCTTCCTATATATAGGAGACTGAGAGGTATAATTCCAACTAACTGGCCCAATATGAAGTAACTAATATAACCATACTAATGACAATTACATTGAATGGGACAAAGCTGACATCAAAACTAATGTAATGCACCACAATATAGGGGGAATGTGCCCACATTTAGGGCTTAACAGTTGGCACCTTTATTATGAATAATAGATGGTAGACAATACAAATAACTATGACTGCTATAGAAACTAGCAAAACACACCCAAAAAGAACCTGGAAGTGATGCCAAACCAAAATATGAATCTCAAGTGAAGACCATGAATGGATCCCCCTCCTTGTCTAGCTAGGGTGGATAGTTTGCACCACCCAAACCAAACCAACAATGGAAGGGTTTTTCCAAACCCTAATGAAATCTATGGACAAACCCCCAGACTATTACAAGAAATCAATATCAAATCAATATATCCCCCAATGAGGCATTTCCCCTCTTTAAAACTTTATGTGGACTCCAATACCATCCACCATGATATTAGTCAATTTTCTAAAGATACACAATACCATGGAACACCCAATACCATCCATCATGTTATTAGCCACTTTTCTAGAGATAAACAACGTTTTTTGGCTAAGTGAAATTAATACTAACTCCCTTTATTCACTGACTATAGCCTCGAAAGATATCCCAACTACAAAACAAGTAACCCTAAAATTGGGGACATTACACACTTATACTGAGAGGGGTAGGGTTGAATCGGTATAAGACATTTTTTTTACTTTTTCAAACATTTATCAACCATAATAAAACAATCACATATGAGACCTATTAATTGTAGAACACATAATAGAAGATTTATGTGGAAACCCTTACACTTGAAAACCACAAAAATTCTCTTTATAATTCTTTGTAGGCATTAACCTATTGTTGCAAATATTTGTAGGAACCAACCTACTAGAAACACCAATCCCAAGTTGTGAAAACCATGGTAAGCACCAACCTACTCTTATAGATATTCATAGACACCAATATACTAGAGACGCCATTCCCCATTGGTAAAAGCCCTTCATGGCACTAACCTACTCTTATAAATATTCATAGACACCAATCCCCACCGCCAAGCACCAACTTAGCAAGAGACGCCGATCTCTTTGTTTGAGTAGCACCAACCTTCAAGTTACAATTTTTTCTTTAGTACATGTATCTTCTTCAAAAGATGATAACATTCACATTACCTTCACTGAGATTTCTTACTACTTCTGCCTTCATCGGGACCGACCAAAATTTAAATTTCCAAATGGTAACTGTCCCAAAGCTTGTTGTTTTTGGCCTCCTCCCAAGAATGAACTTGTAGAGAATGCCATGTATCCAATTTTACAAATATGATTCTAGAATTTTTATTTAGGTACTTTGGTATGTCTCCTTAGATCCTTGAAAATTTCACAGTTTGAAAAGTACCAAAAAGAAGTTATAGAGAAGAATCCAAGCTAACATTTTTGAAACTGATTTCAGGACCATTTAAAAACCCTAAATTCCACAGGGTATATCTCATAAAGTATAGTGAAAAAAAGTTTGAAATTTTTACTTGAAGTACTTCTATATGACTCCTTAGATCCCTGAAAATTTCTCTATTTATAAAATCCTAGAAAAGAATTTATAGAGAAGATGCCAAGCTGACTTGTTTGAAACTGATTTCAGGACCATTTAGAAACCCTAACTTCCAAAGGGAATATATCATAAAGTATAGCGATACAAAGTCTTAAATGTTTACCTGAAGTACTTCTATATGTCTCCTTAGATCCTTGAAAATTTCACAATCTAAAAAGTCCCGGAAAGTAAGTTATAGCGGAAATGCCAAATTAACATGTTTGAAACTAATTTCAGGAGCATTTAGAAACCTTAACTTCCACAGAGCATATCTCTGAAAGTATTAATGTATGAGATTTTTACATGTTTTCATTTTGATTTAATTGTGTTTTTGTATTTCTAGGTTATGAGGACATGGCATATAGTTTGGATCCCAATATGATTTGCAAATCCAAAGGAACAAGTTAGTACATAAAGTTGCCAGCGTTGATAAATTATCTAGCTTAGCGTTGATGACATGTAAGCTATTTCGACAATTTTAAGTCAACCAACTTGTTTGAAATTTTCTCTAATTATTTGTTTTGTAAACTCGATGGGTTGAGTCGACTCTTTTTTTTTTTCAGGCGAAAAAAAGTAACTTGTTATTCTTAGGAATCAAAGTTACAACATAATGTGACTGATAAGGGTTACCTCGAGAGCCCTAGTAAGCATTCCATACATCTACATCAATAAGGAGTGGTTGCAATAACTACCGGGATTCATAAAGAAATCTATGAGAAGTGCAAACACCTACACCGGATCGTCCATGATACAAGAGCATATATAGCAGTAACAAAAAACATCGGGTCCACAAAAAGCCCCAGTTCCTCACAGAACATCTACGCTATTATCATAGTGCATAAAGAAGAGCCCCGCGGGTCCACAAAAAGCCGCGGTTCCTCACCCGTCAAAATAGATGCAAGTCTCCTTCATCAGCTGGCGAGTAGTCCACATACTCCACGTAGTGTAGAACCCCGTCCATAGCACCGATGGCCTGCTTTGACAGTCGATCGGCCTCCTGATTGTATTCCCGATAAGCATGGGTAAAGGAGACCAATTCGAAAAATGCCTTCACCTCCAGTATACGAGTCTTCCACTGTTCCAGATGGATAACATTTAAAGCTGCCAGCCCACCGATCCAGTTGATGATACAAAGGGAATCACCGACCACTTGGAGTCTGGGTAATCCATGACGTCTAACACACCATAATAACCCCCAAAGGGCCACGAGCTCGGCCTGAGTGTTTGAGCCAGGACCAGCCCCCATCCGTAACAAAAGACAGTGTCCCCTGCGAATGTACAGAACCATTCCCACTCTACATAATCCCAGTTGCTGCACCCCATCAAAAAAACCGACAGAAATGCTAGATTCAAAAGTCGGAGGGATAAGAATCTGGTGTTTTTTAAAATCCTTTCTCCGAGAATAAGCCATAAAAAGAGCAGTGGCTTTGATACCAACCTGATAAGGGTTCGGACGAAGATCTTGAAATACTGCAGCGTTCCGGCACTTCCAGACCTCCCAAATAACAAAAAAAGGCAGCTCATGAAAAGATGACTTAAGGTTCAACTAACTATGCACCTTATCCAAAAAGGAAGAGCCACTCCAAACTGTCGCACCGTTCAGCATAGATTGACACAACTTCCAGACAAACAAGAATAAAGGGCAAGACCCGAAAATATGTGAAATAGTCTCATCTGCCGCGGCACACAAAAAGCAATAACCAGGTCCACAGAAGCCCCTCTTTAACAAATTATCCCAGGTGAGGGGTTTCTTAAACAAAGCCATAAAAAACATGTCACCTTCAGTGGGAACTGCCACTTCTAGAATTTAGCATCCCAACAGCCATCAACCTGAGTAACATTTTCGAACACAATAAAATCATATGCTAGCTTTGCTGTAATAATGCCCCCTGAGTCTGCCCAATCCTAGACCAAGCAATCGGGATTATCATTCAGACGGATCCCGGCCCCTTTAAGTCTGTCAATATACAAGCTCCATTCACGAGCCATTTCATCCGAGAGCTCTAGATCGTCCGACTTGATCCACGCAGTTGTAAAATTGTCGTGGTTGTCACGATTGTAAACCTCATGGGGAGCATCAATACCCCGCGTATGGAGGTACCGCAAAAATGGTGGAGAAAGTGTAAAATTGTCCCGAAGACCAATGATTGGATCAATGCCCAAATAAGGCAGGATGCCCCGCCCAACCTTCCAGCACAATCGTTTTTGAATAATCGAGAGCACTTTACATAGACCGCACCACATAGCAGACGCAGAGGATCCAATAACCAGATTACCACGAATCCAAAAAAAAGGCAAAGCAAACTTGAGATATTTCTTACGGATGGTATCAGTCCACAGACAAGTTCCAAAAAGTGCCCACCAGAGAGACTTTGCAGTGAGAGCGTCTGCAAACCATCCCAAGTTTTTGATTCCCCAACCACCATACTGCTAAGGAAGTGCAATGTCCCGCCAGGCCGAGAGGTGATACTTGAAGGAGATCGAGGACCCCGCCCAGAGGAACTGGAATAACCATTGCTGAATAGTATCCAATATCAATCGAGGTACCAACGCCAAAGACATCCAGTATATTGGAATTCCCTGCAACACCGACTTGATCAAGGTCAACCGGCCACCCAAAGATAGAAAGCGGTAAGACCACGAACTAATGCATTTCTCAATCCGCCGCACAAGCCAGAACCAATCCTTAATAGTATAACAGATCGGTTTAAGAATAAAGTCGAGATAGTTTACACCTTCCCCCAAAGAGGACCGCTGGAAAGGAAATAAGGATTCGAGGTACTGGCAGAAAGATAAGTCAGGTTCCATCTCGGCACTGATGAAGAAAGTGGATTTTTGAGCCCCCACATTCATACCCGAGGCTAAACAAAAGCACTGCAATAACCTGGAGAAAGAGAGCCAATCCTGACGTGAAGCCCTGCCGAAGATCAAGACATCATCTACAAAAAGTAAGTGTGAAATAGAGAGGCCTAGGGAGATCTGAATACCAGAAAAATGTCCTTCAGCTCTAGCCTTATTTAACTGAATACTCAATCCCTCGATTACCAATAGGAACAAAAGAGGAGAAAGCGGGCAGCCTTGCCACAAGCCCCTATCCCCCTTAAAAGAGGCCGATGGATGCCCATTAACCAAAATTGCAAAATTAGCACTTGTGACACATCCAAGAATCCAGTTGGTAGCTTCAAACGGAAGCCCCGATTGCAGAGGGATAAACCGTAGGAAGGTCCAATTTACACGGTCGTAGACCTTCATGAGGTCCATTTTCAATATGGCAGCTTTCAACTTTCTTTGCTTAACAGAATGTATACACTCTTGAGCCACCCTGATAGCGTCCAGAATCTGTCGGTTCGACAGGAAACCGAACTGTTCCCTCGACAATCCCACATCTAAGAATGGCTTAATCTGGTTTGAAATAATTTTCGATATCATCTTATAAACCAGATTACACAAGGAGATGGGCCGATAATCATCAAATCTCTCAGGCTTATCCTTCTTCGGAATAAGAGTAATGTAAGTTGAGTTAAGATTATAGTGAACCATACCTTTTACCCGAGATTCCTCCACAGCATCTCGCGGATCGTGTCCTAGCAACTCAAAGAAATGGATAAAGAATTCAACCGTCCAACCGTCCGGTCCAGGGCTTTTTGCCTTTTCAAAGTGATCCAGTATAGTCCGAATTTTGGCCAAAGTAACCTCCGCCATGATCAGTGTGCCAGCCCCCTCAAGAAAGATACGAGGGTAAGTTCTCACCACTTCCGTTGTTCAGTAAGGGACCCCCTATCCTCAGAAGAATAAACCATCCGAAAATGGTCGACAACACCAATTTCCAGAGAGGCCTGGTCCGAGAGCAATCTACCCGACGAATCATGAAGCTCCCAAATAGTATTGATATTTCTCCGCATACTAGCAAAGTTCTAAAAAAACTTGGTATTCTTATCACCACATTTGATCCACAACGCTTGGCTCTTCAAGCGCCAAGCTTCCTCCTCGAGTAACAAGATGTGTTGTTTCCTGGACTCCAATGAAGCCCAAAGAGACAGTACTTTTGCCGGAAAAAAATCGGTCGGATTGTCCCCCAAAGATAGTAAGTTTAAATCAATCTCCAGTAGTTCAGCATTCTTCCTCTCCAACATCTTCTTGTGCCATTCAATAGTATCAAATTTCAGCCAATTTAACTTGTATAATAGTGCATGTGAGGCCGAGGAGAAAGGTTTGCGGGAGTATTCCCCCCATTTCTCATGCACCATAGAATAGAAATCCCCATCAAGGAGCCAGGTATGATTAAATTTGAAGGGGAACCGACATCTATGCTCCTGTAGGTCAAATTCCAGGAACACAGGTTTGTGATCAGAGATCCCAGAAGGGGAAGTCCATGACCGGTAGTTACCAATGCTATAACTCAGATCTTCAGCAATGAGAAAACGGTCAAGCCGTTTTGCACACCCAAAGTTTCCAGATCGACCATTGTGCCAGATGGGAGCCAAGACCGCAGGGACCACATCAATAAGCCTAGTAGCTTCAAAGGAGTCTCTAAAAAAGCTAGATAAAGGATCTTCCTGGCGGCCCGATCCCCAAATTTCCAGAGAGTAAAGCGTGAGATTCAAATCGTCTTCTACAATCAAGGATGGATCGTTTAGACATCCCATTGCAAACAAGTTGTCCCAAAACTCTCGTTTATGAGTGTAAGGACCATAAACGTTAAAAACCCTAACCACCCGATCAAGGTTCTGGAAATGACCTTCCAGCAATAAATTGCCTTCAACGGAGAAAGACATGAAGCGAGAAGTAAGGGGGTTCCACGCTCACAGAAGGCCCCCAGAAAAACCAACAGAGTCCCGCGCACAGCAATTCCATGAAGGAAAAAGTTTCAAGAATAATGAGCAAGCTTTTGGAGCAGCAACCATTATTTCTTGCAAGAGTATAAGATCAGGTTTAGAAGATGAGATGAGAGCCCTGAGGGCATCCTGTTTTGGCCGGTTGCCAAAACCCCGAATGTTGAGGGATAGCACCAACATTAAGTAACCCGATTCAGAGGTGCATTCGCTCTAAGAACCTCACAATAGGATTTCTCCGGAGAGTGTGTCTATAGTGTTCGGCCAACAAAAGTAATAGTTGTTAGCTGGGGGTTAACGAAAGAGGAAGATGAAAGTTCAAGTTCAGTCAAAGTGGGTTCAATCACCAGCTTCTTACCTTTCTTCTTCCGCGTAGTGACATTTTGGAGTCTAATAGAAGTGATGGGGAGGATATCGGGATTACCCAACAAACCAGTGAAGGCTGGTAAAGGAACCTTCAGGAACCCCAACCCCGGTGTATTTTGAGAGGATGAGGCTAATAGGCCCGACGTATAAGCCGAAGATGGAACCCCCAAAGCCGAGTCCAATAAGGGTGTCTCCATAGAAGCTTCCAAATCATCAAAAGGTAGAGTCCACTCTTATACTAAGATTCGATAAGTTTTGTATAATCAAATTTTAGGATGAGCAATTAATTGCTATCCTAAGATTTCGATGGTGATCCTCATAATATGACATTAGTTTTCAATTTAGTTTTTCATTTTTGTCGTGACTCTATGATTATAAATAGAGCATGATAGTACTTTAGATGGGGGAGACTTGGATGGTGAACTATGTTTATACAAACAATGAAATGTCTCATTTTACAATACTTTTGTAAACTTGTGTTTGAGTGATTTCGATGCTTGTTTTATATTAGTCTCCATTATTATCTGTTCATTGTTTGTTTGGACTTCGATACAAAATTTTGACCGTGTTTCATATTTTGCTCAAAGTTATTATTTTGTTTTGTCTTTGAATTGTCATTTAAAAATTAGCAGTTACATTATAAATACACAATTCCTACTTTATTAATTCTTTTTGCAGTCTACAAAAGAATTTATTTTGAATTTGTTTGACGGTGAACTATAGTATTTCTTAAAGAATCATTTATATTATAATATATGAATTTTAAATAATGAATTGTATCTCATTTATTGGAAATTTCATATGTTTTATTTCTAGTGCAAATTGGAGTTGGTATTGTTGATTGATTTGTTTTTTATATAAGTAGGGAGTCTTGAACTTTGACTGTGTTTTAGTTTCGGTTTCAAGAAATTTCTAAAATTAAAAGATCTTATCATCAAGTGTTTCTAGTTGATTGATAGTGGTAGAGATTAATCTTTAAGGTAAAAACAGATCAATCATCTTAGTTAATTAATATCTTGGCCAAGGTAGTTATTTCATTTTAAAAATAGCGCTTTGTTTAATAATTTGTTTGGTTAGTGACTTTAAATGTAAATCATTTCTTCAAATACTAAACACGATTTTGTTTAGTATAATTAAGTTGAATTAAACTATTGTGTCCAATTCAAACTCACAATATTATTTATGCATTTAAAGTTAGCTTGACTTAGCATGATTTTATTAGTAACCGTTTGATTAGATTAGATTTAGCTTAGTTAAATTGAATGCACGATTCATTAGATTCTTTTGGAAACAAAACATATTATATGGTCAGATTGTATGCACGTATGCTAAGGTCTGATTATTTTTATTTTTATTTTTCAGAAGCCCATATCTTTTGTTTAACATTTAATTTCACTATTTTTTATAAAACAATTCCATCTAGAGTTGTCCAGAAAACCTTGTGCATTTGTATTTAGTTTTTAAATACTTTAGTTTATTTCACATTTGTGTTTAGTTTTCAAATACTTTAGTTTATTTCACTTTTGTGTTTAGTTTTCAAATACTTTAGTTTATTTCACTTTCATAGGTTAGTTTTATTTCTATAAATTAATAGGATTTAGATAGTTAGTTTATTTTACATTTTTCCTTTCGTAGGATTCTCATTGGCTAATGGAGCCATTAAACCCATGAGGAACACCCAAACCTAATGGCTTGGGTTATGCTTTAAGGACCTCAGACCGAGTTATCTCCTCTTCGTTGATGAGCAGGTCATAGACGCTCGTCAACACGATGGTGATTGCAGACAAGCTATGCTTCCGCGTTTTCTTACTAGGTTTGCCATTGCATAGTGATCCTTGCTATTGATTACATTTATACCTATATATAATGGTAAAGAGATAATGGTGTGGAATTATATATATATATATATATATATATATATATATATGTTGGAGTATTAAAAACCCATTCATACCATTTTAGACTTAGGATATAATTTAATAATCATTTTTTATTAATTTCCTAAGTGTTGACTAGGTAACTCGGACTAGTTTTGTCTTTTAGTGGACCATATGTCATCCTAAGTCACTAAAACGAATTTGGATAGATTCGGTATAATATTTCCTTGGATTCTATCTCATTTTATTCCATTCCTGAATTAGAAAGACACTTTCCCAATTTAGACAGCTTTATCATGTTTTTTCTACTTTCTAGTGGATAAGGTAAAGCTAGTTGACTTGGAAACTCTCTCCACTTGGCCAGTTAGACCTCCACCTCTTTCTTCTCTCCAAAATTCATCATTGCATTCCATTTACATCACTCATGAGCTTTCATACTATATTCAGCCAATTTGTGAGCCATTACACTGTTTTGGAAAGTGTTTTTGACACTTAGGGGTTTTTTGCCTTTAGTAAGCCTTGTCTTTTTGTGCTTTACAACTTGCCTTTAAGGCATTTGATTTTATCTCTTGACAATGTATTATATATTGTAAACATATTGATGAATAATATACAATGATTTTTTCTCAATATATCTTCTCTATTCTTCTTCTCTCATTCTCAGAAATACTCCAAGTGAAGTTGTCATATTGAATCTAGATCTAGGCAATCTAAAATCTCACAAGGTATCAAAGCTAGACTGGTTAATAGCAATTTCCAGAGTGTTTTTTGCATGATATTTCCATGACCGGGAGCGCACCAGCATGGATCAAAATCAGCTAAAGTTGTGATTCTCACTCCCTTCAACTACTTTGACTGGAAAGCGTATATGATCATCCAACTTCAAAGTAAAGGACTTTATAGAGTCACTATGGGGCTTGAAACTGAGCTAGGAGTTGTTGCACTAAAATCTAAATGGTTCAATAGGCTTGATGAAGTTTATGGTTTGGTTTGTCTCTCTGTCTCTCCATATCTTATATTCCATATTGATACTCTAACCACTCCAAATCAAGTATGGACAAAGCTAGAGTCTCTCTTTGGAAAGCAAGATGAGCTCAGAGATCATATATTGGATATTGAGTTGATCTCACTTAGTCTAGTCAATTTCGATTCAATGGAAGAATTCATTTCAAGATTCAAGAACCTAGTGCTTCAACTCAAGCAGTGTGGCATAGATAAGAAGGATGAGCAGCTAATCCTAACCATTATGTCAAAATTGAGTTCTGAATACTCAGTGTTTGTGTCTACATTTCATATTGCTAAACTTGCAGTTCCCAACTGGAAGATGCCAACCTTGGATGCATCCATTGACTCACTCACTAAGGAGAAGGACAAGCTAGTTCAAATGAGGGCTCTAACTCCTTAGGAGAATTTTGAAGCCAAAAAAGGGCCTCAAAACAAAAACAAAAAAGTACTAACAAAAACAACTTTAAAACAACCAATCACATTCTAGAGGATGACATCATCTATAATGGTTGAGGTGGCATTGGTTGAGTTAAGAATGCTTATTTATCAAATTCTAAAGGGTGAATGAAAAACCATAATTAACCATAACAATATTGCAAGTAAAGTATCCATAATGAAAAAAAAAAAAATACTTATAGATTACTTTTGAATATAATATAAATGTACTAAAGTAATTTTAAAGTACCCATAAATAAAGGTACTCATTATATTTTAACATAAAATAGATTACAAATACCAAAAAAATAAATACTTTATTCAAAATCAAAATAATGTAATAATTTTTCATTGTATAATATATATTTTAAATAATAAAATGTGAATATCAAAAATTTGAAATCTCTATTCAAAATTATAATTATAAAAGTGTTTTTCAATATATAATATATCATTTTAAATTTTTATATAACGGAATACACATTATCTAACTAAAACTCATATATATTATATTATAGATATTGGTTTTTGATATGAAAAAAAAGAATTATAATTTTATTAGTTTAATATATTGATTTTTAAAATTAAAAGAAATACTTATAATTTTATTAGTTTAATATATTGATTTTTAAAATTAAAAGAAATACTTATAATTTTATTAGTTCACCTATGGTGAGTTTAATACAGTGAAATGAGGATATGAGATACGTAATATTGGATAACTAAAATCCCATGCGTGCAAACAACAAATTCCAAATTAAACTTATCAACTTCGATTTCATCTACTATGTTTTTAGTTGAAAATTATATATGAGGACTTCGACTTCATCTACTATTTTTTTAGTTGAAAATTATATATGAGGATTTAATACGTTGAGGTAAAGAAATAAAGTGATTTGGTGTATAAATTTATTGGTGGGGAGGGAGGAATAGGCAAGGGTGAGAGATAAGTTTATTTTAATTAAATAGTAGGTGATGTGTTTTATTATTTTTTGTTTTTTTGTTATAATTTAGTTGGAGTTTAATATGAGAAATATATATATATATATAGATATGAATATTTTTTATTTAATTGAGAATATTTGATTTTTTAAATTATAAACACATAACATCAATAAGGAAATATTGATTAGTCTACTTGTTTTATAAACAATTTATTTTACAAATATATTTAAATAATGTAGATATTTATATAAATAAATTATTAATATATTTAAATAATGTTAATATTTATAAAAATAAATGTTTATGTTTTAATTTTAATGATTATAGGTTAAATTTATATAATAGTTATTCAACATATTTTATAAATATCAAAATATAACTTTAATGTGTATGGATATATGATCGCCTTTTATTTTTAATGAATATAAATTAGATTTACAAAATGAGTATATACTTTAAAATAAATAACAATTGATTCATATAAATTTAATTTATGTTTAAAATACATGACTTTATAAACATATTTTCAATATTGAATAAGTTATATTCCAAAATTCAAAACAAATATACTTTATTTATTGTATAATTACATTACTTTTTAATTACATTCATCATATTATATTCAAAAGCAATTTATGTATTCAAAAGTAATCCTACTTTTAGTCATATCAAAGAATTTTTATTTTTTTATTTTAGACATCTTTTCAATTAAACTTAACCATAGTTACATTGGTTATAGTGTAAGAGGTGAGTTGTAAATATAGCTCCCCCACAAAATGTCTAACTCATAATCTTTTATTATATCTCTTAGGAGGCTCATTTTAGACCTCAAAATTCCCCTAATAGGCTTGCACTTGTTTCTCATGGAGAAAAGAATTATAAGAATGTTTCATCCAAAGGAAAACAAAAGATGTTGTCAAATAAAGAGGACTGTGATGAAGATTTCAAAGCCAAGAAGATGAAGAGCAAGAAGGATAAATCCAAGTGTTCCTACTGCTGCAAAGGTACCCATCCTGAGAATTCTTGTTTCAGGAAGAAATTGCACATCATGACCAAGATTCTTGAAGAACATAACATTGATGTTCCTGATTTTGCAAGAAAAGAACAAGGAAAGCTTTATGTAGAACAAGAACAGTGTCTCCAAGCTACTCACAAAGGTAATCACCTTTATGCTTTGAGTGCCAAAGGAAAAACTCTTTCTCATATCTCTGATTTTGATTCACATTCTGATATATCAGAATCAGAAACCTTCACCTCTTCTTTGGTGCAATCTCCAATCAGTTCACCAAAGTCTTCTCCCAAACCTAGTCATTTTTCACTAGTTTTTCACTTGTCTTCTAAAAGGTTCTTCCACCTCCAATCAAATATTTCATATTCTGATTTTGAATATGATATACAGTATGATATGTAGGTCATGACATCTTACACACCATTTTCCCAACCATTGGATGCACGAAAGACCCTACAACCCCCAATTTCTCCAATTAAGAAACCACACAATTCCATGGTTTCCTACATTGTGTCACTTGTCTCTGTTGTTCTTATGTTTGCCATATCTTTCATTGGATGGACAACCATGTCTTTGGCCATCATTGGAATATTGTTCCACATGTCTGGACTTGATCCCATTACTCATGGTTCAAATATCAAGTCCTCAAATCCTCTAGACTCGCTCAGCTGTCAAGGTGATCTAGTTGCTCACTCTTTTCCTACCGAAACCTTATCCGATCATGGAGACACTAAACCCTTGTTGTTTGATGTTCCATATGACTCATATTCTAATATTTCAGAGCTGCATGATATCCTTTACAATATCATAAAGGTTCTACATCAATTTGAGAAGAAGGTACAAGGTTTGATTCACCACATTGCAGCTGCACAAGAAGTTGATCATGTTGAGTCCATTGATGCTCTTTGGGAAGGAGTTTGCACAGATCTATTTTCCATCATTGATTATGTATCTAGATCAGATCATGTATGTTATAACAACAAGAATCATTCATATGATGCTCCTCCATCATCAGATGATGAGTTTCATGGGGCCTCTACACATGGTTTTTGCCTACAGATTGATGCATGATCATGGCATCGACAACCTCTTCATCAAGTCTATTACTCAAAAGCAATTCATTCAGCTCCTCCAAATGAAGAATAAGTAAGTACGAAGACATTCATTCATGTCCATTTTTTAGGGAGGGTTTTGTTCCCATGAGGTTTTCCCTGTTTGCTCATTTTACATGGACTAATATTTTTTTTGTATTGGGGTGACCATAAGCCTTGTTGCTTGGGCCCTATACTTATGATATTTATGATTTTTACCACATAAATTCAGGCTTAAGGGGGGGTGTTGGAGTATTAAAAACCCATTCATACCATTTAAGACTTAGGATATAATTTATTAATCATTTTTTATTAATTTCCTAAGTGTTGACTAGGTAACTTGGCCTAGTTTTGTCTTTTAGTGGACCATGTGCCATCCTAAGTCACTAAAACAAATTTGGATAGATTCTGGATAATATTTCTTTGGATTATGTTTGATTTTATTCCATTCATGAATTAGAAAGACACTTTCCTGATTTAGACAGCTTTATCCTGTTTTTTCTACTTTCTAGTGGATAAGGTAAAGCTAGTTGACTTGGAAACTCTCTCCACTTGGCCAATTCAACCTCCACCTCTTTCTTCTCTCCAAAAGTAATAATTACATTCCATTTACATCACTCTTGAGATTCCATACCATATCCAGCTAATTCGTAATCATTTAGACTGTTTTGGAAAGTTCTTTTGACACCTAAGGGGTTTTTTGTCTTTAGTAAGCCTTATCTTTTTGTGCTTTACAAGTTTCCTTTAAGGCATTCGATTTTATCTCTTGAGGATGTATTATATATTGTAAACATATTTATGAATAATATGCAGTGATTCTTTCTCAAGATATCTTCTCTATTCTTCTTCTCTCATTCTCATAAATTTTCCAAGTGAAGTTGTCATATTGAATCTAGATCTAGGCAATCTCTTTTAGTTTATATTATAGTCATAGATATGGTGTAGACCTAAAAGTAACTATTGGTTATGGAAGAATCTAGTTGAGGGTAACTATGGATGCATTCAAACACCCTTTCTTGATTACCCCACCGAAAGAGATTTTCTCTTACACAGTGCCGCCTCATCATATGCATTATAAATATTGATAGAAAGGCGGGGATGAGTGATTGCTTGCAAAGATACAGAATTTGATGCTTGCATAGTTGGAAGGAGTTCCCCAAGCCACTCTATACCAGTATGTGTTAGGAAGATAGCCTATGAATGGATCCTAATGGTCAACCTCTCCCGTTAGCGATCGACGAATCCAATCCCTAGTGTGCAAAATAAAATTTAATTTCATACCGTGAACTTTCCATCCATCAAATCATTTCGGAGAAGGCACCTTGCTAGAAGCTATTCATCATCACTTTGGAACATGACTTTGGGCCAAGCCCTCAACAATTTTCGCACATTTCCAGCACCTATGCAGTTAACCCCATAAACTCTCCTGCGACCTTTCCCACTTATTTTACCAAGTGAAATTCTTGGTTGCTCTTTAGGGATTGTTCCTAGTCAAGGGACGAATCATAACATCCCTTCGTTACCTGTAACTTCTAGAATTGGTGCACATCCATCTTCACATGTCGGTACTACTATTGCAGACACTCAACCTACATGATAAATCCCTTCTAATGTTTCAGTAGGAAGATCGTCTATTCCCACTGTTGGTATGCCGATTGTGACTGAAATTTAATCTTCATCCATGATTTACACCATTTCTGAAGGCCAACCTTTCATTGGTTCCCAGAGTGGGACCAGTGGCCAACCTCCTCGGCTAGGACCATCTGCTTCATGGGGACAAAAAATACCACCTACTGGGGGGAAACATACAGTAGGTAACCAGAATCCTTCTGGGGGGAAAACAAAACAATTTCAACCCGTTTACACCCCCAACACTAATTTGTATCATGGGCTACCTTACCCTAGCGTCGGAAATAATCAATGGATCCCACCTCCTCGACACCACCTCTCAATCCATGCGCAACAAACAATCAATGGGTTCCACCTCCTCTGACGCCTCCCCTACTCAAAGTATGGTTAATCCCCCTAATAAAGGATTTGTAAGAAATGCATGGGTCCCACCACCCCCTGTATCTACACCATTTAACTCCATACTGCATAATTTACAATAACCAGTGTATAATACGATTCTGAATCAATTGGTAAATCCTATGATTCTAAACAAACAATCGGTTAACCCCATGGTCCCCAACCCACAGAACTTCGAACAGTATCCCGCGGGAAACATATATGGGTATAATATGCAACAATCTGCAGTGCAAGGCCCTACGGGCGTTCTAGCAGCCCATCAATACTATTCTTACCCTCAACCAAATAGACAACTTCCCTTCCTAGCAACATTGGACCTGCCCAATTTTTCAAGATTAATTAACGATCCCATTTGGCATGAACCGCATTAGCCACCTATCCCTGCCAAATTACCATCGGATATCCCAAAATTCGATGCGAAACCAAGGGAAGACCCAAAAAATCACGTTATGACATTCCATATTTGGTGTTCTTCAAACTCATTGATGGATGAACTATACGATTGTGGCTCTTCCAACGCACACTCACTGGGATGACAGCTAAATGGTATATTGAGCTGCCACAACACTCTTTCTGAGATTTCAACTCCCTTGCAATGTAGTTTTTGACGCATTTTCAAATACCCATTCGGTACAAAACTGGCACAAACCTATTAAATTCGTTGCGACAATCCACCTCTACTCACATCTCATATCATATTCACGAGTGGAGGAGACGCCGAAGGTTGATTAAGGCTCCTATACCTGATCAATTATTAGCTGATTTGTTTACAAAATCATTACTGCCACCTATTGCTAGGGATGTTTCAATGGTAGGGGTTGTTACAGAAGATCAGGCAATCAATCGTGCTCAGTATCTGGACTTGGTTTACTCGAAATATGGAACTTTATATGAATTGATACCTCAAGCTCATTGCCCCACCAGCGATCCATCAAGGCCCGCTATTGAACCTCTTATTGATGGCTTAGTTGGTTATGTGAAGCCCCAGCCTACATCAAAACCTAGTGGACCACACAATAGTTCAGTTCCACTTCAAAATCAAGCTGCATCCAAAAACAATACTTCTCCTGCTCAGACCTCCGAGGTGAATGCGGTTCAACCCTTGTCACAACAATCCGGAGGGAAAAAGAAGAACATTAGAGGGAAATCCAAGAAACCTTCTCCTCAGCAAGAAAATCCAAAACCCCAATAAACTAATGTTGATAATAAACCCAAGAGGAAAGCTAAGTTCCCCTACCTTATTTTCCAGAAGGACCATTATACAAAATACTGTCCTTACCGTGAGGAAGTCAACAAATTTGTGAAACGTTCTTCCCATCTAACAGTGCTAACTGACCCTTTCCCATATCAACAACAACAAATGATCACACACACCCCTCCGCAAGGGGGCACTACAAATGACCCCAATCAACTGGAGTCATCCGCGACCTAAGATATTCTCATGATGAGTAACGAGACTGTTCATTTATCCACTAGGAAAAAGACCTATGACTCTGTTCCAAATTCGAACAAAAATGGGAGTTCAAAAGATAAATATCCTTTGGAATATTCTCCCTCCACTCCTCTATCTACTGGCCGTCCTCATATCGAAAGGCCTATTTCTAACACAATGTTGCGCCCACCAAAAGCCACCATTCGAAAAGCAACATTCAATCCGAGTGCGTGAGATTCCCAGAACTATAATATCGTTGAAGACTTAGCTCAAGCACCCTGTGCAATGTCAACCCTCGAAGTTTTACAGCATTTACCTAGTCATAGTCGAACCTTATTGTCAACACTTGGAGCCATCGAACCTGAAACTTCCAATATGATCATGTTTAATTTGGAATATTTTAAGCCACAACTTTCCCACCAACTAGCTTTTCAAATTCACACTAAGATTTTTGGAAATAACATCTATCAAATTGTTTTGGAAGAGGGTGCCTCCACTTCTATCATGTCTTTGTCTTGCTGGAGAGCTACTGGCTCTCCAGAGGTACCTCAGTATCCTACCACTTTAAAATCCTTTGACGGTCATGGTTTCCAACCGTATGGATTCATACCATCACTCGCAGTAGAACTAGGGGTCAAAATTGTATCCATCCACGTGGAAATCATAGATGCTCCATTGGATTACAATATCCTACTTGGTCGAAACTGGTTTTATGCCATGACCGCATTAGCATCATCAGTTTTTCGCCTGGTGCAATTTCCTCATCAAGGAAAAGTTGTTACCATTGATCAATTGGAATTTTGCACACGGAATATTCATTCCAACACCACCAATAATGTCCCGTTGTTGACACAATCTCAACATCATTATGAAGACATTAGTGTTGGTCTGTTGAAGGATTCTTCCATCATCGGATTCTTTCCAGAGCTTCCACCCCCGGTCTATTCTATCAACATGATCTCTTCAAGTACCTTTAAATCCCATGAACCTCATGATTCTTGGGTTGTACCGAGTCCCTCTGAATTCGAAACCATTGGCAAGTGCATTCCTTTTAACTTAAATGAAGCAACCTATCATGCAATTCAATTTGCTTCGGATCATATCGACTCTGTTAACCACCATCCAGTGGCACAACACCCTGAACGTCTTATGTCTTGGATCGATTCATCCCTACCCCCTTTTGATTCCCTTCTACAAACTTTTCCCTCTGACGATTCTATCATGGAAATCATAAGCATCAATGAACCTCCATGGAATGATCACCATAATTGATCATCTTTCCTTCCTATGATCCACGCGGAAGACCCCAATACCAAATCCACCATTTCACATGATTATGTCCAAAATCCTCAAATTCCCATCCTCGCTCACAATGTGTTCTCGGAGGGAAATTTAGCTAATATTATGGAAACTTTTCCTATAGACATATCCATGAAACTTGGTATCATGGAACACATCCACCTAGGCAAAACTTGTACACCCACTGAAGTGGAATTTTACACAGCCTTGTTTAAAGAGTTCTGTGATGTTTTCGCATGGAGTTATGAAGAAATGTCGGGAATTGACCCTTATATTGTGGTCCACAAAATCAAAGTTTATACTAGTGCACGACATGTTCAGCAAAAACTACAACCCATTCACCCCAAAAAAACTACAGCCATTAAGGAAGAAGTTGAAAAGCACCTTTGAGATGGTTTTATCTAGTCTGCCCCATTGCCAAACTGGGTGTCTAACATCGTTCCTATAGCTAATAAACAGGGAACGATTAGAGTTTGTTTTGATTATAGGAACCTCAACAAAGCTTGTCCTAAGGAAAACTATCCTACCCCCTTCATCGACCAAATTATCGATAACTGTGCCGGGAGTGTCATATTTTCATTCATGGATGGCTCCTCTGGCTATAATCAGATAGAGACACTCCTAGCTAACCAACATAAAACAACTTTCATATGCCCATGGGGAACCTTCACATATCGAAAGTTACCTTTTGGCCTTAAAAACATTGGGGCTACTTTTCAATGGGCCATGTCTTACGCATTTCACTATTTCAAGCATGTTGTGGATCCCTATTTGGATGACTTACCCGCTCATTCTACTTTGCAAGACGACCATCCAGAACACCTTAGTGTCATATTTCTATGGTGTTTCCACTACAACATCTGCTTGAATCCTCACAAATGCGTATTTTGTGTTGAAGTCGAAAGATTATTAGGTTTCATAGTATCCAAAGATTGTATTCGCATCGACCCATTGAAGGTTGAATCTATTTTAGCCTTACCTTCACCCATTGATATTCCCAAGATCCAAAGTTTGCAAGGGCACGCAAAATTTTTACGCCACTTCGTCTGCAATTTATCCGAGATCACCCAGGGCTATATAAGACTTCTCAAGAAAAATTTCCCCTTCATTTGGGATAATGCAGCTCAACAATATTTTGATAATATGAAAAAGGCCCTCACTAATGCCCCTTTGTTACAACCCCCCAACTATACACGGGATTACATCTTATATGTCGCAGCCTCTACTTCCACTATTGGAATGGTGTTAGTACAAGAAGACAGTACAATGGTCAAGAACATGTGATATACTATCTCAGTAAGGGTCTTATCTACTCCGAAACATGTTATTCACATGTGGAGACACTGGCTCTGGAAACCGTTTTTGTTGTCAAGAAATTCCGACATTATATCTTACTACGCAAGACCATAGTTATTTCCAACTTTAATCCCTTGTACTATATCCTAACACGTCAAGTCCTAGAGGGAAAATACTCTCGTTGGATTGTTGTCCTCCAGGAGTTTGATTTGGTGTTTGCAAAAGCTAAATCCAAAAAATATTTAGTCTTTGCTAAGCTAATATGTGCTCTACCTCGTGTCAATGACCCAGCTAAGCCCATTGACTCTCTTCCTGATGAGTCATTGTTCCTCATTGGCACGACTGATCCATGGTACAGAGACATTCATTTATATCTCCAAACCCACGCTTTTAGTCTGATCTCAATCGCAATGAGCAACATCGCATCTGACACGACGCCAAATATTACCTCATCATTAGTGGTACTTTATACCGTCGTGGTATCGATTCCATTTTGTGTCATTGCTTAACTATCAATCAATTCAAATGCGTACTTAATGACTGCCACTCCAGAGCTTGTGGCAGTCACCTCTCTAGGATGGCTATAGCCCAGAAGATTTTGCGTGTAGGCTACTTCTGGCCATGCATATTCAAAGATTGCATTGAAGCGGTTAAGTAGTGCCCCCCGTGTCAATTCTTTCACTCCAAGAAGCGCTCCCATCCATCTCCACTGCATCCTGTGATTGTTGTTGGCCCCTTTTCAAAATGGGGTATCGATTGCATGCATTGTAAGCCTACTTCCGTTGGGGGGCATGGTTATGTCATCGCAGAAGTTTACTATTTTACCAAGTGGGTTGAAGCTATGCCTACATATGCTGCACAAGAAAAAACGACAGCACTCTTCGTATTCAATCGTATCATTGCAAGGTTTGGAGTCCCTCAAGCCATTGTAATTGATCACGATTCCCATTTCAGGAATCATATGATGGATGAAATAAGTACCAAATTGGGTTTTCTTCATGAAAACTCATCCCCCTATTACCCCTAGTCAAATGGACAGGTAGAGGCAATCAACAAAGTCTTAAAAAAAATTATCCAATGCATGGTGGGGATCCATAAATCAAATTGGCACTTAGCACTACTCTTGGCTCTTTGGGCCTATAGGACCTCCGTAAAAAAAATGCGACCGGGTTCAAACCATTTCAATTGGTCTATGGCCTAGAATCTATCCTCCCGATTGAATGTGAAATCCCATCCCTCAAACTGGCTGTTGAAATATTGCCACACACTTCCGCCGAGGAAGAATGATTCCTATACTTAACTAAGCTTGATGAAACTCGTCACGATGCCGCACTCGCTAACGAGGATCACAAAAAGTGAATTAAGGTTCAAGATGATAAATCCATCCAACCTCGTGTTTTTAATGAAGGCGACCTAGTCTTAACTTACGATCAAATGCATGACAAACTAGGTAAAGGCAAGTTGGAATCCTGTGGTATGGTCCCTACATTTTCAAACGAGTGTTAGAGAAAGGAGCCTACGAGATAGTTGGTTGCAATGGAATACCTTTGGGAGAGCCTCGTAGTGGAATTTACCTGAAGAGGTTTTATACGTAGGGTCATCATGCGTAAACACTTTGTATATAGTGTATTTATGGTGTGATTTTGATTTGTTTTTGCGTGTCAGGATCATGTCTCGTTCACAAATATTTATCTTGATTTGTGCTTTAATGCGCAGATGTCAATGTACTTCGGATTTTTGGATGGTGATAGTCGACATATCCAAAATATCGCTTCTACAACATGGGTAGTGTATTCCCCTAGTGACGAGTTGATCTTTTCAGGTGGAATTTTCTTAGGTCCCGCAACGAATAACATAGTGGAATATCATGTAGTTATTGGGCTTCTAACTGAAGTATCTTCTCTTGGAATTCGCCATCTCATAGTCTAACTAGACTCTCAGCTCATGGTATCTCAACTAAATCACATTTATACCATTCGTGATCCCATATTACTTCGCTTATATCGAAGGATACGCCTCCTTGAAATATCATTTGATTATATCTCATATCAACACATACCAAGGAAATTGAACACAATGGTTGATTCATTAGATAACTACGTGTTGAATTCGCATCTAGCTCATACATAATCAATGTCACCATGAAAAAAAAATGTAAAATACAGATCATTATAGATAAACAGTAGAGATAGGTCCATGTATATATCATGTAAAAAATTTTGATCATGTCACAAATAGTATCAAAATGCGTCAAAAGACAAAATCGGGATCAATTCCCATACAAAAATCGACACTATCGCCTATAGATCATGTAAATGCCACTAATCTTAAAAAGTGCTACTACTGAGATCTAATCACAAGGTGCACGATGCTCATGATAGCATACCACCGCCCTAACAACACGGCGAAGTAATATGCCAATAAGCTCTAGCACACCCACGGTATGCCTCTGGAGGTGATAGGGGACCTCATGAAATCTCATCGGAGGGATACCCATAGTCAATCCCTCGATATTTCGCTCTATTCACGAAATCCCCTTGCCTCTTCCTCCTCTCCTCGTCACCGCAGTGGTGAAGATCTTGCTGGCCTCACTGGTCCACAATCTGCAGCATTACACATGTACATATTAGCTCTTTTGAGCAACAACAAAATATATATATATATATATATATATATATATATATATCTTTAAAAATTCAAAAAACATGTTTAAAAGTCACATACCTTACTCATCCCAGTCCTCAGCCTCTGGTAAATCCAAGTCAATGTCACCTCGAAAGTCTACCCCAGCGTAAGTCTAATCCTCTATCATCACAATATGTTCCTCTAACGAGGAAATGAAGTTTTCACTAAATGCTAGAACTTGTGGCCCAATTAGTCGCCCAACATAATCACTCCATCTCACCATCCATGGCTAATATGGAGGACGCCGAGGCCTCTCTATCTGCGGGCATAGTAGTGGGACCCTCTCTAAGAAGAAGGTGACTAGAATACTGTTGTACCCAAACTTCTTGATATTTCCATTGTGACACTTGGTGATTGGATCCTTGATGTTGACCAGGACTCCCTCACACCAGTTGAACAACCTTGGCTCAATACATTCCAAGGCATAAGTCATTTGAGCCTTGGTAGCATGATGAGGCCCTACACTTCCAACCACTCGAGCAAGAGTGTACAAAACCATCCTGAAGGGAATATCTATCACATCGGCTATGAGTATTTTTCCGCTTTTCTTACGAGATCCTTGTCTGCAGTAGTGGGCTATGTATCCTTATGTACTCTCTTCGATGCCATGATGTCCATCCAAATTGACTCGTGCCCCTCTCTTAGAGAGACCGATCAAGAAATATATATCCTCAAGTTATATCTAAGGGATATACTCCCCTATACAGAAATCTTGAAGATCGGGCTCCCACATTTCTATTATGTAGTTCAAAAGTTTCCCTTGTTTCTGGATCCCTCTTGTCTTGAAGAACTTCAACAATCCACACTCTCTCAGTTCGGACAAGGTGTTATCATCATTGAGGGCATCTCGGTCATCCTTTTTCATACTCTCTCTCTCTCTTTCCACTCAATCATTCTCACTCTTATCTCTTGGAAACTCCTAAAAAACATCAAAGGAACCTGTGATTAGAAGATTGAACCCATTTATTTTCCAAATGAAAGGGGGGCAAGCTCTTTAAAATTTGAATCTGCATATTTTTCGCGCCCCAGCAATTACACAGAGCATGATAATTATCAGATTTTGTGCCCCTGGTATGCACCATAACGCGAAAATCCCAAAATTTTCACGCTTCGCAATATAGCGAAGGCAGGAAAATTCATGGGCACATAAAAAAATTTCCCTAGGGTGCTTTCTTTCCCCCAACTTAGTATTAAAATTGAAAAAATAAGACATCAAAAGAAACAGTAGAGAAAGATGACAAACCTGCTTCGAACGACGGCTTGAATGGTACCCTGGATCTCTCAATATCTTCAGTTGAAACTTGGCTCCCAACAATAGTAAAAATGACCAAGTAAAAATGACTAGTTTTACATTTTACTCTCTTTTTATAATGAACTAGTTATTTTTTACCTCCTTTCGCATTTATGACCTTTGTTTAAAGACTTTTTCCGCATATTTTTATCTTCTATTGTTATTTTCTAGGGTTTTTGACAAGGTTTAGGCAGGCTCATTAAAGGTGTTCATACCGGTGGAGTCATTTGTTGACCTTCTTTTTTAGCTCACTTTCTCTATTTCGTGCTCTGGATCTGAAATATGAAAGAGATTCCAAGCGCTTTTCACACTTGGGTCGTGCTTGTTAAACTTATGTAAAAAGTGTCGATCTTAGTCTACTTTTCTCGTATTCCTAAAACAATGAGGAAAGTATCAACCTGGTATTATTTTATCTCTTTTTCAGACTAGGGTGATTAACTCACGAAACAGGAATCCTTGGAGTTTTCTTTAGGATCTTTTAAGACTCTCGAAATAAGAAAAGGCCGCCAAGTGAACTTGTCCCTTTCACACTTGTAAAATTATGTGAAATGACGTCTATTTGGTGGTAGTTTATCCCTTTTTCGGACCACTTAGACTCTTTATGAAAAAGGCACAGCTTAGTCAAACTTTGACTAAGAGAGTTCCTCCAGACATTATTTTATACTTTTTTGGGCCTGGGGACTAACTTTACGAAAAAATAAAATCTTGGAGTCTTCTTTAGGCTATTTCAGACTCCCTAAACATGAAAAATCATCGAGTTTCCCTTCTTTGGACTCACAAAATGAAACATCGAAGGATCCTTATGGAACCCAACCTCTCCTTCCTTGGGTTCGTAAAATGTGTAAGGATGGACTCATCTAAAGGTGAGCTATATCGAGCATCTGTTACCCTCCTCGAGCCCGTTAAAATACAAAGGGGTACTCCTCAAACATGATGGGGGGAAATGGGGGGGAATAAGTCGAGTTTAATTTTTTTGCAGCCTATGAGTCATTACCTTTGAACATGGCATGTGTCCACATCTTTTCCTATACTTGGGTATTCATTATGTTTATGGGTCATAACTAAAGTCGTGAGTCGTCTTCCTTCTTTGAATAATCCAAAGAATGCCTCACTTATAGTCATGTCACGTTCTGGTTTTTGCCTCTTTATATCCATGTTTCCCAGTCGTATGTCTTGTTGTTATATGTTCAAAGGAAAAGTGTCAATCTGCATCCACTTTCTGCTATATCATCAGCCTTTACACCCTTGTGTCATTCCATACTCATTTGATTCATTACTTCACATCACTTTCCTATGTTGGTTTTGTGTCGATGATGTGGGATTCATTATGGCCCTCCTTCGACGAGTCTATTCTTGTCGACTTCAACTCATTATCCAGGAATTGGGCTTAGAAAACAACCTTAGTACCTTGGTACCTGCATGCTTCAATGGCAGGTTTCCTCATGTTCGACAGTAGGCTTTCATCATTGACCTCTGATCGAAATATCTCGCGGATGTTCAACGTCAACTCATCTATTCGCATTTCGTCGAGATGTACTATGATACCTTCGGAATCATTGTCATCATTGGTGATTTCCGTCGTACTTGTTAACAGTTCACATCATTGACCGGTAATTAGGTGGTTTCTTCCATGTTCGACCTCAACACCTTGTAATCACGTGGTTAGATTCATATCGATTCGGGATCAAGTAGAAGGCCCTCGATGGTTCTGATGTCTATTTAGCACATCCAGGTTGTGATGGTGATTTTTTGAGTAGGTTCCCACATGCACATTATGTTGGTGACCTCATTGATGTACTGTCACGCGGATCCACTCTTGTATTGGTTGTGGTTGTGATGTTATCCTAACATGGATCTACGTTTGTAATTCAGTAGCCATGATTTCAGTCATATGTTGAGTCCGTCCTGTCATTTATCTACAATGTATTGGTTGGCAGCAATGCTTTGATTCAGTTGTTTCAAGCATGGGTATGCCCACCTCGGGTTTATTATACATATTGTTGATACTTGCTTGCAGATCTTCTCCAGTTCTCTTCCAGCTACCTCTGCAAACGTCATTATTGGTAAAGTGTTTCAACCATCATATTCCTTCTGACCTCGCACTTTGGGGGGCATCTATTACACCTCAAATTGTCACTCGGTGTACCATTGAGAGTCTTCATATCATATAACCATGAGGGACACGATGTTTATACCTCCTAGGGGTGTTAGGACCCTTTCTCATCATGTTAGTCCCCTCCCTAGTCATACATGGAATCAAATCCAACAACTTAGGGGTTGAATGCCACTTCACGAAACTCATTTCTCTACCTCCTAGAGATATTTTCATGCCCTACTAGTGGTGCAAGATGCGAAAATACAACATTTTCGTGCTCTGCAAACCTATGGGGGTGCGAAAATTACAACATTTTCGCGCTTTACTTAGTCATGGGGGCGCGAAAATCCTTGAATAACCACTCTCCTTAGATTTTGGATCTTGGATCTCGAGGAGATTTTCATGGGATGAGGTCTCCCTTCAAATCCCATCTCACATTTCATCCTTGGTATTATTCAATTCCTTGATCCACATATCCCTCAATTAGATCCATAACATCCTCTTAAGTGGTTGGCCTCCCAAATCCTATAATAAGAAGGCCATCCATGAGCTAGGGGGAGAACTTTGGAGGCATCAAACCTATGATGTTAAGAGCCTTGCAGAGGTAGAAAAGGAGATCTTGGAGGATGATCATTCTGCAACAATATCAGGTATAATCGACTTTGATGTACATGTCTTCATGGCTTTCCATTAATATAACATAGCCTATTCCTCCCACTCTCATGTTTTTATGATGAATGCATGAAATTGTCTCTAATTTCATAGTTAGATCTATGTTTATATGCATATCGCTTTGGAGAAGGTGTTGTCTTCCTTTTGCAAACGGGTCCACGAGCTTGTGATCAAAGGCTCAAGCTGGAGTAACAGAAAGATATCAAGGGCAACCATCAAAGCAAGGTACGTCATCTACCTGCTTCGTTTTTCCATAGCTTGCAAATTGTTGTATGAGCTAGATCTAAGAGGATTTTAGTGTCTATTTGTTTACTTATTGTCTTGGGTAGGAAATTAGGTGCCTCTTCTAATCCCAAGGGGATATGTACCTATCCGTAGGGATATTTTCTTAGCACATTAGATGCACCACATACATAATTGCTTCGTTGAGGTTTCTACGTTTATTCAGTGCAGTTTCAATACTCATATGCATCGGTTTTGATGCTTCAAGGTACTAATAAGAGCACTACTCTATAGTGATGCATTTTATTTAATTTTTTTATGGTGCATACATTAATGATGCACCATTATAGGTTTTTGCAACCTTACGAGTTTAAACGTGTTTGTAATAACATTTCACATTGTGCTTCTTTGTATTACAAATAACACGGAATGGCGGATTTTTTAATTTTTATGGTGTTTTTTTAATTACAATGAGTACCATTCATTTTGCTTATTGTTAATAAACAATGCATTGGTTAACTAACTCCAAATTTAATTGCACTTTGGTGTGTTTTTTAAGGTTCTTATTTATTAGGATTATACGAGCATACACATAATAACTTGCGAGAGAAAGAATAACAAGCAACCACAAATGAGACACGTAGTTTACCCTGGAAATGCAATGTAGGGAAAACCAGTACCCAATGAAGATCTTCATTGCATGGCCGAAACCAGCCATCCAGGCCAAGTGAGCTACCACCACTCACCTCTAGGCCACTTTACAATGGAGTACACAAAACCCTTTATATGCTTCATTACATGCAATACCTTGGGCCAATACCATGGGCTACAACAAACCATGTGTTGGACCTAAACCACCTTTGACTCATTCACGAGTGAAGGTTAACCCTAACAGTCTTCCCTTTAAGCTTGACTTGGGGCTCTCACATACACCCCCCTATCACCTAGGTCTATCTCCCGACTTTACCGGTGAGTTACCAGGGGTATGCATGCTTTACCAGGTCTTACAGCCATATTCCCTTTTACATGCAAACTACTCCATTAATTTTTTTCATGTGTCTTCATAGTGACTACACCATCACCATCCATTGTTTCATGCTCTCGCTTTTCCATTGCTCATCTACTTGCTCATTTTCTCCCATTCTCCTTTTGTACCTGCATCCAACCTTGTCATTGACCTCCATATAAAGAAGAATCCATCTACTGGATTACATGGGTCCTCAGCTGATGTAACCACCTGTTCTCTAGGAATTCTCTTCGCATACATGGTTCATCAATATTGGTCCCAAAACTAAGATTAAACCATCTCACATTCCTCCCGCAATTGAAGACTCAACCTCTCTAATCCAGATCAAGCTACGCTATAAGTACACCTGTCACCCTCGTACCTACCCAATGGTTCATTCCACACTTGATGCAACATCCATTCTCTGCGCATAAGAGGGATACATTTTTCTGTGCTTCTAGCACTCAGGGAAATCAAAACTTGGCTATTGCTAAGATTCATAAGGACAAAAAAAACACTATTGGAGTGTTGAGTACCACTAAACATGCACCCCGCAATTAAAAAAAATAGGTACAACACGCTTTTAATGTTTTACAACAACAACAAAAAATTATAAGCAGATTGTGTAGACGACTCTTTCTTACCAAAACTTTCTAGCCGCATCCATATTGAGAATCCAATCCACTATCTCCCTATTTCAACTCTACAACAAGCCATCTCTTTTAACTTGTTATGGTCCTTCACATCCATAAGGGAGATTTACCATTAAAAAAAACATGTAATCATTTAATGACATCCACATCTCCTTTAATAAAATAATAAAATAAAATATTTGTATGACAAAAGAGATCTCCATATACCCTTTTGGAAACCGTGTAACTCTTTTAATATGACGTCAAAAAGCTTTAAACATTTTGAGTATTCACTTTAGCAATAATATTTTAACTTCTCACCTACGCGTTGTCTCTCCTTCCACCGGTCTCTGCACAACATGCATATCCTCCACATGGATTATGCGAATGACTCTGTGATTGTGAGACGACGGCCTTCACGCTGCAAAATTTCATGTTGTCTCTATCTCCACAGAAATGGCGTCTCCCTTCAACAAATGCACATTCCAAATGATGGCGGCCAGGGTTTTTATGGGCAGTCTTTGCAGCCCGTATTCTTTACCGATCAACCACAGATATGCTCTCCATGCCGCCTTCCAAAGCGCCTTTCCTCTAAGTGGTGGTTGGATTTGTTCTGAGATTTGTAATCATCTCAAATCTGCTTAGATATGCAAACCACACAAACCTCCTTCACGAGACAGCTCGTTCTCTCCACGCAGACCAGATCTGACTAGATCCACAACGATCTACCTCTACACACTTACAGCATTCAACGAGTACAACAACACCAATATTTTAATCATGGCTATAATACCACTTATTAGGATTATACGAGTACACTAAGCCACCACTCACCTACAAACCACTTTACAATGGAGTACACCAAGCTCTTTATAGGCTTCATTACATGCAATACCTTGGGCCAATACCATGGTCTACAACAAACCATGTGCTAGACCTAAACAACCTTTGACTCATTCCTAAATCAAGGTTAACCCTAACATTACTTTTATTAAACAATGCACCAGTTAACTAAATTCAAAGTTATTAACTAAGCTCTACCAATGCATTTTCAATACATATACGCACTATTCCCAGTTCTTCTAGCATCATTATTGATTATCTCTATTTAATATATATATATATATATATATATATATATATATATAATTGCCTATAGTGCAAGCCTACAACTCGAATGCACCACACAAAATAAAAATTCAAAAAAATAGAAAAACATGTAAATTATTGACAAACTTGCAATTTTAATCCACTACAAATTTAAATAAATATGTAAGAAACACTTTACTTGGTGTCTTGTTGGTTCACGAGGCATCTTTGCCACGTACATAAGAAATCAAGTTTTCCAACATGTTTTCACAATTGGAAAATATATCTAATAAATCGGCAAATCGAAGGGTGGGGAATGTGACAGATAAGTAGCACTGAAGTTGGTACGATGTATAGTAATGTCTTGTACCACTGCTCTATTTTCTCATGAAAATGAATTTACGAGCCAATTTGTTTTACTCTATTCTAGTGCACTTTACAATATGCCACACCAGTGCACACGTTTCCCTTAAGAGCATTGTTGATTGGCACATTTTGGAATTCAAGTGTTGCATTATTAAATAAAACACACTGATATGTTTGCTCAACATTACTGCATTAGGGAGTTGTGGAAATTTTTAAAAATACCAAATTATATTTTCATTCCATCTATGAATATATAAAGGCAGAAATATTATAATGTGCACTGGTGCATTTGGTTATTTAACACACACATTTCAAGTTTTAAAGAGTATTAAAATTAAAAACTTATATTATTGACTATTTTATCTATCCTCGATGCTCAATTTATTATGGAGCATTGGTGCTTTATATCAACTACAACACATTGTTTTAGTTGTGAGAATAAGTTGTACTAGTGCTCTATTTATAGTAGCACACCAGTGTGTTTCCATGTATCTAATGCATCATTTATATATGTATATATTTTACAATAAGAATGTTTCATTATGAGTAAAAATTTGACAAGACTCGGTGTGTTTCTCAATTTTATGCCTTGGTGCATTTTGTCATATTAAGCACATTGGAAAAATCAGGTGTTAATCACCATCTTTTAATATCGAGGTCAATGATTTATAATTTATAATGCACCAGTGTGTATTATAAGATGGTGCATTATGTCCCATTTAAGCACACTATTAATAAAACCTCTGCTAAAACCTTTCGTTGCTTGCCTCCACTAGTAACCTCTGCTATAAACATACAAATGAGACATTTTTGGGAGAGGTTAATCAAATACCTCTGCTAGAAATTGTTTTCCTTGTAGTATTCCTTTGTCTATAGCCTCTCCTCTCATGCCCATTACATGTCCTTCATGGATGTCCTTGGGGTGTTCCCTAACCATGAAGTTGCATGATCAAATCCATTTTTGAGTTCTCCCCAAGCTTGTGTGAGTTTGTGTTCCTTGTCTATCCTTTGACCTTTCCCATATCCCATAAATTGCATAATGGAAGGCCAACACGATCAACCAATTATTTATCAATATTATTTGCAATGAATTCATGATTAAACAATTATTGTTGATCCCATATCAACCCTTAATATCACATCAAATCCTATTTGTAATGCTCTTTGTGCTACCCACTTCCCTCCTACTCCCCGGACCCCCAAAGTTTTCAACAAATCATATACTAGGACCCTCAAGGTTGTTGATATTTCCATATCCCTTTTCCCTAAGACCATCAGCCCCCATTTTTTTGTACTCTCCATAGACTTAGAGTATAACCTACTCCTCAACTTACCTTGGTTGTATGGGATGATGGTTGTTTACTACACCTTCAAAGGTGTTCGATGAAAGTAATACTTATTCCACTTAGTGTGATCCTTCTCCTTTATACCACTTTATTGAGTTTAGTCCCAAGGCCCACTCATTAGTAGCATCGATTTATTCTCTCGTGTTCTTTAAAGCCTCTTCCTCCTCCCCTCACTCTGTCCCTAAAGTGTAAATAGCTAGGTCAAATTCCTCCTCTAGCCTTGCCCACATTTTATCCTCAAACCTGTGAGAACCTTGTGTGGGTCCCCTACTCCTTCACCTCTAGATCTGTCCTTACTATATCGAGACAGTGTTTCCCTCTTTTATCCTTCCTTTCTTCTCACCCCGGTTCTAAGGGCACTCGTGGCAAGGATAATTTATATCCTTATCCTTTCACTATTATCTAAAATAAATTTTCTATGTTCATGAGGTTTCCATATCTTAATATGGATTCATCAATTTGAATGAAGCCCCATTTTAGATGGGACCTTTGTGGGGCCAACTTAGGTATCTTTCTGTTAACGTTGGTTATCTCTTACTTGGGCATCACTTTTTCGTCATTTTCTTCCTCCTTTTCCTCTCCTCTTGGTCACCTTTCCCCTTTAGTTTCTCCACATACGATTGGTTTCCCTCTCGATCAATGTCTTGATTAGGATAGACTTGAGATGGCTCCATCCTAGTAGGGATCAACCATAGGATTGTTCCCACTAGATGTTTAATGTGGTTGTCACATCCCATAGACTACAATAATAGGGTCATTTTCCCAATTTCACCTCTCACATCTCCCTCATTTAGCCTCTCACCTCCACTAGCTTATCCCTAATGTTGTTGTCTCTTTATCCTTTTTTCTTTTTCCAATTTCACCCTAGAGTTGTTGCATGTTCTTCCTCTTCGTCTATACGATTTTTTTGTCCATCTCTAGTAGTTGTTGTCACCATCCCTCTCCCCACTCAATATAGGCCATTGAATTTTGTGATGCAGGTACCTAGCTTGTTTGAACATGCTCCTATAGTACTAGCTTCCACCCATAGGTAAACACATGTATGGTGCCTCAAAACTTTTCTCTCTCCTATTTGTTTTATTTGTATAATCTAGTTATTGTATCTCTTCCATGATAGTTAGATTCATTTCATAATTCATATATTGCTTACATAGTCTGTCTATTTTATTACTTACATGATGTTTAGATTCACTACTCATTGTCTAAAAACAACATTTACATATTATGAGTTTAATTGTTTTCTTTTACTTACACAGTAGTTAAGTTCGCTTGTCCCCCTATCCTAGAATTTTTGTTTATCGTGCATCTCATGTATTTTGATCTATCTTTATTATTTGACATACATGTTGTGCTTGATATCATATTTCTTTCCTAAGTATGTTGTAGCTTCACTCTTTGCAATGATTATCAAGGTGTTGGATCTCCATGCAAAAGTTAGAAACTTAAGAGAAGTTGAACAATGGAGACTGCTCCCTCACCATGTTTGAGCATTAGATCTAACTTCTTTAATTTTTCTTGTTTCTTCCTTGTAGCTCACCACTATTTCTATCACATGGATAACAACTCTTGCAAGGGGGGAAATATCTAGCATGTGAAATTCAAACTTTGGTATTGACATAAACCTAACCACCTAGAGGTATGATGCACAATCCACTCTTGTGTTGTTATCATACATGAACTACCTAATGATGACATGATACTTCTCTAAATGCCTTATATATGTTGGACAATCTTCTTGGATTTTTATGTACCTTATTTTCTATGTATGATCTCTTAGGATTGTCCAATGCTTAGGTACGGTCCTTTTCCATCTTCCATGTCTTAGTCTTTGGCCCTTTATCACTAGTTTGGTTCACTTTGACCCTTAGGGCACTCATTTTTTACTTTTCCTAATTCTACAGATCAAGTCTAGAGGGAAAGCCCCTAATATAGTCCATATTTACCTAGGGTGCTTCATTATGGGTCCATGATGGCCCATACCATTTGGGTTTGTTATATATGGTGTCAAAGTGATTCAAACCCCATTTTCCCTTTTTGATCTCATGGTGGAAAGTGTATTGTGGGTTGGTAAAGAAGGTAATGCACTTGTGTTCCACAACTCATGGAATAGAGGGGTAGTAATTTGGCCCTAAATAATCATAATTTAAAAAAACTATGTTGTGGAGTGAAACCATGTGGTATGAATTTTTCATATAACTTGGTTCATATGACGACTAACCTAATGCAAACCTATTTCTTAAGGCCATTCCCTTACATATGTATACCCTTCAATTCCACTTTGTAAATTATCTTCAAACAATCTATTAAAAAGACATTATCGCGCATGTACACATTCATATTTGTGAGACAACTTTACCTAGCTCACATGCACCTCTCCCATGATCTTGGGCTACTTGCACTTTCCATTTCCAACACCTCTACATGGATCTCTTATGATCAACTTGGATCCAACCTTGAAGAATTGTTCATTTGTCCAAGGGCATCTTCATTGGAATAGTTATATTCTTAAAATCTTCAATGGTATAATTATATTCTTACCTTAGACAATTCAACCCTACAACCTCAAGGGAGGTTCCATCACATTTATGGAATATCATCCCCCTCGAGGGAACTTGAGTCTCTCAACTTACATTTTCGTTGATATATCGTTTTTGGCAACAGATCTAGTGTTATTTGTACATATATTTATTTTTATTGGAGATAGGGCACAAGTCTTGTCTGTAGGGAATTGGAGTTGCATGTATTGGTTTAGTTTGAATTTGGAGCACTCTTGGATGCATGCTATTGTTGAGCACACACTTATACTAAAAGGGGAGTGGTGAATCAATATAACACCATTTTTTTACTTTTTCAAATATTCATCAACCATAAGAAAACAATCACATATGAGATCTATTAATTGCAGAACATGGAACACAAGATTTATGTGGAAACCATTTGAGGAGAAAACCACACAACTTCTCTTTATTATTCCTTGTGGGCACCAACATACTGTTACAAATATTGGTAGGAACAACCTATTGTTACAAATATTTGTAGGAACAACCTACTCTAACAGATCTTCACATACACCAATTTACCGGAGACACCAATCCCCACCACTAAGCACCAACTTAGCAAGAGACTCCAATCTCTTTGTTCGAGTGGAACCAACCTTTAAGTTAAAAAAAATTCTTTAGTACATATAACTTCTTCACAAGCTGATAACATTCACATTACCTTCACTGATTTTGCTTGCTACTCCTTCCTGTGGCCTTTTCCCAAGAACGAAATTGTATAGCATGTCACATATCCAATTTTACAAGTATGATTTTGGAATTTTTACCTTAGGTACTTTGGCATGTCTTCTTAGATTCTTGAAAAATTCACAGTCTAAAAAGTCCCAGAAAATAAGTTATAGAGAAGATGCCAAGCTGACCTATTTGAAACTGATTTCACGAACATTCAAAAAACCTAAATTCCACAGGGTATATATTAGAAAGTATAGTGTAACAAAGTCTGAAAGTTTTACCTGAAGTACTTTTGTATGTCTCCTCGAAACCTTAAAAATTTCACAATTTGAAAATTCCTAGAAAAGAAGTTATAGAGAAGATGCCAAGATGACCTATTTGAAACTAATTTTAGAACCATTCAGAAACGCTAAATTCCGAAAGGAATATATAAAAAATTATAGTGAACCAAAGTCTAAAACATTTACTTTAAGTACTCATATATGTCTCTTCGGATCCTGGAAACTTTCATAGTCTGAAAAGTCTTAGAAAGAAAGTTATAGGGAAAATTCCAAACTGACATGTTTGAAATTGATTTCAAGAGCATTCAAAAACCCTAACTTTTATAGGGCATACCTCATAAAGTATATTGAACCAATGTATAAATGTTTTACCACATGTACTCTGATATCTCTCCTTCGTATCCTAAAATTTTTACGATCTAAAACATCCCAAAAAATAAGTTATGGATAAAATTCCAAATTGGCCTGTTTGAAACTAATTTCAGGAGCATTCAAAAACCCTAACTTACGTAGAGAATATCTCATAACGTATAGTTACCAATGTCTCAAATGTTGACCACATGAACTTAGAGATTTCACTTCTGTCTCCCAAAAATTTCATGGTCTCAAACATACCAGAAAACATGTTATAGTGAAAATGCCAAGTTGGCTTAAAACTAATTTCGTAACTCTCCCCTTTTGGAATGATATTCAATCTTTGCTCATCCACTTCTTCAAATGCTAATACATTTTTCTCACACATAGTTTTTGTTTGCACTAGATTTTGTACCTAGACTACAAAAGTGCAAATCCCGGACATCTAAAATAAATAGGATCTGAAAGTTGTTGCATTTTATAAGTTATAAAGGAAAGAATGAGGATCAAGGTAATGAAATATAGGAAAAATAATCCACAACAGGTGATGATAAAATAAGTAAACTAGGTCAGAGACCGTGTGAACATGAAATAAATAATAACATAAACCATATTTAAAATCTAATAGATGATAGATAACCTATCTCCAAATATCAGGTAAAAATATTGATGAACATAAAAACTTTATGGACAAGAGATATAGTAAAAGCACACCAACTCAGGAGCATTTAAAGATAAACACTTTATCAGAAAATGAAATCATAAGCAGGGTAACCAAACTGATCATAAGCATTTACCATGATAATGAATAAAAGTGGCTCATATTATATATTGCATATCATTCCAAAATACAGTCTCCAAATAAGCTTACAGACAACCAAGGCATTTGTGTTGCAGACCAAGCTTAATGTCTTCTGACCCTTTTCCAAAAACCAACCCCCTATACTATCTTAGTTCCTACATTTATAATCATACATAAGTTTTTAAAACAATTTTCAGATCCAAACTTTAAGGATCGGATGTGCCCAAAATAGAAAAAGGATTTACATTGATAACTATATTCTAAAAATAAGAAAACTAATTCCTCGAGCATATACCAGCTTATCATTATTTATGCCACTTGTTCATCTTGATAAGATAGATCACACTAATCATTTCAAAATTTGACTGCCAGATGTATGATGAGAGATTTTAATCTGACTAAGCTAGATTTTCTGAGTTGCTTCAACCAACATAGTAAGTCCATCTAATGCTTGGGATCTCTTTTGCAATCGATAATGTTTTTGCCTCCATTACTTGGACTCTGTCTTGAAGTTATGTATTTTGTTTTGTTAACTCTTCATTTTGCTATTGAACACTTTTCTTTCTTTTCAGAACATCTTTTGCAAATGCTATTAGCTCATGATAATGACCATTGACTTCTTCTAAGTCTTCCCTCAGCCTTCTATTAGCCTGCATTAGCTTATCATTAGAATCATTCAAATATTCATCCTGAAACTTATAATGTTGCAATGGTTTTTTAAGAACTTCAATTTCTGACACTATCTCCATTGGTGTTTAATGCACAAGGTTTTCTTCATTTAAGCTGGGAGTAACCTCAACCTGCTCTTCAATAATAAAATCTTCCCGGGCTTTGAATAATTTCTCTATTTTCTATGCATTAGTTTCTTTTGTTTGAGTTTCCAGATTGATGGATTTTGAGCTCATACCAAACTCAAAATTTTGAACCTTCTGCTCATCATTAGCTTTATAATTTTCCTCAATCATCTCTGGAAATTCTTCAAGGCTCTCTTCAGTATTTTCTAAAGCTTGTGCCAAAGTCTGCTCCATATTCTTGATTGTGGGGTCCTCTTCGCTTGAAGAATCTTTAACAGTGGTTACTATATCCATTTTGAATTTAGGATCTAAAACGGCTCTCATGTTCATTCTCAATTTATTTTTAGGTCTGGTCTTTGGTCTCCAGATAGAAACCTGAGGCTCCGAAGAGGAAGTAACTAGAACTTCAATATCAAAACAAGGATCTTCGGCCATACCTTTTTCTGTTGTCTTTTCTTTTGTTTCATTGGGGGTATTTTGGGCAGATGTAGCTTCATTTCGTGACATGGGAGTCTCTTCTTCCTATACTTTCTTTGGAATTGGTTCTAGAATTGGTTCATTCTCAGAATTTAACTCTTTTTCTATTGTATTTTATTCTTGTTCTACCCTTATCCTCTGCCTTCAGAAGTACCTTGTTCTACCCTTATCCGCTGCCTTCTAGAAGTACCTTGTTCTCCTTGAATTTTGCGTCTGATATGAGGAATTTTTTTCTTACTGACATAATTTTATGTATCCTCTTTACTGACTTGAGTTTTTTTATCATCTTGAGCCTCGGGCTTTTCTGGATCAAAGACTGACCAAAATAGAAAATGTTGCTAGGAAGGATTATGCTTTTTGAGCTCGGTTAACACTAGCAACTTAACTAACCCATGATGGAAAATTTACTGGCTTGTGTGATCAATATGAATTTTGACTCTAGTAGCCATTTTGACAAGGCTCTTAAACAAATAATATGGTAAATTAAATTTAGATTTCCCATTCACATGAAGGAGGAATATGTGATGATACATATAAATTGTAGCAAATCTACCCTCATAGGTAACATAGCATTTTATTATCCCTAGAACATCTCTCGATTCTTGTTTTACATTGTTCAAATGTATACATTTACTCCAATCCAAAGATTCATACCCAGGCAACAAATACAAACTCAAATCTACTTCAAATGGATGTTTTTTGAACCATCGATCCCCTTCAACAGGAAATCTTGTTGCCTCTGCAACTAAACCCTCAGTCAATTCAAACTTTAAAATCTGGAATTCGACAAATGAACCTGAGTAATTCTGAGCAAACGACCGGGTGGCTTCAACATTATAACCTGTAATTCTTTCAAAGAAAGAATACCAACCTGCATCCATAAAAATCTTAGCGTATTTGGGAAATTCATCTGCCCATTTCGTGTTAACCGGCCCGAATCTGCAAAGTTTACCACTTTTCTTCATACTGCCAGTTGTTGGACACCTGCTAAATCACAATTCTTTGGAACAAGCTCAAATCTGACTAAGAATAGATGTCTTGAACTGTCATAGCAAGCGAAACCATAAAACTAGAGAAAAGTTAAATAATAACCCATGACATATTAAATTCATTCTACCAGACTTAATTATGAGTTTGACAGATATACAATTGCTTCTGATATAAATCACGAGCAAACTCTTTCACTAAAATCTATGCATGATTTCGAGACAAGCGTCGGGCCACCAATTCTCATGATTTAGCATTCCGACAGTGCCGGTTTATATAGCCTCCATCGATTACGCTGTCGGAATGTCTCAAATCACAAAAGCTAGAAAAAGATTAATCAATATCCATAACACGAATTCACAATGATGTGAAATCACATATTTGAAGACTTAAAGGAATATTTTAATAAATATGATCCAAATTTAATTCATTAACTAGAAAACACATTATTTAAAATAAGAAATATAAACAAGACATAAACAAGGTCTACATACTATGGTTAAACTTCTAGGGAGAAAGTGAGCAAAGAAAAGAAAATAAAAGCAAGACATGGCAAAAACTAAAGTACAACTCCAGTACTAACAGTTTCTCTCAATACTTTCTCTTTTTTAGAAAACACACATTAATTAAATAATTAATTCCCCTTTTTTATTTCACTTTTACAAATACCATGGACTTCCAAACCCATGGGTTTGAAACCACCATTCCACATTTTACTTTTTCACATGCACCCATTTTTTTAATATACTTGTGTGTGTGTGTGTATCAATCTATAGATGCTCCCCCTTGCCTTAGCATAACATTGATAACATCAATGTAATTTCTTGATATGACATCAAGGACATCAATGTAATTTCTTAATATGACATCAATGAGAACATTAATCCTTTGACATCAATGACAATAATTCTAACAAACTCCCCCTTTGTCATTGATGGCAATCCTGCAACGAAACACATAGTCCACCAAGCATAGAAATAATTTTCCCAATGTTTGCAACTCTCTCCCTTTGACATCAATGGAAAAGGGATGCTCCCCCTGAGCTTACGCTTCTCTTATTATCAACATTTCCAACCCAATATGCATTTGTATATGAGTAAAATATTTTCTTGAGAACTGCAAGCCAAATTCCAATGTGCCCTTTATATATTTGAATATTATTTTCACTGATTTCACATGAGTTTCTTTTTGTGCAGCTTGAAACCATGTAGCCAATCCTACTACTTACATAATGTTCATCCTTGATGATGTCGCATATAGTAGGTTGTTAATCATTGACATGTACAATGTTTGATTTGATTCTGGAGATTCATCATCTTTTCTCAAAACCTATGACCATGGGTGTGTTGACTAGTGAAGAATATTCTGTTATGATCTTCTTCAACATTTCCTTAATATACTTGGTTTGTGAAATGAATATGCCTTTATCAAATTGAGAAATCTGTAAACCAATAGGGAATGGAAATTCACCAAGCATAGACATCTCAAATTCCTTTTGCATTTCTATTGCAAACTTCTTGTTGCATTTTGGTCATGTTGCCTCCAAAAATAATGTCATCTACATAAATCACAACAATCAACTAGTTTTCTCTTACTGTCTTGATGTAGAGGGTATTGTCACTAACAATCCAAGATAATCATCATTTGTCAGTCTAGACAGTCTCTGTATTAAACATAAGCAGTAGTACATATCCAACAACAGTCGAACATGTATTAAACATAAGTAGTAGTACATCTCCAACAACACTCGAACATGTTTCGGTTGGTCTCAACAAATCCAAGTCAATTTAATAAGAAACAAGAAGACATCGGTTGGGATCACAAATCAACAAATTCAAGTATTTCCCCCTGGAGGGATTAATAAGTAGTAGCAATAGTTCTCATTGAAATATTCCATTTGACAAATACTCAATCGAAACTTCAATCAACTGTCATGTTAAGTCGATCCTCAGTCGACCACTTCCAAGGCGTTCATCAGTAGGTAAGATGAACGTTGCACAAATGTATAGCTAATGATACAGAATGATATGAAGTCCTCAAACATTTGGTCAAATGATTCCACAACCATCCATCAATCCAACCACAATCTAGCTTGGTAATCGATACTAGTCCACAATTATGTATTTCATTAGGTTTCTTCTTGGTCGTGTTTGTTAGTGGAGTTGTTGGGGCTGTATAACTAGTCGCGACTGATTTCCAAATATCAAACCCAAGAGACATAAGATATGTTTTCACCCTTATGCTCTAGAATGCATAGTTTGATTCGTCAAACAACGAAGCCATGTTTATGGATAAACCTTCTTGGCCAACCATGTGTGCTCCCTAGATCTACCTTCCAACGGTTAGCCTATTTCCAAAGGAATCTGCTATGATACCAATTATTGAGCACACACTTTGTAATGTCCCTGAGTAGGATAGGCACAAATTATTGTGTTGATGATGTGAATTTGACAAACAATTAGCAATTTTACATTGATTTATAACTTTCACAAGCATTTTGTATTCTCATCAACATTTCGTCAAACACATCGGGAACATTCAAGAATACACCAAAATGGGAGGAATATTGTTGGTGTTATGCAACAAATTTCCAAATGGAGCATGAAAAGAGCGAAAATGGATCAAAAAGAGTACTCCGCAACTTTATTGAAGAAAATAGCTGAATAATAAGCCTTTTCGAGAGGGAAACCTCCTTATACAATGTACTAAGTACGCAAGACAAGATACTCCTAATGAAATGGTCTCCTTCCTATATATAGGAGACTAAGAGGTACAATTCCAACTAACTAACGCAAGCCGACGTAACTAATATAACCACAATTACAACTAATGTACCAAAGCTTACATCAAAACTAATGTAATGCACCACAATATAGGGGGAAATGTGCCCACATTTAGGGATTAGCATGCCCCTCCCCTTCATACAAGTGTTATCCTGAATGCTTGATTAGTTGTGAATGCCTCTGAATGAAGGACTCATCTTCTCATGCTGAATCGTCAACTGCTAAGTTCTTCCACTTGATGAGGTACTCAACAATAGCCCGACTTTGTAGTTGTTTGGTTCGTGTTTCAGTGATTTGTTCAGGTTCCAATATGACTTTTCCTACTTCATCAAGCTATGGAAATATTGTTTGAATTGGGATCTTGTCTCCTATTACCTTCTTTAAGCAAGAAACATGAAAAATAGATGTACTCTTGAGATGAAGGGAGCTCCAATTTATAATCCATACTACCAATCTTCTGCAACGCTTTATAAGGACCATAATACTTGGGTGCTAGTTTATTGTCCGTATTTAGTTGCTTGAGAGACATATTCTTGTAAGGTTGTAGCCTCATAAATACCCAATCCCCTTCTTCAAAACTCCTTTCACTGCAATGTTGATCAGCTTGTTGTTTCATCATGTTTTTTGACATAGCCACGTTGTCCTTAAGTATCTGGAGAACTTCTTGCCAGTGCTCTATGTGATCTTCCACGGCTTGAACTTTAGATTTTCCTTTTAAGGGAGATGTAATATTAGATGGACGATGGTACCCATAAAGTGCCATAAATGGAGTTATTTTTTATGATGGAAGGAAGGAAGTATTGTAGCACCATTCTCCCAAAGACCTTTTGGAATATCCTCAAATGCCTTGGAATGCTTATTAATGACCCTTTGGAGATATGGGGAAATAGGAGGCTTAGATGTTTGAACATCTAATGAGCATAATTGTGCAATTACCCTTGATGTCCTTTTTTCATCAATTTGTTCAGACCATCATAGCTTATCACCTTGCTTGGTTTCCCTGTGATACCTTTTAACTCATATTCCGTTCCTTCCCATAAAAATTTCATGAAAAGCTTCTGAAAATTAAAAGCCACAGTTCCCAATTATTGTAACCATTGAACTCCTAAGACAACATCAACACCACCCATTGCAATAGAAATCGATGGACTATTCAATACATAGTCCCCCATAGTAAGATTGATATTATGGCATTTCCCTGAGCAATTGATAGTTCCTCCATCTGCAATCATTACTTGAAACTCTAGTGCTGGATATACAAAGAAATTGAGAAATTTTGCTAATTTGTAGTGAATGAAATTATGAGTACTACCAGAATAAATCAACATTATTACCTTTTTATTTTTGATAAATCCTTTGATCTTGAGAGTTTGAGGAGTGTTAATTCCAGCCAATGCAGGACATGATATGATTGGAGTAATCTATTCTGAAGTAGTATCTTCTATTTCTTCATTTGGAGATGGTTCTTGTTCTTTTGGTTCTTCCTCTTCACAATCTATGTAAAATAATTTCTTGTCACCACACTTATGTCCCTTACTATACTTGTTGTCACAATTAAAGCATAGGCCTTTTTCTCTTCTTTAATATAGTTGTTGAGGTGTCAACCTTTGAGGTGGGTTAGAATAAGGAACATTATTCTCTCTGTATGTGTTGGAGGTGGTCTTTCTAGTGGCCATTGTCATATTTTTACTTTCAACCTTCCTTGCAACCATGAAAGGCTTCTCTAAGGATGGTGGTTCAAAGAGACACACCTCATTTTGAATGTTATCCTTCAAGGTTCTAATAAAGATATCCAACAAATTATCTTCTGAAATGTTCTTCACTCGTAGACTTAACTTCTGGAAATGTTTGATCTGTTCTGTAACTGGACCTTTTTGCTTAAGATTTATTAGCTGGCTAAAGAAGGTGTTGTTATTAATATCCCCATAATGTGCAATCAATTATTATGTGAATATAGACCAAGTATAATAAAGTCTTTTTTTCGGTCACAAAGCCATCGGTACCATACAAATTGATCAAGCTCTAAATATAACGATGCAATAGTTACCTTTTGCAAAGTTGGCACCTGGTGCAGATCAAAGAATTGCTCCATCTGGAATATCCATGTTATTGGATCATTTCCATCAAACTTTCTCATGTCGATCTTGGGAAGGTTGGTACCTCTTGGTGACCATCCCCGATAACTTCCATTATGGAAATGCTTATTATTCGTGTCCTCCTGAGTACCCTGGCACACATTATCACATGTAGGGAGAGTATCCTTTGAATTTTGGATGAGCTTAGAAATATTTTTCATATTTTCGTCCATATGTCCCATCAAATTCTCCTCTAGATTAATTAAATCGACCGTTTTCACATACCCTTTCATATTTTCCTCTAGCTTGGACATTCGAAAAGATAGGTCTTCCATTTCATCCTACGTATGGGATGAATCCTCAGGTGGTTTGAGTGGAGTGTTATTTTTTACACTACCATTTGGGGGAATTTTTAACAATAGAAATAGATATCAAACCTTACGGTTCACCTCCAATAGATCATTATACTTAAAATTATTCCAATTTAAAATTGCGTACCTTTATCAACCATGATTTGAAGACTGTGTTTCTAGCAAACCTTCAAACTGAGATATATCTGCAATTTTGGATCCTTTGAGTCCGCAAATCCTTCATGAGGTAGGCCAATATCTCCTTTTTTCAATTCCATGGGTTTGAACTAATTCTGATATTCCAGTAGAAAGATATGGCAAATCTCTCAATGCTTGTTATTTTTGTTCCTTTCATATGAGCGAACTTGAATAGACTTTCACATGTCCAATATTTCAGATCCAAATCTGAAAATTCTACCACTGATACGTTAGTCTGTATTATTTCTAATGCAATAGGTCTCACTCAATTTGGATCTTGCATTCCCCAGATATAACATTTTTACCCAACACACCTGTTTGAGACTAGTTTTTGGACTAGTAAAAAACCCTCACTTAAAATAAAAATAACTCTGAATATGTAATGGTTCAGGATCTAAAACTTATACCAAAAATATTTAGACATGTTTCCTAGATGGGTTCCAATCCTCGTTTTCTGAAACCTTGTAGAAATTTTTTTATAACGAATATTCCAAGATGACTTGTTTTGAAGCACCCAGACCCAAGGAAAGAACTCTGACACCAAATTTTATGCAACAAATTTCCAAAAAGAGCATAAATAGATTATAAAGAGTACTCCATGAATTTATTGAAGAAAATATTTGAATAACAAGCCTCTTTGAGGAAGCAACCTCCTTATACAATGTACTAAGTACATAAGACAAGACAAGACAAGATATTCCAAATGAAATAGTCTCCTTCCTATATATAGGAGACTGGGAGATACAATTCCAACTAACTGACCCAATACGACGTAACTAATATAACCATACTAATGACAATTACATTGAATGGGCCAAATATGACATCAAAACTAATGTAATGCACCACAATATGGGGGGAATGTGCCCACATTTAAGGATTAACAGTTGGAACCTTTATTATGAATAATAGATGGTAGACAATACAAATAACTACGACTGCTATAGAAACTAGTAAAACACACCCAACAAGAACCTAGAAGTGATGCCAAACCAAAATATAAATCTCAAGTGAAGACCATGAATGGATTCCCCTCCTTGTCTAGCTAGGGTGGATATGTTGCACCACCGAGACCAAACCAACAATGGAAGGGTTTTTCCAAACCCTAACGAAAACTATGGACAAACCCCCAGAATGTTACAAGAAATCAATATGAAATCAAGATATACCCCAATGAGGCATTTCCCCTCTTTTAAATGTGGACTCCAATACCATGGGCAATACCATCCACCATTATATTAGTCACTTTTCTAAAGATACACAATACCATGGAACACCCAATACCATCCATCATGTTATTAGCCACTTTTCTAGAGATAAACAACGTTTTTTGGCTAAGTGAAATTAATACTAACTCCCTTTATTCACTGACTAAAGCCTCGGAAGATATCCCAACTACAAAACAAGTAACCCTAAAATTGGGGACATTACACACTTATACTGAGAGGAGTAGGGTTGAATCAGTATAAGACATTTTTTTTACTTTTTCAAACATTTATCAACCATAAGAAAACAATCACATATGAGACCTATTAATTGTAGAACACATAACACAAGATTTATGCAAAAACCCTTTCGAGATAAAACCACAAAAATTATTTTTATAATTCTTTGTAGACATTAACCTATTGTTACAAATATTTGTAGGCACCAACCTACTAGAGACACCAATCCCAAGTGGTGAAAAACATGGTAAGCACCAACCTACTCTTATAGATCTTCATAGACACCAATATACTAGAGACGCCAATCCCCATTGGTAAAAACCCTTCAAGGCACTAACCTACTCTTATAAATCTTCGTAGACACCAATCCCCACCGCCAAGCACCAACTTAGCAAGAGACACCAATCTATTTGTTTGAGTAGCACCAACCTTCAAGTTACAATTTTTTCTTTAGTACATATATCTTCTTCAAAAGATGATAACATTCACATTACCTTCACTGATATTTCTTACTACTTCTTCCTTCATCGAGACCGACCAAAATTTGAATTTCCGAATGGTAATTGTCCCAAAGCTTATTGTTTTTGGCCTCTTCCCAAGAATGAACTTGCAGATAATTCCATGTATCCAATTTTACAAATATGATTCTAGAATTTTTATTGAGGTACTTTGGTATGTCTCCTTAGATCCTTGAAAATTTCACAGTCTGAAAAGTACCAAAAAAGAAGTTATAGAGAAGAAGCCAAGCTAACATTTTTGAAACTGATTTCAGGACCATTTAAAAACCCTAAATTCCACAGGGTATATCTCATAAATTATAGGGAAAAAAAGTATGAAATTTTTACTTGAAGTACTTCTATATGTCTCCTTAGATCCTTGAAAATTTCTCTGTTTAAAAATTCCTAGAAAAGAATTTATAGAGAAGATGTCAAGCTGACCTGTTTGAAACTGATTTCAGGACCATTTAGAAACCCTAACTTCCAAAGGGAATATCTCAAAAAGTATAGCGATCCAAAGTCTTAAATGTTTACCTGAAGTACTTCTATATGTCTCCTTAGATCCTTGAAAATTTCACAATCTGGAAAGTCCCAAAAAGTAAGTTATAGCGGAAATGCCAAATTGACATGTTTGAAACTAATTGCAGGAGCATTCAAAAACCTTAACTTCCACGGAGCATATCTCTAAAAGTATCAATGTATGAGATTTTTACATGTACTCATAGATATCGCATATGTCTCCTCAAAATTTCACGATCTAAAATGTCCCAAAAAGTAAGTTATAGCAAAAAATCTAAGCTAATATGAAACTGATTTCATAACTCTCCCCTTTTGGAATGATATTCCATCTTTGTTCATCCACTTTTTCAAATGCTACTACATTTTTCTCACACACACTTTCTCTCAATACTTTCTCTTTTTATACTTTATCATAACCCTTAAAGAAGGGACGTGTCCATGCAAAAATACACGGCACCCACTAATTAAATAATTACTTCCCCTTTTTTATTTCACTTTTTGAAATACCATGGGTTTGAAACCACCATTTCACATTTTACTTTTTCACGTGCACTATTTTTTTAATATACTTGTAAACATACATATATATATTGTTGCTCGCCCTTGCTTGCAAATGTCATAGCATAACATTAATAACAACATGTCTGTTTCTCCCCCTTGCTTGCAAATGCCTTAGCATAACATTAATAACAACATGTTCAATGTAATGCCTTAATATGACATCGATGACAACATGAATCCTTTGGCATCATTGACAATAATTCTAACAGCATGACTCTCTTCTTTAGCCCAAGAAGCTTCAACACCTACAATAATGAATTATGAGTAAGTTATTTCCATACTTCTCTTTGTAATTTTCATCACTAGGGTTTCTAGCTCACTAAAGGAATATTTGGTAAATTATCACTATATTGTTAGTTTACTTTCCTTTGAAACATTGTTGGTAAAGATTGATCCAAAACTTAAGTGAAGTTCATTAATAATCTATTGCTATTGGTTAGCATAACAAAGATCTAAAACCCTAATTAATTTGGTGGCTCTCCTCGACTCTTTGATTCTATTTTTTCTCACCCTAGGGTTTCTTAGTTTTTCAATGAAATTGATTGGAGACTCCACTCTCTCCTTTCGATCTTTGTTAGTGGTGTGTGTGGTAGGATGGGATTCCATACACACCCCCGTACTACATGTGGCATTTCAAATCCATTCACTTATTATAATGGATGTATGTGCTTATCATGGGTTTCCTAGTTGTGGTATTGGTTGCAAAATCCAGTTGTAGTTGTCTCGATGGCCATGACACACATTGGAATTTGGTGGTTGGTGTGTTTCTGTTGTGGGGCAACAATGAATTTGGTGGTTGGTCTGTGCTTCGTGTGGGTTTCCTAGATGCGGTCTCGACTATGGCATCCATTTGTAGTTATCTTGGTGGTCATGATGCACTCTAGAATTCGGTGGGTGGTTTTTGCTTCTCATGGATTTCTTGGCTAGGTATCAGTTACGGTGTCCAATTTAGGTTGTTTCTTTGTGGTGCAAAATGAGGTTTGTGAGTATTTTAATAGAGTACCATTGTTTTTTAAGAGGATTGTTGGCATTTTAATTGTTGGATCTTGCATACACTAGAATATTGGCTAGAATTGTTGGTCTTTGGTACATATCAAGGTATGTGTTTTCCTTGTGAGCTCGTTCTTTGGTTTGGATCCATATTTATGTGTTTGTGCTTCAACTGAGATATGGATTGCATGTTATTTGTCCCATATTAAATCTTGTGTCACACCAGAGCCTTCGTAGCTACTATTGTTGTGTTTTAGTTTCAAGGTTTAGGGTAGCCTAATGGGAGTTAACAATGCAATGTGTTGGGGTTGCAAAAATTGGAAGGGTTCTATGTCATGTGATTCCTCTTCCTTGAGAAGAGGATGCATGATCGAGTTATGCTAGTTAGATATTTGTATTTTTCCATACCATTTCCAAAATTTATGGCAATACAAGTTCAAGTGAGCATTTTTTGAAGGCTCATTTTACAGATGAAAGACAATAGTATTGTATATATTTAATTTCAAAAAAAATAAACTAGTTTCAGAACCTATCCTTAGGATTGTGCATCTTATTTAGTTGCATTAAGACTTGTGGAATTTGGATTTAAAACTTGTTTTGTCTTTACATGGAAGTGTTGTATGTTAAAGGGTTTTTATGTGTCAAACATTGCATATGGCTCAAGAACTTGTGCTAAGAACTATACATCTTTGTTGTTTGCATTAATAGTTGTGGAATTTGGCGTTGAACTTGTTGTGGGATTGAATTCAATTGTTGTATATGAAAGGTTTATAATGTTTTAAATATTGCATTAATTTAATTTTCTTTCCCAATGGAATGAGCATCATAGGAAACCCTCTGGGCACTTCCCATCATTTCAAGGATGGTACCCAAGGAAAACCATAAGAGGCCCATAATATTTATAGAGGAAGCTGGCCTAGGGACTTGACCTCATGACCTCCTGTTTTCAATTCACAATACTCAACCACTCAAGCTAACCCACAAGGTTACATTAAATTTTGTTACTATGCCTCTTTCTATTATTTATCGACATGGATACTTGTTTTGGGGGGGGTTCAATCCACTATTGCTTTTGATTTTGTTTGTAGGTCTAAAAAGGGTTGGTTATTTTAATTAAAGTGTTGTGCATTAAAAGGTTTAAAGGCTTATTGTCTTGGTTGTGAGAAAGCTGACTCATCAGTCTAGTTAGTTTATTCATTATTCCCAACTATTTAAATGAAAAAGAGACTTTTTATTATTTTCATTCAAGCTCTCCCTTGACAACATAAGCTAAGCAAGCAAGCATCCAAAAGATTCCCTAGACCCAATGTGTTGAGGTGACCTACTTAAGTGCGCACACACATGATAAAAAAGGGAATCAATCACCATGGATTTTGTGCACCAAATGTCATAGAGGTAATATAGGAGGATTCTAGTGGTGTTACTCTTTGGACCTCATGGGAGGGGGTTGATTGTACACCCATTAACAATTTTTTGATCCAATGTTTGTTTCTACAACATCCATGTTTTTTAGTACCCCTTTTCATAGATATTGTATGAACAAAGCTCAAACAATAATAGAGTTGTATTGTAGTTGTAATGTTAAAGTAAAATGCAATTTACTTTAGAAACAACATGTTTGGATAACAAATGTTATACTAATAAAAAATCCTTTGAGGATTTTCAAACCCAACCTTCAAATTATGATACCCTTTTAAAACAAAGTTTCCGCATCCCACTCAAGTTTTACTTGTCATCATAAAGCTTCTCTTTAGTTTTCATTTGTATTTACTTGTTTTTTAAGCAATACTTCATAATTTTACACATATGTTATTAACCATGTTTTTGTGGTATAGTCAGAAAGTGAATTTAATTAATCTCTAATTAACATAGAAAAATCATAATTTGAGAGTGAGTCATTAAGTAGTGTTGAAACTATCAAAAAATCGATTTCGATCTCAATCATGACACCAACAAGCAAATAAACATGGGTTAAATAGATTAATAATGAAAAATATATATTTTTAAATACAAGATAGTGATAATTTCGTGGGCATACAAGCTTATCATGTTTTGTTAGTGAACATTTATGAGCCTACACCAACACATAAATCAGTTATTGATACCTATGGAAACGTGGCAATCACAAAACAAGGACGATGTTGGTGAAGGGGATAAAGCATTGCGTCAACAACATGACACTTTAACCTACAATTTTTTTCTAGATGAGTCCCTCACCTATGGAAACAATCAAGATTTTGGATTGCAAGGCATTGATGAAATTAAACTAAAATTCATATGCCTATATGGCATAATGTAAAAAAAAAAGAGGCTAGCTACAAAAGCAACTCACATAAATAACACATTTATAACCATGTATTATCGATAGAATGACATTTTAGATGGAAAAAAAACATTTGCTTCCTTGCTATTGTTGATGCCAACATGCCTTCTCTAGAAAGTGCACCAAATTCATAAAAATATACTATAGTAAATAGGTATCGATTATCGATAATATTTTGCAGACTATATTCTCGTCTTCCAAACAAAAAACAACCTTTCAACTTTTCACCCTTCTACCTACAATTTTTCTCTCAATTTACCTCTCACTACAATAGCCCCATCATTATGCCACTTGTCACGTTTGAAAATTCTACACTGACCCTTGTCCTTTTTCTTATCATCTTAAAATTGTATCAATGATCACATTTCCAAACAATGTACAACAGATGGACACCCTTGCTACTTCTACATCCTACATCTAGTAGGGCTATCTAGCAGTGCTTGTTTAATATAACCAATGTTAATTATTCCATTCATGTGTCCAGGTTCATATGTTTGGATGAGTGACTTGATTCAAAACCTCAACTATACACTCACCCTTGACACTTATTTGATTTGAGATGCACACATAGTTTTTCAACCCATGACACACTCAATTAGAAAATATAAAACATCAACCCAAAAGTCTCACATCCAAATCACGAGAAGAAAATCCACACAAAAGTTGTGGGTTTTGGTGTTGGTCCAAGAGTGAAGAGAATTAGGCTCTCTTTTGGTCTCCTAAGTCCCTTATAAGAATATTTCTTACTTATAAGAATATGTCTTACATATCTGCAAAACATTTCTTGTATCATGCCATAAATAATATATGTCTAATATCATTATTTACAAAGATTTTTTTTAAAGGCAAGAGGATCTAAAAAAGGGTGTGACAAATGTTAAGGGTCTTAAAAGATATACCTAGTGTCTTAAGGGAAGGTTAATTATAGAAGAGGAGGTCAACCGCCCTACCTACAATAGTTCAAGGTTCCTGTAACATACCCAATACTTGAGACATTTTATATTTGTGGAAAAACATTGTCTTAACTTTTATTGTAAAGTTTTATATTTGATCAAGTGGTCAATGATGACTGTAAATGCATAATATTATTATTTAATAAAATAAAATAGGAGACACTCACCCAAAGAGACTGTTGAAAGAGTGTTTATTGACCCACTAGGAGGAATGGAATCAGGGGTAGAAGGCAATGGACAAGTGGAAGCATCATGAACTTAGTAACTAGTTGTTGTTATCAGACAACTCCCTTAAATTGTGGTCAAGTTCCCTGGAATGTGGAACTGGAGCTTGAGGCTCATTTATTGAAAACTGACCACTAAAAGACCTAGGCATCTTTTATAATCCATCAAATTGAGCAAAGGCTCACACTTTTTCTAACGAGAAAATTTACCTTGTGGTTCTGCTATATGCACACAAGAGATTCGATGAGGGAAAGCTATGTTTTGAGTTGCGAAGTAAGACTACCTTATTTCTCTTGAGTGCAGAGTTTTCCTGCCGAGTTCAGAGGTTTTGAGGTGTATGCAAGTCTCCATGGATTGCTGGAGTACAACCTGAGTGCCTTGCTTCTACACAGAGTCTTCTTCCTATTGGTTCAGTAAACAGGCTCGGGGGTCCAAGGGAGCAAGTGATTTGGCTGCTTCTTCTGGAGAAGGTTGGGAGGAACAAGCCTCTTTGGGTGTTTGTCCACCCTATCAAGTTATCAGGTTTTTACTTGTTACATTTTAATTCCTTTATGCACTAGTTAAACTATGTTGTTAAGACTGTTTAAAAATGTTATTTTCTGGTTATCAGTTAGCTGAACTGATGAATGTTTTCCTGAATAAGTTAGATTAGCTTTCTATAGATTTATTAAATGAATAAGATGATATAAATGAATGAACAAAATATCTTCCTGTATTTTTCCTTTCGTCATAAACGTTGTACTCTAGTACAAGAAGTGTATAATTAACTTTAAGGATGAGATTGGAAAATAGCAGTAAGTTTATACTTCAAATAGGATAAGTCTTTATGGTATACTACTCTTGCAGCATAGAAAAATCCATGTTACATAACAGTCCCAGGTTTTTATACTTTCATCTAAACATGTTTATCAATCAAAACATATTCAGGTTTTTATACTTGGTTTCCATAAAACAAATAGTAGAATCATCTAGGGTTTTCTTTCAGAATGTAAACTAAAGCTTTAGCTATTCTCTTATTTCTTTTCTCATAAGCTAAAACACTATATTACAGACAGAACTTAGAATATTATGTTAATCACTACAAAACAGAAAAACAATATATGAATTTGTTTATTTATATAAGTATCGGTACTGATTATATAGATATTATTCCTTATGATATACAATGTCATTCTTGAGCCAACATACAAGTTTTAAGATTTATAAAACAAATACTATTTATATAGTCATTTAGAAAGATGAAATGATGTAACATACTACATGATACAACAATGAAACTCGTAATATACAGAGTTAAAACTACAAACTTTATGATAGAATTCTTTTTCATATTTAAACATCGGAAAAGTCATTATTAAAAACCCATAAGTATAAATAGATCACAACTAAAACAATTTATATTATTTCGACTCACTGTAAAGATTCATACGACCTTTAACACACTCAGTTATACAGTATAGGTTCAAATGCATTAGACAGTACATCTTTAAGCATCACGGGCCTAGCCTAATTTATATTAACAAAGTAAATACATTACATGTATTATAATTAGGGCGCACTTATTACAATCAACGAAACCTCGGGTTAAACCCCGTAGCTTCATCATTGAGTAATTTAGTGATAGTCAAAGTCTCAACCATTTTTAAAACCAACAGTGTTGAAACCCTACTTTTATAATCATCGATTTCTAACAACTGAGAGCTTAAACAGATAATTACAAATTGCAACTAAGGGTCGAGCCTCGAGTAGAGCTCGCCAGCTATAAGTCTGCAAAATATTAACCCTGTAGAAACAAGATTGTAAACTACAATCCAACTACAACAGTAATCTTTGAGTTACAATTTCAAATCATTAAATACATTGCCCTGTACAATTTTCCATTAACTAAGATGATACAGCAGTAATACAAATTCAGATTTAAGACCCGTAAGGGCATACATAGGGGTTCCAAAGGAACCATCATCTTACTGTATTCAACAAAAGAAAAACGAGGGTTCGAGTCTTCGCAGGAAGAATGCGCCCAGTCACTTTATCTCATAGCATTAAAAATCTCACGATAGAGCTAGGGTTCAAACCCTGTACACTTTAACACTTAAAAATACCAAACACAAACTCAGTATAGTGCTAAGGCTTTAAGCCTGTAGCTTGGAACCAAACACATTGAACAACTGAACCCACAATTTGAGCTTCGTTAAAACACATTTTGCAACTATAACTAAAATTACCAAAACAAGAATAGGGTTCAAACACATTGGCGTTAAAGCTGCTCATAAAACCAATAGTAGCCGAGAGACAAGTCCCGCCATTTTAACACAGAAAGTAAATACCAAATGAACCATTGTATTCATTGAACCCACCATACATTCGTAGTCTAGCTGTGTAAGGAAACCATAAGGTATCTATAATTGTAAACCCGTACATTAACTTAAAAACCAAACCCCATCGCAGAAGATGTCGAAACAACCACCCACAGTAGCAATACTATTTTACAAGGTTCCCTTAAACTATTTGTATAAAAACAAGCCATCTCTGGAAGCAACGGGACAACGACAGGGGCATCACTGGATGAGCCGAGACTTACCAGGAGGTTCACAATCTCCTAGAACAAGTTCCTTCTTCCATCCATCACCAACGAGAAGTGAACCTACCTCCTACCATTACAAGTAAACAGGTTAAGTATTGGACACAGTAGATTCAAACAAATCGCAGGCTTAAGATTTAAACTCCAGGTTTTCGTATTGTTACCTTTCAGAGATTCGAACCAAGGCCGGGAACAACTGAAGGCACATTGGAAAAACCATTAAAGCACCACGTTCCACACCCATTACGGTTACAACCACCAGAGCTTGAGATGCCCAACCTCCATGACGGCCGAGAAGAGCTTAGCTTGCCAACGCACAGCAACAACCAAAACAGTAACAAGCAAAAGACCAAACCATGAAGTCTCGCAGTAGGGTTTTGTTGCCTGAGGCAACATTAACAGCGATCACGTGGTTGCATTAAAGGGCAGCTCGTGTCACCGCCAACCTTTTAATTTAAACCCACTATTGTATAATTGTTGAATGACCAATCACCATCGCATTTTTTCCAACCGTGAACATATTACATACTTTCACTTAACCCATAATCTCGACGAGTCTTCATAACATCAACATAGTTTGATTTCGACCTTTTTACATTTTGCTATTGTATAGATGGTGCATCCATTCGGTTAAACCACAAACATTAAGCCACCCTACCCTTATTCATTACTAGGATCTTTTATTACTTTAATAAAGAGCTTAGTTAGGAAGCGTATCTTTAACTCCGCAAAACACTAACTGTAAGCAAGCACATTGCAGATTATCACTTGAGTTTTTTATCAAACCATATTAGCATTAAACCTGGAACCTGGAACAAGATCGAAGGTTTTCATGCTTTAGCAATAAGCTAAGTAAGTCTCAAAGCTTCTCACCAGTATGCACTTGCCAACGTTTTAAAATCATATACACGTACTAGGACCAACCTTCTAAAATGTCAAAACCAATATCAACAACTTACGAGAGAAGTATTATCATTATAAATATCAACCAAAGGATCAATGGATCTAAACAAAGTTACATTTGAATAGAAGGTGGTCGCAACCACTTTATTATTAAAGGACCACACTATATAATTGAAGTTACAACATCACTATTATATACACCCTTTGGACATTATAGAATTCGCAGAAGGACGACTTATAAAGTAAGTAATACGATGTTAAACCAAAAACATAATAAGTACTCATATAATAATTTACAACAATGAAATAGGTAGATCAACTATAGAGCTGCAAATTTTTAACTAAATGTGTTACGACACCACCTTTTTTATGGACGAATATTTACTTAAGTGTTACGACACTAATTATTAGACAATTTAAATTATCGATGGAATTTATGGAGACTTGAAACGTCCCTTTTAATTAAATAGTTAATATAGTTGATGAACCTTATACTTCCGCATAACGTTAATGGCTTTTTAGACCGCCTAGAAAAATTTTAAAATTTTATGAATTTTTCGGATGTTACGTGTGGTATCAGAGCGCGAGTTCAAAGTCTAGGCCTCAAATTGGTTCAACGTGCGCAACAGAAAATAAAAACATAAAACATAGTTACTAATTTTTGTTTTAATTTTGTTTCTGTACAGAACAGTTTTTTATATTAAATTGCAGGTATGGAAGGACCGGAAGAATCTATTGAAGACAGATCTCATCATAGTGAACGTAATAATAACGAACATGAGAATATTAACAAAGAAATATATGTAGAGTTTAATGATCAATCATCTGAACTTTTACGTACGGTTAAATATTTAAAAACTGAGATAAGAAATGTTAAAGAAGAAAATGAAAGGATTCTAAGAGCACAGGAAGAGCTGAACCAGATTTTATTGGAAAAATATCATAATGATGAAAAAGATAAGAGAACAGAAATAAAATCTAATTCTGGAACTATGTCTTATAAACACAGAGATAAGAAAGTAAAATACTATAAAAGTGATAGTGACTCTTCTTCCAAATCTAATGATAAAACTTATAGAAGAAAACATAATTCTGATCAAGACAGCAGTGACAATGACTATGGTCCTAAGAAAAGAAAGCATAAGCGTTATGAACAAATTTCAAGAGAATTTAAGAAGATAAAACCCCCAACATTTAATGGTTAAAATGAAAAGGGTGAGGCAGCCGAAGCATGGTTGTCTGGTATAAAGAATTATTTTCAGATTTACGATTATTCATCTCAGTAAAAGCCAAGATGGCCATTTACAATCTAACCGGAAAAGCAGACATTTGGTGGCAGGATATTAAGAGGGTTAAAAGCATTAAAGAAAGAACTATAAATGGAGTGCATTTAAGAAATTATTTAAGAAAAAGTTCTTTTCCGAACAGTATTATGAAGAGAAGGCAAAGGAATTTTATGGTTTAAAATTGGGTTCAATGAGTATGAAGGAGTTAAGCAACAAGTTTCTCAGTCTATTAAGGTATGTACCTTATATAGTAGACGAGAATCCTAAGGTTCAAAAGTTTTTAAGTTGCTTACCCTTTAACATAAAAGATAGAATTGAATACGATAATCCTTCAACTCTTGAAGAAGCCATGAGAAAGGCTAACTTCTGTTTCGAACAGAACAAGAAAAGGGAAGGTGTATCGAGTTGGAGGAATAATAAATCAAGTAACTTCGAGCATAAGAAGAAAACTTTTAATTTCAAAAATTCTGGAAATAATAAAAGTTTCAATAACAAAAAATTTTAAAGCATTAATTACAGAAGTAATGCACCATCGAATTTTACAGCTGCAAGAAACATGCCTAACAACAACAACAATAATAATAATATCTGTTGATAGGTTTATGTGGTGATTGGTTTCAGAATGAACACTCGGAATTTCCACAGATCTCATGATTTTCATCGACGTTTCAAGTCCACAACAGGACTCATCATCAGGACGGTGTGCTCGAAACGTCGATGAAAATCATGAGATCTGTGGAAATTCCGAGTGTTCATTCTGAAAATAATAATAATAATGCCAGAAATGTTGAACAAAGGCCACCCTTAAAATGTTATGACTGTAATGTACCGCATACTAGAGAAAACTTCCCACTCAAAAGAAAGACAGTTAGCAATATTCTTACCATGCAAGCGGAACCGACAGTTGGTGATGTAGCAAGAGAAATGACCAAGATTAATGCAGCGCTGGAAAACCGACAAGCAGACCATCAAACTTCCATGGTCGAGATCGAAGGTATGATACAAAATAAAACTATCTCTATTTTGATTGATCTAGGTGCAATTTTGAGTTACATATCACCTGATTTAGTGAAAAGTTGCAAGTTAAAAGTAGAAAAATTTGATAAATCATGGTTGGTTCAGTTAGCAACAGGCACCAAAAGAAAAGTTGTAGAATTTGTTAAAAGTTGTGATTTGTTTATGAGTCAGTTAAAGATGCAAGTTAATTTGAATATTTTGCCGTTAGGGTCAAATGATGTATTAACAGGCATGGACTGGCTTGAAAAGCATAGAGTAATGCTGAACTGATTTGAAAAGTCTTTTACTTGTTTAATTAATGAAGGGGAAACTGAAACTATAAAAAGAATCCATAGAAAAAAATTTGATAGACAAATTTCTGCTTTACAAGTGAAAAACGCTGTAAGAAAAGGGTGTAAAATGTTTGTTGTATATGTGATTAATGACGAACATTCATCTAAGGAAGATAAGATAAAATTGGAAGACATACCTATTCTGAAGGACTTTTCTGATGTATTCCCAGAAGAAATTCCAGGACTACCTCCGAAAAGGGAACTAGATTTCACCATTGAGTTAGTACCGGGTGCGGTACCAAACTCAAAGGATCCTTACAGAATGAACATTCCGGAACTTAATGAACTCAAATCACAACTAAAGGAACTAATCGATAAGAAATACATAAGGCCTAGTGTGTCTCCTTGGGGAGCACCGGTTATCTTTGTTAAAAAGAAGGACGGTACCTTGCGTTTATGCATAGACTACCGTCAACTTAATAAAATGACTATTAAAAATCGATATCCTTTGCCCCGCATTGATGATCTATTCGATCAAGTACGCGGAGCATTGATATTTTCTAAAATAGACTTGAGGTCGGGATACCATCGAGTCAGGATAAAAGATGAAGACATTTTTAAAACTACTTTTAGGACCTGCTATGGTCATTACGAGTTCGTAGTTATGCCTTTTGGGCTAACTAACACTCCGGCAGTCTTTATGTGTCTAATGAATAATGTTCTACATAAGTATCTAGATAAGTTTGTAATTGTGTTCATTCATGATATTCTAATCTATTCTAAGACTAAAGAAGAACACGACGAACACTTAAGAATAATTCTGCAAGTTCTAAGAGAACATCAACTTTATGCTAAGTTCAGTAAATGTGACTTTTACAAAGATAAAATACAGTACTTAGGTCACGTAATATCTAAAGACAAAATTTCTGTCGACCCAGATAAAATAAGAGCAATTAATGAGTGGCATGTCCCTAAAGACGTAACTAACGTACGGTCATTTATGGGAATCACAACTTACTACAAAAAATTTATTGAAGGATTCTCCAGAATTGCAAATCCCATAACTTCCTTGCAGAAGAAGGGAAAGAAATTTGTTTGGGATAAAAAATGCGAAGAAAGCTTTAAGAAACTAAAAGAATTGTTAACAACAACACCTATATTAAAAATTGCAGATCCGAATAAGGACTTCGTTGTATGCACCGATGCATGCAAAGATGGATTTGGTGGGATCTTAACTCAAGAAGGTCATGTCATAGCATATGAGTCTAGGAAGCTAAAAATTCACGAAAAGAACTACGCAGCCTACGATCTAGAGCTGGCAGCCATGATACATGCATTGAAGATGTGGCGCCATCACTTTATTGGAAGGAATTTTTCATTAATGACAGATAATAAAGGCTTAAAATACTTGTTGGATCAAACAAATCTTAATGCAAGGCAAGCTAGGTGGCTAGCTTTCCTTAGCGAATACGATTTCAAGATTCAACACATTAAGGGTAAAGAAAATAAGGTTGTTGATGCCTTAAGGAGAAACGCTAAGTTAAATTTTGTGGCAGCAATCAGCACTTATAAAACAGATTTGGAAAATCAAATTGAAGAAGGAATTAAACAAGATGAAAATTATCATAAATTACATGATAAAATTGCTGAAAATGTATCTGAAAATTTAATAACAGATTACACCATTAACGAAAAAGGTTTAATGACTTATAAAAACATACTTTATGTGCCTAATGTGTCAAAAGTTAAGTTGTTGATTTTAGATGAAATTCATAAAAGTCCTTATTCAGGACACCCTGGTTATTAGAAAATGATAACTATGCTGAGAAAGGATTACTTTTGGCCAAACATGAAAAATGAAGTAGCTAAATACATACCCAAGTGCTTTGAATGTCAGCAAATTAAAGCTGAGCATCAACACCCGGCTGGCCTATTACAACCATTGCTAATTCCGGAATGGAAGTGGGAAATTATAAGTATTGATTTTATAACTGGTTTTCCTAGAAATCAAAAGCAAAATGACTCGATAATGGTAGTTGTGGATAAGCTTAGTAAAGCTGCTCTTTTTATTCCTGTTAAAACTACTTTTAAAGGTCCTAACATTGTTGATGTATTTATGAAGCAAATTTTTCGTCTACACGAAATTCCAAAGGTAATTATTTCTGATCGAGATTCTAAGTTTGCTGAAAATTTATGGACAGCATTGTTTAAAGGTCTAAATACTAAGTTAAATTTCAGTACTTCTTTTCACCCACAAACTGACGGGCAAACAGAAAGGGTGAATCAGATTTTAGAAGACATGTTAAGAATGTATGTGAAAGATCAACCAACTAAATGGGAAGACTTTTACATTTAATTGAATTTGCTTACAATAACCACTATCAAACTTCTATTAGACTTAGTCCATTTGAGATTTTATATGGAAGGAAATTCAATACTCCTATCTCTTGGAGTAATCATGTTGACAGATTGATGTTAGGACCAGATTTGTTAAAAGAGATGGAGATAACCGTGAAACGGGTACAAAGCAATTTAAAAATTGCACAAGACAGACAAAAAGTTATGCAAATATGAAACGAACTAAAAAAGAATTTCAGGTAGGAGATCATGTTTTTGTTAAGGTAAAACCCAAGAAAAGTTATTTTAAGCTTGGGAGTTGTGCTAAAATAGCACCCAGGTATTGTGGACCATTCAAAATTATGTCAAGGATTGGACCAGTTGCATATCAGTTGGCTTTACCATCTAATTTGAGAATACATAACGTTTTCCATATTTATGTTTTGAAAAAGTATGTGCACGATGCTACTCATGTGCTAAATTGGAATGACATACAGGTGGAGCCCAAAGGATATTTTTAGGTGGAACCGGACTGTATCCTCGACAAGAGGGAAATTATGCTCTGGAATCGTACCGTAGGGTAGGTAAAGGTGCAATGGAATCACCTTAGCCCGGATGGAGCTACCTGGGAATTGGAAAGTAATATGCGGGCAGCATATCCAATTCTATTCCAGGGAGGCTCTGATGAAGAATAAGCAACATCGAGGACGATGTTGAGCTTAAGTGGGGGTGTTTGTAACATACCCAATAATTGAGACATTTTATGTTTGTGGAAAAATATTGTCTTAACTTTTATTGTAAGGTTTTATATTTGACCAAGTGGTCAAGGATGACTGTAAATGCATAATATTATTATTTAATAAAATAAAATAGGAGACACTCACTCAAAGAGACTATTGAAAGAGTTTTTACTGACCCATTAGGAGGAATGGAATTTGGGGTAGAAGGCAATGGACAAGTGGCAGGATCATGAACTCAGTAACTAGATTTTGTTATGGGACAACTCCCTTAAATTGTGGTCAAGTTCCCTAGAATGTGGAATTGGAGCTTGAGGCTCATTTATTGAAAACTGACCACTAAAAGACCTAGGCATCTTTTATAAGCCATCGAATTGAGCAGAGGATCACACTTTTTCTGACGAGAAAATTTACCTTGTGGTTCTGCTGTATGCACACAAGATATTCGATTAGGGGAGATATGTTTTGAGTTACAGAGTAAGACTGTCTTATTTCTGCTGAGTGCAGAGGTTTTGAGGTGTATGCAAGTCTCCATGGATTGCTGGAGTACAACCTGAGTGCCTTGCTTCTACACAGAGTCTTCTTCCTATTGGTTCAGTAAACAGGCTCAGGGGTCCAAGGGAGCAAGTGATTTGGCTGCTTCTTCTGGAGAAGGTTGGGAGGAACGGGCCTCTTTGGGTGTTTGTCCACCCTATCAAGTTATCAGGTTTTTACTTGTTACATTTTAATTCCTTTCTGCACTAGTTAAACTATGTTGTTAAGACTGTTTAAAAATGTTATTTTCTGGTTATCAGTTAGTTGAACTGGTGAATGTTTTCCTAAATAAGTTAGATTCGCTTTCTACAGATTTATTAAATGAATAATATGATATAAATGAATGAATAAAATATCTTCCTGTATTTTTCCTTTCGTCATAGATGATGTACTCTAGTACAAGAAGTGTATAATTAACTTTAAGGATGAGATTGGAAAATAGCAGTAAGTTTATACTTCAAATAGAATAAGTCTTTATGGTATACTACTCTTGCAGCATAGAAAAATCCATGTTATATAGCAGTCCCAAGTTTTTATACTTTCATCTAAACGTGTTTATCAATCAAAATATATTCAGGTTTTTATACTTGGTTTCTATAAAACAAATACTAGAATCATCTAGGGTTTTCTTTCAGAATGTAAACTAAAGCTTTAGCTATTCTCTTATTTCTTTTCTCATAAGCTAAAACACTATATTACAGACAGAACTTAGAATATTATGTTAATCACTACAAAACAGAAAAACAATATATAAATTTGTTTATTTATATAAGTATCGATACTGATTATATAGATATTATTCCTTATGATATACAATGTCATTCTTGAGCCAACATACAAGTTTTAAGATTTATAAAACAAATACTATTTATATAGTCATTTAGAAAGATTAAATGATGTAACATACTATAGGATACAACAATGAAACTAGTAATATACAGAGTTAAAACTATAAACTTTATGATAGAATCCTTTTTCATATTTAAACATCGGAAAAGTCTTTATTAAAAACCCATAAGTATAAATAGATCACAACTGAAACAATTTCTATTATTTCGACTCACTGTAAAGATTCATTCGACCTTTAACACACTCAGTTATACAGTATAGGTTCAAATGCGTTAGACAATACATCTTTAAGCATCACAAGCCTAGCCTAATTTATACTAACGAAGTAAATACATTACATGTATTATAATTAGGGCACACTTATTACAATCAACGAAACCTCCGGTTAAACCCCATAGCTTCATCATTGAGTAATTTAGTGATAGTCAAAGTCTCAACCATTTTTAAAACCGACAGTGTTGAAACCCTACTTTTATAATCATCGATTTCTAACAACTGAGAGCTTAAACAGATAATTACAAATTGTAACTAAGGGTCGAGCCTCGAGTAGAGCTCTCCAGCTATAAGTCTGCAAAATATTAACCCTGTAGAAACAAGATTGTAAACTACAATCCAACTACAACAGTAATCTATGAATTACAATTTCAAATCATTAAATACATTGCCCTGTACAATTTTCCATTAACTAAGATGATACAGCAGTAATACGAATTCTTATTTAAGACCCGTAAGGGCATACATAGGGGTTCCAAAGGAACCAACATGTTACTGTATTCAAAAAAATAAAAATGAGGGTTCGAGTCTTTTAGGAAGAATTCGCCCAGTCACTTTATTTCATAGCATTAAAAATCTCACGATAGAGCTAGGGTTCAAACCCTATACACTTTAACACTTAAAAATACCAAACACAAACTCAGTACAGTGCTAAGGCTTTAAGCCTGTGGCTTGGAACCAAACACATTGAACAACTGAACCCACAGTTTGAGCTTCGTTAAACACATTTTGCAACTATAACTAAAATTACCAAAACAAGAGTAGGGTTCAAGCATGTTGGCATTAAAGCTTCTCATAAAACCAATAGTAGCCGAGAGACAAGTCCCGCCATTTTAACACAGAAAGTAAATACCAAATGAACCATTGTATTCATTGAACCCACCATACATTCACAGTCTAGCTTTGTAAGGAAACCAGAAGGTATCTATAATTGTAAACCCGTACATTAACTTAAAAACCAAACCCCATCGCAGGAGATGCCAAAACAACGACCCACAGTAGAAATACTGTTTTACAAGGTTCCCTTAAACTATTTTTATACAAACAAGCCAACTCTGGAAGCAACGGGACAACGACAAGGGCATCACTGGATGAGCCGAGACTTACCAGGAGGTTCACAATCTCTTGGAACAAGTTCCTTATTCCATTCATCACCAACGAGAAGTGATCCTGCCTCCTTCCATTACAAGTAAATAGGTTAAGTATTAGACATGATAGATTCAAACAAATCGTAGGCTTAAGATTTAAACTCCAGGTTTTCGTATTATTACCTTTTAGAGATTCGAACCGAGGCCAAGAGCAACTGAAGGCACGTTGGAAAACCCATTAAAGCACCACGTTCCACACCCATTACGGTTACAACCACCAGAGCTTGAGATGCCCAACCTCCATGACGGCCGAGAAGAGCTTAGCTCGCCAACGGACAGCAACAACCAAAACAATAACAAGCAAAAGACCAAACCATGAAGTCTCGCAGTAGGGTTTTGTTGCCCGAGGAAACATTAACACCGATCACGTGGTTGCATTAAAGAGAAGCTCGTGTCACCACCAACCTTTTAATTTAAACCCACTATTGTATAGTTGTTGGATGATCAAACACCATCACATTTTTTTCCAACCGTGAACATATTACATACTTTGACTTAACCCATAATCTCGACGAGTCTTCATAACATCAACATAGTTTGATTTCGACCTTTTTACATTTTGCTATTGTATAAATGGTGCGTCCATTCAGTTAAACCACAAACATTAAGCCACCCTACCCTTATTCATTACTAGGATCTTTTATTACTTTAATAAAGAGCTTAGTTAGGAAGTGTATCCCTAACTCCGCAAAACACGAACTGTAAACAAGCACATTGTAGATTATCACTTGAGTTTTTTATCAAACCATTTTAACATTAAACCTGTAACCTAGAACAAGATCGAAGGTTTTCATGCTTTAGCAATAAGCTAAGTAAGTCTCAAAGCTTCTCGCCAGTATGCACTTGCCAACGTTTTAAAATCATATACACGTACTAGGACCAACCTTTTAAAATATCAAAACCAATATCAACAACTTACGACAGAAGTATTATCATTATAAATATCAACCAAAGGATCAATGGATCTAAACAAAGTAACATTTGAATGGAAGGTGGTCGCAACCACTTTATTATTAAGGACGACACTATATAACTGAAGTTACAACATCACTATTATATACACCCCTTGGACATTATAGAATTCGCAGAAGGACGACTTATAAAGTAAGTAATACGATGTTAAACCAAAAACATAATAGGTACTCATATAATAATTTACAACAATGAAATAGGCAGATCAACTATAGAGCTGCATATTTTTAACTAAATATGTTACGACACCACCTTTTTTATGGACAAATATTTACTTAAGTGTTACGACACTAATTATTAGACAATTTAAATGATCAATGGAATTTATGGAGACTTTAAACGTCCCTTTTAATTAAACAATTAATATAGTTGTTGAACCTTATACTTCCACATAACGTTAATGGCTTTTTAGACCGCTTAGAAAAAATTTAAAATTTTACGAATTTTTGGGATGTTACAGTTCCCTCTAGACAAGCTAATGCATTATCATAGTGACTGCTTTGTTGAATGAAGCCACGATGGCAACCATAGTAGATATTGGCATCCTAAGATTGACTCTCTCTAGAGTTGTAAGTTTTCTTAAAATTTTGAATAGTAGCAATTTTGATTAAGTGATGCTTCATTTTCAATCACCCATTAAGGATATGAGAATAATGATAAAAAAACAAATATTGTTGTGCTTTATAAACTTAAAGTATATACAATTATAGTGAACCATGCTTTCTAAATGTTGTGGAAAAAGAAGCGATGCTTTCTAAAATTGCAATAATTAACTGGCACTAGTTCAAATTGTTAATTTTTTATCTTTAATTCAGAATTGCAGTAGTACTTGAAATCAATAAACAATCATAAACATAAGCATTCACAAATGACACATAAATTTACCATGGGGGAACCCTCTATAACTTGAGGGAGAAAAGCCCAACAAAATCTTCCTTAGTATTTGATAGATAGCAGAGAATGTCTTTTACATCAAGCACCCCCAGTGCATAAATCAAAGCAAGAGAGAATATGGAAGAATAGAACTTGGAATAATATATTGCACAAAGAAAAGCACATTGCTTTCAAGAGAGAAGAGAATTTGCTTCACATTGAATTTCATCATTCCTATATATATATATATATATATATATATATATATATATATATATATATATATATATATATTCTTCTCATCCTTCAGCTTCTATTTTTATATTCTGACTTTAGGATGAACTCGCCATCCATCTGGATGTTATACCACTTAGTTAGGTGGCTATCTTAAGTGTCATCATGCAAGTGTCGCAACTTCAAGCGTCATATTTTAGTTTAACTCAAGTGTCGTGATGCAAGTGTCACAATTGAAGTGTCGTCATGCAATCACTTAGTTAACTAGATATTCTTGGTTATCACTTAGTTAACTCTTTTAGTTGAAGTCTTTCTTGTTAACATCACTGAAGTGATCAATTCGATTTCTCCTTTAATTGATTGAAGTATTCTTTGTTAACATCATTGAAGTTATCAATTCGAGTCCTCCTTATTTAACTGAAGTCTTTATCATGATTGAAGTTTAACAATTCGAATTCTTTCTTATCTTTACCATCAATGAAGTGTGCAAATCGAATTCTCTCTTTTCTTATCACGTCTTACTTTTATCCCTTGTCTTACCTTCATGGTACACACGTGCCAGCTTAATTAATTTATCATATCAAATATACTAAGTAGATTTTCCCAGTGATGTGATCATCTTAAACTACTATCATTCCAAGTGGTCTTACGCTAAAGTAATTCACTCTAGAGGTGGCCAGTATCTAGAGGGGACTTAATAGCACAACCATTGTTAGTAGTAAATCACACACCATTCATGCTTCTACATGTAAAGCATCACCTCAACACATGAGGCATCACCTCAACACATGAGGATCTGTCTTGACACACAAGACCGTAGCCTTGCATAGCAAGGTTGTACAAAATCATCACTTTGACATATAAAGCTCTTACGTCAACACATTAGTCTTATTCATTCTTAATTCCAACTCAAGATTCTTCTCCAAGTTCCCTGAGTCCAACTCAGGCTCCTATAAGGCACTACCTCGACACACGAGGCTCAATCTTGACACACAATATTGACTTGGAGAATCACTCATTATGCTATAACTTTAACACTCCCTCTCAGCGAGGGAGGCATTCGCTGCCATGCCAAGCTTGTCTCCGAAGTACCTATAATCCATCACGGACAAAAGCTTAGTCAACATATCTGCTATCTTCTCATGATTAGCAATGTACTGAAGTCTTATGGCACCTCTCTAGACCATGTATCTAATGTAGTGGTACTTCATCTCAATGTGTTTCTATATTTTATGAAACACATGATTTTCTGAGAGCTTGATGCAGCTCTGATTGTCAGATAAAATGATAGTAGTCTCAAGATTCTCACCGAACAAACCAACAAGTAGCTTCCTAATCCACATAGCTTCTCGGCATGCGATACTAGCTACAATATACTATGCTTCTGTAGTACTCTGGGCTACGGAGCCCTGCTTCCTATTGGACAAAGAGATCATAGTTGATCCCAAGCTAAAACAAAATCCAGATGTACTCTTTTGGTCCAACATACTACCACCCCAGTCAGAGTTAGCATAACCAAGTAGGATCAATCGTCCACTAGAAGCATATCTGGGTCCATAAGCAATAGTACCTTGAAGGTATCTAAGCACATGCTTGACAACAACCCAATGTCTATTTCTTGGCTCAGACATGAACTGACTCAAGATACTCATTGAATAACATATTTCTAGTCGATTATGTATCAAACACATCAAGGAACCAATGAGTTTTCTATACATGGTAGGATCCACTAGATCTGATCCAAAATCTGACTCATGTAGTTTCATCATATTAGAAATCATTGGTGTAGACATGGATTTACAATCCATCATACCAAACTTGGCAACACATCAACTGTGTACTTTCCTTGAGAAACAAATATCTCATCTTTCCTTTGCCAAACTGTTAGACCAAGAAAGTAGTGCATAAGACCCAAGTCTTTCATTTCAAACTCAAAAGTGAGCTCCCTCATGCACCAAGCTATCTGTTATTCCTCTCCGGTAAGAAACAAGTCATCAACATATAGAACCATGATTAATGGTTGGTTATTCACAACCTTGAAGTACAGGTTGGGGTCAGCTTCGCTTTTGGAGAATCCCAAGATCTAAAGATAGTTGTCAATCCTTGAATACCAAACCCTCGGGGCCTGCTTAAGCCCATACAAGGCTTTCTTATGTTTGAATACATGGGAATCCTTCCCATGAACTACAAACCCCTCAGGTTTTCGTATGTATAAATCTTCCTCAACTTCACCATTGAGAAAGGAAATCTTCACATCCATATGGTGAAGTTTCCACCCTAGAACTGAAGCAAGGGAAATTATGGCTCGAAGATTAGTGTACTTGGCCACAGGAGCAAATGTCTCATCATAGTCTATTCCTTATTTATGTGAGAAGCCACAAGCCACAAATATTGCTTTATATTTTTCAATATTGCAATCGGCTGCATGTTTGATTTTATAAAGCCACTTGGGAGTTACTATTGACTTCCCTTTAGGTTTAGGAACCACTTCCCGCACATCATTCTTCACGATGGATTTGTATTCTTCCACCATTGCATCTTTCCATACTTGTTGCTTAGCAAATTCTTCATATGAGAGGGTTCTGAATCATTGGTGTGACTCATCTAAGTTACATATCCTACATATATTTTAGGTCTCTTTCGCTCTCTGGATGTACCATATGGTGCTCTATGATTTGCTGCCTCTTGTTGAATGTCTCGACACCATTCGGATCTCCTCTTAGTAGGAGGTTCATCAATATATCTTTCTATCAATTCTACTGGCTCTTCATGATCAAGCATATCTGTAGGATATTCTGACTTCTCTCTCTCAACATCTAAAAGGGGAGAATTAGAAACTGGATCTTCCATCATAGGAGTATCATGCTCCTCCATATATGAATCACACTGAATTTCTTTGGAGCGCTTGAAGGCAACCTTTTCATGAAATGTTACATCTCTGTTGACTTCAATGTTTCTTTGTCCCGGAACATAGATTTTATAATCTTTAGAGGATTCACTATATCCAACAATGTTCCTTTCTTTCTGGATGGATCCATTTCTGTCATCTTCTATTTTGGTATATGAATGTAGACAGGACAACCGAAGATCCTCAAGTGTCCAACATCTGGTTTTTCACTAGTGAAAAACCTCTTCAAGAGTCTTTTTTCCCATGAAAACATGAGGACTTATGTTATGTATATAAACAACAATGCTAGAGGCTTCTGCCCATAAGGAGGTGGTCATATCCTAATCACACATCATAGCTTTAGCATCCTCACAGATTGTTCTATTCTTTCTTTTAGCAACCCCATTCTATCAGGGGTTGTAAGGTACAGTTAGATGTCTTTGTATCCGTGCATCTCGATAGAATTCATTAAATTCATGAGACTCGAACTATTGTCCATTATCATATCTCAAAGCATGAATGTGATTTCCAGTCTGATTCTCAACCAGTGCTTTAAACTCTTGAAACTTGTTGAAAGTTTCACTCTTTCCCTTTAGGAAATAGATCCAAGCCTTGCGGGAGAATTCATCTATGAAAATCACATAGTATAGATATCCACTCAAGGATGGTGATGACATAGGACCATATAGATTGGAATGTATCAAGTCTAGGATCCCTTTGTATCTTTTGATACTACCTGGAAAACTCTTCTTAATGTTCTTGCCAAGAGCGCAACCTCTACAAACACTATCATATTCAGATTTAAACACAGGCATACCTTTTACCATCTTCTGTAATTAAGGTAGCTCTTTGAAATGGAGATGACCAAGCCTCCTATGACACCACTCACAAGGACTAATTTTGTCATGGATCATGGCTTGAATGAGCTTTCCATTAACTTTTTAGAGACCTCCCTCTCTAACTCCAGTTATTGATGCAAAGTTCAAGTTTGCATGCTTAGGCCACAAGAGTGCTTTATTGCCCATAAATATTACTTTGAATCCTTTATCTTCTAGAACCAAAATAGACAGGAGGTTCTTCTTCAATTTGGGAACAAATAGGATTTCATCAACATACAAAACATCTCCTGAATCCAACTAAAAAGAAGTGGACCCAACTCCTTGGATCAAATAGGTTGTATTATCTCCAAGCTCCACCTAACAGGAGAAATTATTTTCCTTCAGATCTGTGATAGCGCTCCTATATCCAGTCATGTGCTTCGATGCGCCATTGTCTACTAGCCATGTTTCAACATTAGAGGTAATGGATCCAAATAGGGGTGAGACAAGATAATACTCCTTCCTCAACTCCTGATCATCGAAAGAATTATTTCTTGTAGGTTCATCTTTTGTAGCAGTAGAAGCATGAAACCTACCCTTGAAGTTTCCTCTTAGCTTTGCACGAAATTATCTTGCATAGTGGCCCTTCTTATTGCAATTAAAACATTTAACTTTAGACTTATCAAAGTTCTTGTGATTATTTTCCTTTTGATGAGAAAAAGATTTATTTCCTCTCTTCATCTATGTTGCAAGACCAAGGTTCTCTTCTTTGGAGGAAGTATATTTGCTCTGGATTCACCCTTCATCTTCCAGTCAATCATGCCATAGTCTCTCAAAATTTGGTTGCACTTCTCGACCATTTACTGTAGCTAAGAATTTTTCCCATGAAGATGTAAGGCCATCGTACTTGAGAGATATTTGTGAAGAAGGAAGCAACAAATTCGCCCTTCTCCATCTTCAGATTTTGAAGCTTGTTCTTCAATGCCCTCTTTTGACTGGGCACCTTCTTCTCATAAATATTTTTCAAAGTTTCCAAGCATTCATTTGCATTCTTCAATGGAGTAATCACAAACATCAAATTGTCTTTCACGGAATCATAAATGATCCTCTTTGCTTTGGCTTGATTCTTCTTGAAGTTAGTGCGCCCTACATTAGTAGTAGGCTCTTCAATAACAATGGATACGTAGCCATCTAAATCATGCTCTTCTAGGATATTCATAATCCTAGCCTTCCAAGTATTGAAGTTCAAAGTTCCTTCAAGTCGGTCTTCCGATCTTATTGAGATTGAAGCCATAATTCTTCAAGTACTATGCACACTCAGGATCTACATAGGATCAAGCTTGAATGTTGAACTTAGCTCTTTCACGCCATGCGCTCTGATACCATGTTAATTTTGTATCTTTAATTTGGAATTGCGGTAGTACTTGAAATCAATAAACAATCATAGGCATAAGCATCCACAAATGACACATAAATTTACCCTGGGGAAACCCTCTATAACTTTAGGGAGAAAAACCCATCAAAATATTCCTTAGTATATCGATAAATAACAGAGAATATATTTTACATCAAGCACCCCCGGTGCATAAATCAAAGCAAGAGAGAAGATGGAAGAATAGAACTCAAAATAATATCTTGCACAAAGAAAAGCACATTGCCTTCAAGAGATAAGAGAATTCGCTTCATATTGAATTTCATCAATCTTGTATCATATATATATATATATATATATATATATATATATATATATATATATATATATTATTCTCATGCTTTGGCTTCTATTTTTATCTTTTGACTTCAGGATTAACTCACCCTCCATTTGGATGCTAGACCACTTAGTTAGGTGGCTAACTTTAGTGTTGTCATGAAAGCGTCGCAACTTCAAGTGTCATATTTTAGTTTAACTCAAGTGTCGCCATGCAAGTGTCGTCATGCAATCACTTAGTTACCTAGATCTTCTTTGTTATCACTTAGTTAACTCCTTTAATTGAATTCTTTCTTGTTAACATCATGGAAGTGATCAATTCAAGTTCTCCTTTAATTGACTGAAGTCTTCTTTGTTAACATCACTGAAGTTATCAATTCGAGTTATCCTTATTTAACTGAAGTCTTTATCATCGTTGAAGTTTAACAATTTGAATTATTTCTCATCTTTATCATCACTGAAGTGTGCAAATCAAATTCTCTCTCATCTTATCACATCTTATTTATCTCTTGTCTTATCTCCATGGTCCACATGTGCCAGCTTAATTAATTTATCATATCAAATATACTAAGGAGAATTTCCCATTGATGTGATCATCTTGTTCTACTATCATTCCAAGTGGTCATATGCTAAAGTAATTCACTCTAGAGGTGGCCAGTCTCTATAGGAGACTTAATATCTCAACCATGGTTAGTAGTACATCACACACCATTCATGCTTCGACATGCAAAGCATCACCTCAACACATGAGGATCTGTATTGACACACAAGACCTTAGCCTTGACTAGCAAGACTGTACAACACCATCACTTTGACATACAAATCTCTTACCTCAACACATGAGGATTATTCATTCTTGATTCCAACTCAAGATTCTTCTCCAAGTTTCCTGAGTCTAACTCTGGCTCCTATAAGGCACTACCTCGACACACGAGGCTCAATTTTGACACACGAGATTGACTTGGAGAATGACTCATGATGCTATAACTTTAACACAAATCAAATAGCACCATCCAATAAGTATCCTTCTAATGTAGTGTCATGTTCAGTCTTTTCCCACACTAACCACTAACTTTACACTATAAATCCTTGCTCATCCCTTTGGACATACACCTCTGTTGACCAAATTTCCTACCAACCTAGCCTCCAAAACCCCAGAAAACCCAAATGGGTACCAAAATATTCAAAATTCCCTCAAAAACATACCAAAACCCCAAAAAGAGGGTCAAAATCAAAATAATTGGGAATAAGACTCAAAAGAAAATCAAAAAAGAGAAAATAGGAAAAAAACCCTAAAAAGGCTCTAAAACCTTAACCTAAGTCTATAAAAGGGGTGGAAGCCCCTCATTTCAGATATCCCTCAACTAATCTACCCTTATGCTGCTAAAATTTTGTCAAGCCTTAGCCATCCATCTTTGAGATTTGGCCTCCCTTGAGAAGATAGAAACTTTAGCCACCACCGAAATCATTGAGGAGAAGAGTATGGAACCAAAGGAGCTCCGGAACACACTGTCAAAGCTTCACCAGCCTCGTTTCCGAGGTAAATTTTTTGCAAGCCCTTGCTTTCCCATAATACAAAAAGTTAAAGAATCTTTGTTACATTGCTTCGAAAATCTATTGTTTATTGCTTTAAGTTATTTTTAATCTCATGCACATGTTAGATTAGATTGTTTGTTGCTTTTATGATTAGTGTAGTTTTGATCACTTCCCTTTAAACTACTACTAAGGGTCCTTTCCCTTAGTAGGTGCCCTTTTGCACAAGCTGGGGAGAAAACCCCAGCTACAGTTTGGCGACTTCGCTGTCTGAACCCTTATCTGACAGTTTTAGCTTTCATTTTTATTTGTCAAAATTTTTGTTTATTGGTTTTATTTGCTTAGTTACAGGTCGACGAGTTTTTCTATGCAGGTGCAACCAGTTTACATCGTTTTTCGTGCAGAAAACCGCTTCTTTTTTCCTCACAGTTGCGGCCCACACCATGGTTGTTCACCATTTTTGTGCGGTCTGCAACTTGACTCTTTAGCCCTTTACTGCGGTCCAAAGCGCAGTTTTCCTACGTCTTTCAACGGTGTACACCGCACCTTCCTAGCATCTGCACGCAGTTCTAAACCGCAGGTTACCCATCTCTCCTCGCGGTCTATACCGCGGTTTGCACAAGCCTACCCGTGGTCCGAATTCTGCACACGGACGATGCCGCTCGCCACCAGCGCGGCCCCCACCACCCGCCATCTTGCCATTTCTGCGATCCAGACCTCAAAGACCCCACCGCACTGTGCACTGCACACTACATCATCCGCCCCATAACTCGCGCTGCATGCCACGCGGTTCGTCCCAGAACTCGCACTGCCCGGCGTGCTTCCGTCGTGCTGCACACCGGCTCGAAACTCACGCTGCACACCACGCAGATTGGGCCCATAGCCGCGCCCTGATTTTCAAATTTTCACTACTTCTGCTATTTAAAATATATATATATATATATATATATTTGTCAAAACCCATCAATTTCAGCATTATGTCATTTTTCTAGCATTTAAATGCCTTCTTTTTTACTTGCTAGTTAGCTGCCAACATTATCATTGCACACACTCTATCACCTAACTCAAGTGAGCCTTAAAAAACTACTTAAGTCAACCAACGTTTAACCCCACTTGGGGAACAGAAAAAGAACTTTGTAGTTAGGTAGGACAGGGGGGATAGGTATCCAAATAACACCCCTCTGTCATTTACGCTTGAAACATAATGGTTGACCTTTAGGGTACCAAAATCCCCTTGTATTTTTTGGCACGGTTACGACCAATTTGTCGAAAAGGCCTCTCCCTTAGGAGGGTCGAAGTGGTGATACTGGTTCTGGAGGCCTAAGTGGAATACCGCAATCCATTCAGTAACCTAATGCTACCTACTCGTTGTCCGCGTGTGGTGTTCCTTTTAGACCCACACAGTGATAGGACTGGAGCCGCAGATTCACCTTTCTCGACATGTCATGAATGGGGTATATTAGTAGCCTTTCTTCTAGGATTGTATACCCGATGTCCCTCCCAGTAGGGGGATATCATTAGCCTTTGGCTCTACTTTTCATATTGTCCGACTGGGATTTCATCACCCTGCAGAGGATACGTCTAGTTCGAGCCAGCATACCTTTTAGTTAGTTGTTCTCATGCTCTCTTACCTCCCCTAAGTCTAGTGAGTTTACCTTTTTTCATTTGCTAGGAGCCCTGTCTGTTGGTATTCTGACCATTTTTTTTGCCACTCCATTTGTTGTAGCACAGCTGTTGCAACAAGTGTTTTGAGCATCGTTGTTGGCCTGAGTGGCGCCTTTTTTACGCTCTCCTTGTGCACAAATGGTTGCACTGGGATTTTTTAGCCTTTTACTCACGACTCCTCACCCGGATTACCCTCATCACCACCATTGAGTCCCAGCGACAGTCCCGGCACCAACGAGGCCAACCCCCGCAGCACGGTTTACTTGGCTCTCCTCACCATAGACGTAGAGCCTCGTCACCTGATCCGGACGCCCCTTATAGCACATCCGATTATGAACCAGAATACAACACATTCACCGCTCCATCTAGCCCCTTGGTTGGTATGATGTCCAACACCTTTCCCGGCGGGATGGTCGATGGAGGACCCGCCACTCACCCGGCTACCACATCAACATCCATCCCCGTCATGTCATCTATAGGCCCTACGCCTAACATCCCCACCACAAATCCATTCCTATGGGTAGTGGATTGGTCACCAATACAAATCCACTGGTGACTAGTAGCATATCTGGGGGCAGCGGCCCCACCATTGCCGCTATGGCCCACACTGTTTCCCCACACATTGGGGGCAACGGCCCCACCATTTCCGCTACGGCCCATACCGTTTCCCCACACATTGGGGGAAATGGCCACACCATTGCCGTCACGACAAACACACTTCCCCCGCCACCCCCGACACATCTTCCTGCTAGTTTTCCATTCATGGCTAGTCTTAACCTCCCCGACTTGGGTAGGTTGACTAATGATCCTATACGACATGATCCTACGTGGCCTCCTATACCCACCAAACTCCCTTCGGACATACCCAAATTCAAAGGAAAGGGAGGAGAAGACCCCCAAAATCATATCATGTCTTCCCACTTATGGTGTTCCTCCAACTCCATCGTGGATGACTCCATTCGCCTCCAATTACTACAACGAACCCTCACTGGAGCTACAACTAAGTCGTATATTGACCAACCTCATGGGACCCACCTTACATTCACATCCCTTGCCTCCACTTTCCTGCAATTCTTCCAGGTACCCATTCGTTACGATGCCAGTGTAGAGATCCTCTTATCTTGTAGACAGAATACAGCCACCCACATCACGGACCACATCCATGAGTGGCGTAAAAGGCGTACTTTATGTAAGATAAAGTTGGACGACCGTGTTTTCTTAGATTGGTTCCTGAAGTCTCTCATACCAACCATCGCGAAGGATGTGGCATCCAAGCAACCTCAGTCTGAGGAAGAAGCCATCCTCAAAGCCCAACAATTTGATCTCATTTACGCCCAATCGGGCTATTTATACTCTATCCGACCTGACGCCCCTCGTGCCGACGCCTCCCGAAGCGATCCCCCGGGAGCATCCCATGTCACCGGCGGCATCATCGGGCATGTATCATCACGCACCCAACCGTACACGGCTATGCCCACTCCTAGTGGCCCCGATCTTTCGTGTGCCACGTCCCATTCTGGAGCAACTACATCATATGCCCCGGTCATTAGGCCTCCTCATACTCATGGACATTCATGCCCACAGCAGTGTTATGGCCATGTACACTCTTCTTATAATCCTCCTACGGGTCAATCCACCTTTTATCAACACCCGGCTCCGCCCGCACATGCACACCCCCAAATTTAGCTGACTTACTACCCTCCGCAAGCCCCACTTACGCAACCACAAGCTCCTCCAGTTTATCTTCCACCGCCGACCCCACCAGCATCGGCTCAACCTCAAGCACATCTCGGTTACTACCCGCAGCAGACACCCCCGCCACCTGCTTAGCCACAAAATCCTCCCAACCCCCAAGGGCAAGTTAATGCCCAACAACACCCACAACAAAACCAGCCTCCTCAATGCAACCAGCAAGGCCAACAGAACAGGGGGAGAGGACGGAACCATAGGAATAACCAACCTCAGGACCAAGGCGGTCAACAACCAAATCCCCCTAATAACAAAAATGCCGCCCCACCTGAACACAACCCTGACTGACCACCTCGTTAGGGCAAGAATCCCAATCTACGAATGAACCATCCTTGTTCCATATGTGGGGTCTACGACCACTATACACACAATTGTCCGCATTTAGATCGTGCCCATCAACTTTGGACAGACGACGCCCACGCAAGGAATAGTAAATACCCAACCACCAGCTCCCACCCAGGGAACCACACAACCACCTCAGCAAATCACATATGCTACACAAACAAACCAACTGATAGATTCAGGTACCCACCATCTCCTCATGATGTCATCAACCGACGTCAATCTTCAAACACGTCGAAATCAATACGGACCCAACCCCGAAACCACCCCCGTTGATACTGCTGCTAACGCTCTTCCCACAGATCATCCCTTACGCATACCCCCACCACACGGCGATGGGGCCCCTAAAGCCCCTTGCTTCCCACTACGACGGATCAACAACAACCCTAACTCTCGTGCCGCATCAAATTATAATATTGTAGAAGATCTAGTGCAGTCCCCCGCTGCTATGTCTGCCTTAGAAGTCCTAAGGAACTGTCCTGCACAGAGAAAATTACTATTGTCTGTCATCGGTGCAACAGACCCTAACGACTCACGATTGATGGCATTCGACTTAGACCAGGTCGAACCACGTTTTCCTTCGACATTAGCTTTCCAGGTTTCTGTATCAGTTCGGAACCTTGTGATTCATCAATGCATTATCGATGAAGGCGCTTCCACTTGCGTTATGTCGACATTTGTTTGGCAGAAGCTCAGATCTCCCACTCTATAGCCATCAACAACTGCATTAAGAGCTTACGATGGCCACGCAGCTCAACCCCGAGGCCTCTTGGCCAACGTTCCCATTCATCTAGGGGGCAAAATGGTCCTAATCGATATAGAGGTTATCAATGCACAACTTGATTACAACCTCTTGCTTGGTCGTAGTTACATGTATGCTATGAAGGTCGTTGCTTCGTCCGTCTTCTGCATCATGATGTTCCCCCATGAGGGACGTGTGGTCAAAATAGACCAAATAACATACTATGATCCCAATGCCCCCGCTGCTCCTGAGAATGTTCTTCCCATGATTGAACAACCCGTGCACAATGCTCCTACATTGTTCGTCTCCACAGTCGGACCCAAGTTATACTTGGAATCACCCATGACCTCCACTTTCCAATCCCTTCCACCCCCTGTGAAGATAACAGAGATATCTGATCTCTGCACAATCTCCTCCAACCACACAACGCCCAACCAGCAACCGCTCTTACTACCGCAACAACCGTCAGTACCAAGTCACATTAGGGCAACACCAATCCATACGATTCCATTTTTATTTCCACCTTATGGAGTGATAAGTACACCCGTGATGGCCACTTTGAACCTCCCAGGTCTAATCCTAGGTCTACCCGTGTGGTATTTACCCACCTCTACTCCTCCACCAACACCACAAGTCATCCTTCAACCAGTCCAACCTATTAACACTTCCAACTGCCCACCCCCAGGAGTTGCGAACATGCCCAACTGTCCTCCTTCCAGCACAGCATCCACATCTGCTACAAACCCTCCCCCACCACCACCTAAAAATGCTGGGGGCAGAGGCCCGCAAAACTATATCACCCCACCAGCGAGAAAACTTGTGGCACCTCAACCACCCTCGCGAGCACCCCCTAAGTGCTCCCCGTGTGATGATATTGGCCACGCCACCCACAACTATCCGCAGTTTCCCGGTCTCCAAAAACACATGCAGACCTTAGACGATGACCCCAACATCCCCGTAGTCGTATTGAATCCCCCCGCTCACCAGCGCAACAAAGCGTTGCGTACTAACCACGCTTGCGCTATCTGTGGAATATATGGTCACTACTCACACCACTACCCCGACCTCCCGGATTACAAAGCATCCCTCTATGAACTGAATAACGTCAACCTAGAAACATCCCCTCCTACTTATGGGTCCATTATTCAGGTATTTGATAACCCTTTTTCCACAGTCCAACTCAAGCAATGGTAACGAAACGCACTCAATTGTGGGAAAAGTGTTTTACTTTAATGATTTAATGAAATTGTTTTTATGATTAATCTTGTATGTTAGAATGCGTATCAAATAAACTGATTATATGGAAACCAAGCGTGATTGAGCAGGTTCAGGGTCATTAAAAGATGGACATGTAGAAGACTAAAGGATCACCAAGCTCGGCGCCCTGTTTCCTGATTTATAGAGGACGCACTCCCACTTTCAAGATGAATCGGCATTTTGACAATTAGTTAGGATCAGAGTTAAATTGTATAAATATGGACCTCTCGGGTAGCGAGAGGCCCCTGCTGTTATTTTTGAGAAAGACATTATTTTTAACGTTTTCTGCACTATTGAGATACTGAGAAGTACAAACTTCTATTTTGACATGGATTTTATATATTAATGAAAGATTGATGATTAATTCCGGCGAGCGTTTCTGAGTTTTTATTCTCTTTTGAAGTACGGGTTGGGGAGGGACCCTCCAACACGTAGGTCAGGAGATTCCTATTTGCACGTATTTTTCCAAGTATGCGTTTTACATTGATGAACAGTTCTATGATATATGGGACCGTTTGAATGATTCATTGTTTTCTGTAGTAGTTTAGAATGCATTCCGTAGTATAGTAAAACAATTTCAATAGTCCTGTAGGTTCTTTCTTGCAACGCATATTTTTATCAACGATTACATGTGTAATAGCTTTGCTTTCAATGTCATGGTTTAGATTTGGAGTTCACTGCAGTTTCTCATCGTGATTAGTTTCTTTTAACTTCTTAGTAATAGATGGGTAAGCATAGAATGATCGTATTTCAATTCTAGATTGGTAAAATAAGTTAGATCAAGACTCCAATTTTGTGCGCAGATAGTAGTTACAGACTTCATTTCCCCAATAGTAGAATAGCTCTGTTATGGTATTTTCATTCTCAGCATTTAGTTATTTCAGCAATTTAATTATTTCAAATAGATTTACTGTTTTTGTATCTTCATTTCTTAGATCAGATCAACATCTAATTACTTCAGCATTTTAATCATTTAGAATAGATTCCCTAGTTATTTCTCAGAACATATTTACTGCTTTCAGCACTTTAATTCTTTTAATTAGATTTATTGCTTTCCAGTATTCAATTCCATAGCATAATCAGTTTTCACATTTAGTAGACAATCTTTAGAACATCGATACAGCCATTTAACTGTGACAAGAGATTATCCTATAAGAGCACAGATAGTGCATGCATCTCTCAAGTTTGTACGTTCACCGAGTTGACATTTAAAGTAGGCTATTGGTATAGCTGCCCTCATTAGGCATCCATATTAGGAGCTCACCACTTTTTGGCGCCATTGCCGGAGAGGTGCTAAATCTTTTAGGAGACATCACCTAAAAACCACAAAAAGAAAAAAAAATACATAAAACAAAAACATAAATATCTTCTACCAATGAATGCCTCGTCGGCGAAGGGATAGGTTTGGCCGCTTTTTGCCCAAGCATTCCATGAGCAACAACGGTAATAACAGTTCTAACCATTCTCAGTTTGAATTTATACACTCTGAAAACGAGACTGACTCCACATACGATCCAAACAGAAGCAACTTCACTACCGATTCCAGCTCAAACACCTCAATGGAAAATGAAGAGGAAGAACCTAGGGAGCTTTTCACTTTTCCCATTAGCATACCTCTCGGAGATGCCAGAATGAAGAACATCAATCCCAATAATCTACCAAACTTTCATGGGTTGACTTCAGAAGACCCTGACACATTCCTGTTTGAATTTGAGATAGTTTGCAGATCATTTGATTACACTACTGATGCACAAAAGCTTAGGTTTTTTCCTTCCACACTGAAAGACCTATCACTTCGGTGGTTCATGAACCTTGAAGGAAATAGTATCTTTAGCTGGGATCAAATGAAACAGTCATTCTTAGAAAAATATAGGGACTACTGCAAGGCCAAAGATACTAGGGATGAAATCTTTAGGATGCAACAAGGAGATAGAGAGTCATTAGAAGATTATGCCCAAAGATTTCAACTCAGCTACAAACGAGCCAGCCATTGCACATTGGATTCTGAATCACTAAAGCTTTTCCTTCTCAGAGGTGTAAAAGAGGAGAATTTTGAAGTCTTAAATCTCCTTGGAGATGGAGACATATTCCAAAAATCTTTTGACCAGATCGTGCAAATCTTCAAAAACTACTCAAGATCTAGGAAAACTAAGAATGGGACCTGGGATACACATACAACCACCAATGGATCATCATCCTCAACACCAACACTTACAAAATATGATTTAGGAAACCTGTTGGATGACATGAAAACTGACATACTGCAATCCCTAGCCATGCAACTTGATGCTCTTCAAATAAAAAAGAAACAGGATGAAATTAACCAAGCCTTGGCAGTATTTTGTCCTCGCTGTAGGAAGAAGCATGAGAAGGGGCAGTGCACCTTGAACACAATAGAAGTATGTGGTCTCTGCACCGATGACCATTCCACTGATAAATGTCCCCTCTTACCCTCATGTAAAGCAGCCATTCAAGACCCAGCAACTGAAGGAACTATAGAACACCCATGTTTTATAAATCAGAGGAGGAATAATTTTGTTAGGCCATATCAACAGAGCAATCAAACTTACTATAATCAAGGACAGCCAAATTGGAACTCTGCACCGACTCCATGGCAAGCACAGCCAAATCAAAACCAATGGCAACAAAACTAGCAAGCATATCAACCATCCTATCAACAACCATATTATCCACCGTCTTACCCTCAATACCCCCCACCGTTTCCATCCACCGCAAATTATGCAAACCAGTACCCCCATCCATCAAATTGGAGGGCGCCATTACAACAGCCACTCATTATGCCACCCCCACAACCTCAACCACCCCCTAGGCCTCCACCTATCCCAGCCCAACCGATTCCAAATCCTAATAACAACAGGCCCCCACAACAGCAGCAGGCTTATAACACTGATATCACACAATTCCCAACTTATGTTGTAGACACCATAGAAATAAATGAAATAAACCTACGATCTGGAAAAACGTTGCAGAATATATCCCCACACAACATCCAACAACCTGTACTTGAAGCTCAGGACCACACATCAGAACCCTATGTTCAACATCCTGATGAACCAGAACCTCCTGAGGAAGAAATTATACCACTCACATGAACTATAAACCCTCCATTTCCAGAAAAACTTGTCCGGAATACAAAAGAGGAAGAAGAGAATATAATCTTAAACGAATTCAAACACTTAAACATACAAATCCCAATCTTACAAGCCATAAGGGATGTGCCCATCTGCAACAAATTCATTAGAGAAAATTGCCTAAAGAAGCCAGGAAGGAGGAAGCGTGACCCACCAACTATTAATGTAGTGGGACAATTGGCCAATTTGATGCTAGGTGTCATAATAAATCCTAAATATCTTGATCCTGGTAGTCCTGTAGTAAGCGTCACCATAAATAACAAGCAAATAAATAAAAGCTTAATCGATCTAGGAGCTGCGATCAATGTCATGACTAAAGAAACCATGTTATACCTAGGACTCCAATCAACGGTAAGACCAACCACAACAGTACTCCAACTAGCAAACACGTCCACTGTGAAGCCCGAAGGAATGCTAGAAGACATTATGATCAATATCGAGTCCTGGGAATACCCAGCTGATTTTATAATAATCGAAATCAAAAGCAAACTTAGTGGCTATCCAATTATCCTGGGTAGACCTTGGTTAGCAACTGCGGACGCTTACATAGGTTGCCGATCAGGAAATATGACAATCACCAGTGGACATACCAGGAATAAAATAACAATATACCCACCAACAATGAAATCCTCAGAGTTAGAATATCAAAATTGGACTGATGATTACTAGAACACACCAAATCAAAACCTCCAACCTATCCTAACAATTGATGCTGCAATATCTTTAAAGGCAATAGATGAAGATGGCCATATAGATAGATTTATACAAAATATATCTCCTAACAATCATGTTATTCAAGAATTTTTTTCTACAGAAACAGGTGAAAGTTCAAAACAGAACATGGATGACTTATGGACAGAAGTGCTGCTAGAACAAATTGAGAAGGTAAAAGTCATGGAAATTAACCCTGGAAAAATAGTCAACATAAATTCCAATTTAAAACCAGAGCAAGAAGAGAAATTGATGAAAATACTAACACAACAAAGTAAAGCATTTTCCTGGACATATACAGATATGAAAGGAATACATCTTGATATCTGTAAACACTACATTTACATCAAAGAAGGTTCTACTCCCATCAGGCAACCACAAAGAAGGCTGAACCCTGCACTAAAAGACATAGTCAAAATGGAATTACAAAAGTTATTAGACGCAGAGTTCATTTATCCAATATCTGATAGTGAGTGGGTCTCACCACTAGTCATAGTGCCCAAAAAAGGAGGCAAATGGAGAATTTGTGTGGACTACAGGAAGTTAAATAAAGCAACAAAGAAGGATCATTTTCCACTTCCATTTATAGACCAGGTGTTGGATACATTATCTGGAAACAAGTACTTTTCATTCCTAGACGGTTTCAATGGTTACAACCAAATTTTAATACACCCAGCTGATCAAGATAAGACGACCTTCACATGCCCATGGGGAACTTACGCCTATAGGGTCCTACCATTTGGTCTATGTAACGCCCCAGCAACATTTCAAAGAGCCATACTAAGTATTTTCTCCGATTTTCTGAATAACAAAATGGAAGTATTCATGGATGATTTCACACCTTATGGACAGAGCTCTGAGCAGGCGTTGGAAAATATTGAATTAATATTAAAAGAATGTATTGAGATGAGCTTGTGCCTAAGCAATGACAAATGCAGGATGTTAATGGAAGAAGGAATTGTTCTAGGACATCATATATCACAGAGAGGTATAGAGGTGGATCAAGCCAAAGTATCAGTAATCAAGACACTGCCCCCACCTGTCAAACAAAGATATGTGAGAAGCTTCCTTGGACAAACAGGGTACTATAGAAGGTTTATTGAGAATTATAGCAGAATTGCTGCCCCCATGTTTGCACTTCTCACAAAAGACAATGAGTTCATATGGACAAGCAACTGCATGTCAGCCTTTGAAAGTCTTAAACAGAAAACCATCACAGCACCAATACTTCAAGGACCAAACTGGGAAATTCCATTTCACATTCACACCGATGCATCAGATAAAGCAATCGGATCTGTGCTTGGGCAAGAACAAGACAAGAAACCCTATGCCATATACTATATAAGCAAAAATTTGGCTGGGGAAAAACTCAACTAAACAGTCACAGAGAAGGAATTTCTGGCAGTCATACATGCAATCAACAAATTCAGGCATTACATTACAGGATACCAAAGTTTTATCCATACTGACCACTCAGCGATCAGATATCTTATGAACAAGCCTAATACTAGTGCAAGAATTATTCGATGGATGCTACTTCTACAGGAATTCGACATCACTATAATAGATAAACTAGGCAAGCATAATGTTGTAGCAGACTTTTTGTCAAGAGTAACACATGGGAAAGATAATGAATTGGTCCAAGACAACTTCCCTGATAAGCACCTTTTTTCCATATCAATAAAAAGTCCATGGTTTGCTGACATAGCAAACTATTTGGTATCCGGGAAGTTTCCAAAACATTACAGTTATAAAGAAAGGACAAAATTAATAAGACAAAGTGCCACATATACATGGATAGAGGGCATGCTTTTTAAACAGGGACCTGATCAAGTACTTAGAAGGTGCATTAGGGAAGATGAGGTACATGACATAATGCATGCCACCCACAAAGAACCCTGTGGAGGACACTACGCTGCAAAAAGGACAGCCTACAAGATCTTGCAAACAGGGTATTATTGGCCAACACTCCACAGAGATGCTTATGAATATGTGTCCCATTGTGACGATTGCCAGAGAATGGGAAAGCCAACACAAAAACAAGAAATGCCACTACATCCACAAATCTCTTTAGAGGCATTCGATAAGTGGGGATTCGATTTTGTTGGCCCATTCAACCCACAGTCCAATCAGAAGAGCTACATCCTTGTATGCACTGATTACCTTACAAAATGGACATAGGTAGTAGCACTGGCTGCTGCAAATGAAACCAATGTGGCCAAATTCTTTACTGAGCAGATCTTTCACAGATTTGGGGTTCCAAGAGAAGTAGTTTCGGATCAAGGACCACAATTCACATCTAATTTAATTGAAGACTTGATGAAAATAAACAATGTAAAGCACAGACAGTCATCCTCCTACCACCCTCAAGGAAATGGTCAAGTTGAGTTAACCAACAGGGAATTAGAGAGAATCATGACAAAAACTGTCCAACTTCACAAAAGGGATTGGGCTGACAGACTTATTGAAACAGTCTGGGCTTACAATACTACATGGAAAACAACAACAGGATTTACACCTTATGAACTGGTCTATGGGACAAAAGGTCATGCTACCAATCGAGTTTGAGGTAAAAACATTAAGAATTGCAGCCGATCTAAATATGAACCTATCAGACATTCAAAAAGAACGCATGTTGCAGCTAAATCAACTGGATGAACACCACCAACAAGCACTTACACATACTGAAATCATCCAACAGCAAAGAAAGAAATGGCATGACCAACATTTGAAGGATAAGAAATTCAAAGAGGGTGATTGGACACTACTCTACGACTCAAGATTTCACACATTCAAAGGAAATCTAACCACTAGATGGCTTGGCCCTTACAGTATACAGAAAATATATGACAATGGGGCTGTGAGAATTATTACAATTGATGATGATGAGTTCCCCATGATCGTGAATGGGCATCACCTAAAACTCTACAAACAACCAAAGTCCAAAGAAGAATTTACACAAGTACTCTACCAGCAACAATTGAGATGATAGAGCATGCTCCAAAACAGTAAGCTTCAGCACATTTCATGAAAAAAAACACAAAAAAAACCAAAACAAAAAAGAACAAAGGGATAACAGGAAGTACAGGGCATCAACCTATTCAAGCGAGCCTGCACAATAATTCAAGCGAGGCTGGCATCAATTCAGGAGATCCTGCAAAATATATCAAGCAAGGCTGCCATCAATTCAAGTGAGGCTACCATTTATTCAAGTGAGCCTGATATCAATTCAAGCGAGCCAGCCACGTCTACATGCAGAAATCAGTCTTCATCTACTACGGAATTCTTCAAGACACACCACGCCAACCTTTTTCAAACATATCCAAGAGAGCCTGCAAGTTATTCAAGGGAGCCAATCACATCTAACCATGCAATCATCCAAATATAAAGCACAATCGCCTGAGTCGTATCAACCACTGGCACAATTTTCAAAAGCACATACTCAGCAAATTCAAAATGCGCAAAACGGAAAAAGCACCCTACGCACGTAACTACTGACATGCAGAAATAAACTACAGACACCGTCAAGATATACTACAGAATCCACCGCGCATGAAAAACGGACCAGATCATCAATGCAGGTACGCATCCATACCAAGGTAATCTCTAAAACTATTTTATTTGATTTTTACAGTAAAGCACTTTCCCACAATACAGTCGTTTCTAGTCAGCTGAGGACAGCTTCCATTTCAAATCGGCGGCAGGGTGGAATGACCTTCATAACTCATGATTGCTACCAAAGTCCCGTCACCCTCAGCAAATCATGATCGCAACCTTCACCACATGAAGTACAGAGGTCAATCATGAGAAGGCAGAGATCGATCATGAAAAATAGGGGATTAGAAGTGGCAAGTACAGGCATGATGAAAAGAATAGGTGCAGAAAGGCAGTGAATTAGGGTGCAGCATATTCCACGATTTTGCATATAAGTAACCACCCGGAATTCCCAAGAAGCAGCCACCATTGTATTCCTTGAGCCTGTAGGCAAAGCCCGACCAAGTTAAAAGTATAAAACTGCATTCCAAAAGCCCTGGTTTGTCTGGTTATAAAGAAGATTCGAAAAATGACGAAGGGTTTTAAAAAGAGTGAACCAGAATATCACAGTGCCATTTATCAAATCCCAAGAGTCCTTCAAATCATTCGCAACTCAGGCTGGATGCCATTTATCCTTGGACTAAGAGGATACCATACAGGGGTATCCCAGGAGTTCACAAGAAACTTCAAGCATATAAAGGATGAACAGTACGTCACCCGGGTGAAGGGGTTACACATAAAAGTGGATGAGGACATGATAGCCAAACACACTGGTCTTCCAATGGGCCTGCATTGGAGCAGCAATGACCGAGAGGCAAACCACACAGCAAAAGCAGCATTCTTTGAGTGTGGAGAAGTTTATGATGAAGACAAAAATGGAGTCAAGAGACCCTCCATGCCAGCACCATGGGATGAAATGGATGCAATTGTCCTGAGGTATATTACATGCACTGGAAGATTAAGATATGTTCCCATTTTCCATTTTTGTATTTTAGAGCTTCTCAGGCACAGAAGTCACATTTCATCAAACAACAATATTAGCATTCCATTTTTCCTGCTCAATCCCTAGCAGAGATGAGCAGGAAGGTGGCTAAGGGAAAAGACGATGCTTTGGCCCATCATGGGCTGATCAAACTAATAGTTGTTGAGGAGCTAAAAGCTCAGATTCCAAAGCTCTTCTAGGAGGAGTTCATCGTGGTGTCTGTTGAGGACGTTCAGAGAATGAGAACCACACCCTTGCCACCCGAATCGAAAAGTAAGACCACCTCTGTATCAGGGGAAAAAAGAAAAATTGACTTGGACAGTGTGGCCGACACCTTGGTCAAAATAAAACACTCCAAAGAGGACTCCCCCAAATCAGACCCAGATATTCCTACCAGTAGTCAGGGGTCGAAGAGGCGCAGTAAGAGATTCACACAGGTATCTAAAATCCGAGTCTCCAAGGAGAAAGAAAGGGAACCCAGCCCCCTGATTACCAATGTGTCTGATGATGACATTGATCCTTTTATAGATCAAAAGGATACCACTACGGATGAATAAGAGGACGAAGAAGAAAAAGAAGAAGAGGATGAAGAAGAGAAAGGGAATGAAGAGGAAAAACGGGATACAGAAGAAGAAATGGATAAAGAAGAAGGGAAGAGCTTACAGGAGCAAGGCAACTTTCAGGAAAACCCTCCAGAACGTAAGGAAGACCCCGAGGTCGTTTCCCAGCTCGCTGAAGCACGAGCAGAATTGGAAAGGCTCAGAAATGAGCTGGCAACATTAAGAATTCGGCCAGGAAGCCAGGCCACACCTCCCCCATTCTCATCCGAGAAGACACAAATCCTAAAGATGCACCATGTAGAAGAGCTTCGGCTAGCCGAGCAGAAGAATTTAGCGCTGCAAGAGAAGTTGGCCGAGGCACAGAGCGAATTTGCAAGGAAGGACCAGGAAATTATCAAAATTAAGGATGTTTTTGCCACTACTATCGGCATATATGAGAGAATGCATGACCTCAAACCACCGTCGGCGGTCTATGCAGTTTATTTATAAGAGAAATGGGGCAAATTCCATCTCTAAAGATTGAAGAAAGATCTCCCTATAGAGGTAAGCACTCCTAAAGAATTTATTGATGCATCATTGAACTCCACAGAGCTGGAGAAAGACTGATTGAGTGAGTTCTTCTTGCACAATTTCGTAGTTTCTGGCTCGCCCAACTTGTCGCCAAACCCATATGTGGGCGATTTCCAGTTAAGGGCATTGTGTTCGTGAATGAACCACGAAATTGAGCGAGCCTAGGACTATCATCTCTATGTTGCATCCAAATGGAAAACTCCATTAATGATCAAACCCGAGCCAATTCACCCTAAGGGAATAATCTATAATCATAGGATCCTCACTCAGGACGAGGAACTGATACCCATTCTCCTCGCAAAACAACAGGAGGCGGTGAATCACTTTGACATTACACTCCGCAGCACACAAAAGGAAGTTAATGAGTCCATCATGGAAAGGTGGAGCAGGGTGGCAAATGATCTAAAATGAAGAGAACTCCACTCTCCCCTCAGGCTTAAGGATGCTCTCTTCAAAACCATACTCTACAAAGAATCCCTGACAAGAAACCAACTAAGGTGGATTGGGATGAGACTGAATCCCCCATTCTTTCTTTCCCCAGTCCTCAATGAACAAATTAATGAAGAGGAGGAGAGGAAGGCATGGGCCAGGGAGGATCAGAATTTTGGGTATCTCAAACAGGCAGGGGCACCTAACGTGGCAGCATGGGATATCAGGGAGGCCATCGACGAAAGGAATAAGTAACCCAAGGATGGGTGAATCCTTCAAGTAGGGGAGGGAATGATGGGTCCATTATTCAGGTATTTCATAACCCTTTTTCCACAGTCCAGCTCAAGCAATGGTAACGAAACGCACTCAATTGTTGGAAAAGTGTTTTACTTTAATGATTTAATGAAATTGTTTTTATGATTAATCTTGTATGTTAGAATGCGTATCAAATAAACTGATTATATGAAACCAAGTGTGATTGAGCAGGTTCAGGTCATTAAAAGATGGACGTGTAGAAGACTAAAGGATCACCAAGCTCGGCGCCCTGTTTCCTGATTTATAGAGGACGCACTCCCACTTTCAAGATGAATCGACATTTTGACAATCAGTTAGGATCAGAGTTAAATCGTATAAATATGGACCTCTCGGGTAGCGAGAGGCCCCTGCTGTTATTTTTGAGAAAGACATTATTTTTAACGTTTTCTGCACTATTGAGATACTAAGAAGTACAGACTTCTATTTTGACATGGATTTTATATATAATGAAAGATTGATGATTAATTCCAGCTAGCGTTTCTGAGTTTTGATTCTCTTTTGAAGTACGGGTTGGGGAGGGCCCCTCCAACACGTAGGTTAGGAGATTCCTATTTGCAGGTATTTTTCCAAGTATGCGTTTTACATTGATGAACAGTTCTATGATATATGGGAGCGTTTGAATGATTCATTGTTTTCTGTAGTAGTTTAGAATGCATTCCGTAGTACAGTAAAACAATTTCAATAGTCCTGTAGGTTCTTTCTTGCAACGCATATTTTTATCAACGATTACATGTGTAATAGCTTTGCTTTCAATGTCATGGTTTAGATTTGGAGTTCACTGCAGTTTCTCATCGTGATTAGTTTCTTTTAACTTCTTAGTAATAGATGGGTAAGCATAGAATGATCGTATTTCAATTCTAGATTGGTAAAATAAGTTAGATCAAGACTCCAATTTTGTGCGTAGATAGTAGTTACAGACTTCGTTTCCCCAATAGTAGAATAGCTCTGTTATGGTATTTTCATTCTCAGCATTTAGTTATTTCAGCAATTTAATTATTTCAAATAGATTTACTGTTTTTGTATCTTCATTTCTTAGAACAAACCAGCATCTAATTACTTCAGCATTTTAATCATTTAGAATAGATTCCCTGCTTTATTTCTCAGAACATATTTACTGCTTTCAGCACTTTAATTCTTTTAATTAGATTTATTGCTTTCCAGTATTCAATTCCATAGCATAATCAGTTTTCACATTTAGTAGACAATCTTTAGAACATCGATACCGCCATTTAACTGTGACAAGAGATTATCCTATAAGAGCACAAATAGTGCATGCATCTCTCAAGTTTGTACGTTCCCCGGGTTGACATTTAAAGTAGGCTCTTGGTATAGCTGCCCTCATTAGGCATCCATATTAGGAGCTCACCACCTACCATAGAAGAAATTTATCCCCCAACATCTTCCTCTTCGGAAGAAATCAATACCATATACATGATCTCTACGGCCGATAGGCACGACACGCCTCCAACATCTACCCTCCCCCCATCTCACTTGACAACTCAGTACTTCCGCAGCGACGAGGAAATCATCGAAGCCCTTACGGAACCCGACTACCCATGGGATGACATGCACCATCGATCATATTTCATCCCTGGTGAGTCCACCCCTACCACAGCCAACCAATTGGCAATCGAAACAAAATACTTTCTCCCAGAGAAGGTCGACTGGTTTAAGAACCATATTCCCACCCCAGATGCCTTCGAGGAAGGCAACATGGCCAATATATCACCGACCATACAAGTGGATATTTCTATCACACCTAGTGCACCCGAACTCATCACATTAGGTGTCGCTTGTACGGAATACGAAATCAGGGAATCCAAAAAGATTTTACAGGAGTTTCGTGATGTCTTTGCCTAGTCTTATACCGATATGCCTGGCATGGACCTTACCATCGTTGAACACCACATCGATACATGGCCAGAGGTCCCACTTTTCCGCCAGAAACAGAGACCAATTCACCCCTCCAAACTCCCTGCAGTCAAAATTGAAATTGAGAAGTTGTGGAAAGATGGATTTATCTATCCTATCGCTTACACCACCTGGGTGTCCAACCCTATACCTTTTAATAAAAAATAGGGCACTCTCTATGTTTGCATAGATTTTTGAGATATCAATCATTCATGTCCCAAAGACAACTTCCCCACACCCATCATCGACCAGCTCGTTGACGCTTGTGCCGAACATGAAGTCCTCTCCTTCATGGACGGTTTCTCCGGATACAACCAAATACACATCCAAAAAGAAGATCAATACAAAACTCCTTTCACTACCCCATGGGCCACCTTTGCCTATCGGGTCATACCATTCGGACTAAAGAACGCGGGTGCCACTTTCCAACGAGCCATGACATACTGCTTCCATGACCTAACTCATATCTGGTGTACCTAGATGACCTTACCGCTCGTTCCAAAGAACGATCTAACCACCTAAATGACCTTTGGCAAGTCTTCCTGCGTTGCTGCAAATACAGAATCCGCTTGAACCCTCTCAAGTGTGTCTTTTTCGTTCCTGCAGGCCGGTTGTTAGGATTCATCGTTTCACAGAAAGAGATAATTGTCGACCCTTTAAAAGTTCAAGCCATCTTGGACCTCCCTCCCCCTCGCACCATACATCAGTTACAGAGTCTACAAGGGAGAGCCAACTTCCTCTACTGCTTTGTTCCTGAATATGCCACAATGGTCCACGGTTTTCTCCGCTTACTCCCCACCCGCACTCCATTGGTCTGGGATGAGCAAGCTCAGGCAGCCTTTTCATCCCTTAAAATTTCCTTAACTAATGCCCCTTTGATCTCCCCCCCGGATTTCTCCAAGGATTTTATCCTATATGTGTCGGCATTTGAGCACGCCATCTCCGGGGTACTCGTTCAAGAAGATAGTGCACGGAAAGAACATGTAACCTACTACGTGAGTCAGACCTTGTCTGGCCCATAGTTGCGTTACCCTCAAGAAGAGAAGTTATCCCTAGTTGTCGTCTTCTCCATACGAAAGCTCTGTCACTATATATTGTTGAGCCCAACTACTGTTGTGGACGACTCTAATCCGATGGTTTACCTCTTGAGTCATCGCCTCCTACAAGGTCATGTGGCTAAGTGGGTCATTATTCTCCAAGAGTATGACCTCACGTTTACGACACCCAAAAGCGTCAAGGCCCTTGCATTGGTACAACTAATGATAGACTTGCCATCATCGTCCAGTTCAACTCCCATCAATACTAGTCTCCCCGACGATCATTTATTTATCATCTCCTCATATCACCCTTGGTACGGCGACATCTTGGTGTACCTTCACACTCAGAAATTTTGACCCAACCTTGACCGTGATGGGTGCAGACGCATACGCCATCACGCCTTGCGTTACCTTCTCCTAGGAGATGTTTTACACTGTCGCGGTATTGATAACATTTCATAACGTTGCCTCACCTGCGATGAGGCTGACCAAGTTCTTAACGATTGCCACAGTGGATCCTGCGGCAGACACTTTTACGGGATGGCCAACACCCAAAAAGTTATCCGCGCCGGATATTTCTGGCCCTCCTTCTTTACTGACTGCATCATTGCAGTCAAGCATTGCCGTAAGTGCCAACTCTTTGTGCCCAAGGCACGGACCCCACCCTCTCCCCTCCATCCAATCATTACTATTGGTCCTTTATGCAAATGGGCCATCGACTTCATGGAGTGTAACCCTTCTTCGGCAGGCGGCCACAAATATATCATTGTCGCTGTGGATTACTTCACCAAGTGGGCCGAAGCCATGCCCACGTTTAATTGCAAATCCGACACTGCAGCTCGTTTCTTTTTTAATCACGTCATTGCCCATTTTGGGGTCCCACAACAACTTATGTCAGACCACGAGAGACACTTCAAGGACTCCATTTGGAAGGAGTTTTCCATCCTTTTGAAGTTCACGCATCAACATTCCTCTGCCTATTACCCCCAAGGGAATGGCCAAGTAGAGGCGATCAACAAAATACTGAAGACCATTCTTCAACGCACTGTAAATCACCATAAGTCCAACTAGCATCACATGTTATTTACAACACTTTGGGCTTATCGCACTTCCACTAAGACCGCCACAAGTTTCACCCCTTTCCACTTAATCCACAGCGTCGAATCGGTCCTCCCCATCGAGTGCCAGATTCCTTCCCTCCACATAGCTGTTGAACTCCTACCTGATACCTTCCCACTTAAACAATGCCTAATCCTTTTGGAACAGGCTAACGAGGATCGTCGGACGGCCCTCCAAACCATCGAAGCTGCTAAGAACCGCTCTAAAGCGGATATGATAAACACTTTCACCCACGCAATTTTCGGGAGGGAGACCTCGTCCTAGTCTACGACCAGGCACACGACAAGACTGGGAAAGGCAAATTTGAATCCATGTGGCAAGGACCATATATCATCCAGATCTGTTTAGGACATGGGACATACATCATCACCGATTCTGAAGGAAACCCCCTACGCAACCCTCGCAATGGGTTGTACCTTAAACGATTCTACCCTTATCATTTTCTCAGAACTTGCTAGCCCCTGTTGTACAGTTTCATTCCTTTTTGTTTTTCACCTTTTTAACTAAGACCTCACATTTTGTGTCCCCTACATGATCACAGATGGGCTCCCTCCCACCACAATACGTCAGTTTTGCTGATGGTGCAAGTCACTGGTCCCCGAACCTCGCCTCTGCAGCTTGGGTCCTGTATTCCCCCTCACACGAGCTAATCCACCTCGACGGAGTGTGCATAGGTGCTTCTACCAATAACTAGGCTGAGTACGATGTTGTGGCCGGTCTACTGACCGTCGCCCTCCATATGGGCATATATCACCTTCGTGTGTTTCTTGACTCCTAGCTGCTTGTCGCTCAACTCAACAACCGTTACCAGGTACGGGATCCCTACCTTTTTAGAAAGTTCCTGCACACTAAGCAAATGATCAGACAGTTTGAATCCATTACATTCACTCATGTCCCACGGAATCAAAATAGTGTAGCAGACCAAATGGCTAACAATATTCTAGACTGGCATACAAATCACAATATGTAACATACATAACCATATCACCCACATGTACATAACAACATCATTGACACATTAAAAAACCACAAAAAATCGCAAAAAGAAATCATTACCACAATTGCATCCATGTGCATAATCATAACTGCATCCACGTGCATATAATACAAACATCATGAATGTGCATCCACGTGCATAAAACATAAACATCATCACAAAAGCCATCCACGTGCCGATAAATATATATATCATGGAAATGTCATAAGTACCCACTGTACCCAAATATACATATAAACACAGCAAGGAGCCCCAACAGGATCCTTGGTAAATATCATAAGCCGTATATACAAAAATCCCACATGCTCATCACAGTGGGGGTATCCCTGTCAACTGCCTAGTCAGACTCCTCCCGATAGTCCTCATCATCATCATCCCCCTCTAACTCCCCTGCCTCGGTGGCAGCCACTGCAGCCACCTTTGTTGCCAGCTCATCCTCCCCTTGCTCCTCCTTAGGCAGCTCCTCCTCAGGATCCTCCTCCTCAAGGTCCTCCTCTACGTGCACTTCCTCCTCGGGCTCATCCTCCATAGGATCATCCTCATCATCCTCCCCAAGATAGGGTACATCCCCTCGAGTGAAAGCTCTCACTGTCTGTGCGGCCATCGCAATGCATCGCATGATAGGCCTCCACTCCTGTGGAACATCATAACATATGTCTATCAGCTCCTGATCCAGATGCTTCCAGCGATCGCTCTCGATCCCCTCTAGGAGCCGATCAATCCCCTGTCACAAAACATCCAAGTTAACTGCGGCACTCTGACGATGCACCTGTCCACGACCTATTGGATCGACCCCCTCTACATGGCCTCTCCACATCGATGTCGTGACGGCGGTTGAGGTCCCACATCTACAAAGGAAAACATCAAAATGTCAATAAAAAACTAACTAGCTGCAACATAGTATTGTGCATAAACAACAGACAAAACAAAAAGGACGTACCATCTAGTCCCCAAGCCTGACCGGGAGGTCTCGGCAGCTCTGGGTCTCCAGGAAAGTCCATCCAGTGGTATGGGTAGTCCTCAATCGATACTGGTATTTGCATACACTGTCTAAACAGCTCCTTTGTGAAAAAATGGCCTACAAGCCCTCCACCCGAGCGAGTCATCGTCTCCCCCCATCGCCGCATCTACGGCTCTGTCAGTGGTGCCTCCCGCACTGCTCTATGAGGTCGCAGTGTGGGTACTTGCTCGAAGAAGAATGCACATAGAAAGGAAGGGAAACAGAACTCCTTCCCCAAATGATGTACCTTGCTCAGCTCACACCAAACAGCAGTCAAGTACATCTATCCCCAAGCATAATACGTCTCGTTAAGGACGCTCTCTATCAGTAACATCTGCCCTCCCGAGATCCGGTGAGGGCCATGAGAACCCAAAACCTGTACTACAGTCACTGCAATAGCCTGCATAACTGGGCTCTCTATATCACACAGCATGAGTGCAGAACCACTCACCTCCGCCACCGGCAGACAATGTCTCTCCAATAAAGTCTCCATCGAAACATTCGCCGGCTTCCTTGGCTGGGTATCAGCAACCATGCCCAACTTGGGAAATCCAGTCAAAAAATATACATCTGTTAGGGTAAGATCTAATCGCTCACCCTGAATCATAAAGGCCTCGATATCTGAGTCCCGGAACTCAACCAACTTGTTCAGCAATAGAGGTGTTGAACACATCAGTGGGATCTGTGCAAACTTCAGGAGCCCACAGTCAGCTAAGGCCTCCCGAACTCCCCTGTCCGTCCAAACGCGTCGTCGGATGTTACCCGGGACCTCCTGCTCTCTCCAAGTCACCATTGGCATCCTGCCAATCACAACAATAAAACCCATTAGATCCATGTCCAAACACAACACTTGGGCCTCCAAATGCCCTCTAGAGCGCGTTTTCTCCTTTGAAAAGTGCGTTGCAGAGCGCACTTACTAAGCCTTTTCCTGCGATGTACATTGTGCTTTCCTCCCAGAAAGTTGTGCTGCACACCGCATCCATACCAGCCCTTCGTTGTTCTCTGAAGTGCGTTTTCCCCTCGGAATGCCACGCTTCAGAGCGCAACTAAGCTGAGCTCACCTGCGGGGCATGGCGCGCATTCCGGATGCCCAAGCGTGCCCTGGACCGCGCCTTTGAGAGAGGAACCTGTGCTTTGCAGCGCAGCTCCCTCGGCCATCGCTGTGGTCCATAGCACACGAAACCATCTAGAACCCGCGTTATGCCACATGGGCACCCATTAATGACCGGTACGCCTCCCCAGAGGCCCAAAACCTAATGAAAATGCTTAAATGACAAAGCTAAGGACATGAACTCTTACCTACAACTCTCGGAATGAAAATCCACCCGTCCAATCTCTCGCAATCTCAGTTTTCACCTTTGGGCTCCTCTAATCTCCTGTCAAACTCACCAATCACAAATGACACCTATTATGAGGGTCCACTTACTATTTATAGACATTGGACTTATTTTCGTTTTGCCATTACGGGATCATCCGATGCCCGTTTCTCAAACCGTTGATACCAATGAACTCAGTGCATCGAGAACTTCGCGGTGGTCGAGTTAGTTTCCCGTTTTCACCGGCACCTTTTAGGGCATTTTTTACATGCCCCCCGTCGCCTCGGTTTGCATGCCACATCGACCTTTTTCCATTTCTGACATTCTTTATACCACCGGATTCAGTTTTTCACGCTCGTGACCATGCTTGAGATCATTTCTCGCTTTCACCGAATCCTTTTGTCGAACATTTTTTCACATGCCCCTCGTCACCTCGGTTTGCATGCCACATTGGTCGTCGTCCATTTTTTACGAGTTTTATATCACTGGATCCAGTTTTCTGCGCTCGTAATGATGCTTGAGACCATTTCTTGCTTTCACCAATCCCTTTGTCGAGCATTTTTTCACATACCCATCGTCGCCTCGGTTTGCATGCCACAACGACCGTCGGTCGTTTTTGACGAATTTTATATCGTCGAAATCACATTTTCTTGCCCGTGATGATGCTTGAGATCATTCCTTGCTCTCTCGAAACCTTTTTTGGACACTTTTTTTAGGCCCCTTACCGCATCGATTTGCGTGCTAGCCCGATCACAACAAGACCATCATTGTGTTCAGTATAATTTTATCCCTTTTTCAGGCTGAACAATCCCTTTACGAAAAATGCACTTAGGGAGTTTCTGTTAAGCTCTTTTCTGACTCCTAAAACAATGAAAAGATCGCAGAGCCATCTTGCTTCCTTTCATGATCGCTAAAAGTATCTGAAAGGGCGTCTACCTAGTATAAGTTTACCCCTTTTCCGGACCTTGTAGACTAATTACGAAAAAGGAATACTCTAGTCACACCGGCTAGAAGAGTTCTTCATTGCGTCCTTTTATGCTTTTTCGGGCTTTGGAGACTAACACACGAAAAAGAACCCCCTTGGAGTCCTCTTACTGCTTTCAGACTCTCTAAAAGTGAAAGCAACCACGAGCAATTACCGTCCTGGGCTCGTACAAATCTACAAGACGGTACCTCTCCACCATTTCAGAGTCTTTTTATCGCTTTCAGACTCCTTAAAATTGAAAGCATACATGAGCATGAACTATCCTAGGCTCATGCAAATCCACACGACAGTACCACTTCGAGCACCCTTCTATCCCTTCTTTGAGCTCCTTAAACCACGAAGAAGGACCCGACGGTGCCTCTTGGAGCCATGGCAGATCATATCTACTCCCCACATTATGGAAGCACCCTAAGTATGGTCGCCTTTGTTCAGAGTATTATGCGATGAGTCACCCATGGAGTCTCCTGATATCATCAATCAATCCCCCCTTCCCCACCAGAGTCCCCCTGTTGCGGTCATAAGTTCTTGATCCCCTAAGCTATGGTCTTGTCCCCCTGAGATTGGTTTCATATGCTTCTCGGTCATCCCTGCCATATTACTCTGAACAAAGGAAGTTTGAATCTCCTCCCCACTCTGCGACCTCAGTTGTTCCCCACCCCCATAGTTTAACAGTCCCACCTTCAGTACTATCACCCCTTGGTTGAAACACCTCGCGCTCCTATAAAGGAAACATCATCGCCTTGGTAGTTGCAGGTCTCCCTCTGTCGACGCCAGCCAATATATTCCAGAGGATAGATCTAGAGGTCCCTGTGCCTTAGACTCATCACCATCAGTGGTGAGTGCCTACGGACCATTTTGAGAGGAGTCCTTAGAGCATCTCTGAATGGTTGTTTCTCACGTGCTCGACTTCAACACCTTGATTGCACCGTTTAGATTCGTGCAGGGTATTGGTCCCTTCAGTTATTAGTCGAAGACCCTGGATTCCCTCTGACTCTAGCACATTGGTGAGTCTACTTCGAAACCCCCCAGTTATGTGTTCCCGCGGATATCCGGGTTGCGCTCAACGATTGTATTCGGAAGTACCTCAGTCATATGCTTTTTCGAGTACCCTTGAGATCCTGACTCTCGGTCATTGAGTCCATCTAATTGTTGGACACACTTAGATCCAACAGAGCATCAGTTGTTATGATACCACATTCAACATGGACGCCCTTATGTCTATATATCAGTTCTCTAGATCAGCCATGGTCAGACCATGAGTATGTCCCAGATTTGCATCCCCTCTGGACCAGTATGATGTACACAACAGTTTTTCATGTATTGTTCAGGTCCCCTTTTGGACCTCATTATTATATTTTGACAACGAGCATGGGTATGCCTGCCTCGTCCATATGTTGAGATACTCCTCAGTGAGATATGTATTTTTAGTTCTTGACAGTCAGTACAGACCTCGTGTTTTGGTCTCCAACAAGTTCGTGCTCTCCTCCACCCCAATGCTTGTTCCCAGGAAAATCATAGTATTTATGATGTCTATCGGCCATACGATGAGCTCCTGCCCTCACACATCAGGGGGCAATCTGTTAACACCAAAAAAATGCTCACTAGCTCATCCCTTTGGACATACACCTCTATTGACCAAATTTCCTACCAACCTAGCCTCCAAAACCCCAGAAAACCCAAATGGGTACCAAAATATTCAAAATTCCCTAAAAAACATGCCAAAACCCCAAAAAGAGGATCAAAATCAAAATAATTGGGAATAAAACTCAAAAGAAAATCAAAAAAGAGAAAATAGGGAAAAAACCCCAAAAAAGCCCTAAAACCTTAACCTAAGTCTATAAAAGGGGTGGAGGCCCCTCATTTCAGATATCCCTCAACTACTCTACCCTTATGCTGCTAAAATTTTGTCAAGCCTTAGCCATCCATCTTTGAGCTTTGGCCTCCCTTGAGAAGATAGAAACTTTAGCCACCACCGAAAGCATTGAGGAGAAGAGTACAGAACCAAAGGATCTCTGGAACACACTGTCAAAGCTTCACCAACCTCGTTTTCGAGGTAAATTTTTCGCAAGCCCTTGCTTTCCCATAATACAAAAAGTTAAAGATTCTTTGTTACATTGCTTTAAGTGATTTTTAATCTCATGCACATGTTAGATTAGATTGTTTGTTGTTTTTATGATTAGTGTAGTTTTGATCACTTCCCTTTAACCTGCTACTAAGGGTCCTTTCCCTTAGTAGGTGCCCTTTTGCACAAGCTGGGGAGAAAACCCCAGCTACACTTTGGCTTCTATTTTTATCTTTTGACTTCGGGATTAACTCACCCTCCATTTGGATGCTAGACCACTTAGTTAGGTGGCTAACTTGAGTGTTGTCATGAAAGCGTCGCAACTTCAAGTGTCATATTTTAGTTTAACTCAAGTGTCGTCATGCAATCACTTAGTTAACTAGATCTTCTTTGTTATCACTTAGTTAACTCCTTTAATTGAATTCTTTCTTGTTAACATCATGGAAGTGATCAATTCGAGTTCTCCTTTAATTGGCTGAAGTCTTCTTTGTTAACACCATTGAAGTTATCAATTCGAGTTATCCTTATTTAATTGAAGTCTTTATCATCACTGAAGTTTAACAATTCGAATTATTTCTCATATTTATCATCATTGAAGTGTGCAAATCAAATTCTCTCTCATCTTATGACATCTTATTTATCTCTTGTCTTATCTCCATGGTCCACATGTGCCAGCTTAATTAATTTATCATATCAAATATACTAAGGAGATTTTCCCATTGATGTGATCATCTTGTTCTACTATCATTCCAAGTGGTCATATGCTAAAGTAATTCACTCTAGAGGTGGCAAGTCTCTAGAGGAGACTTAATATCTCAACCATGGTTAGTAGTACATCACACACCATTCATGCTTCGACATGCAAAGCATCACCTCAACAAATGAGGATCTGTATTGACACATAAGACCTTAGCCTTGACTAGCAAGACTGTACAACACCATCACTTTGACATACAAATCTCTTACCTCAACACATGAGGATAATTCACTCTTGATTCCAACTCAAGATTCTTCTCCAAGTTTCATGAATCTAACTCGGGCTCCTATAAGGCACTACCTCGACACATGAGGCTCAATTTTGACACACGAGATTGACTTGGAGAATGACTCATGATGTTGCAACTTTAACACAAATCAAATAACACTTTCCAATAAGTATCCTTCTAATGTAGTGTCATGTTCAGTCTTTGCCCACACTAACCACTAACTTTACACTACAAATCCTTGCCCCTCATTTCTTGTAAAATACCCAAATAAAAAAAGGACTAGTGAGAGAGTAGGTATAAGCCAAACTAGAAGCAACAAAAATAGATATAAATATAGAGCAACAAAATCTCATTACCACACATACTCCTTCCTCTTCTTGAAAGCCATATTAAAACTCTAAAAAATGAGCAATGTGTGTGTTGGTGGGTTGCATGTTCTTCATGGAACAAAAATAAGTTGTTCGCTGCCACAAACACGAGGGGTGTAAGTTTGATAAATTAGTAAAGGGGAAACAAAAAAATGTAGGAAATCTTGTTTTTTGACATTCACAAGGAAAATCCTTGGCAGAGGAAACCTATGTTGAATGAAACTTACTGCATTGCCAAAACAAATACAGCCCAAGGGCTCACATAAATAGTGAAACCCTTCTTCACGTTGCATAAAGCTTTGATCCACATTAATGTCATTTCAACCTTCAGTGTTTCCTGTAAAAACAAAAAGAGACCGTGAAACCCCCCAACAAATTATACCTTAACACAATCAAATACCTTGAGATTCCAACGTATGGCATCTTGCTTAGTTGTAATGTCTAAAACAAGGTTTGGATAAGTTCTAGGTAGCCTTCCTGTTGTAGATGATCATGACTTGTTTACTAGGAAAGCGATTACCATATATGAAAGAACCTCCAATGTGCAACAATGACATTATTAAATAAGTTATAGGGTTAGTTCTTGTTCCAAATAAACATAATATGAATAAGCAAATTTTTTGAGGTGCTTGTTAGAATTTTGGGTTCAATCCATTGTTGTTTTCAATGTTGCTTGTATGTCTGAAAGGGGTTGGTTATTTTGATGCAAGTGTTGTTCATAAAAATTTTAGGGTTCCTTGGCTTGTTGTGAGGAATTTGACTCATCACTCTACTTACTCTCTCTCTCTTTTTTTAATTTCAAATTATTGAAATGAAAAAGGGTCTTCAACTTGTTTTCATTGAGGCAATTCCTTGACAACATCAGTTAAATGATTGAGCATCCAAAATATGCCCTAGACCCAATGTGTTAAGGTGACGTACTTAAGTGCGCACACACATGATAAAAATTGGAACACACCAATAATTTAGTGCACCAATTGTTCTGGAAGTTTTATAAGATGATTTTAGAGGTGCTACCCTTTGGACGTCATTTGACAAGGGGTATATTGTATACACATTGACAAAAAAAATTATTCAATGTTCGCTTCTACAACATTTATGTTTTTTTCTAGAAAACTTTATACCTTTTTTTTATAGATCTTGAACAAACAAAACACAATCAAGAATATAGTTTATTTATTTATTGTCATGCTAAAGTAAAATTCAAAATACTTTAAACATGCCTCGATAACAAAAGCTACAACAGTGAAAAAGCTTTGATAATTTTCAAAATTGCATTTCGAACATGGCTTTAAACTATGAGACTTTGTCCATACAAAGCTTCCACATCTCACTAATGTTTTACTTATCATTACAAGGCTTCTCTTATCGAGGACACATTGGTTTGGACAAGGAATGCAGTAGGTGGATATTATCTTCCTAAGTTGGGATATCTTGTGGCACGAGAAGAAGAGGAACTACCCGATACGCCCTGGTGGAATAATTTAATATGGAAGTTATAGTGCCCCTTGAAAACCAAGCTATTTCTATGGCTTGCATTGGCTGGAAAAGTGTATGTATGTGATAGATTGAATCAATTTATGGGCTTTGGCCCTAGCAGGTGCCTATTATGTTGCAGTGACATTGAAACCATAAATCATCTATTTGTAAAATGCTCATATACAACCAGCATATGGGACTATGTCTCACATTATTATGGTACACAACTAATATGGTAGGGAGACAGCCTTGATGATGGTTTTCAGAATTGACACAACAATGATAGTCACAAATATTTATGTGCTTTACCAGCTGTGATTAGTTGGAGTGTTTGGTTAGCCTAGAATAAGTCCATATTCGAGGATGTCATCATTCCATATATAGTTTATGCTACCAAAAATATGGCAATTATAGACCATTTCCCTTAGTTACCCAACACACAAAACAAAGGATCATTTATGAATATGTTATTACCCTTGTTGTTTAAATTATGAGGCTTTATTCATACAAAGCTTCCATATCCCACTAAAGTTTTACTTGTCTTTAGAAACTTATTTTTTATTCTCGTTGGTATTTATCTTTTTTCTTGGCAATACTTCATAATTGTGTGGATATGTTATTACCTATGTTGTTTGTTATATAGTTAGAAAATGCTTTTAATTTAATCCTACCTTGCAAAGCAAACTCATGATGTGAGAATAAGCAATCATTAAGTGGTCTTAAAAAATAAGAATATTGATTTTCAACTTAGTAATGACAAACATTTGTTGCATAGATCACTAATAATACACATTTTGTTTTTAAAAAACAAGATAGTGATCGTTTTATGTGCATAAAAGCTTATATATTTTGCAAGTGAATATTTATGAGCTTATGTTGATATAGAAATCATTTATTAATAATGTGGCAAACAATGATGATGTTGGTAAAGGGGCTTAAGCATTTCATCAATGACATGGCACCTTGATTTAGAATATTTTTTTCAAGTCCCTTGCTTATGGAAAGATAAGATTTTAGATTAAAAGGTGGTGTTGAAATGAAACTACAATTCATATGCCTCTATGGCCTAGTGAAAAAAGAGATTCGTTCCAAAAGCAACTCACATAAATAATACATTTATAGCCATTGATTATCGATAGAAAATATTTGTAGGTTGCAAAAAACGTTCACTACCTTGCTATCGTTGATGCTATCAGGCCTAAACGTTCACTACCTTGCTATCGTTATGCTACTAGGCCTTCTCTAGAAAGTGCATTGGATTAAAAAAAAAAGACTCTTGTTAAAAAATATTGATTGTCAATAGTCTTTTGCTAACTATATTCTTGTCTGTCAAACCAAAAAAACTACCTTTGAACATTTCACCCTTCTACCTACAATTTTTCTCTTGATTTATCTTTCAACCTAGCATTCCCATCCTTTCAACCTAGCATCCCCATCATTGTGCCACTTTCCACAATTGCGACTTCTACATCGATCCTTTCCCTCTTTCTTGTCATCCTAACACCGTGCCATTGATCAGTTTTCGACATAGCATACAACATATTGACACCCTTATTACTTCACACATCTCTTAGGGTTACCTCACAACACTTGTTTAAAACAAACAATGTCAATTATTTTATTTATATGTGTAGGTTCATATGTTTGGATGAGCAAGTCAATGCATAACCTCAACTATACACTCACCCCTTAGACCTAGTCGACCTTTAGATAAGCAAATGCATGATCACAATGATCACTTTACTGAAGCAAACCATGATGGAAACCATAGTAGATATTGACATCCTAAGATTGACCATTTCTAAAGTTTTAAGTTTTCTTCAAATTTCTAATATTAGTGATTTTAATGAAGTGATGCTTCTTGTGAACTTACCTACTGTGGATATGAGAAGAAATATAGAAAAACCAAGTTTGACATGTTCTATATACCTAAACTAGCTATAATTGCAGCTAGGCATGCTTTCTGAACTTGTAATAATTAACTAGCATTGGTTCAAATCAAAGAGCACCATCCAATAATTTTCATTCTCATGTAACACCATGTTTTGTCTTTGTTCACTCCAATCATGGAATTTATGCTACAAATTGCCATCCCTCGCTACTTACAAAGCACCTAGACAAAAAGGAAAAGTGAGAGAGTGGATACAAGCCAAACAAGAAGCAACGACCGTAAATATACTTGTAGAGTGACAAGATCTTATTACAATATATACCCCTTCCTCTTCTTGAAAGCCATATGGAAACATTAATAATTGAGTAGCTCGTGTATTGTTGGGTTACACCCTCTTTGTGGGAGGGAACAAAAAAACGTTGATTATAGATACAAGCTGAAGGAGAGCAATATCAATTACCAATAAAGGAAAAACGGAAAAAAAAGGACGTAGAAAATCTATGTTTCTGACATGCACAAGTAAAACCTTGCCAAAGAAAATACGTGTTGAAAGAAACTTGCTACATTACCAAGCCAACTATAACCCCAAAGCTTGCATAATAAAAAAAACCTTCTTCACGTTCTATAGAACTTCAACCTACCTTAAGACGTTGTTGTTAACTCTCAATATTTTTTATAAAAACAAAAAGAGAGCATTGAAACCCAAACAACTTATACATCAACACAATCAAATAACTTGATAATCCAAATTATGGCATCTTGCTTCATTGTAATATTCATAAAGAGGGTTGGATGATGTTATAGTAACCATCTTGATGTAACGAGTCGCAACTTATTTACTAACAAAGAAATTGCCATATATGAAAGAACCTCCAAACCTCCAACATATGACACCAACATTATTAAATAAGTTTGCACAACGACGATACCCACTGACATTGCAGGACATGTTAAAAACCTAAAATGTGATATATGCAAAATCGACCATTTTGAATGGACACAGAAGGATGGTGAAAGTTTTTGTTAGATTGAGGTTGCATAAACAGAATCGATCAAGCTTGCAGAAAAGAATAAGAGCCTTCAATTTTTCATTAAATCGGTCTAATATTTTAGTGCATTATAACCCATATACATTAAAATAAGTGCATGATTAGTAAAGCAAGCATAGAAAACCTATATGCTAATCCAAGAAGATCTTGGTATTAATGCCTAGGTAAGACTAATCTTTTCATTAGTAGTTTTTCAATTGGCCACACTTTGACGAGATCCACATGCAATACCAGTTATTCCCTTCCTCCAACTATGGCTTGTTTCCTTCTTGCATAATGCTTGCGTACCCCAATTTGGTTTGGTAATAGATGTCAAATATAAGTCCTTATCCTACGGTGCCATTTTCTCATAGAAATATGGTCGAGACCTACCAATTCCATTCCATATATTTAATTACATGACATGTCTTCTAATGAGGTAGATAAATCTGTCAATGAATTTTTTTTGAACCTCTACATATATAGCAACTATCCTCTTTAGGTTAATTGGTTGCAACTTCCCTCCTTGAGGATATCAAAGATTGTTAATATCCTCAATCTTTGAGTCAATCTTTAGTATAATTAATCTCGCTTAGTCTACCAAAGAATTCATGGTGGGAAACACTTGTAAAATATTCCAACAAATGGCCGCGTACTACACATGGCGATGATTCTAGGCACATGGGATGGGGAGAGGGGGCCAATACTTGGTCTAGCACATGCCACCAAACTCCTGGATTGAATCATTTCACAAAACCCCTGCTTTCTTCAATCACATTGTTGGTAACCGATATCCCAACATCAAGATGTCTTCAAATGTGCATTGCATCAGGTAATAGGATCTATTGTTAGAATTTTGATACTTCCAGGATGGTTATGTTAGATCTTCAAACAATTTATATTATTATCACACTAACCACATACAATAGGATCGTCGAAAGATAGACAAGCACAACATAACAAGAGAACACAAAGATTTATCCTAGGAAAACCCAACAAAACTTCTTCAGTATAGATTCGTCAGAAAGGAAAATGGTAATCTCGTACAATTACCCAACAACAAGATACAATAGAAACCCCAAGAAAAGATGTCTTCAATGCAGCTACTCTTTCTCCCAAGCGAACTTTCATTTCTGCTACTACTCATGCAAACTTGATTGAGTGAAAATGATGCACAAAAAAGCTAGGCGCCACCCTATTTATATTGGTCACAAAACTGGCCTTTTTACATAGTTGGGTCCACCTAACTGGGGCAATTCTGCCCATTGTTTGGGGCAGTTTACCCACTGAGCCACCTTGACTATTTTACATGATTTCTTTCAGGGTTTTTACATAATCAAGTACAATATGAATATTTCCCGAAGGAAGTATAATAAAAATACAATAATAATATCGTACGAAGTTAAATTCTTCAACACACCCTCTTAACAAGGAAGGTATTCTTCCGACGCTATCATCATCGTCTCTATAACTACTTCTGCAACTCTGTACTCTCACCATTGACTTCTGATATCTCGCGAATCTATACATCACGATATGTTCTACAAAGCGAGCCCTTTTTCATGTTGGATGTATATGTCTTTGCAGTGCTAGCCCTTTTTCATGCTAGATGCAAACCTCTACATTACTAGCCCTTTTTCATGATGGATGTAAACCTCTACAGTTCCAGCCCTTTTTCATGATGGATGTAAAACTCTATAGTGCCAGCCCTTTTTCATGCTAGATGTAAACCTCTACAGTGCCAACCCTTTTTCATGCTGGATGTAAACCTCTACAGTGCCAGTCCTTTTTCATACTGGATGTAGCCGTCTCTGCAGTGTCAATCCTTTTTCATATTGGATGCATCTCTATAGTGCCAGTCCTTTTTTGTACTGGATGTAGCCATCTCTGCAGTGTCAGTCCTTTTTCATACTAGATGCAACCATCTCTGTAGTGCCAGCCCCTTTTCATACTAGATGAAACCCTATAGTGCCAATCCTTTTTCATATTGGATGTAGCCCTACAATGCCAATCCTTTTTCATACTAGATGTAGTCATCAACCCTTTTTCATGAACCGAGCAATCCATCTGGTGGGTCCATCCCAGGAGTGTCCATTACCTTGCATATTGCAACCACCTGCGTTACCTCACCATGTGTCCATATCATCTCGTAGTCTAGTAGAGTCAGTTACGTCATATAACTCGTGACTAGTTGCTACCACGTCACATATCAACGTCGGGGCAACACAACCTTGTAGCCTAGGAGACTCAATTATGTCACATAACCAGTGACTACCCGCTACAACTCATATCTCAAGTGGAGACACTCGACAGACTCAATTACATCACATGAACCATGACTAGCTGCATCTCATACGTGCTACATTACTCATCACTCCCTCTTGATCTGGACCACTCCAAGCTTGTCCCTAAAGTACTCAAACTTCACTCTTGATAAAGGCTTGGTCAACACATTGGCTATCTGCTTCTCTGTCACTATATACTGGAGCCTCACTGCTCCTCTCTGCACCATATCCCTAATATAGTGATACCTAATCTCAATGTGCTTTGACTTGTCATGAAACACCAGTTTCTCAGACAACTAGTTCAAACAACTCTGGTTGTCACAGAGAATACAAGTCGCCTCTAACTTGAGATCGAATAGACCTACAAGCAACTTCCAAAGCCATACTGCCTCGCAGCTTGTCGAACAAGTTGCCATATACTTTGCTTCGGTTATATTGAGTGCCACACTCGCCTGCTTCCTACTGAACCATAAGATCATACCAAATCCCAAACCGAAGCAACACCCTGATGTGCTCTTTCTATATGTGACACTACCGGCCCAATCCACATCAACATAACCTTGTAGGTTAATATTATGATATGACGCATATCTGAGGCCATAATCAACTGTACCCCTCAGGTACCTCAACACATGCTTTGCTGAAACTAGGTGAATTCGTCGTGACTCTACCATATACTGACTCAGAGTGTTCACCGCAAAACATAAATCTAGCCTTATGTTCGTTAAGTACATCAATGAACCAATCATCTGTCTATAAACCATGGCATCCACCATCTCTGAAGAATTATCACACAACAACTTTAGATTCGATGCCATAGGTGTGGCCATGGCCTTGCAATCCATCATCTTGAATATCTTTGGGATCTCTACCGCATATTTTTCTTGACTCAGGAAAAATTCTTATGGATTCTGCCACACCTCAAGATCTAAGAAATAGTGCATCATACCCAGGTCTTTCGTCTCAAACTTTGTGGCAAGCTTCCTCTTTTTCTACTATGAGCTTCTCATCACCTGTAAAAAAAAAATCATATGCATATAACAGTAGAATCACAGGATTCCCATTCTCAACCTTGTAGTAAAGGTTGGAATCCACTTTACTCTTGGTAAAGCCCGAGCTTGTCAGAAATCCATCAATCCTGTTGTACCATGTCCTAGGTGCCTATTTCAATCTGTACAAGGCCTTCTTCAATCTGCACACATGAGTCTGCCTGTCATGTGTCTCAAATCCCTGTGGCTTCTCCACATACACTTCTTCTTCTATCACACCATTAAGGAAGGCAGTCTTCACGTCCATCTGGTGTAGCTTCCATTTCATTACTACAACTATCACAAGTATAGCTCTAATTGAAGTGTATCTTGCTACAGGAGCAACAACATCTTGTCACAATCGAATCCCTCTTTCTGAGAGAAACCATGAACCTTGCCTTGTACTTCTATAGTATGCTTGATTTTGTAAATTTGCTTGAACCTTCATCACTTGTTCTTTGGAACAAGTCTCATCATCCTTCTCTTGTAGGCCATAGCACATGATCTTTCCTACATGTCCAATTTAGTCATATGATTAGTAACATTCCATGTTATGACAACTTTTTATGCATAATGCACATAGTGATGTAATTAATGCATCTTAGCCAATGCTTCAACACAACACTCATTCATATCCCGTATACACAAGGTAACTATCTAGATGCCTTCCATCTCTACCAGAACATACTATTAAGAGCGTACACTGCTCTCAATATGTTAGCAAAGAAGTTTCATCCTGGACTAGCTCCATCAAGGGCTCATGGGATGTTGTGCAACACTATAGACCACTTACCCATAACATACACTACAGGAGCCTACTGTTGGTCAATCTTAGTCATATATAAATGCATAAAAGAAAATTGTATTATAGATATACATGTAACTGTTATGAGCAATATCTTTCAAAATACTCATAAATTCAAATAACAGTAAATACTTATCTTTCGTGTGTTTTGTAGGCTCCCTCTTGGTTTCTGCCTCCTTGCAGAAGTTACTAGAGTTTTTGGAAACGTACTCTGCTTCGTGATCTTCTTCTGAAGTCTTCATACTTGATCCTCATGTAGTGGATTCAGGATCTCCTTTGCTTTGTTATCACTTCTTGAAAACGAACTCTTCATGTTCTTGCCTCGTTCACATCCTTTGCATATGCCTACATGTTTTGTCTGGATCTTGAGTGGACCTGTCGGTAAGGCCTTGTAGTGCATATGTGCAAGCCTTTTGTGCCATAGTTCACCATTGCTTGATCTGGTTAGCCTTCTAATTTGTACACGCGTCCCTCTTGCTCTCCAATTACTACTGTATCATTAAAAGTTCAAGACATAATTTTCATCACTTGAGGAATATTCCCTTGATTTCTTCTTGACAGGTTCATCATTTTTTGCAGCATGAGCATGATGCCTCTTATGATTTCCTTTCTTGTTGTTGTCTTTCTTCTTGGGACAATTTCTTGCACTGTGCCCCATCTCATCACAATTGTAGCATTTGAAGTTTGAGTAGTCTCTGGGAGCTCTTTGATTCTTGTGGAATCTTTTAGAATTGTGAGTATGATCTCCTCTCTTGCTCCTCTTTGCATGAGCTGCCAGGACCTGATTATCTTCTTCGATCCTTTCTTCTCCCCGAGTGCAAGTTTCCCAAAGTGCACTGAATCTAACAAGTTTCTTTCTAGAACATATTCCTTGAATAAATGACTCCCATGATCTTGGAAGACCATTCAAGGTGGTCATTACAAGTTCTGCATTCTCAACATGGTCTCCAATAGCTTCTAGTTGATCTCTGATATGGGAGACCCCTGTGAATTAAGATTGAATGCTTTCATAGCTTTGCATCTTCACACCCTTGAGTTGAGTTCTCAATGTCATCTTTCTATTGATGTTCTTTCCTTCAAACAATCTCTTTAGTGCATCAAACATCTCTTTCAGAGTTTGCAGAGATGAGATGTGGAGGATCAAGTTATCATTGATGGAATCAACAATGATCCTCTTGGCCTTTATCAGGTTCTTCTTATGCTTGGATTTGTCCTCATCTCCCTTTGACTCCGCAACTTCTTCTTTGATATAATTGTCCAACTCATTCTCTTATAGAATGAGCATCACTCTATACTTCCAGGCACAAAAGTTATCTACTCCTTCAAGCTTATCCTCAAGCTTGGTATGGTTTGTCATCTTGATAAAATGAGAACCTCAAATGGAAATAAGGATAGTAAGACTTACTAATTGAGATGCTTCAACCAAGTGCTTGCTTCAATGTCTTCTGAGATCTGACTTCAAGATGACCGAGGGTTTGTTTGAGAAACCCCAATTTTTCAACTTCGGGATCTTGAAAAACTGAATGGAGGAAAATATGCGCCTCCCTAAGGTGAGTTGAGCAAAGGTACTATTCTTTTGAAACTGTGGACAGATTTGCCAAAAACTCGATTCCCTAGTTTTCCTGAACAGTAGTGGTAGGCCCAAAAATGAAATTTATCTGATCGGAATTTTGCCTCCACAGAAAAATGCGCCCTCCTAGGGCGAGTTACCTTGACCTTTTTTTTCAATCAAACTATTGTGAAAAGCCTCCAAAAAGAGAAACCCTAGTTTTCACTTTCGACAGTTGCAGCTACACATTGTCTTCTTTCAGGCTAGCTCTGATACCATGTTAGAATTTTGATACTTCCAGGATGGTTATGTTAGATCTTCAAACAATGTATATTATTATCACATTAACCACATAAAATAGGATCACTGAAAGATAGACAAGCACAACATAACAAGAGGACACAAATATTTATCCTGGGAAAACCCTCTCATGGGAAAAACCCAACAAAACTTCTTAAGTATAGATTCATCAAAAAGTACAATGTCAATCTCGTACAATAACCTGAGAACAAGACACAATAGAAACCCCAAGAAAACATGTCTTCAATGTAACTACTCTTTCTCCCAAGCGAACTTGCCTTTATGCTACTACTCATGTGAACTTGCTTGAGTGAAAATGATGCACAAAAAAGCTAGGCGCCACCCTATTTAAATTGGTCACAAAATTGGCATTTTTACATAACTGGACTGACCTAACTTTCCCTAATTGGGCTGACCTGACTGGGGCAGTTTTTCCCATTGTTTGGGGCAGACTGCCCATTGTTTGGGGCAGTTTACCCATTGAACCGACTTGACTATTTTACATGATTTCCTTTAGGGTTTTTACATAATCAAATACAATATGAATATTTCCCGAAGGAAGTACAATAAAAATACAATAAGAATATCTTCCGAAGTTACATTCTTCAACAACTATAACATAAAAAAACCACAAATTCCAGTTTCTTATCTTTTCAAACTTGATGCTTGCTACATTGTCCACAAGTAAAGATGTTACCTTGGAATGGAGCGTTGCAGAACATAGGAGATACAAAAGAGAATTGGATTGATTGAATCATTCTGGATTCGATCAGTGAATCCATAATTGCAGTGGGAGACAGTTTAATCTGCTCCTGCTTTGATTTTTTTCTTCAAAATTTTCCCCTTGTTTTTGTCTTTAGGGAGATGTAAATGGAGGTGGGGAGGGAACTCTCACCAGGAAGGGTAAGCTATATCACTTCAAAGCTTCCCGTATATGTCATTTTTATTACAGATAAGCTATATCAGATGAAAAGTAATATTCTACTTTTAAGTAATATGGAGAGTATGTATCCTTTACTACAACACATAAGGCCAAAAATTATATGTGGATATATGTCTTTAACTAGACATAAGGCAGAAAACACTGTCATGGGTAGAAATTCAACCCATGAATATGTTGAGTTATAGCTACATACCTAGGGTGATCAATCCATGTTCAAAATATTGTCATATATCCATGTTAAGCCTAGATTTTTTTGAAAAATCCGTCCATGTGCTATGTTGTTAAAAAATAATCTCTTGTTTATTTCCGCCGTTGATTGAATGATTGATGTTGTGCCTGATTTGTCGCTATGCTCTACAGGTCTTGTCTCTACTCTCTGCATCAACGCTACATCCCTCACGGTTATGGGCTCATTCTCTACCTCTCCTGACATGCTAAAAATATCTCCATATGTTATGACTTTTGCTAAGATATAGGAAAGACATATAATATCTAAGTTGCAACAGACATGAAACATATTAAACAAATAATAAAAGAATTAAACATATATGACTTGATAACGATTTCTTCTAGATTACCATTGCAGTATATCGAGTTTGGGTTTCTTTAAAGCATATTGGTTTCATGCTTCAAGGTATATTCACTAGATACACACAACGTCTTTATCTTTACTCTTAGCATAAAAAACAACCTTAGAGCAATTCCATGTAAGGACACCTTCAACTTTAGTTTCAAACTATTTTGTAGCTATTTCAGTTAAGATTTACAATGGTGGTGCAAGAAGATTGTATCAGACCTCTAATTACTAGCCAATTTCTATTGGTGCAAGTAGTATAATGATAATTAAGTGTTCGAATATGATAACCATGATTTTGAGATTAAATTCAATTAAATGGCATTAAGGGTGCAGGTGGTGTATGATGCAACCAGATGGTGTAGGATTAAGGGTGGAGGTAGTGCAGGAAGGTAGTTTGTATAGATATGACATATTATTCAATGCTCAACATGAGCATTGAGCATTCTGCCGCTTGCTAGGCAATAACACCCCAAATCCCCAAATCCCTCAACTGGGAAGCAAAATATTGAAAAACTTAGGATAATGGTAGCACATAAAATCATGGATCTCAAAAGTTTGGTTAAAATGTAAAAAAACAATGCAAAGTAATAGCGGTTCAGCCAAAATAATAAGTGGTCAACGATAAATGGGCATAATGATACATTGCCTATCGACAAGTATAATAACTTGTGTAGTTAGCTCTTGTTCCAAACAAACATAATATGAATAAGCAAATTCTTTGAGGTAACTTACCTACTATAAATTAGTAAGTTATTAAAATTAAAATATTTCGAGGAAAGAAGAAAATCCATGCCATAGTTTTGGGGAGGATAATTATTGAAACAATTTCAGGTCTTTAAAAAGGGAATATAACACACATATATATGAATGATTTGATTTTCTTTTGGAATATAACATCTATAGATATAGAAATAATTCGATATATCTACATAGAGCAAGTCATTAATCAATGACACCTCGAATCCGAGTGTTAACGTGGCATTGACCTCTGTTCCTGCCCACACGGAACCGCCTTCACGTGGCATCGACCCTAGCCAGCACGCTCCAGGCCATGTGATTGCCAGTGAACTTGCGGCACAGAACGATAGCTCTGACAAGGAAAAAGCCACGATGAGAAACGACTTGGCTCAGACATCTGCAACGCTGGCCAACCATGTGGCGCAAGAAGGTCATGGACCCCTAGGATCATCTTCCCCTGCTCTCCCCTCTCCGAGGACTTTTGAAGATTTCTACGTTGGCTGCCCCATCCTTGAGGAGGAACCAAAAGAACCGCTTGCACGCCCCTAGATGGGCCACTCCAGCTTCGGGTTATCTATGTGATTTCCAACTTTTTTGTTTTTATTTGCTTTACAGTCTGATATCTAGCACTCATAGACAGTATGAATTATTTTTTTGGAAAAAGTCTCTGTCTTTTTTATGGGCAGGCCTCACCCAGGAGGTCTCAATTTTGTATAATGACAGTAATTTCAGTATTTTTGAGCGACTGGGATGGTGGCTTCATCACCTGAGGTCTCCCCAGTCTGCACTAGACTCTTCGGTTCTCTATGTCTTTCTCGCCATCTTTTTTGGCTCTGTTAATTAAATTTTAGTCTGCAACTTACAAAAAAAAAGTCATTAATCAATGACCCATATCCATGAGTATTAGTAGCAACTAAACAATTTTTTATGATTTTGAATAGTCTGCTTAGCATTCATTGCATCAAGTACTGTTGCTCATTGGGATGAAGAAGTGGGATTGAAACCAGAGAACTGAATTACATGGCATAAATCATCACTTTCGGGGCTTGCACCTGTTAACCAAGACATCTTGAGAGGTCGCCCATTCCAAGGCTCCTTTGGCTCAAGCGTGCTTGACTATGGAGTTTTTTCCATAATCAAACCCACTTAGCTTGCTACCCAATTTGCAAAACCTAACCAAGTATTGTGCCTTATGAACTATTCAGTTGGAGCTCCCTTGACTCTTATATTTAAGTATTGAGAGGCTTTAGCATCCTAATATATGATATTTCATTTTTGAGATTATCTACATAGAGTAAGTCATTAATCTATGACCCATATCCATGAGTATTAGTTGCAACTGACCAATTTCTCATGATTTTGAATAGTCCACTTAGCACTCATTGCATTAGGCGATGCTCACAGGGGTGAATAAGTGAGATTGAAACTAGTGAAATGAATCACATGCCATCAATCATCACCTCTAGGCTTGCACTAAGTAACCAAGACTTCCCTAATGGTCACCCATCTCAAGACACCTTTTGGGGTCACCCATCTCAAGACACCTTTTGGTCAAGCACGCTTAACTGTGGACTTTTCCCCCACAATCAAGCCCACTTAGCTTCTACCCCATTTCCAAAACCTTAGCAAGTATTGTGCCTTATGAACTATTCAGTTGGAGCTCCCTTAACTCTTATATTTAAGTATTGAGAGGCTTTTGCAGTTCAACATATAACATCTTTTTGGGGATTATCTGTGTAGATTAAGTCATTAATCTATGACCCATATTCATGAGTATTAGTTGCAACTAACCTATTTCTCATGATTTTGAATAGTGCACTTAACACTCATTGCATTACACGAGTGAAGAAGTGGGATTGAAACTAGCGAAATGAATCATCACCTTCGTGGCTTGCACTCAATAACCAAGATTTCCTGAGAGATCATCCATCCCAAGACTTGTTTAGCTCAAGTGTGAAGTTTTCCCCACAATCATGTCCACTTAGCTTACTACCCTATTTGGAAAACCTTAGTAAGTATTCTGCTTTATGAACTATTCAATTAGATCTCCCTTAACTCTTATATTTGAGTATCGAGAGTCTTTCCCACTCCAACCTATGATATATCATTTTTATTTTAAAACAAAATATAAAGAATAGGAGTAAGCTAAACTCTAGATGATTTGCACTTTTCCGGTGCTTTTTGCCGGAATCTGGCGATGTGATTTGTTGCTGAAATCATGATTTTGATTGCAGAAATTGATTCCTCGAGTATCCCAAAGGCACCCTAATTATGCAATTCCAACAACCCAAAACTGCCATTTCAACAATTTTAACCAGATTTTGACCAAAAAAATAATCAATTTTGGATACATATCGTAAAGTTTAGCTTACTCTTGAAGAATGAAAATAAATAAAAAATTATCATATTTTTTATTTATATTAAATTATAATTTAAACAACCCCGTTCTCTCTCCCATGGTGGGACCTCCATGTCATCACAACAACCCATGGTAGGACCACCATGTCATGCATCACAACCAAAGTGATTTGAACGTAATGATAATAATAATAAATGCTCCCCCGGCATCTTAGCTTCCAAACCAAACGGAACGTGAAGAGGATGTGCCCTCACGACGGTGCTCACGTGAATGAAGTCGTGGATCTCGTACCTAAAAACATATAACTAGGATTCTACAAAACCCTACTAATTTCTTTTCAATTATGCCCACTCCACGGATTTCTTCCTCACGCGTGACGCGTCAAAGGTACGCGGACCAAGGAATAAAGGCCCGCCTGTAGATTCCCATCTGTAATACGTATTTACCTAATTCGTTCGAATTCCGATTTCTCTTCTGCCAATTTGCTGACCCATTTCGATCTCCTCGAGATTTGGATTTGACTTTGTTCTCCGTTTTCCATCTCATGGCTTTAAATTATTGAAAATTGGCCTCTCAGTTAGGGTGGTTTCTGTTTATGTTAGATAAATTGGATCTCACTTACCCCAGTTACCCCTGCCTTCAAATTGCGTAAAAGCTTGCCAAGCTGTGACTTGATTTCGACAGATCGGCCTTCAAATTGTGTTAAAGCTCGCCAAGCTGTGACTTGATTTCGACGGATCGATACAAGTTTTGTTGGTTTAGATCGAAGTGCAGTGTGAAGGTCACAATTATTTTTCTGCACACGTCAAACAGTTAACGGTAAGAGAGCTTTTCTGTGCATTGTGGTGATCTTTGTTATTTAGTTTAAAAATAATAAATCTGTTGCAAGATATTAAAACATTGCAGGGCAAACTAATTTAATTCTTGGATTGAAAGATGATGAGTGTCGGTTTATGGTTGTGGGTAAATTACTTCTTCAGTACAGAATTGTTCTTATATGGCAGTGAAAGCTACAAAATCCATCTATTTTGTGCGGGCCTCTAACATCAGGCAGCTCTTTAAAATTCCGAAAGTTTTGATGAAGAATAATTCACAGTAGTGTTTATTGTCTCACTCCAACTTGGACATTGTTTACAGCTTCTTTTTTTTTTCAAATTTCAAATTTAATGTTTTTCTAAAGTATGATTATTAATTAATTGATTTGATGGTGCTATTCCTCCCTCAAATTCTAGTATTTAATTTAATTTAATTTTTGTTGTTTAAATGATATATTTTTGGCAAATGTTGTTTAGATTCTCTCTTAGCCAACCATCGATTCTGGGTTGATGGATTAGCTGTGTTATCTTCTTCGTTTCATTGATTTTCAGATTGCCTATTTGTTTTGGCAGTGACTAGGGATTTGGCGAACATTTGGTGCTTTGACATGGAGGGGACTATTTTTACTCCGTGCTTGGAGGTCCTACCTAATGTGAAGTCTGCCGATGGTGATATACAGACAAAGCCATTCTTGGATGCCTGCCGGCTTGTGTTGCCTGTGATCGGTATGCATGGTTTTCTACCCGCTTTTTCCTTCCGTCAGTGTCAAACAGTTGCCGCAGCTTCAGGGTAAATACTCACAAGGCCCTAATAATTACATGTCTACAAAATATAGACCCCAAAGCAAACTGTGGATAGTACACAAACACACGGAATAGGAATAGACATGTCAATAAGTTTGGGACCTTGGGATCACATTTTGATTCTTATTCCAAGAAACTGTCGTCATTCAGCTTATAATTTTCTCTTGTATGCCTAAGCTCTAAACTTAATGACAGAGGAAGAATATTGAGCTTTGTGGGTATATATCCTGATAAAATATGAAGCTTGAGTCGCCAATGTTAATTCACAAGAGTATGGTGAGTAATCAATCATACGAAGAGCAAAAAAATGACCAGGATTAGTTGTGTTTGTAGCATTTGAAAAATTGCTCCAGTTAATAAAATGGACTTTTACACCATTCATATTTTCAAAGTACAGAATTACTTCATCATTTTCTTCGTAAGTTTTCTCCTTTCTTTTCGTTAATTTAGAGTTTAAGGTTGTCTTTTGCAATCAATTCCGGTGACTGTTTTTTTGACATAGATATATAGATCAATAACGACTTCTAAACATCCTGATGCATAAACCACTTTTCTTATTGGACTGGAACACATAAACGTTTCCTTTTTTAAGAATCTTAGATCTGTGTGGTATTTGGTACAGTATTTCTGTTATCATCAATTTCCCTAGCACGTTGGAATTGAAGTCATTAGAGTTGCGATGAAATCATAAATCATGTTGCTTTTGGCAAGATTGTAATTGTTTCATAAAGTCACATAAGTGGGTCATCCTAGTAATTTGCATTCTTGTCTTCTATTGCATTCCAATTACATACTCATATTTGCACTCTTACCTTGACCTTTTTTGGGGTTGTCCATCTGTCAGTTTCATTGTAAAGGTTACGCGAGTTGGTTCTTATTTTGCAAATAAATAAAATTTTATCTTCCTTTTCCATTTGCCAACATTCAAACGTAATTTTGGTTCTAGGTTTCAATCAGTGATATTCTTCTAGTAGCACAGTTTTACTATTGCTTTTTCTTTAAATTGAAATTTTAAGGCAATGATATTTGGAAGTATATATTAAAGTTCTTCTATACCCCAGCCATTTTGTAGTGTCTTAAGCCCGTCCTTAGTTTTGATTTGTTTCGGTTGCTTTTATTTGTTACAATAACCTTGAATTTTACCTTGCTCCAATTTTCTTGCATGAAACTTTTCACTCACACTTCAGATCTAGTGGTCTTATTTATATTATAAGAATAATAAACGACTTTCACTTTTTGGGCCATATCCAAAATCCTGCTGCTTTACATGTATTTTTATCCCAAAATAAGCACTCTAGTCTTTGATATTGCTTGCTAATTTTTTCTTTATCATTATATTTAGAGTTTCAGGGAAGTCAGTTCCAAGCTAATGATATTAATGTAGCCTTTCAAGAGCTCTATTGTTACATTAATATTGTCAATAACATATTAATGGAACAAGCAACTTTTTCTTATTGGCCCATATCCAATTTTATCCCAAAATAAGTGCTCTAGTTTCTGATATTGCTTTGCTAGTTTTTTCTATATCATTCTATTTTAGATTTGCAGGGAAGTCAGTGCCAAGGTAATGATATTAAAGTAACCTTATCAAGAGTTCATTGTTACATTAATATTGTCAATAACATATTTTAACATTTTCAATTAAAAAATTGCAATGAACCACAAAGATTTTGTTGAGGTTCACAAGCCGAAAGAGGGGATTGAATGGAACCAAAAGGCCAACCCAAGAACCTGTAGTAAAACAGGAAAAACCAGCTTTAAAGAAGTGTGCTAGGGCTGAATCGAAAGTCCATTAGAGAGAGAAAGATGCCCAAGCATGAGTGTATTACACATGAGATTCACAAATGCACATAAACGAGAAAATATGCCAATCACAAAAGAACGCCAAAGATTGATTGCTTGTAGGCTTAAAAACTCTTGTATTTGAGAGCCTTAACTCAATGATCCAAAAAGTTGATCTACAAATGAGGTTTGGCTTGTATATTCATATAGAACCTAAATATGCAACTCAAAGATGCCCAAGCATGAGTGCACTACACATGAGATTCACAAATGCACATAAACGAGAAAATATGCCAATCACAAAAGAACTCCAAAGATTGATTGCTTGTAGGCTTAAAAAATCTTGTATTTGAGAGCCTTAACTCAATGATCCAAAAAGTTGATCTACAAATGAGGTTTGGCTTGTATATTCATATAGAACCTAAATATGCAACTCAAACAGAGCATCCTCCCAAGAGGAGTTACAGGGCCCAGGCCCACATAAGTATGTGTGTACTTCCCAAAAGGGTTATTGAGCCTACATATTGAAGTTGACTAGGTTTACCTTAACCATAACCTAGTATTATAATAAATGATGGCCTTAGCCATAATCAATGCCTAACCAAATGCATTAATGACACAAATAATGAATACAAATATGAGTGGGTTTATAGATACTCAACTCAACTCAGGGTTGGTTGAGGCCAAAATACAAATGAGAGTGGGTCTATGGATACCCATCTAATATAGTTGTGAGTGGGTTTATGGATACCCAACTCAAATAGGTTGGTTGTAGCCAAGATACAATAGTGAGTAGGTTTACGAATACCAACTCAAAATAGGGTTTGCCTCATAGTTGCACGGGCACTGCTCCCGGGATTTTGGCAACCCGTACCCGACGTTTTCCCGCTCCTAGGAGCTTGGGAGCTGGTTCGAAACGTCCCCTTTTTGTTGGGAGCTTCTCTGGGAGCTTGGGAACTTTTTGGGAACTTGCTTTAGCCGCTCCCTTTTTATTGGGAGCTTGTAGAAGCTCCTTGTCTGTTTAGGAGCTTCCAGAAGCTCCTAAATAGACAAGGAGCTTCTACAAGCTCCCAACCATGTGGAGCCCAAAATCATAAGAAATATCTCGAAAATCAATTGAATGATTGTTGTTTATTGTGCCAAGAAATCACCAATAATAAAAATTCCAATTGAATCTATCAATAACGCCATTTAAAAATTTTCAAGGTTATATAAATTAAGAGGGCTCACACCTCTTAAATGTTTAGATCCATTCACACTCAAAATATAAGTTGCTAGTGTACTTAAGTGAATAAACATGTATCTTTCTACAATATTAAGATATTGAACAACTTTAATTCATGTCTCAAATGTTTATAGCTAGCTTACGTTATTCATATTGATTGATATAGCAATTTAGGATCATAAACCACATCAAACTCAAAATACTGAAGACTTTGAAAATTTGTTACTTGAACTTGAAACAATCAAGTTCATTCACATCAGAAGTAAGTAGAAGTTACCATAAAAAAAATGCAAAGGCACCCAAATACTAAGCACTCTTAGGAGCAATAATAGAGATGGAGTTGAAACACGGAATTAGAAAAGATTGAATCTTATGATTTATAAAGTTATTTGTGCTTCATACACACACACACACATATATATATATGCAATTTTCCTTTACAAAATCGTAAACATACCATGGCACTAGAGTCATGCACAATTAGGGTTTACATCAGGTCACACAAACCCAATTTTTGTATAATCTGGACCTAGAGGAGTGAACAAATTTAAAATGATTGAATTTCATGACACTATAGGCTTAAGAGGCTAAAATAGTTTAAGCTATGAAATTAATCAATTATGTTTTTTTAACTCTTTAATTTTTTGTAATATATTTTAAAAAATTAATATATATTATTGCTGCTCCGAACCCGACGTTTCCTGCAAATTTGGGGAAAGCTTCTAGCTGTACCGGATACTCGTACCCACGTACCCAACGTACCCGCGTTCCAGAAACTTGTGCAACATAGGTTTTCCTTATTCACAACATCCCCCCCCCCCAACTTGAACAAGAGGCCTTGGAAGATGCATTACACCAGAATTTCACCCTTTAATGCTGAATGAGGGCCAGTTAGTGAAGATATAACCCCCCTTGAATGCCATATCTCCAACACCAAGATGGTTCCACAACTTGGTGAAGGTGGCCTCTGGTAGTGGTATAGGAGAAGGATTCATTGAAGCACACTGATTGGTTGAAGGTACAGAGGATGGTACAAGCTATATCTGATTGCAAAGGTGCTGAGTGTAGTACATCCAAGAAGGATCACCATCATAGTATGTAAGGAAGGGATCCATTGAAATATGTGTAGAATAATCTTAAGAAATAGTGGGATAGATCTTACAAACTAGTGAATAGAGACTACATCAAAGAAGGTGATAAAATTCTTATACCCCCATAAGAAAAGTGGTCATAAGCCCAAAAGTGTTACTATGAACCAACTCCAATAGTTGATAGTTGTGCCTAGCATCACAATCAAATGAAGTATCCATTGGAAAATCACCAACTCTTGTAACATAAACAATGTCCCCATATGTCACAGGGTCAATAATGAGATCATCACACCTAGAATACGTAAAGTCTAATATCCAAAATGCATCACAATATGTGCACTGTTAGGAGAATCTATCAAACCCAACAATTGTATAGAAGTTTTCATAGGAGGTACATCGAATTGTAATAGAGAAAGATCCACTATAATAGGTTGATAATCATCCGCAAAAGAATTTTCAGAAGATTTAGTGGAAATTGAATGTGAACAAAAACTTCATCAAATATAGCATTTGTACGAGAAGGATCATATAGACAATATATTGGAATATGGGCCCATTTAATTGATCCAAAAAACCTGAAATGCAAAATTGATGAAGTCATACCTTGATCAAGGGTTTGGCACAATATATCAAACCCATTTGTAGAGTGCACGTCTAGATGTGCATTGTAAACTATGTTAGCAGTATCATCTAGAAGATACTCCTTGCACACTACTACTCTTGCAAGTTCTTCAACCTCTTGAAGACAAGCCAAATAATACTTGAAGGCACAACTCTTCTTATGACATATTGCATATAGAATTCTTCTATATCATATTTGCCCAAATATAAGTAGCCAAGTGAATAGGGTAATAGGCCATTCTAAGGTCATTAGATTCAACAAAGGAAAAGGATCCATAAAGTCTTCAAGAATCCCTTGTATAGACCCAAGAAGGAATTAGTATGATCTCTTCCAAGAAATCTGTAGTGTACTATTTCTATAATGGGGTAGCTCAAGATGTAGTCGAAAACATGCAACCCAAAAGAAAACATTGCTGCAAAAATGAAGAAATAGTGTTGGACTAAGCTGCCGGGGAGTGCCCCCCCTCAACGCTTCACTCCCGAAGTGTGCTCCCAGAGGGAGCGATTAGGAAGCGCTCTTAGGAGTGCACTTCCTGATCGCTCCCTTTTGGGAGCGTTTTTTGGGAGTGTGCTCCTTAGGCAAAAAAAACACTCCCTGCCAAAATAGGGAGTGTCTCTCCCTCACCGCTCCCTCAACGCTCTTGGATTGCTCCCTCAACGCTTTTGGATCACTCCCTCAATGCTCCCAGGTCACTCCCTCAACGCTCCCTCAGTGCTCCCAGGAGACAAAAAAATGCTCCTCAATGCTCTCCCTTAGCTCCCGCCAGTTAGAGGCACTTCCTTTTTCTCTCTTGCTTGTGTGAACTAAGACAAGGTTTCAATCATTGGTTTAGGCATGGCTAGGTTTCCTTTAGTTGATTAAAACACTCACTTAATTTTCTCTCATTCTATTTTTATTTCATTCATTTTATTCCTTTTTTCTAGGGTTTTGAGTGGGATGTTTGCTAGTGTTAATAAGCAAATTTGTGAGAGCTTGGAAGGTAGATTGAAGGCTGTTGTTTGTGTGAGATTGGAAGGGAGATTGAAGGCTTGCATAGTTACATTCAATCAACGTTGGAGAGCTAAAGAGGTAGGCTATAAAACCCAATATTTGTTTTTTTTTTTTTAATTCCACTATGTTGAATCTTGAATGTTCTCTTCTACTCTTTCCCATTTCTCCTTCTCCATTATTCTATTGCAGGTAGCAAGTTATTCTCATCTTGGGTCAAAAAGCATGATGTCTATGTGGTTTTTCCTTTTGGTTCCATTTCAGATTATGATTGTGGTATTGGGAAGTTGAAATACCAATGGTGAGGAGGATGAAGTAAATGGTGTCACATACTATGGAGAGGAAGAAGAAATGGAAGGGGATGAAGATAATGAAGCTAACAATGATGATGGACAAAAACAAAAAGAGACTTCAACACCCTTGTGGAAGTATGTGACAAGGCTTGGGTGAAGAAAAGAGGGTGGAACCACAAAGTTTTTATGCCCCCATTGTAATAAAACTTACACAGTTTCATATACCCATGTGAGAAAGCATCTATGTGGCATTACGCTATGGGATGAAGGTAATACTATAGGAGTCAAAACATGTGACACTATGCTAGTGAAAGAGAGAAACAAATACAAGAGGAGGTTGCTCAAAACAAATATAAAAATGAAGGGTTGAATCCGAGACCTCAGGCTCACATACAGTGTATGGTGGCCAATCCCCATCCGCCCATGTTAGTGGATTCTCACCTATGCTTAAAACAATATCAAATTTCCTTAACAAAAGTTGCAGGGATGATGTGGATGCAATTTTTTTTAGGTTTCTCTATGCATGTGTTGTACCATTGAATGCTCTTCATTCATCCAATTGGCATGAAATGGTACAAGCCATCAATGGTGCCCCTAAAGGATACAAGAGCCTCGAGTACAACAAAGCCAAAACCATGGGCTTAACAGGGAAATGGCCAAAATCCGTAATGCTCTAGGAAATGGTACAAATTGACATGAAATGGTACAGCCATCAATGGTGCCCCTAAAGGATACAAGAGCCTCGAGTACAACAAAGCCAAAACCATGGGCTTAACAGGGAAAGGGCCAAAATCTGTAATGCTCTAGGACATTTTACAAATGATTGGATTGAATATGGGGTACTGGTATCCATTCACATTGTATCTGGTGCATGGAAAAATGTTAAAGGCAGGGCATTGATAAATATTCTTGATGTATTTGCTATTGGTGTGGTCTTCCTTTCATCCCATGACTACTATCATACTATGTTACAAGACTGGTAAATATTGCAGAGCCTTTAATTAAAACCATTCAAGAGATTGGGTTGTATAATGTCATTCAAGTCATTGCTAATAACACTACTAATTGTAAGGTAGAAAGAGCAATCATTGAGGATATGTACCCTAACATGTTTTCATCAGGGTGTTCGGTTCACACACTGAACCTTTTGATGCATGATATTATTGAGATGAAGGACCCTAGTTATAAATAGAATGGTGCATTGTACAAGAGGGCATACAATGCTAAAATTGATTTCCAATCATAGCATGGCCCACCACTTTTTTTGCAATCACTCTAGGTTGAAGCTAGTTAAGATTGCAAAGACCATATTTGCTAGCTACTACCTCATCTTTAGGCGCCCTTTGAAGTAAAAGAGGCATTGGCTAGTATGGTCTCAAGTGATTCATGGTAGGGTTTGAAAGACAGGGTTGCATCGACATCTGTTGGACATGAATTTCAGGAGGTGGAGGATACTATTCTTGATGGGTAGTTTTGGGCATAGGTTAGGTTTGTTCTTGGTTGTCAGTTTGAAGTTTGAAGTTTGAACCTACCTTTGAAGTTTGAATTGTTGGTTACATCTTAAAATTCTCTGGTAATGAATATAATGCTCTATTTCATTTTGTGGTTGATGTTATTTGTTAGAGTTTGCTGATGGCAAATCACGACAATGTTATAAGTTATAGATGCTTGATGATTGATGGTATTAGTGTACTAAATGGTTGATGATTTAATAATCATCATTAATCCAATAGTTAGATCTATGTTTTCATGTCTTCTACAACTAATTTGGCATTCTCCATGTTTTTTAATATATATGTACCAAAATATATTAAAATATGTATTATATAAAAAATGCTCGCAAAACAGAGGCTTTTAAAAATTTCGCTTCTCGCTCCTTGCTCCAAACAACCTTGGTGTTGGATTTAGAATGGAGGGAAAAACCCTAGGAGGCCCTAAGAGATGATCAAGGAACCCTATATCCTCAGCCCTTATGGCAATGCCTTTAGAAAAAAATCTATAGATACCCTTTAGTAGAAATCAAATATGGAAACCCTAGTTACATATCCTTTAGGGCAATACCACTAGCCAAAAAATCTCCAAAAAACTGCTGCTGAAAAATCAGACCTAGAAACCCTAGTACTGCAGCCATAAAAGTGATGCCAACAATCAATAGTCTCCAAATTGTTGTTGAAATAAATTATCAAGTAAAGTTTAAACCAATGTTGACAGATTCAGACTCTACAAAGACTCGACTGGCTTAGGACTCGACCGACTCGACGACTCGAATAAGACTCGACAAATAGAAAAAAAATTCAATATAGTAAATTTTATGCACAAAAAACATACTAGTGACATTTCTAATCCATATAAGTTATAAAACCACATTCTATCCAGAAATTCATTAGATAATCTCATAAAAAATGATAATACAACATTTGACACTCCATATTTGTATGCAAAATAGTGAATTGAAAGATGATTCCTTGAACAAATTCACAAATAGTACCAAGTTCAATTACATAATGCAAAACATAATTTTTATGTTCTTTGCCTTGCTGTTTACTCATGACAATCCCTAAAAAAAGGTAACTCTATCCTCCAGTTGCAAACTCATCCTATAGCTGCTTTCAACTAAGCCGACCTCCTCAAAACAACAACTTTCATTACATAATCTTCAAAGGGAAACAAGTCATGCATGTCTGTTTCAAATAGGCAATCCACAACGAATTAGACCCTCCAATTAAAGCAAACAAAGCAAACTCTCCAATGTGGAAACCTCCCAAACCTTGAAATGCATGGCATAGTTTGTCAAGGGCAAAATACAAAACAACATGGGCAGGATATAATTAGTAACTTCTATGCCTAGACATGCCATTTCCTTCTCCATCTAATCACTCATAAATTTGAGCAGTAGGTAAGCATAACTAGTGCTCTCATCCTCATGCTATCTGAGTAACCTTCTTCTTGAGCGTGTATCTCCCCTTTCTATCTGCCTAGGCATAACATCAAACCTCTATTTGTCTTAGGAAGATCAATTTTATTCAATCTTATGAGCTTGTCTTGTCACCACTATTCCACGTGATGACTATGGTTATCCTGTAAAAGAATGGTGAGGATCCTCACGCCTGTTTGCAATTTATTGTGGAAAGAGATCTTTGTCAACACAATCACTCTGTAGACCGCTAACAGTTGATCTGGGTTACAATATATAGTTCTTCTCCAGGAATTATGATCTTGCATAGGGTTGTCTATAGATGTATCAACAACTTGAACCCAAAATCGAGTTCTATGGAGGTGCCTTAAGAATTTTCTGCAGATTGCTCTCTTTTTCTTTGTTAGGTCTACCAAATCCTATGTTTGACTCCTTTCAATTGCATAAATCATAAATGTCATCACTTGTAGCTTTATCCCATTTGATTTTGTGTTTTTCTTCTTCAACTCTAATTTGGCCATGTGAAATAAGTACAATGGTCAATGGAGCAATGTCTCAGCGGAGTCTAGCAAGTCTCGGTCGAGTCTGGTGAGTCTTAGTCGAGCCTAGCGAGTCTTAGGCTTCAGCTGAGTATGGCGAGTCTCAGCTGAGTCAGTCAAGTTTGGTGAGTGGCGAGTCTCTGCCGAGTACTCGTTTCGTAGTAGACTCGTGCAAACTTGCCAGACTCGGTGAGTCTTTGGTGAGTCTAGTAACATTGGTTTAAACCGATGTTACCAAAATCGGAATTGGCAAGGCAAAAGAGTCAAAGTATTGTATCGGATTGGGAAAAAATCATCGAGTACATAAAATAAAATACACATTTTGAATTAAAAAAAGCATTTTTTATTCAAGATATCAATAGATGTCCAAAATATATCAATCATCATCCATAAGATGGGCACACATAGGTAAATCATTGCCTATATTGGGATCATATTCATCAATAGAACTTAGTGCCCCCCTCCTCTTGGATCTAGCCCCTGCCTCTACCTCGAATCTCGAAGTTGATCCTCCAAGGACATTAGTCAACACCCTACAATTTTGATGAAATTTCCTAATCCAAGCACCCTACAATTTTGATGAAATTTCCTAATCCAAGCGTTAAAATAAGGTAGAATTAGAAAAAATTTCCCATGCTTAATAAGTGATTTTGCTTGACTGAAGGCTACATTTTGATTAAGGTCGTGATAGAGGTGTTCAACAATCAACACCACCAACATCAAGGTACTTAGCGAGGTTGATGTGCTTGATTAAATGCTAATCCCTTACCCTCATGCATGATAGAATCCAGTGGAAACGTTGCAATCTTGAAATCTTGAAAATTGTTAAGTTTGTTGAATTTTGAATGGGATTTAAAATTCTACTTTTTGCATATGAACTCTGATGAGGTTGGAACCACTCTCAAACATCTTGAAACAATTAATGGTAATGTTAAAAATTTAAGTAAAATGATAGAATTTAATATTACCATTATTACTGAACACCTCCAGTAGGCAGACACAGCTCTAGCAAGCAAAATAATGACCAAATACAGTCAAAATCGGTCTTAAAAACCTTTCCTAGGTGAGTGCTTAAAATAATGGAGCTTTAAATCACGAGTTAGGGAAAAAATTGCAAATTTGACTTGTGTTGATCGAGTCAAACTTGGCCAACCCAAGTTTGGCTCGACCCAAACTGAATCGGGTCGTTTTGAGTGCGATCCCAATCAAACTTGTGATTTTCTGAGTTTGACTTGCGATTCCTGTTACATTGGTTTAAACCCTAATGTTGGGTGCGCCAATCTATGGACAAGATCAGAACATCTTTGTAATTAGTGCAGAAGATGGCTAGATACAACTAATAAAGTGCCTTTACAACCAACAGAACATAATGAAACAACCTCGATATTTCTTTGATTAGTGTTTTTCTGCATGCCAAGTATGATCACAAAAATAACAACATGAACAACCAATAAAAAACCCTAAATGCATAGTTAAATGAATAGGGAAGGTTCACACCTGCTTTGATACCATGTTGAGATCACAAACAGAAAGAGGGGATCAATAGAACCAAAAATGGCAACCCAAAAACCTGCAAGTAGAAGAGAAAAACCAGCACTAAAGTAATGCTAGAGGGTGAAAGATTCCCAAGCACGAGTGTGCTATACACATGAGATGCACAAATGCACATAAAAGAGAAAATATGCCTACCATAAGAGAATGCCAAAGACGTAGTGCCTGCATGCTCAAAACGCTTGTTTTAGAGAGTCTTAGCTCAATGATCAAAAAGATTAATAAATGAGATTTGAGTTGTGTATTTATACACCACTCAAGTAGGGCATCTTCCCAAGAGGGGCTATGGGCCCACATAAGTAGGTGTGCTCTCCAAGAGGGTTTTGAGCCTACATATCAAAGTTGACTAGGTTGGCTGTAACCATAACCTAGTATTACAATAAATGATGGCCTTAGCCATAATTAATGCCTAACCAAATGCATTAATGACACACTATGAGGTGGTTGTGGCCAAGTGAGGATTACACCATTCTCAGCAAATTGAACATGTTAATATCATTTTATATGATGGTTTATTAAAGAGTCTTTTTGCCTTTGTTGGGTTGCTTCTTTTGGGTTCTTGTTCACTATAACCCAAGGTTACAAGAACTGAACCGGTGGTCGAATCGGCCAACCCCGAAAACCGGAACCGGACCGAAATTGGGAAAAAAACCGGCCACCAAAAATACATAAAATGTTCAAATTTTCAAAAATTATATATATATATATATATATATATATATTAATGTTCAACCATGTGAATCCATACCATTATACACAAATTTGCAAAAAGGGCTCCTGTATGTAATTTGCTAGGTGCCATACTGAGCATATTTCACTTGAATCATATGTCTAACAGGCTGAGGAAATTGTTGTTGTTGAAAGGACTGTTTCAAGGCTGTTGTAACAGACTGTCACCTTGGAGCATGCCCACAAAAGTTTCCTTTAACTACACAGTTAGCTCAGAATTGCTGTTAGGGCTGCTCAAAGCCTCTTTACTGCTATACGTAACTGCTATTACGTGTATTTTATTGCTATTATGATGATATAACCAGGACTGTTGTAGGTACTTAGCATACTCTTTCAAGGTTGCTACACTTCCCAAGAATGTCAAGAATGATTCTTAACTCAAAATACTCAAATGAATAGTGTGAGAGAAATAGAGGGGTTGGGGTTGCTTTTATAGCTTTCTTAAGGGCTTAGGGTTGCTTTTATAGCTTTCTTAAGGGCTTAGGGTTATCTAGAACCTTCCCCACTCAACCAACATTTTTATTTATTAAAAAAGATTAAAAAAATGACCTCTTAAGTGTCGTATAGTTCTGTACTGAACCGAAACTGGTAAAACTGGCTGGAACCAGCCGGTTCCGTATGGAACCAGTCAGAACCGGCCGGTTTTTTACGGAATCAGTCATTTCCGGTTGAGATGCTGATTTGAACCTGTGATGACTCTGAACTGGTCGGATTGACCGGTTTTGCTGGTTCCAGTCCGTTTTTTGTAACCTTGCTATAACCTGTGATAACAGGCTCACATACATGGTCTTCCCTCTCAAGAAATGAAATGGATTAGCTCAAATGTGGCTTGCTTCCTTTCATGTCTGGAGCAGCGAAAAACCAAAATGTCCAACCATAATCAACTCTCCTGGAAGGTTTGGTTTATGGCATTGTTATTTGTTTTAAGATGTACTCATCATTTTTTAGACAAAACTTCTGTTGCAGTTGTGGTTTTTATATGCATAAACTGTTAGATTTGTACTGAGACATTCAATGCATTATTTTATAGTAGATTGTTCATGCCACCTTCAACTTCTGTAAGTTTTGTCATCTGCCTTTAGGCTTCAATGTGGAAAATAGGTACTTGTATTTGCTCAAGTGTATACTTTTTTATGGAAATGTTTGATGGAGCTAATGCATTGATGCTGTTGATAATGTTTGACCTCATGCAGACAAGTTTGGCGCTGCTATGGCACTTGTGAAATCTGACATTGGTGGCAACATTTCGGTAATTTTAGATTTTCCTTGATGCATTTTGAACTAAGAAACTGATATAGAGACACACTTGAAATATTGAAAGGATGCTCTCATCACTTTCATTCGTTTTTTCATATTGCTCTATCTTATCATTTGCCATTTGGTTGGATGTCTGAGTTTGTCTTAAAACATATGTAATGTTCGGTTAATCTACTATTCATGTTCATATAGGACCTGATCTGTGCTAAATTTTAGGTGATTTTCAAACGAAGAAATTCATTAACCACTTTCATTTATTATGTCAAAAACTCAAGTCTGTTACCAATTTGGAAGTGTATTGTTGCTTTCTGGTATGTCTCTATGTTTATTAATTTCCATAGGGAGAATAATCTCATGAATTGTTTTTAGTTACGATGCAGATGTTGAGCTTGGGCCTTGAGCTAGGATTTATATAGATCCTGCTACTCTCTCCTTTCTTGCCATTTGTATCTCCTCTGTTTTGTTAATATCTAGCATCTATGAGTGTTCTAGAGTCTGGGCATTCCCATAGTGTGTTGACTATTGATTGTATTGTCTATTTCCGTTGACCTTTTCTTGGTCAGCTGTGGACACTAATAAAATTATCTTATCTTTATTCACTTGGTCCAGCAGGGCAATATTATTCCACCATTAATAAATGTTGCTATGGTTGAAGCCTTGATGGCAGGGTAATATGACATTGATGCAGTATTTGATGCATAATTTTTTATCCTATGGCAATAGCATCACATTTATTTTATTGCCTTTGCTAGACAACAATCCTTTAATTTTATGATCACTATCATATCTTCCATCAGGAAACCTACAATTTGGAATATCTATACCAGGGATGTTAATTATTACTTTCTTAGTGCTAATCCTTATTCATGTTATCTTGATCAGGTCATCGGTGTTTTAGTCATTCCCTGCTTCTTTTATAATTACATTGCCATCTGTTAAGGTATCTGTAGTGCATATATCATAAGAATCCACTGTTTAAATTGTTGAAGGTGATACTGCTTTCACTTTTGTGTTTTTCAACATCTTCCTGTCATGGTTCTTGAGCTGTTTCACCACCTTTTCTTGGGAATCTACCTTATCTCTTGTATATCCTTCTCACCAACTTTCATCACTTGAGATGGCAATTTTTCTCTTCATTTGATCCTTTTCAAAGATGCATGCAAAATAGTGAAGAAGAGATCATCAAATAACAAATAGGAATAGTAGACCACCCAGCTTCTGGAATAATTTGGTTTGCCAAATCTTCTTCAATATTTACTTGATTGCCACCATTCATTACTTTGATGTTTACCTGCTAAAGGTGGTCCTCAAATCATTTGAACAACCACAGCAGCAAATGGAGATCAGGCTTTCTTTTTGCAACAACACTGGTCTGAGACAAATTGATTCCCAAATCTTCAATATTTAATTGATTGCCAACATTCATTGCTCTGGAGCTAAGTTCCACGAAATATGGAAACATGTACAAGTTTCGGAATCGGGAATGCTCGGAAATGTCCCTCCCCCCCGCCAAATGGGTACCTTAGGGGAAACATGGCGTGTGTGTATAATTTTAAATAACACATTATCTTGCAATAAAATAAGAATGCTAGGTTAATTTGTAGGGAGGTTTAGAAATGACATATTTTGTCTTCATTTACCATAGAAGATGGTTTTTTAGACTTCCCATGGATCCCATGCCCTTCATGGGCAGTTGGGGATTTCCCAGAAGTTTCTGAGTTTCCGGAGTTTCCAGTACCGATATGTAGGCAGTGTAGGAGTTTCCTGCAACATAGCTTTGTGGTTTGCCTGCAAAAAGCTGTCCCCAAATCATTTGCATAGCCACAATAGCAAATGTAGATTAGGTTTTCTTTTTGCAGCAAGAAAGGTTGAGAGAAATTTATTGATCCTTTTGATGTAACTATGGTTTGGAGTGAAACCCAGGCCGAGAAAATGGATTCTGACCATTGAGGTGCTTCGTAGACCTAGAAAATTGCTGCAGCCTGTGAGTTTCTGGTACCGATATGTGGGCAATTTAGGAGTTTTGTGCAACATAGCTTTGAGGTTTGCCTGCAAAACGCTGTCCCTCAAATCATTTGCACAACTACAATAGCAAATGAAGATTAGGTTTTCTTTTTGCAGCAACAGTGGTTGAAACTTGAGACAAATTGATTGATCCTTTTGATGTAACTATGGTTTGGAGTGAAACCCAGGCTAAGAAAATGGATTCTGACCATTGAGGTGCTTCGTAGACCTAGCTGCAGCCTGCAACCTAAGTATGCATATTTTTGGCTAGGAGCATGCTCCAGCCTGTGCTAGATACTGAAAGTGATGTTATTTTGCATTATGACAAAATTTGGTTATGCATCTGTTTTGGTTTCTTTTAAAGTAGATATTGAAAAAAAGTATTTTAATGGAGTCTGATGACTGTGACAACTTGCAATGAGCTTTTTACAGTACCTTTCTGGTCTTCAATTCTTTATTTCTAAGCAACGGTTAGCATCTTGGGCTATACTAAGCATCCTTATTGATAAGTTTTGGAGTATGGAGGATATATCTTACAGCTTGCATCAGGTCTATTTTAACTGAAAGCCCATTGCATTGTCCAAGCCCAATGGTAACCCAGAGCAGTGAGTGGAATGTTTTAGGGTCTTTGCTGCTATGCCAATGTTGTAGATGATGTTTCAAATCTTAATGACTGCTTAAAAAGTTAAATCTTAACCACAATAGCCTTAGTGATTAGATTTGAAACTTTTTGATATTTGAAGCTGGCACGGATTCAATTTCAAGGTTCTTGAACAATAACTTACTTGTCATAAGCTAGGTCCATATCCTGGTCTTGCTTATAACATGCAGGAACTATCTATAGGGTTAATATTCTGTTGTGAACGAGTTCAATTCAATGTCCATAAAGGTAAATATATTGATGACATAAACTAAAGATAGTCTTATGTGCCAGAAACAAAATCACTTGTTAGATAAAAATGTCTTTGGTGTAAATGGGTGGGTGTTTGATGTTACAGTTGTGAAACATCCATACTTGTGGGAATCAACTAATACATGAAAGCCCTTAGTATTGTAAAATATCTTTCTTAGATTTGCACAAGAGTATACAGGTAACTGACCATCTTCTCCTTTTACCAAAGGTTACTTTGATTAGGTGTTGCTTCCTCCATGTCATTTTGATTAGTCTCTAGTCTCAGTCGGCTTGGCTTGGATTGTTTGAGAAGAGCTCAATTTCAGGAGTCTAAAATCTAATATTTCCTTTTCTTATGAATAAAATGCTTCTTTTTGTTACCCTTCATATTATATGAGGGTAATCCAACATATCACTGTGATGATTTGCATTCAGATTTCAGATCTCGACACAACATAATCAGTTGCACATGGCTTAGAGCTTAGAGTCCCTTGCAGTGATTATCATGGTGTATTTTTTGTATAATGTAGATTGATGGGTTTTATTGACTATGTGGGATGCCCCCTCAAAAAATGGTTGGTGCACTCCACTTAACAGCTAAATCTTTTCAATCTATTATGGGTGCACTTCCCTAGGGATATAATCCCCTAATTCTAGAGACAATATCCCCTGATTTGTGGAATATATATCTGGAATTCCTTGATTTATGGTGGGTGCACCTCTTTGAGACATAATACCCTGATTTTGGAAGACAAAATCCTTGATTTATGGATCCTTGTTTAGGAATTCCTCAATCTATGGGGACACATTTTCTTGGGGACATAATCCCTTGATTTAGGGATGATTTGCTCATACATGTGGCCTTTTCTATGCAAGGCACACCTCTAGTCCTCTCTAGTTCTAGCAAGTGGTGCCAAACACTCACATAGAACTTGCACACTTGTCTCTTCTCTCTCTCATGTGGTGCCTTCTTTCTTGCAAGACTCCAACACATGGCTAGCACCACTCTTGTTTCATTGTGGCTATATAAGGAGAAGGTCTTTTCATTATAAAACATGGTTGGATTTTTGAAGTTTCCTCTTCTTGGAGCCTAAATGATATATCATTTTGGGAGCTTTTGTGACATGTATTTGAGATACTCTCTTGTTGATGTGTGGCATTTAATCTTATTTGGAGGTTTCAAAGATTGTAAGTATTGCTAGCTCTTTTACATTGAAATTTCTATGTTTTGGGTTGGAGGCCATAGAAGGGTATTAATATCACATTGGAAGGAGAAGGGCTTATGTTAATCTCTATTCTCTTTTCCTTTGTATATGTGCACATATGGGTATTGATCTTTGCATTCATTCTTGATTTGAAGAGTGTAATATTGATCTTTTGTCTGTATAGTAACATAGTGCACCCCCTTGTAAAACCTAGTATATTCTTTCACTTCACTAAGTAGGGTTTGATCAATCATGTGACCTTTCCCCCTTAGTGACATATGTAACAAGGCCTTCTTAGGTTGTACTTCTTTGAATCCATTTGCCCTTGGTGGATTGACACTAGTCTTTTGAATGGTCGCCATGTTGATCGATCAGACAGGTTCTGCCAGGTTTCCCACCTTCGAGAGTTTGAAACATAGGTGTACCATGTACATATCTACCTTCTGCACTTGCATTTTGCACCAAGAGTAGCGAGGTACCTCTATGGCCTAGGTAGATGTATCATGTCTGTAACATTTTTTTTAACAAGAATGTTTAAGATTTTGTATTAAAAATAAGTTGCACCGGAACTAGTCAGCATAGTAATACAAAAAGAATGTTGTCACTTAGTTCAAAATTCAGCATATTAACCATATAGTAAGAGTCTGGAGCAACAAAATTTCTATCATCCTTTGCAGAGGGTTTCAAAAGGGTCCTACTGGTTTAGAGTCTTAGACTCAAAAAGACACCTAAACCAGAACTGTTTTGCATAACATAAAAGAAACTGATACTAATAGAAAACATGCTTGCCGTGTGCCTCATCTTGACCACATTGGTGGGCTGCGATTCCCGATTTTCTAATTCCATGTCTTCTAGCATTTGATGAACAGTTTCCTCTTCTTTTGGTTCACCAAGAACAAAGACCATTGGCATAGATTCGGGTAGTCGATTATGAACCCTTACTTAGATTGTAGACCATATTCCATAACATGGAGCATTCTGCTTCTGAGACCTGGATTGCCTTTTTGGCTGCAGGAGGGTTTCCAGTATCACTGCATTTTGGGAATTGCATTGGTGTTCATTACAATGGACTTTGGTTGTTATCAAGAATATGGAAGTTCTGTTGTCATTGATGAATTCTTCATGCATGCACATGAATTTCTGTGCTTTGTGCATTTCCCTAAGACATATCCTAAGATTTCTGGGGCAATCCATGGCCCATGGAGTCTAGAAATGCCCAACCAAAATAAACACAGCAGAATCAAACAAACAAGGCCTAGAATACTCATTCAAAACCAGAGAATGCAGGTCCCAACCAGCTCACCATAGAAATCTGTTTTAAAAATCAGTCAACTTGGACTTGGTCGAGTTGACCATCCACTGAGTCGACTCGGCCTTCAAATCAAATTGGGTGACCGGTTCGGTATGGAACCGGTCAGCTTGGTCAAGTCTTGACTTGAACCAGCCGAGTTGACTGTTAAAAAAATCCGTTCTGTTCAGTTACTCAGAAGTTTTTGGTAATACTAAACGGTAGTGTTTAATTCTCAAAGTAAAAGGATAGAAAATGAAAGAAAATGAAAGATTTTTTTTGTAAGCTAGTTGGGATTCTTTTCTATTGATATATATATAAAAAGATGTAAATACTATTAAAATTTGAAGTTTGGCCAGCCCGAAGGAATTCCAGCCCAAATGTTAAACCAGAGTTTTTCAGTTACTGTTCTATCTATCCTATTGACATTGCTAAGGAGATTAAAACCATAATTATTTACATAACATAAGTTCTGCAGAGGATTGAAATGAACATATCTATTCAAAAACTGAAAAAAAGCTAATTGTTGAAACCTATTTCTGCTTCTTAACTTCATCAGTCAAAGTGGTATTGGCTGGAACTTGGCTTGCTTGAGCATTTTGATGATCTTCAGGGGGGAAGTTTGAGCCTGTTGTAGCTTTGTAGATGCAATTAAGCTTTCTGTCCAACCTTCCATTCTGAGCTAACATCTTGTTTTTTTGATCAATTACCTCTTCGATCATCAGAACAAGGCCATTCCTTTCTTCCTGGGCATCAAGCAGTGCCTTGCTTAACACTGATTTGATCTGCCACTTAAGAGCTACTGTTTTGAAAAATTTGGTGTCTCTAGCTTTGGTATTGCCAAGGTCCTGGGTATATCCTTCCATATTCTCCATAATTTCCTCCTCTGGGGTACATTTTTGCTCTAGCACAATGTCCTCTTCCAATTCCTCGATTCTTCTTTGGACTCAGGCTAGGGTGAGGCGAAGGTAATAGGAGCAATTGACATCTATTTCTTGCTTGATTTAAAAATCAGAGACTGGGGGTTTTCCTTTTCGAGGGCCATGGGAGATAGGAGTTTTCGGCATTGTGGTAGAGGACTGGAGGGGTCTGTACAAAGGTAACAGTAGCAGGACTAAACTTTCAGAGGGGGCTAGAGGAAGCTGCCTGTGGATGAGGAGAGCCTCGAGAGCACACACCTTAAACTTAGCAGTGCCCAGGGAAACCAGGTTCAGAGAAGGTTTGGGAGGTGGAGCAATCCAAGGGGGTCGCTTCGAGATAATGGGAGGAGGGGTCCGAATAACAAAAAACCAGTAAAGACTAATAGAGGGAAGCAAAACTCCTTAAAAAATACAAACCTGCAGGCAAGAGGCTTTGTCAAGTACCTGCCTAGAAGACTCATGCTATCGTGCTTGTCCGGTGTAATCGTTGTATCTTCTACTCGACTATCTTCATGATGGTGAGAATGAAAGCTTGAATTTCTTGATTCTCCTGTTCTTGCTACCATGACATGCATTATACCTGCTTTAACGGGAATGTTATGCTTGTTCCTCCGTCTAGGCCAGTAACCATCATAATTCCCAGCGTACTGTTCCTCGAGTCTGAGAGATTTTTCCATGATTTTCTAATTTGAGTGTCCGCATCGATAGGAGTTCTCATGCTTTGATGAGGCTTGGAGTAAGCATACAGTTGTAGTATTCACGATAAGAGGTGGATGGTGGCAGTCCTGTCAGAGGGAGGATGAACATGTGGCCTGGGTCTTGTCCTTCCTTTGGGACTTCTTGCCATGTGGCACTTTAATATCCTCATGTTTGGTGATCATTCGATCCGAGGTGAAAGAAGTGAAAGATAAGGAGAATGTCACTTTTACTTAAATTTTTAACATTACCATTAATTGTTTCAGGATGTTTGAGAGTGGTTCCAACCTCATCGGACTTCATATACAAAAAGTAGAATTTTAGATCCCATTTAGAATTCAACAGACTTAATAGTTTTTATGATTGCAAAGTTTCCACCAAATTCTATCATGTACGAGGGTATGGGATTGGCATTTAATCAAGCACATCAACCCCTCTATATAAAGATGTTGTCCGCCAAACTGCACATCAACAGCAGAAATCTTTCGAAAGCTGTCTCCCTCACTGGAAGTGGGGAGAGGTGCAGCCTTGGGGGCAAGCAATGAGCCAGGTACTGTCACCTGAATCCCAGCTCCTCCGTTTAGGCTAACTCCTAACGAAGCCAAGGGGGGTAGTCCCTACAAAGAGTTTAACTATGACTCTTATGTTTTTTAAAGTTTAAGTGTGAATGATGCGGATGGGTGTTGTTTAGGAGTTTATTATGTGATGAGACCAAATTAAAAGATATGACAAACACAAGATAACAAAGCAATCCACGTTGCTAAAATGAAGTAACAAGACTAACCTTGATGTTGGTGGTGTTGATTGTTGAACTCCTCTGTCATGACCTTAATAAAAATGTACTCTTCACTCAAGTAAAATCACTTATTAAGCAAGGGAAGCTTTAGGAAGCTTCATCAAAATTGTAGGGTGTTGAGTCATTGACAAATGTCCTTGGAGGATCAACTTTGATTTTCAAGGTAGAGGCAAGAGCTAGAGCCTAGAGGAGGGAGGCATAGGGTGCTATTGATGAATATGATTCCAATATAGGCAATGATTTGTCGACATGTATGATTTATGATTTATGTTTCACATTCACTTTTTAAAATGTCCTTGCTCATTTATTAATTTAAAACACACACACACACACACACACACACATATATATATATTGCGTTTCCTTGTTTCCAAAATTTTTGCCGGTCACATTTCCAAAGTGTCCCGGTTTCAAAAACTCATCCTCCATGTTTTGTGCAACTTAGAATCTAACCCTAATTTTAAAGCTATAAGATGAACCCTAACCTCATGCTTCTAGGCATTCAACTAGTAGTAGTAGTACTACTACTGTATTTGTAGATGACCTTGAGGAGTTCGAGCTTGAGCCAGATGATGATGCCATTGCCTATGCCATTGCTAGTCCTGATTTTAGTTCTGCTTCTAGTACTAGTAATGGTGATGAGTTTGATGGTTGATCATGTTGATCAATGACATGTATGATGTGGTGGCATCATAACATGTTTTTTGGACTCTATAGGCCATTTAGGCCTCATTGATTATGTATTTTGTTCTAGATATATATTGCACAATACACTTGTGCGGCTGTGCCATTTTGATATATTCACCCTTATATGTTGGTATATAGATGAGAAGACTTTGGATATTTTGTCTCTAATGCTTTTGAATCATGGATTAGAATCTTTAAAGTATTGTTTTTCTTTGAAATTTAAATATTTTATGTATTTTTGAGTAAAGCGAGTCATTAAATTCAACTTGGCTGAGTCATTATCGATTCATTACCAATTTTGAGTCCGAGTTCGAGTTGGCCCTCGACCTAAGTTACCGGACACGTCCATATCCCTCCACGTGTCTTGTGTCATCATGTCAGACACGAACACGATGCAAACACGTGTTTTGATCGTGTCTTAATTTAGGACACGACCAAAATACGTGTCGGACACATGTTTGCATCGTGTCTCGTACTGTGTAGGCTGTGTCTTGATTCCAGGACACGAAAAAGGCGCAAAAGAGGCTCGCTGGGGATTAAATCCCGACTTTTCTCATTCATTTGGTCAATTGCAATTGAAGAGAGAGGTGTGAGAGTGATTGTTTTTGCAGGTGAAGAGGATTTGGTGGATTTGCAAGGGTTTCCAAGTGCCTTTGAGGGTGGATTTTGTTGGGAGGATTCAAGCTCACCATCAAGCAAGAAGAAGAATGTCTCAATCAACTAGTGTAGTAGCTAAAGAGCAAAGGAAAGGGATAAATGCCCCATCTAGTGTCTCCCCTCCTCTTCCTCCTCCAAGCATAAGCTCTTCTACTCCTACTAGTGCTCCATTTGTTGCTAGTGGAGCTCATGCTCCATTTAACCCTGTTTTAGCAAGACAACAAGCCCAAGAGAAAAAATACCCTTTGTGGAAGTATGTGACAAGGAAAGAAGGGCCTAGGGAAAAGCTTGGTGGGGGAGGCAATGTGAGTTGGAGTTGCAATTTCTGCAAGAATGAGTTCAAGAGCACATATTATCGGTTTTAGGGCCATTTGTCGGCCCTTCCTTGTGGGTTTTCTTCATGTAAAGCAGTGAGTGTTACCCAAAGGAGGGAGATGGAAAGAGAGGATCATGTTGGCTTAGGGAAGGTGGCAGCAACAAGCAATAAATAAAAGAATGATTGTCCTCTTCTATTCTTGAGGAAACCCTCTAGCACTAGGCCTCCAGCTAGCAGATATGTGAGTGAGATTGATACTCATCCAACAAGAAAGAGGTCAACTCCAAGTGGTCCAATGGAACGGATTTTCCAACAAGAGGCACGGGAAGAGGTGGACCTTACCATTGCATTCTTTTTTCTACCTCAACTTCATTTCATTCAATGTTGCACGGTCACCATTGTTTATTGAGATGTGTCGAAGTCTCATTGAACGAGCTCCAAATGGTTATGTGCCTCCTGGTTCAGAGAAGCTTAGAACCACATTGTTGGTTAAGGCAAAGAAGGAGGTGGATAAAATTCTTGATCCAATTAGATCAACATGGCCCTCACTCGGTGTCAGTGTTGTTTCTGATGGATGGACGAATGCAGCACGCCATCCACTCATCAATTTCATGGTGTTTGCCCAAAATGGACTATTGTTCTTGAAAGGAGTGGATGCTCTTGGGAAATACAAGGATGCACAGTATATGGGTGAGTTGTTCATCAAAGTGATTGAAGAAGCATGTGTTGATTCTTGTGTACAAATCATCATGAACAATGCATCTGTTTGCAAGGCTGCTGGGATGATTGTGGAAGCTAAATATCCATAAGTATTTTCATTTTGGAAACCTTGCATTTCTAATTTGCTCATTCTTTGAATTTAGCACAAGATCTATCTAGGGGAAAGGTCATTTTATAGATTTGAGTTGTTAGTTGTAGAGTCATTTATACTTGCTTTTATTGCTCTTACAGGTATTTTGGACACCTTGCATTATCCATTCTTTGAATTTAGCACTGAAATCTATTGCTTTAGAGGTGACATGGATTGGCAACCTTATTGATGATGCACACCATGTCCGTAACTTTGTCAAAACCACACCAATGCCCTCACAATCTACAAAGAGTACACACATCTTTCATTGCTGAAGATTGTAGATACTTGGTTTGCTTCCTCATTCAAAACCGCTCTTCGGTCCATGGTGATTTCAAAGTTTTGGTCTTTTTGGAGAAAGACAGATCATAATGCTTCAAAAAAGATAGAGGACACAGTGTTAGATGATGCTTGGTGGGACAGGGTAGATCTTACCATTAAGATCATGGAGCCACTCATTTCTTTGTTTCGGTTTGTAGACACGGTCCAACCCATCCTAGCAGATGTTTATGAGGGGTAGGATTCCATGATTGAGTCCATGAGGACCATTGTTATGGAGAATGAGTGTCCCAAGTATGAGACATCGACAGAGAACTTATGGTCCACTATTTAGGATATTCTTATCTCCAGGTGGGATAAGAATTGCACACCTTTGCATTGCTTGGCCCACCCCTTGAACCCCAGGTTCTGTAGTCAGGAATAGCTCAGTGGTGGTCCCTCACATAGAGTCCCTCCTCACATGGATGGAGAGATGTCACAGGGGAGGAAGATCGCATTTAGGCGACTATTTCAAGATAGAGACTTACTTGATGAGGTGGAGGAGGGCTTTGTAGAGTTTTCCATTGCTAGTGGGAGATTTGTAGGCTATGACGTGGTCGAAGACAGGGGTTAAGAAACCCTAAGCTTGGTGGGAAACTCATGGGGCAACATGCTCTCTTCTATAGAAGCTAGCCTTGATGATCATCTCTCAAGTTAGATCATCCTCTAGTTGTGAGAGGAATTGCAGCACATATGGAAACTTGTACAGTTTGAATAAAAGTAGGCTTGAGCAGTCCAGGGTAGAGACAATGGTGTATGTGCACACCAACCTTCGTCTTATTTACAGGAAGAGGGAGGAGTTGGTGAGTGGAAAGACAAAGTTGTGGGATGTCTTTCCTAATGATATGGGTTTGGACAACAGTATTGAGTTGGAATTAACCAACCTAGTTCTTAATGATCCAATGCTAGAGCCGATGATTTTGATGATAGTGATCCTTTGGAGGGGTCATCCTCCACACCAGCAGATGCAAATCCTCAGATGGGTGGAGAGGAGGAGGAGGAGGACGAAGAAGAGAGCAATGATGAATTTGTTGATTCAGGCATGGAGGAGGACTATTGAGTTTTGAGGCTCTTGATAGATGAGATACTTCCATCTTGATCAACCCCTTTTTGTATTTACTATTTTCCAGTGGCATTTCGACATCTATGCAATGCATTTTGATTTTGATGACTTAATGAGAAATATGGTTCTAACATATTGATCTATCATTTATGTGTATCGATTCTGATTTCTATTGAATATTTGTAAACATTTGGATCTATATGTCTATATTTTTAATATATATAATTTTTAATTAATTAGTTTATATATATATATATATATATATATATAACGTGTCCTCCATGTCTTGATTCTGAGGGTCACTGTGTCCGTGTCAGACACGTATTTTTTATATATATAATTTTTAATATTTATATCTTTATCTATATCAATGTTGAAAACATCGGCAACGACAAAAAATCGCCAGGAGTCCTGAAGACAACTTCTCGGCAACATCGGGGAAAAAGTCGGCAAACCGCGGCAAGCATTAAAAAATACAAAATAAATTCATTTTTCTCAATTTTTTAAACATATAAACCAACAACAACATCAAATAAACACATTGGCACATAAATATAGGAAAAACATCAATATATATATGATGTAGTGTGTGCCAAATCAATTTGATACATCAGAGTCAATACTAAATCCTAAAACCTAATAGCAATCCAATAAAGGACTCAAAAGTGGATAACCAATACAAAATGCCATCAAATATATAAATGTATCTCATCATCATGAGTCATCTACAATGACAAATCTAGCAACTAGCTATCATCCTATCCTGGAGAATCAATGACCTTTCCCCCTTTTACAGGAAAAGGTCATGGCTCGTTTGCCAATAGAGGTTCCTGCATCATCTATGTAGAGGTTCCTACAAAATTTTAGTAAACGTCGAAGGGGATGTCAAGTTCTTCAACATATGGGACCCCACTATAAATACTACAAAATTTATATAAGAATACAAGCAAATTGAAACATAAATCATTGAATTTTTATTTTTATAAATTATAAATTATAATCCAAGAGACCAATACATACATGATCATTGATAACAATATAACATAATAAATCATAAATGATCTCTCTACAATAGACACCATTATCATCTGGGTACATATAGGGGTTGGTGCTCTTAATTAAACATCAATCCCATACCCTCATACATGATAGAATACAAGGGAAATGTTGCACTTTGGCCAATCTTGAAATCATGAAAACTGTTAAGTCTACTGAATTTTGAATGGGATATAAAATTCTACTTTCTCCATATGAAGTCTGATGAGGTTGGAACCACTCTCAAACATCCTGAAACAATTAATGGTAATATTAAAAATTTAAGTAAAAGGATAGAAAATAAAAGAAAGGAGAATGTCAACTTTTAGAAAATAAAAGAAAGGAGAATGTCAACTTTTACTTTAAGAATTTAAAATTACCATTACTTTAAGAATTTAATATTACCATTACTTACTAAGGAGAGTGTCCCCGTGTAACAATGACAATGGCACATGAAAACCCAAAAATCATCATTTAAGTGGGTAAACCCCAAGCTTGGGCGATTTTTCCTACTTTTGATTTTTTGTAGACATCGCGATTTCCGTTTTTTAGGTAAAAATCACTATTTTTTTGGGCCGAAAAATCGATGCCCAAAAAAAATTGCGATTTTTCGCGATGTGCCGAAAATTTCGGCGATATCTTCAACACTGATCTATATCTATCTATATATATATATAACATGTCCTCCATGTCCGGATTCCGGGGGTCACTGTGTCCGTGTCGGACACTCGTATTTTCGTGTGCTCCGTGTCCTTGTGTCAGGTGACGATTCTGTGTTTTAAAACATTGCTATATAAACACTGAATTACCCGAATTTGAAAGTGAAAGGGGCTCTACCTCCTTGCTACAAGTGCAATCTACCAAATTGCATTCCTCGAAACTGAAAAACAAAAAGAATACATAGGCTTGACCTTCCTAGGATCGAAGAAGCAGTTGGCTTAGGGTAACCACTAAATGGCAGACCAAAACTAGCTTAGAAGATAATCAACAACATCCAAAATAATCATTCAAAACCAGAGGATGGAAGTTCCAAATAGTTCATAGAAGAAAAATTGTTACACCTGAATTCAAAAGCGAAAGGGGCTCAACCACCTAACTACAAATGCAGTGAACCAAAATGCAAAACTCAAAGTTGAAGAACACAAAGGATACACTATCTAGACTTTCCCGGGCTCAAAGAAGAGGTAGGCTTTAGGTAACCCCAAATGGTAGGTCAAATCTGTTAAGATTATATGCTACTATAGACTAGATTCCAATTTCATTAGCATTTAATACATTATTCACAATAGCAGCATAATAAGGATCTCTGAAAGATACACAATCACAAAGCACAAAGCAATATACCCTGGGAAACACTCAAGGGAAGAAAACCCAACAAGAACTTCCTCAATATAGATGAACAAAGTACAATACCCAAAATAGGTCTCGCAAATAAGAGAGACAAGCCCAAACTCTAGACCCAAGCCAATCCTCCTCCTTTGCAGATATCTCTCTCTCTCCTCTAATGCGAATTGCACAAGTGAGTGATGGTACAAATGAGAGGAACTCACTCTCTATTTATACTTTAACTTTTACTTGACTTTTATCCCAGCTAGGTCGGCCTCACTTTAACTGACTGGGCCGACCTCTCCTAGAAAGACTTGAATAATATTATATTACATTCTTTAGGATACTAACGACTCGACTTACAATGGAGGCTTTACCTCGTGACTTTTACATGACCAAATATAATAATGGCATCTCCGAACGGACATCCCCGACGGAGTTACAATAATAAAGTACAAGTAGAATATTCTTTGAAGTTACATTAATTTAACACTCCCCCTTAACAAGAAGGGTATTCTACTGACAACAACATCTGCATGTGTCACTCTACACAACATCATTGGAGGGAGGAGGGGCATTATCAACAACATCATCTGGAACATTAGTTGATACATCTACAAATCATTGGAAGTTCTTCAACAACATCATCATCTTCAGTATAGAGCTGAAGTATCATCATCTTTAGTAGTGGAGCATCCTCATCTTCAACACTGGAGCATCCTCATCTTTAGCACTGGATCATCATCTTCTTCAGCACTGGAGCATCCTCATCTTCAACACTGGAATGTCTGCAACACTGGAGCATCCTCATCTTCATCACTGGAACATCTGCAGTACTGGAGCATCCCCATCTTTAGCACTGGAACATTTGCAGTACTGGAGCATCCTCATCTTCAGCATTGGAACATCATCATCTGCAGCACTGGAGCATCCTCATCTACAGTACTGGAACGTCATTATCTGCAGCACTGGAGCATCCTGGAACATCATCATTTGCAGCACTGGAGCATCTTGGAACATCATCATTTGCAGCACTAGAGCATCCTCATCTACAGTACTGGAATATTAGCAGGAGCATCATCACTTGCAGCACCCATGATCCTTCCTTTTAGAACTAGGGATCCTAGACAATCCTTCCTTCCGGAACTCGGGATCCAGTCCAACAACTTTGGTGATCCTTCCTTTCGGAACTGGGATCATGGACAATCCTTCCTTTCAGAACTCAGGATTCAGTCCAACAACTCTGGTGATCCTTCCTTTTGGAACTGGGATCATGGAAAATCCTTCCTTTTGGAACTCGGGATTTAGTCCAACAACCCTGGTGATCCTTCCTTTCGGAACTGGGATCATGAACAATCCTTCCTTTCGGAACTCGGGATTCAGTCCAACAACTCTGGTGATCCTTCCTTTCGGAACTGGGATCATGGACAAACCTTCCTTTTGGAACCAGGGATTCAGTCTAACAACACTGGTGATCCTTCCTTTTGGAACTAGGGATCATGGACAATCCTTTCTTTCGGAACCAAGGATTTAGTCCAACAACACTGGTGATCCTTCCTTTCGGAAGTAGGGATCATGGACAATCCTTCCTTTCGGAATTACGGGATCACCATCGAGGGATGATCAATCCCACTGCACCACAACATCATCAGCACTGCTCCCCCTTTTGAGGGAAGTCCTTACGGACTACACCAAGCTTGTCACGGAAGTGCTCAAACTTCACACGAGACAGAGGCTTAGTCAACACATCTGCAACATGCTCATCCGTGCTCACATATTGGAGCTTTATAGCTCCCTTCTGCACCATATTATAGATGTAGAAATACCTTATTTCTACATAGAATCACTATGGTATCTAACTCCAGATCAAATAGACCTGATAACAACTTTCGAAGCCATATAGCTTCACAACTAGCAGAACAGGCTGCAATATACTCTGCTTCTGCAGTGTTGAGAGCAACACAGGATTGCTTCCCGCTTAGCCATGAGATCATGGCTGACCCCAGATTGTAACATCCACCTGAAGTGCTCTTCCTGTCTGAGACATTTCCAGCCCAATCAGAATCTGTATACCCATACAGTCTGAACTCATGATCTCTAGAATAATTGAGACCATAGTCTATTGTACCTTTTAGGTACCTCATCACATGCTTTGCAGCTACAAGGTGAACATGTCTGGGCTCAACCAAATATTGACTCAAGTTGTTCACAGCAAAGCATATATTTGGCCTAGTATTCGTTAGATACATCAATGACCCAATAATCTGCCTGTATAGAGTCATATCCACCAATTTCGACGAAGCATCAGATAGTAACTTCAAATTTGTATCCATGGGTGTGGCCATGGCTTTATACTCCAACATATCAAATCTTTTCAAGATTTCTACTGCATACTTCCCTTGGTCAAGGAAGATTCCCTCTGGGCTCTACCATACCTCGAGACCTAGAAAATAATGCATTAAGCCAAGGTCATTCATCTCGAATTCTGCAGTGAGCTTCTTCTTGCACTCTGAGATTTGCTTCTCATTACTTGTCAGGAACAAGTCATCCACATATAGCAATAATATGACTAGTTCATCATCCATAACCTTGAAGTAAAGGTTAGGATCGACTTTACTTTTGGTAAAGCCCAAGCTCGTCAGACAACTATCAATTCTTCCATACCAAGCTCTTGGAGCTTGCTTCAACCCATACAGAGCCTTCTTCAGTTTGCAGACATGCGTCTCTTTTTCTTCAACCTCAAAACCTTGTGGCTGTTCTATGTACACTTCTTCTTCAATGACACCATTCAGGAAAGTTGTTTTCACATCCATCTGGTGTAACTTCCACTTCATTGTGGTTGCAAATGCCATGATGGTTCTAATGGAAGTGTACCTTGCTAAATGTCTCTTCATAATCGATTCCTTCCTTTTGAGAGAATCCACGAGCCACAATACTTCCATCCGCTGCATGTTTTATCTTGTATATCCATTTATTTCATCTTTCTAAGTCACCAGATACCAAGATCTTGAACTCTGTTGCAAGTTCTCTCTTGCACCCATCTATGAGCTTCTCATATTCAACCTTGTAGAAAAGGTTGATGTCTCATCCCTCTAGGTGATCCTTGATCTCATCATTCTATCCATGGGTGACTTCTGAGCCCGTACAAAGTCTTCTTCTATATGCATACATGTGGTTCTTTGAGTCCCGGGGGTTGCTCGATATCTCCTTCTACTTTGATTACACCATGAGTTTGGCTACTAGAGAAACATCTCGTCATAGTCGACTTCCTCTGCTTTATTTTATAAGTCTTGTTTATAGTTGAACCATCGTCACTTGTTCTACGGAACAAGTCTCATCATTCTTCATTTGTAGGTGATTGTGTATGATACTTCCTACAAGTCAAATTTAGTAGCATGGTTAGAAACATTTCATAGTTTCCAAACCATATGCATAAGAACATAGGTCACATTGTCATAATGCTATCTTAGCCAATAATACAACATTCATCCATATCCCACATTCATATGGTGACTTTCTAGATGCCTTCTATCTCTACTAGAACATTATTAAGAGCGTGCACTACTCCAAATATGTCAGCAAAGAGGTTTCACTCTAGATAAGTAGCAATGGAATGTTGTATAGCAACATAAGCTACTTACCCATAACATTCATATCAATGCAAACATTCTAACATGCATAACACACATCCTAAATAAATGTGTACACAACTGGACACTATCATTTAAACAATTTGATGAAATGACAATTCAAATACTTATCTTTGTTTGTTTGGTAGGATCTCTTTTGATCCTAGTCTCCTTGCAAGGATTATTGGAATGTCTGATGGTGAACTCTCCTCCATTATCAGAGTTCCTGAATCAAGCTCGAGAGAGTGCTTTGAAGCACCACTATTACAAAACATAATCTTCGATTTCTTCCTTTGGTAGCTTCCTGGGAGGTCCTTCTTCTTCATCTTCGGCAAAATGAGCATGATGTCTTTTGTTGCTCTTCTTCTTACATTCTTCTTTTCTTTTTGGACAATCTTTGGCAATATGTCCCATCTTATCACAGCAGAAACATTGATAAGAAGAGAAGTCTCTTCGCTTGTGGTTTCCCTTCTTATACTTTTGAAACTTCTTAGGAGGATTGAACTCCTTATGATTTTCCTTCTTGAAATGAGGCTTTCCGTTTCCTCTCTTAGTATGGGTAGCTAGAGCTTGATCGCCATCTCTATGTAGTGTTTCTCGATTTGCCACTCTAGCCTCCTCTTGGACACATTCTTCCCATACTACTTCAAATAGTAGACTTTCCTTTCTTGCACACATAGTCTGGATAAAAGAGTCCCAAGGTCTAGTAAGACCATTGAGAGCAGTCATCACTAATTCATCTTCGTCAAGCTTGTCTCCAATTGCTTCTAGTTGTTCTTTGAATTGAGAAACCCTAGTAAAGTAATCTTGGATAGATTCACCTAGATTCATCTTTATGCTTTTGAGTTGGGTTCTCAAATTCATCTTCCGATTTATGTTTCTCCCTTCATACATTCTTGATAGGGCATCAAACATATCCTTTGGGGTTTTCTTGGAGGACACTTGTGGAATCAAATGATCTTTTATGGAGTTCGCTATGATCCTCATAGCCCTAATCATATCCTTCTTATGCTTTTCCTTGGCTTTAGCTTCTGCAGGTTCTAGTACAACTTCTTTAATAAACTTTGAAAGATCATTCTCTTCTGGACTGAGTCCAATCCAATACTTCCAAGCACGAAAGTTCTCTATGCCTTCCAACTTGTCATCGAGCTTAGTGCTTGGTGCCATCTTAACCCGGAGAGCAGGGAATAACCAAAAATTAAAATTTCACAAAATAAAAAACTGAACTCACCAAAAGATGCGCTTGACTGAGGTGAGTATGCTGGTACACTTGGTTTCTGAAGATTGTAAAATTTCACCCTTGAAAATTGACTTGCGAAATTCTGGTCTGTGGTTTCTGGCTTTGTCTGGTTTTTTGGTTTTCTAGTTTTTCTGGTCCAGAGTCAAACTAGGGTTTGAATTTCTGGAAGATTCACCTATTGAAAAACTTCGATCTTGGTGCCAAAATTTTGATCTTGGAGAGGCGCACTTCCCTATGCCATTTGCAATTAAAAAATTCCACTTCTGTGAGAAGCCCTAATTTTTATGTTCGGAGAGAGAGAGAGAGAGTTTTACCTTGTGAAAGTTGCTCTTTTCAGGCTAGCTCTGAAACTATGTTAAGATTAAATGCTACTATAGACTAGATTCCAATTTCATTAGCTTTCAATACATTATTCACAATAGCAGTATAATAAGGATCTCTAAAAGATACACAATCACAAAGCACAAAACAAAATACCCTGGGAAACCCTGAAGGGGAAGAAAACCTAGCAAGAACTTCCTCAATATAGATGATCAAAGTACAATGCCCAAAATAGGTCTCACAAATAAGAGAGACAAACCCAAACTCTAGACCCAAGCCAATCCTCCTCCTTCATGTTAAAATTACAGGTTATGTATGTTTTATCACATATAACAACCTTGATACAAGAACATGTAAACAATTGTACTGCTTAATTTAAATTTAAAACATAAATAACATAATTTTCATCTCTTTCAACTTAATGCTCCATTTAGTCACTGCATTAATGTTGGTCCTCGAGAATCATCAAATGCTAAGTTTAGAAAAAATAAAATAAATGAACTATAGTAAAATAAACATGTACTGCATTAAAGAATTGAAACAACCATTTGGATCCAACTTATACTCAGATAGTTCTGAGTTTGATCTTGTCACTGAAAGGACAAGTCAAACTAGCTAAACCATATACGTACCTTAAGAGAGAGAAGGTTCAGGTAGAATAAAACAGACCTCAAGTTCTTCAATTAATAAGAAAATGACAGTAGTAAGAAGGACACACAGGTGCTGCAGACTACAAAGGTCAAGCACGTAAGCAAACACTCACTCATATGAATTTACACAGAGTTCAATTATAGTGATGAGGATTCAACTAGTGAAGGAGCTGGTCGTGAGATAGAGAAACCGTGAGACTGCTGAATGCTACAGCCAGAATAGAGAAACTGTGAGTCAATCAAATGCTACAGCCAAAATAGAGAAACCGTGTGACAGTCACATGCTACAGCCAGAATAGAGACAATCAAATGCTACAGCCAAAAGAGAGAAGCCGTGAGACAGTCAAGAGAAATTGTGAGACAAACAAATGCTATAACCAAAATAGAGAAGCCGCGAGACAGTCAAATGCTATAAACAGTTAAATGCTACAGCCATAAAGAGAGACACTCGTGAAGGAGAGACAACCGTGAAGAGATAACTGTGAAGTGAAACCCGTGAAGGTAAAGCCGTGAAGAGATAACCGTGAAGTGAAACCCGTGAAGGTAAAGCAGTGAAGAGATAACCGTGAAGTGAAACCCGTGAAGGTAAAGCAGTGAAGAGATAACCGTGAAGTGAAAATAGACAGCCGTGAAGAGACCACCGTGGAGAGAAAGACAACCGTGAAGAGACCACCGTGGAGAGAAAGACAGCCGTGAAGTGAAGATAGACAGCCGTGAAGAGAAGATAGACAGCCGTGAAGAGACCACCGTGGAGAGAAAGACAGCCGTGAAGAGCAAATAGGAGTAGACCCGAAAATATTACCCGAGAGAAAAAAAAACAAAACGAAAAGTGAAGTGTGAGCTCGTCGTAAGATGTAAGAGCATAAGTTTTGAAAAGTTTATATAGATTGAGAGTTATAAACCTTAGAATAGGAATAAAATAAAAATAAATAAAATAATAAGAAAAGAAAGGTCAAAGGATAAATTACCAATGGTCCAATGTATTAATAGGATAAGACTTTAAATGGTCCAATAATAATAATAAAATAATGAAACTTTATTAATAAAATCACAAAGTCTTTATTAATAAAATCATAAAGCTTTTATTAATAAGACTAAAATAAATAATTAATGAATTTATCATATAGTGAAAAACCAAAGGTCCAACATAAAGTAAATAGACCAAAAACATAAGTGGGACAAGGTCCTATATCCAAAGGTCTTTAATAAATCAAATAGATAAATACACTCCATAAAGTAGGAGTCATCAGGGTCAAATGTGCACATAAGTGAGAGTGCTAGGACCAAGTAAGAATAGGACCATGGGTCAACAACCACAAGATCAAAGTGGACAAGCAATCAAATAGGACCAACAAGACCAAAGACTTTTCTCTCTCTTAAGATACTTATATATATTTTCATCATTGTATAAGGGAGAAGATCCAAACGGATGGTACAATCCTTTTGTCCTTAATATTGCTCCTAAGAGTTAGATACTAGGGACATTGTCAAGGGGTGGCCAGTCCCTTGAGAAGCAACCTAGCAATAACCGATTAGGAGAGGGGACAACAATATCTTCCATTCTCAATGAATGGCTTTCAGCTCAAGGCTGAACCTCAGTCCTAGACTGGGACATGTTGATCAACCATCTGGTCCATGACCAGGATCTCCATTCTCCCATAGAATGGTCCTCAGCCTCAAGCTGAGCATTCAATCCTAGGCTGAATGTTGATCAACCATCTGCAGGACCTAGGAAGTCTCTGTCTCAACCTGCAGGATCTGCTTGGTCATCATGACCAAGAAACCGTCTGGTTCTAGACCAGAATACCCTAGAGACAAATAGGGGCCCTAGCCACATGCTAGGGACTTTGCCATGGCATCAATCTGCTTGGTCCTAGACCAAGAACCCCAGGAGACAGCTGGGGTCCCTAGGGTACCTTCTAGGGTCTTACTCATTACTCTGCCTGGTTAACTTGACCAGGAACCCTAGTTAACTGACTAGGGTACCATTCTCTCTGAGAATGGGTCTCGCAGTTGCACTAAAGATTAACACTTCACAAATCTCTCTCTCCTCTAATGCGAATTGCACAAGTGAGTGATGGTACAAATGAGAGGCAATCACTCTCTATTTATACTTTACGTTTTACTTGACTTTTATCCCAGTTAGGTCTGCCTCACTTTAACTGATTGGGCCGGCCTCTCCTAGAAAGACTCAAATAATATTATATTACATTTTTTAGGGTCCTAATGACCTGACTTACAATGGAGGCTTTACCCCATGACTTTTACATGAACAAATATAATAATGACATCGTCGAACGGAGGTAAAACATCCCCGACGAAGTTACAATAATAAAGTACAAGTAGAATATTCTTTGAAGTTACATTAATTTAACAAAATCCAACTTAGAGGTTAACCGATAATGACTAACAACGAGATATATCCATGGAGTTTTCTTAAAATGACTAACCTAGATTTTAGCTGAACACGTGTAGGAAACCATAGGGAGCCTGTCATAGAGCATTCCTTTCTTTCCTTCACTCCAAAGTAAACCCTAGACCCCATAATCCCACATGCAACCCATATTAACTTCCTCATTATTTCAAAATGTAGGTTGTGAATAAAAGTTAGCATGTGTGAGGGTGTTGTGACAGTGTTGCACACAACATCACACCCTATCTATAAGCATTACTCCTTTGACGTGGAAATATATATGACAAAGACTAAAGGAATGGGGCAACATGCTTTTGTTGATGAGATTCATAGGCTTAGGGGATATATTGAAAGGTAACTTCCTTACCATTTATAGGAATTCCCTCTCTTAGGTGCGAGGCTTTATTGGCATGGCTATCCGCTTGATGATTGAAAGCCCTTAGACATGGGAAAACTTAACATATTTGAAATGAAGAGCCACCTTTTTTATTCATGGTATGCGACGAGCAAGGTTATCGTTAGAAGAGGTGTTTAATGTATTCATTAGGTTGATTATTGTAGAAGAATTCCCAATGGCTATTAGAGACTTTACATTGTTTGAATTTATGGATTTTAGTTTGTGGAGGAGGACATAAGCCTCTGCTTGGTTGTTTATGGTGATCCCTAGACCTTGTTCATAGTTCAATTCTTGATTTCCACTGGGATCAAGGATGATAACCCTAGTATCGTGTCTGTAACATTAATAAACTAAAAAAAATTGAAATATCTAAAATAGGCAACCATAATAATAGAAAAATCTAAAAAATAAGTACCACAATTATATAACTATAATAGAATGAACAAACATAAATTCATCTTAACCTTGGTTCTTTTAGCATCAATATTATTATGTCTATTATTTTTGGTTCCTCTTGATGCTTATTAGATTTGGGGTAAAGATGGATCTATGCTAGTATTTTGTTGATGAAGATTTGCACATATTAGGGAGTTGTCATATAGGTAAAGCATTTATTGTGCCAAACTTTCCTGAACAAAGTTTCATTCCTTTGTTTCCAAATAAAGAAAAAATATTCTTTTCTAATGTGCTTCAATGCTGATTTGAACTTGACGGCCCTAGGGAGTTTTTCTCGTACAAGGTGACTTTCCAGGAAATGGGAAAAGAGAGAAGCTAACAATAGAATGTAGACACCCTTGCTTAGGCAATTTGGAAAAATCGCAAAACCAAATTAGATGTTGTCATGCTGAATTGAAATTTGAACTTGACAACCAAAAGTTCTTCTAATAGGGTGGTTTTTCATTAAATGGGAGAAGGGAGCAAATTACTATAGAATCTAGACACCAATCTCCAAGCAGAGTTGTCAAAGTTTATCTTTCTAAATAGGATGTGTTTTGGTTAGGCCACTCCAAGATTTTATAAATTCTAACCTAAAACCAAGCCCCCAAGAATCATTGACCAAGGAAAGGAGGGCTTCTTTGTCTTGATTAGAGGCCTCCATATGATTTTGAGCCCAAAGAGCCAAGTTTTTTGCTTTACTTTGAGCCCCTCCATAGATTGTTTAATTTAACATTAAAGGCTGGATTTTGACATAGCCTTTTATAGCTATTAGTAGGCCTTAGAACAATTCCATTTCCAATATCTTCACCATGTAAGAGGCGTTGGAGGCCAAGCTTAATTAAGATATTATTGGAGACTAGATCCTTGATGTGTTCCATAATTAATCCATCTGAGTTGGCAAGAAGAAACTTGATCATTAAGTTTGGCCATGCCTTCCAGTTTCTAATTTGGGAGTTGAAGAGGTCAATAATCTTATTGATGCCTCTTTGAGAGAGGGTCAAGATGAGAAGTGGGTGTTTTCAGCCAATGTTTTTCCGTTGAAGAGCATCACTAGCAATCAACAAATACAATATTAAAGAGAGCCCATATATCGGAGTTACATTTAAAATATAGCTTTGGCTTAATAACCTCCCAAGCTTTTCAAATGCTTTTGGCCACAAAAGGGCCTTTATTCTCAACATGAGTTTGTGTGATTCATTGAGTTTGAAAGTTAAGGCTTTTCTATGAGCTCTTTCCAAAAGTGGAATTGAGAGTAATGGAATTTCTAAGCAGAAATTTCCATACTTCCCTTTAATTGCTCAAGTAATCCATTTGTCACATAACCCCTACAACTGAGTGTGGGTCTTGAAAATGGCCATTCCTCCCCATTCCTTGGGAAGGTAGTGTAGTTTCCAATTGATTTTGTGGATGTATTTGCTCCTCATTGGTTTTGGCCCACAAAATTAAAAATGTTTTTTCAAGCCTTTGGTAGGAACTTATAGAAGAAAGTGATGGAGCCTAACTAGAGGATAATAAACATCGCGGTAGCTAACACTTTAGTGCGATTCATTTTTTTAGCCAAGGTCATGGTTTTGGTAATCCATTTATTCTATTTTCTTAATCCTTTGGATGACCACATCTTAGAGCTCTTTTGAAGAGACCCGGAATGCAAATGTGATCCCTAGAAATTTGAGAACTTGTCTTAGGTTGGATCCAAGGCCATCCTTGAGAAGCTAGTGAGGTTGGTACTGTTACCCCCCATTTTGCATGGGTGTCCACATGTGAATATTATCACATTTTCAGTAGGGGGTTATATATTGGTGGAGATTTGGATGGCATAGTATTGATGCTTTCCTTTGTGATGATGCCTTGGATTCTTGATGCTAGTAGTCGTGGGATGCTTCTTCTCATGATGATTGGTTATGGATGTGCTTTTGTATGGATGATGTTGCACGTGGATCACTTTCTTGAAGAGTACCCTAGTGTTTGGGGTTTCATACGTCATGTACTATCACTATGCATAGAGCGCTTGGCTTGTTTACATAGTGATGTGTCATTTGGAGGCTTGTCCATGCAAAAGCTCTAGCTTATTTGGTATGATTTACATGATTTATTGTGATGGATATTACTTGGAGTGTCCTTATTTCTAGACACTTGGTTGGTTCATATGGATAACATGGTGACATGTGGAGGTTTTTCTTGTGGAACGTTCTTGATCTTTAGCATATAGATGGCATCATAGCACTTTTGGGTATCATCTTTGGTTGACCACCCTCCTTGTTTCTCTCTTGCGGCATGTGTGGTGGCATTCTAGTGGCTTGTAGAAGGGACCCTCCCCTTCCTTATGGGTTGGTTATCTATTGTGGATACTTGTTCTTGAGTTGGATGCTCCTATTTTTGATTGATGGTATCCTTGGTTCATGGATTGATGAATTGGCATAGAGATTGGGGTTTGGTTGTTATGTAGATATTCATTGCACATATGTTGAGGTTGTTCTCCACTTGGAGTATTGCACATAGATCTATTTGTTGGTTGAGGGTTTGACCCCTTGATGTATGGAAGCAACCTCTTGCACTTGTTGACTTGTTCTACACTCATTGTTTTTCCCTTGATAAGAACCCACGCTTTGGAGGGTTGTTTACACACTTATCTAGGCCATTTTGATGTGACGTTTTTTGACGGGCGTCCTAGATTCAGGAGCAATTATGTTTTGATAGAGTGCTTAGAATTGTGCTATCTCAATGCCATTAGATGCAAAGTGGCCATGGGATTTCCGAAAAGTGTTTATAATATAAAATCTGATAAATAATGAGGAAGTTAGCAATTCCGTAACTGTCGTCTAAAGCACCATATTTTTGTTGTGCGTTCCTTTTGGAGCCTTTTCATGGAGAGCATTCACCTTATTTGAGAAGTGCTCCATCTTTTAAAGCCTTTTTCTTGGAGCACTACCTTTGGAGAGCCTTTGGAGGCTAGGATTGACTTTTTCTTGTCATCATTTACCCCAATTTGATGGATGCACCCCCTTCTTGGGCCTTTTTTCTCTTGGATATTGTACTTGTGGCTTTGACCAACATTTATTATGGATATTGTTATAGTTTGTTATGGTTTAGTGGAGTATTTTGACTTGTTTACTCCACCCTAGGCTAGGTCTATAATTTTATCATTATTTTATTGTAAAGGAAGTTGAGCTCCTCTCCTATATTAGAGAGCCTCTTGCTCATTCATTTCTCATGTTCAGATTTGAGGGAGAAATCCCACTAAGACTTAATGAAATATCTCTTGGTGCTTATGGATGGTTGACGCTAGCGATATGATGAGAAAATCTTGCTAACGCTGTGGTGTATCTTTTAAATCAACAATGTTTTCTTGCTTGGGATGATTTTCAAGTGAGCTCTTTAATTTGCAAGGTTATGTTTATCTGGTTTATGGTTGAATGGGTGGTGTATTTTCAGCTCTGATTGTATGCCCTAGGATTCCATGCTTGATGAATATTATGCCCGAATTAGTGTTGAAGATATCACTACGGCTATTCACTTGTAAATCCTAGGATAAATTTGGCCTTTCTTGGATATGGTAGGAATTGGCTCTCAAATCTTGGATGTTAGTAAGCTCTTCATTACTATCCTTGATTGACCCCATTTTCCCATTTGATAAGACATTGGTTTCCAATCCCTTCATCACCTCTATATTTTCCTTTTATAAAAACCTTGTTTTGTTAGGGATATTCTTCAAATTCACCTTTTGCCTCATTGCTAAACCCTAGCAATCCTATTAAGGGACTTTTCCCTTGAGCTAGAGAAGAGCTAGCCTAAAGAGGAGGTGTGGTGACATTGGCCTCCCTCTCAACTATCCATAAGCCATCATTGTATTTTAGCTCTTTAATCTCAAGTTATTGGTTTGTGTGGTAATAGGTGCCTCACTCTAACTCTGCCTACATAATTGAGTTTTGGCTTATGGGATCTTAAATCTGGAGGAATCACAAAAAAAATGCAGGTAGCGCATAGTATTTTCCATTAAAGATTGCTCCTCAAGGATTATGAGGAAGTTTTGGGAGATTGATACATTTGATAAGGCCTTGAGCCATTCTGTTGTGTAACAAGCACCTCAAAACCTCAATAATTGTGACATATAAGGCAAGGGCCAGAGGACAACCTTGGTGAATTGACCTAAACAGACTAATTTCGTTAGACTTGGATTGTTTAATAGAGAGAAGGTTGCAGTCTTTGCAAATAAAGTTTCCATGTAACCCAAGAAAAACGTACCAAACTTGAGCACCTTAAGCATGGCTAGAATAAACAACCAATCTACTTTGTCATAGGCCTTTTCAAAATAGATCTTTATGGAAAGGGTGTCAAGGGAAAGGCATCAAGTTTATTCCATTCATTCCCAATAGCAATTGCATTTTCCTAAATGAAGTGGGTACATATGAACCTTGTTTGTTCTTGGTGAACTATCATGGCCAAGACAAGTTTGGTGTATAAATCTAGGACTTTGGCCAGAATTTTATAATAGATATTTAGCAGGGTTCTAGGCCTCTAATTGGTGATAATGTCTGGGACACTAGGCCTTGCAATAGATCTGATTAGTCCTTTGTTGATGTGTTCCCCCATTGATTGTTTTAGGATGGCTTCTTTGTACACATTGAGCAGGTCAGATTTGACAAAATCTCATTTGTCTTTGTAGAATTCATAGGGGAACCTTTAAAGTCCTAGATATTTATCATCTTTCATTTCTGTTAGAGCTGCTGTCAACTCTCCTAGTACTTCTACCAGCTAGTCTCCATTCTAATAAGGAAGGAAAGTATTATGCTCCAAGAGCATGGTTCTATCGAGCCTTCCCAAAACTTGTTCATTGCCTTTTCTGAAGTTTAACGAAGTGAACTAAAGTTCTGATGCATCAGGCCTTTTGAACTTGTTGGGGCCATATAAGCCAAGCTGGGCTTAAGGCCATTCCAAGCAACCAAATATCCTTGGGGGATTTTAACAAGTAGCAACCCCTCTGTATCATCTTGGGTCTCAACTACATTAAATTGCCATAGACAAGCTAGTGCACTTTGGGCAATCCATTGGCCATCGAGTTCCAAAAGTTAGTGCTTTCTTCAACATAATGTGTAGATATTTGCGAGGGCCATAATTTGATCATCTAAGTTCAACAACGTCCACACCAATTGTTGAGTTGGGTCAATGCCCCAATCTACAATAATGTGGGCTTAGGTGAAATTAATTGTGCAACACCTCCCTTGTTGCACTGAGAGCAATGTTTGAAAAATCTGAATCGGACTCGGAATCGGAATCGGAATCGGAATCGGTAATGAATTGGTCATAAATCGGCCGATTTGAATTTAATGAATCAGTTTACTCAAAAATACATAAAATATTTAAATTTTAAAGAAAAAAAACATTTTCAAGATTTTAGGGCTGTTGTTATGTCCCAGACCTACTGTTTGAAGGCCAAAGAACAATCCTAGACTTGCTGTTTAGGGCTTCTTTCATCCATAGTATTGCCCACCATTTATTTTAATCCTTTAAGGTGATTTTCATGACTTTTTACTACTGCAAAGGTCACAACAAGCACAAGTTTGCTTCAAAATTGTTGTACGAGGGTTTGAACAGCTTCAACCTACGTTGCACGAAACATGGAAACGAGGAAGAAACAGGGAAACTTCGAAACAGGGGAAACATGAACCCCCCAAAATTTTGGAAATGAAGAAACGCAATATATATATATATATATATATATATATATATATATATATATATATATATATATTAAATTAATAAATGAGCAAGGACATTTAAGAAAATGAATGTGAAATATAAATCATCAATCATACATGTCAGCAAATCATTGCCTATATTGGGATCCTATGCCTCCCTCCTCTAGGCTCTAGCAGTTGCCTCTAATTCAAATTTCAAAGTTGATCCTCCAAGGACATTAGTCAACGGCTCAACACCCTACAATTTTGATGAAGCTTTCTAATCCAATCGTTAAAATAAGGTAGAAAAAGCTTCATGTGCTTAATAAGTGATTTTGCATGAGTGAGGAGTACATTTTTATTAAGGTCATGACAAAGGAGTTTATTAAGGTCATGACAGAGGAGTTCAATAATCAACACCAACAACATCAAGGTACATATAGGGGTTCATGTGCTTGATTAAATGCCAATTCCATACCCTCATACATGATAGAATCTGGTGGAAACCTTGTAATTCTGAAATCCTGAAAACTATTAAGTCAGCTGAATTCTGAATGGGATCTAAAATTCTACTTTTTGCATATGAAGTTCGATGAGGTTGGAACCACTCTCAAACACCCTGAAACAATTAATGGTAATGTTAAAAATTTAAGTAAAAGTGTCCATCCTTCACTCTTACTTTAAGAATTTAACATTACCATTAATATCACAAAATACTATTGCGTCATGGGGGTATTGCGTTGTTATTTTGAGTCTGCCGGCACCCACGCAAACTGCCAGACAAACTAGACCTACGCAAACTTCCAGAAAAACCGACTGATTTTATACATAACTCAACCGATCAGACCTTACCGAACCGGCTGATTCGTCCTCCAGATCGGCCAGTTTGGTACCGAACCGGTCGACCGAACCGATTTGCAGACCGAGTTGATTCGGTTCCTTGTTAAACCAGTAGATTGGTCGATTCTGAAATTGGTTTGGACGATTTTTAAAACTATGATTGAGAGTAGCGAGGTGCTCTATAGCCCAATATAAGAGAGATGTTGTAGCAGTGTAACGTAATGTTACCAAAAATTAAAAATAATTAAAAAATGAATGTTAGCTAATAGAAAAAAAACTAGCATAGATCCATCTTAAACCCGAATCTATCAAGCATCAAGAGGGATCAAATTTCTTGAGGTGTGAATTTTTTTCTTGATGTATAAAAAAAAATAAAAATTACACCTCATTTTGGTTCCCTCTCGGTGCTTGATAGATCCGGTTTTAGGATGGATCTATGCTGGTAATAACAACATTCAAGGTCGTTTTTAATAAAAAACCAGTAATCTTAACTTCTTGCAAACATAAAATATCCAAACTCAAATTTCTATTCCTATGACCATAGATTTTTTACAAGGGTTTGTGAGCCCCTTGACTTTCCATAATGCTTCCTTCATTGGGACTCTAGCGATAAATTTCATTTCTTCTTCATCATATCCATCTCAACCAACATCTTGAAGGAATTTGGCAAGACCATGCTAGTGGCTTGAACCCAATCATCGAGTGCACAGACCTTGGTTTGCTTCAGGAATGCCCTCATTTTTTGAGGTCATTTGAGTATTCAACAATAGACACGAGGAGTGCACCCTCTAAAGAAGAGGAGGCTTAGGAATGACATCACTTTCCTTTGCAGAAGTTGAGGCCATGGGCTTATTTGTGGACTGCCTTGTTTCAATGACAGTTTTGGTAACTTGGACTTTTTGGGCTGTGTTGCCGCCTGGTTCCACACCTGGGAAAAACGCAGCAGAAGTCTTCAAGCTGCTGGTGTGGCCTTGGGGGCAAGTCAGAGTCAAGTGCTGTCACTTGGGACTCGACTCCTCCGTCTAGGCTTTCCTAGCGAAGCCAAGGGGGGTGGACCCTAAGAATGAAAACAAAACTAAGGCGTCTAATCTAGGAGTTAGAAAAATATTTTTGATAACCAAGACAAAGAAGCAAATACTTTTGTAAAGCAAAGCAATCATTCATCAATACATCATTTGCTCTCATTCATTATCATTATCATTCATTTGCATCATTTGTCAATAGCATGAAATAACATTAATATAGACCAGTGCCTTGTAATGGAGTCAAATAAATGCATGAGCAGAAAAGTAAATGTAGTGCAAGTGTTCTTGGTTTATTTTAAAATTAATGTGAAGGTGATCTTTTTATTATGGTTGGTTGGTTCCCAATATACGCGAAGGCACGGGGGAACATGTCCGGAATTTTGCTGTGTGGCTTCCCTCTCTGGTTTGGGCTGAATCGGAGTCTCAAGGAGGTGTTCAGATGCTGTACCAACAAGGGCAAGCCTAACGGTTTCCAAGAGGTCACTACTCAGTTTTGCCCCAAGCCTTCTGGGAAATTTCCCCACGACAACAAAATGCTCGAGATGTGCCGGATTTTCACATAAAGTTTTTTTTTTTGTGTTCAGGGCAGTGTTAGATCCTATTACTAGTCATCTCCTCCTTTCTGATGTGTACCAATTGGATCAGACTGACCTGCAAGTCGGCCACAGAGCATACGGGAGAAGACCTTGGTATTTTTTAGAAAATTTTATGAACCAAAATTTTATCTTTTTTAAACCCCAAGAGTCTCTTTTTAGGCACGTACTCGGGCAAGCCCTTGCGCAGAAACCCTACTTCGGGAAAGCGAGGGGGGCGTTTGAGTTTGTAGAAAAAAATGATAAAAACTACGTTTTGAGTGAACTTGTGGCCCGCCAGTGGAACGAACCAACAAGGTTGATTTTAACCCTAGTTTGATTTTATTAATTGCAAAAAAAGAAATCTAAACTAAAAAATTGCAAACCACAAAATTTGAGTCGACACAGTTTTCCCCCCTGGGGGGATGGGGTGTGGGCGCTTGGTTAGCCCACTTGCTCTCGTTTGATGCTTTAGTTACAATATGATAGAAATGCCCCAGTCTTAAATCGACTTAGTGGCTTACAAAATAGAAGAGAAAAAGTGACCGGTTCAGGAAATTTTCGAACTAGATGCTCCGGATGGCTTGGATCCTGGAAAATTGGCCAGCAATTCTCTCTACCTGCTCTTTAAATGCTGCAAACTAGCAAGCAATAGATCAGTAAAGATGCCCCAAAACACTTTAAGAGTGTCTTTGGAACACCTCCTAAAACCCCCAAAAAAAACTAAGTTAAACTTCTAAGTTAAAATGACCGAAAGTAACCAAGCAAAACAAGCTATGGGGCTTGTCTACTTGGGATCTCTGCTAGCTTTTAATGGCTGCAAATTATAAGCTCTTCAAACAGCTAGATAAAACTTTTATAACCAGAAAGCACTACTTGTTCAAGTTATTTAAAGTATGCATGAAAATTCTAACTTTCGGAAGTAGTAAGCTAAGTTAGATCTAGATTTAGATATGACTTTGAGAACACATAAGATCCAAACACAAATCAGATCTACTTGAGGTATTTAAAGAGAGACAAGATCTGAGAAAAGCAAACCAAAGTGACCTAGAGAGTTTTGTTGATTTTTTCAAACTTTGCTGAGAAGGATGAAGGAAACAGAATGGTTCTCCGAAATTGAAGACTTTGAAACTTAGAAGTGGGACACCGAGGGTAAGATCCACCAAAGCATGCACAGATGAGAAAAACGAGAGCAAGCAAGCTATCTTTTCATCCACCTGTCAACCTGTAGCTAGCAAAACACTTGCAAAGCACCCATCAACTAGAAATGCATTGGGTCAAAAATCAAAATAACATGCACATAAGCAAATGATACATATTCATTTTAAATCTCTAACACAATGACAAATAGAAAACTAATTAAATCAAACAAGAATAATTAGCTATCCTCACAAAACTGTTACCAGTCCTTCAACTGAGCTCAGTTGATGGCTGAAAAATTACTTGAACATAGATTGCTCTTGCCACAAATCACCTCATACACAGAGATCATGGAACCACTCACAAAGCACAACACCAATGGACCTCCAAAGTCTTTTATTCATTAAACAAATAGCATAAGCTTGTACAATTTCTGCTCCTCCTCCAACTAGTGAAGAAATGAGAGAGCACCTTAATTTATAGAAAAAAATGGCCAAGTGAGGAAGGGCGCACTTGCCAAAAAAGAGTGGGAGTGGTGGCATAGATGAAGGAGAGGATGGGGCTGCATACTCCTTGTAATAAGCTGCTGTAGCAGCTACTAGTTAGCCCACGTGACAGCCATGATTATAGGCTGCCATTTCCTTGAAACGTGGGCATGCCCACTACACCCAATGCGCCCATGTGAAGGTGGGGACACACCCCCCTAATTTTGGGCTGCCAATTCTCTTGCAAAATAGCCCAAAGCTCTCCCCTAATAGTGCTGGTCGAAATCAGACCACTAATTACTCAAAAACTTTTTTATTTTCTTAAAGTCATTTTGCCAATTTTTCAATTTTTTATGACTTTTTTGGGTTTTTTGGCTTTTTGTGGAAAAATAATCACCCAAACATTAGAAAGAGTGGGTTTAGGGGTTTAGGGGGTGCTTTGAGTTAGAAAACGAACACCCCTCAGGCAAAAAAGACCTCCATACGCCACTTCTAGGCCGATTACAAATTTTTTAATTGAACCATTAAAAAATGGCCCAATTTACGGAAAAAATAAAACTTGCCGAAAATAAAAAAAAAAACCTAGGGGGACTTAGCACATGTCCATATGACTCAAAAATAACGCCTAGCATGTTCATATACATTGACCCATAGACTTTAACAACCCCTTAAGGCCCGTCAGCCTCCCCAGGCATTCCAGCTTTGGAGGAGCAGGAGAAAAACCCAAAAATTATGTTATGCACTAATGCAAGACATAATAACTAGGTGAAAAAACTCCTTGGAATACCGGACTTAGCCAAAAAGTCCTAGGGAACCAAGTCTTTTACAAAACACCATGCTAGTACGTTTTATTACAAACCCTGCAGGGCCATGGACATGTGGAGAAAAGTTAAAACCGGGGCCGCTTAAAAAGGCCAGCTGGATATCAAATCATAAAAAACGAACATGTATCATGTTCAACTCTGCCCGCTCGCTTGATAATCCAACCAAGTACAACTTAGTTGGCAACAGGCTGTCATCTCTTTGTTGCTCTGGGAGGATGTTCACACCACTTGAACCCATCTTTTATCATTATTCGAAGATGAGGCATTTTGACCTTGAGTTTGAGGAGCACAATTTGCTGGAGGACCAATTGTCGGGTTGAACAATGAGGGGACAATCCTAGATTTTGTGATTGGGACTCTGGTTTGTGAAATAGATGTTCGTAAGGTTGATATATCTCACCAGCTAGTTAAATACTTTGCCTCCGACTTTGATATAGTCAAATTATTTCAAATCTTTAGACATGTTAGTTTTCAAGTAAACATTTCTAGGGCCTAGGTTTAAAGAAGTGGGCTGGTTCATGGTATATAAAACCCCTAACAGGCTTTGAAATATGGTCTAAAATTTCCTATCATTGCATTGAAAGGCCTAGGAATTCCACCCAGACAAGGCAACAGATTTGAGCTCACTGCTTAGTTGATAAGTCTTCAAACTACAAAGATGTTCGTAAGGTTGATATATCTCACCAGCTAGTTAAATACTTTTCCTCCAACTTTGATATAGTCAAATTATTTCAAATCTTTAGACATGTTAGTTTTCAAGTAAACATTTTTAGGGCCTAGGTTTAAAGAAGTGGGCTGGTTCATGGCATATAAAACCCCTAACAGGCTTTGAAATATGGTCTAAAATTTTCTATAATTGCATTGAAAGGCCTAGGAATTGCAGCCAGACAAGGCAACAGAGTTGAGCTCATTGCTTAGTTGATAAGTTTTCAAACTACAAAGACAGAATCACTAAGATATCACGACAATCCCAAGGGCCTCGAGAAACAATAGCAGCAAAATGAATTTTCTCTTTAAATGAAAACAAAAAATACCATTTTGTCAGGGTACGGGTACTAGGCAGTGGCAATCAGAGAGCTACATCCACAATAAGATGTCTGGGAAGAATATTTCAAAACATTCCCTCTTTCACAGCAAAGACAGAATCACTAAGGTATCATGACAAACCCAAGGGCCTCAAGAAACAATAGCAGCACAATGCATTTCCTCTTTAAATGAAAACCAAAAAACCCTTTCATCAGGGTACGAGTACTAGGCAGTACCAATCATGTGGCTCACAACTTCTTTAATCCAAGCCTTACAACTCTGGTGGAATTTGATTGATAAAATTCTTGAGTGTCTCTTAAATGGCCTCTATAATCTTCTCATTGATTTGGTATTTAGTGTGTTCAAGAAAAATTAACAATATATAAAGAGTCAAAGACCCGTGGTTTTAGTCTTTTAGAAACCTGCATCTTTTGACAAAGTACAATGCTTGTAAGGTTGTAACTGATCTAGTTGGCTCGTCTCTAAGAAAAGGAAAGAGCTACAGGGTATTTAACTTTTGTTTTGATTGTCTGAGGCTTGAAAATGGTCTAGAATTTGAGAGTTTCAAACTTTGGTATAACAATATAAATAGGATGTAATGTTAGCTTATAGTTTGTGGTTTGCTAAAGAGCACTTATTCATGTAAGTTTGTTTAATACTGTCTTTAATGTTTTCTAATTGTTCTTAATCAATACTTTATCCCCAAATTTCATAGCATCAGAGAGCTGCATCCACAATAAGATGCCTGGGAAATGTATTTCAAAACATTCCCTCTGGTACTATACCCATGATTTGGATGCAGTTTGCTGTTTGCATGACAGAAATCAAACTGTAAAGTGGACACCTATATAGTTCTGAAAAGGTGGTTGTATGAAGCTGTACAAAGTTACAAACGTTAGTCCAAGGTTATAATTAGTTTATAGTATATAGACATGGGGATAATTACATTATACTATGCATGTTTATTCCATATACATAATAGACAGAAGCATAAAGAAGCTAGCATTGCAATACCATGAGATTGTGATGATATCTTCATTCCATATGCATACCATACATCACATACCCATGAGACGGAGATAACGTCATAAATTTGTTGATGACAACAAGGAGTACAAACGATCCGACATGATGCAATTCACTACTTACTGTAGTCTGACTCTACTAGTCAGACTTTATATTTATGTCCTGTAATTCTGTCCTCTCTCAAAAGGTGTGAATTTTATTATAAAACAGTGTTGTAGATATTGACTTTTCTTATAAAACATTGTTCTAGATAATTGACTTTGAACATTTGATTAATATTTTTGGATATGCTGATTGATCTAGTTAGTACTTGGTTGACCTTTCTCTTGTTTTTTGTTTTTTGATTGATATGCTTTCAATGAACACCAACAAGTAGCAACTATTTGATGTGAGATATTACAATGTGGAAAAAGGGGTCTCACAGGCTACGAGAGCATCCTTTGGCTAAGCAGACACAATTGAGGGGTATCTATTCTGCCAAAGTCGCTTGTGACTTGCACTTGGCCCCATCTGCAAACACAAGCATAAGCACTAGCACTATCACAAGTGGCCCACGAGGGGCAAATGTCTTTGGGGAGATTTGAACCTTGGTGGAGGCATCAATGACACCTCACTTTCATGGAGCCGACAAGCCTCCTTTGACATTTCTCATGTGTGTTTGACTAAATCACAAACATGTTTGTTTGGTTGAACATCTTCCTGGTTGGTTGAATGGTTTACCTTCTGTCTGATATGTTGTTTGTCTGAGTAACCTTCTGTGATGCATGATTGATCTTTATTTTTCTCAGTTAATCTTTGTAATGAACACCTAATGTTGTTTGGTTCCTCTGTTTCACCCAACTGGTTGATCTTCATCTACAAGTTGGTTGGTATCCTGTTTGTTAGCTGGTTGACCTGTGATAATAGTCAGTTGTACTTGTAACTTGTAGTCTAGATTTCAATCTGTCTAGGCTAAAATGATAAATCTCACTGAAATCCTGCAAGTGAAATTGAAAGCCGTTCCCAGTTTTGAACTTTGTCACTTTTGAATTCTTATGATAAATATCAATCATTTGTAATCAATGGGGCTAGTTTTTGGCTTTTTCTCAAAACTTCTAATTCTGACTAGCTGGGGATGGGTTTCTTAAGGATACCTTTTTTTATATGGAAAAATCATAATTTCCTTTCTTGCAAAACAAAATTACATATATCAGATCCCCTTGGCATTCAAAATTGAAAGCCTTTCTCAGGTTCTGTGAAGGGGCACTAAGATGCCATCTTTCAAAAATGTAGTTTAACTCAGGACTTCATTTTCATGATCATAGTTTCTAAAAGATATCTGTTAAGGCAGAGTGTTTATTTTTCTTATAATTTGAAAGCATTTATAACTACAAATAAATAGATACTTATCTTTACCAAATATTCATGTTTCTGATTTTGTGTTTTTTAGTCACATCTTGTTGTTTGAGTTTGTTGATATTGCATATCATTTTTTACTTCCCCTTACATTTAATCACTTAATATTAATTCAATTATGTGGTTATTTTTTTGGCCTAAAGTTTAAACACTGCATATTTTAAACATAAATTGTTCCCATTTCTAGCATGTCAGATAAGTATTTTTCCAAATGCTTTTTTGCAGAGATTGGATGCTAAATATGAATTGGATCCTTCAGCAAACAGTTTGTTATATGATATTGTGCGTAAGGAGATTGAAGAGAAAACAGCTAAGGGTTCTTCTAGTTGCACAAATGCCCTACTGTGGCTGACAAGGTGAAATATGCTTTCGAAGAACATATATATTTCCTCCTTTTGTATTGTAAGCCACATGCAGCAAATATACTGAATTTATCTTAATAAGCTTCATGCTTGTTCTTTATTTTTATTTTTATTTATTTTTCAATGGAACACATCATGGGAAACCCTCAGGTACTTCCCCTCATTTCGAGGATGGTACCCAAGGTAAACCACCGGCCCTGATTACGGGGCCTAACCCGGTGGGGACATCAAGTGAGGCCCTGCATAGCCCGCACCTGGGGATTTGACCCCGAGACCTTCTGCTTGCGATTACAGCACTCAACCACTTGAGCTAACCCATCGGGCTTCATGCTTGTTCTTTATGTGTTGTCTCATATGAATTTAGCATGCCAACTCTTGCATTGAAATCTAACCTGATTATACCATTGGACAAGCTTTCTAGAGAATTTTTAATATTTTGATGTATCAAAAATATGTTTCAACTTTCTTTGCATGAGCCTGTTAATCCATTCAACTGGATTGCATTGTCATTTCACCCTGGCATGATAAATCCTCTATATGACTCAGCTCTATGATGGTATGACTATGCATGATTACAATAGAGTTGGAACTTGTGAGGACTTGAAAACTGTAATTGGCACAAGGTCAGATACCTAGGATGTTTGCAAAGAACACATGACTATTTGAAGCATGATTATGTGGTGGTTAAATCCATTGGATTTCAGTTACAGTGAGCCAGGGCCACCCCATATTTTTAACAGATGTGTTAAAACATGTAAACACAAAGTTCACCGTTCGGGTTTTGAAATTGCAGTATATGATTTGAGTTGTCTGCTTTGAATGAGGCCAACCTTTTGTCATAAGAGTTTTTGGAAGTTAAGAACTTAAATACCCTTCCGGACAAGACCCTTGCAAGCCGGAAACCTTTTGCTTAGAGTTCATGTTTCAGGGGTTTCTATTCTGCCAAAATCACCTAGGACTTTCATTTTGGCCTTTTCCTTCTTCCTAGGACAGACCACCATGTCTCAAGTAACTGCAAGATATCACAAGATAGCACAACAACATGTTCCCCAGGGGATTGAGCTGAGGTGGTTCTTTAAGGGTTGTAGATAACGGGCTACTGAGGGGATCATCAGTTCTTTTGTCACCATCCTGTTATCTTCCATGGTTGCAGCTTGTTATAATTTTTCAGTGTTTTCTTCATTTGCCAATATGTAGCTTGAAATTACATGCAACCATAGATTACACACTGTTGCTGTTGTCAATGCTGATTGCTCCCCATTCAGTGTTTGAAGTTGTCAGGACTTGATCCTATGGTCTGAAGGAAACTTGGATGTAGCTGGAACAACCATCTAAAAACGAATGAAACTTAAGAAAGTTGGATTGGCAACTCCCTGAAGAATTTCTTTTGTAAAAGGTGATGCAAAAAGGTTCTGTCTGTCACCCTATCTATCATTTGGAAACCCATGTAGATATGCAACTTTTCATTTTTCTACTTTACCACTACAATGGGTGACATATTTGCTTTTATCTACCTGAAATTTGAATAATAACTTATGTCTCTTGTAGATTCTCTAATTCTTCTTTTGGTGCCTTCTTTTTCTTAGGGTTCATTTGAATAGCCTTTGCCAAATTGATTTAACATCTGGTTGTAGCTGAATTTTAAGATTGCGAAAAACTTGTGGTATCTTCTTTGAATCATGGTAGCTAAAGGAGAACTTATCTGCAAAATTCTTAGAATAGTGTGTGCTCAATTTTTCTTGGCCCCTAGTTTCATCTTTTTGTGAGTATCTTCTGTTCATTCTTTTGTAAATCTTTCTTGCATGAGCTCAACATTTGCTTTGGGTTGGTTCCTTGCTCTAATAGTGTTGAATATACAAACTTATTTTGATGACCGATTATTCTTAAGCATTAAATTTTCATTTTTTTGAGCTCTTCTCCCATTAAAGTGTTGTTGTTTGCTTTGGCGCCAGACCCTAGATGTTTCTTAGAATATGCCAAACACTATGCTGATCATTGACATGTTTGTCTTTCTTCCTCTAGGCACCATATATATGCAAAGCCTTTGATCATGGAACCAAGAATATGGGGCAAGATTTCATTTTATTAAAATTGATGTTTGAACATGCCAACTTTATATTTATCAGGCTGCTTAGATGATCGCACTGCAGACATGGGCTTGCTAGATTATGGTAACTTCGGGATGTCCTCCATGATTCTGACGCCTTGCATGGAGGTACATTAGCAGTATAGACATCAATATGGAGTAGAGGGTGAGATGCACTCTACTCAGTGGCATGAGCCCATCGGTGGCTGCATGCGGAACTTTCGGGGTGATTTGACCTTTGCATGCATGAGTTTTGCATGACCTTAGTGATCATTGGATGCATGCAAAAGTAACTTTTGCATGCACCAAGAATTAGGGTTTTAGTAAACCTAATTCATCGGTGAGATTATTTATAGAGGCAGGGGGTCCCCAGATGAGGTTGCTCAGTTGTATTATCAGAGAGTGATAGTGCTGGAGAGAGGAGGGCGCAGTTGTGCATGCAGGGCGACTTTCTGAGAGAGAGAGGAGCTGCTGCAGGAGCTAGGGTGGTCAGATTTGAGCTGGATCAGTGACGATTAGCTCCAGAGTCACTAGGCACCCAGTACTGAGAGCTGAGATAGCTCATCAGTGTGATTTCTGCTCAGTTTAGAGGACATGTTCACTTGGAGGAGGGCACATTTCTTAAGGAGGGAGAAGCTCATTTGGAGCCAGATCGACTGATTCAGAGTCTGAGACTTCCAGGATAGCCTTGCCTCAGCATTCAGGGAAGGTTAGGGATGATCAGAGCTCAGATCTACTGAGATCCGGTCCGATACGAGCATCAGAGATCCAGAGGGGAGGGCGCACTTCTGCATGCAGTGGAGGTCGCATTCTTCAGAGGGTTGTCTTCAGAGAGAGCATATCAGAGCAGTGTGATACAGAGAGGTAGATCAGTCAGAGGCACCTGCAGAGATACTCAGATCCAGTTTTCCATTTAGGGCTTACTCTTCCAGTGCATGCATCAGTTGATGCATGCAGATCTAGAGTCTGTCCGGTTCAGGGATTGAGTTACCTTTGAGGTAATCCTGTATTGTACTTGTCCATTTATATATATGCTCTGGGCTCACGATAGAAGATAGCCCCACAGTTTGCTGGTTTTCCCCGGTTGGGGTTTCCAAGGTATATTTGGTGTTTGTGTGATTGCATGTGTTTTAGCTTGGTAAAGGGATCTAGCTGTTGAGTATATATTTATATGAGTATGTATTGATATTGAGACTCAAACTGCTTGAGATCTCAGGGTGATTCAGAGGGAATAGTGATCTCTGAATCAAAGATTTACAGGGCCACTGCATGAGGACCACTTCAATGCCCCCATCTCTGTGTGTCGATTCATGAGCCCCAACATTGGGGTGCACAACACTTGTTGTAGAATCCAAGAGGTAGTGCCTCAAGAGGCCTTCCTGCATCCCAAATTCTATCCTTGTGTGTGCCCACTTCAACATTTTGTGTGGACGCCTACAACTAGGAACGCCAACTATCAACCAAGACCATTTTGGAAGGCCGATTGTCTTTGTAACTGAGTGTTGGCAACCACAATACGCCTACAAGAATTCAAACCATCACGTTGAACTGCTATGGAAGGTCAATAGTAATAGTCTTGACGCACTTGTCTAAATACTTGTACATACATATTGTGAGCTCTCTTAGATCTTTAGTCACCTAGTAAATAAGACTTTGCCTCACTGTTCTCCTTAGAACTTTGTCATACAAGATTTCTCAATTTCTCCATTCTTGTTGGTTGTACAATCATGTATTTCTCTGTTTTGATGATTAATGGAACAACTTTAATGCTATATCCTAAACTCAATTGTGAATGTGTACGCAATCAGTTAACATAGGAGGAGGATTGCTTGTTTGTTTGGCATAAATTGTCCCAATATCTAAGTCAACAATTCCACAGGGAACATGTTGTAGGGGGTTGGACTACCTCTTGGGGTTTGAAGGATTTGGGGTCTGAAATGGTGTTTCTCTATGCATACCTCTTGGTGCTCGTGTCCATTGGGAGCATTGGGAAGAGAAAGATGTGATCCTCTGAGTAGTGTCTCATCGAGTGAGTGGTCAAAGTATGTAAGATCTAAGCCTGAGTGCCTTCCCATTTATAATGCCAAGCATTGCTGATCCAGATAACAAAAAAATGGAGAGTGAATAATGAGAGTCTCCAAAGAAGTAGTGGAATCGATCATGTATCTCATAACGCCAAGGGCATCTAAAGATAAAATGCTCCTTTGTCTGTTTTCTTCCTATGGTAGATGTGGCATAATCTATCATCCTGTGGAATTTGATGCTCAATGTTCACTTGAAGTTGATGAGAGTCCTCTTTGAACTGGCTTAAGGGGGGCTTGAGCCTATGCATCAAGTGCCAAAGCATGTAAGGGATTCAAACTATGAGGCCATCCCTAAGCTCTAGGAAATGCTCTGCATAAAAGGCCATCTTGGCTCTAAATTCCTAGGAGGGTCGATCATGTTAAACTTGCCTAGTTTAGCTTGGTTAGTTTTCTTCGATTCACGAGGGAAGACACAATGAGTGGGTTCATCCACATGTTTGTACAACAATTATGGCAGCAATTTTTCTCGGGTTCTTGTGCGAGATAGAGTGCGAGGGAGGCGTAGTTATGTAGGGAGTAGAGGGAAAAGCATGTAAGGGCTTCAAACTATGAGGCCATCCCTTAGCTGCAGGAAATACTTTGCATAAAAGGCCATCTTGGGTCTAACCTCCCAGGAGGGTCGATAATGTTAAACTTACCTAGTTTAGCTTGGTTAGTCTTCTTCACTGCATGAGGGAAGACGCAGTGAGTGGGTTCATCAACAGGTTCGTAGAACAACTATGGCATCAATTTTTCCTGAGTTCTTGTGCGAAATAGGGTGTGAGGGAGGCATAGTTATGTAGGGAGTGGAGGGCACATGCATACCTCTTAGTTTATTTCTAGTTTTTCCATTGTCGGTTAAACTCATTTCATTGGTGTTCCAAATTTAGCTAGTTCTAGTTTCATTTTAATTTATAATTTCATTCAGTTTAGTTCAGTTATACACATGCACGATCTATTCTTATAGAAGGGTGCAAATCCCTAGGTAGTTAGATTGCTTGCATGAGGAGTTGAGTGAGGGTGCATATCCCAAGGAGCATGCATGCATATATGCCACAACGATCCTTTGGTTGGGATGCACAAACTTTGATATTTTTGTTCATGTAGGAGGGGCATTGGTTGTATTGATTAGGGTTAAGGTTGATTTTGTCATTCAGGAGCACTTCATGCACAAGTCTAGATATTGTAATGAACATTATATATATATATATATATATATATATATATATAACATCAAATAAATAAATAATAAAATAAATTAAGTGTCACATCCTAACTAATAGTGATGTCCTTTAGATAGGTCATGTCCCTTTGTTAGGACACATTGTGTCTTCCCTTGTCTCATTCTATAAAAGAGAAGAAGGGTGCACCACTGGGTTGGTTAATGAGTTAGAGATTTGAGCTTTTTCTTTGTGAATTTATTCATTACTGTTAGTAGAATACATATGTTGTTTCGAGAGTTTGAATCTGTGTGTTTGTTGTTCATATTCTTGACAGTATATGTTGGTAGGTTAACATACTTTATAACTGTTATTTTGATTTGTGTTTTCAAAATAACAGTTATACAATAGAATTTGTTTACCATGGTCTGATTTTTTACAAATCCAAGTGACTTGGATATACTGCGTATAAATAACCCCTTGTCCCCATATTTTATTTGGGAGTTTGCTAGAGTCTAATTGGACCCCAACAGAGAGTGAAGATCCTCCTCCTTCGTCACATCATCAGATGCAAGTAAATAGTCCCTCAACGCATCTTACTTGTAGCGTTTGTTGCTTGACTCTTTCACCTTGAGATTGTATTCGCCCTTGTTTCACTTCTACATCGCATTCAGAGTTTTGCTGACTCAACAAAGGGATGGGACCAATATCTGTACTTGGCCTACTATTTATCGGAGTCCATTGCCTTAGCCAGCCCTTCAGGCCACACTTGTTGTTGGTACGCGGGGGTCTCATATCTTTTGGAGTTTGTTGGTATTGCGACAAACATGCTTCCTTTGTTTAGATACTCCCTAGACACACATGGACACCTCTCACATACTGTGCAGGAGATGAATAGGATCATCCGAGATGATATCTATTGGTAGTTTGTGTAAGGCACTTGGATCGACCCTCATGGTGGGTTATGTCCAAAGATGGCCTTCTATGTCAACCACTTCATGGATTTGAGGGACGAGCTCATTATTTGGCCCCATTACACACTCCACTATTGGGTGTATGTTTTTCATATTCTCTTTGGCTTGTTCAGGGTGGGCTCTCATAGACTTAGAGTGGAGACAAATCACTAGATTGATCGATCTGCCAAGATCTGCCATGTGTACCATCTTTTGAGATTAAGGAGCTCTTCATTTTTTGTTGCTCGGTTGATTGATATTTGAGGTTGCTTCTATTGTTTTTAAAGGAGCTTCTTGTCAAAGAGCTTCAAACTTTGGCCAATTTCTTTAGGCTCCCCAACTAGAAATGTTTGGCCTTATACTTGCAGGAGGCGCTTCGGATTTGCTCCCTCAGCCTCTAGTCACATCCACATCCTTGACCAACTTCCACTTGGCGGATCACTTCCTTTTTCACGGTGCTCCCATCTACTAGGGGCACCAAACTGCCAAAGGGTAGGTGCACGATCATCTTGTTTAACCCCCCATATTTGTGTGGGCACGAAGGACCACCTCCACCTTTGCGGGACCCCAACGACATTGCCAACCTTTGTCCCACACTAACAGTCAATCGATACTGTCCATATTGTAGTGATGAGCCTCCTCCTCCAAGCAGCAACACATTACATCAACGTAATGAGCCAATCAAGGCTAAATCCTATATAATAGGACCTCCTCCTCCATGTCAGTATCAACAAAATCGTAACCATTGCCACTACTATCTCCTCCATCCTCCTCCTCCTCTACACCCAATATGAGATCTGCATTTGCTGGTGTGGAGGATGACCCCTCAAGAGGATCACCATCATCAAAAGTGACCGGCTCTAGCATTGGTTCATCAAGATCCAAGTTGGCTAATGCCAACTCAACATAGCTGTCCAAACCCATATCATTAGGAAACACATCCCTCGTCTTTGTCTTTCCATTCAATCACTCCTGCCTCTTCCTATAAATAAGATGAAGGTTGGAGTGCACATACACCATTTTCTGTGCCCTCAATTGCTCAAGCCTGCCCTTCTTCAAACTGTACAAATTCCCATATGTGCTCCAATTCCTCTCGCAACAAGAGAATGAAGTAACCTGAGAGAGGATCCTCAAGGCTAAATCCTATAGAATAGGACATGCTGCCCCATGAGTTCCCCACCAAGCATAGGCCTTCTAAGTCCCCAAATATCCTAGTGCTAGTGGAAAAATCTATGAATTCCTCCTCCACCTCATCAAGGGATGCTTTATCATGAAATATCCTTCTAAATGGTTCCTTCCTCACGGGTATAATCTCTCCATCCCTGTGAGGAGGGGATCTGTGTGAAGGCCCACCATTGAGCCATTCAATATTGTAGTACTTGGGATTCAAAGAGTGAGCCAAGTAATGCAAGGTTGTGCAATTCTTATCCCACCTAGTGATAAGAATATCACGTATGGTGATGAATAAGATCTCTACTAATGTTCCATACTTAGGGCACTCATTTTGCAAAATAATGGTCTTCATAGACTCAATCATGGAATCCCACCCCTCATAATCATCTCCTAAGATCGGTTGGTTTGTGTTTGCAATCGCAACAATAAATGATAGGGTTCATGATCTTAATGGTAAGATATACCCTCTCCCACCAACCATCATCTAACACTATATCCTTGACCTTTTTTTTAGAAGTTTGATCTGTCTTTCTCCAAAAAGACCAAAACCCTTAAATAACCATGGCTCCAATAGCGGTCTTGACCTCCCTCAACCTCTTAAGCATGATGAATGTGGAGGCAAATTGAGTATTTGCAATCTTCAACACTAATAGATGTGTACTCTTTATAGAATGTGAGGGCATTGATATGGTTTTGAACAAAATTGCGGATATGGCGTGCATCATCAATAAGACTTCCCATCTGTGCCACATCTAGAGCAATAGATTTAAGTGCTAGATTTAAAGAACGAACAATAAAAGTTGTCCAAAATATCTGTGGATATTTAGCTTCCACAAGCATGCCAACAACCTTGCAATTTGGGGCATTATCTGTGATAATTTGCACACAAGAATCAAATTTAATGAACAACTCACCCATATATTGTGCATCCTTGTATTGTCCAAGAACATCCATTGCTTTCAAGAAGTCTGGTCCATTCTAGGAAGCCACCATGAAATTGATGAGTGGATGACGTGCCGCATCCGTCCATCCATCGGAAACAATACTAACATCGGATGTGTGCCATGATGATTTAATAGGCTTTAGGATTTATCCACTTCTTTCTTTTCCTTAACCAATAATGTGGTTCTAAGCTTCTCTGAACTCAGAGGCACATACTTGGTTGGAGCTTGTTCAATTAGAGATTGACACATCTCAATAAACAAAGGAGATTGTGCAACATTAATCGAAATGAAGTTAAGATAGAAAAAAAACCAATGGTAAGATCAACCTCATCTCGCTTCTCTTGTTGATAGATCTTGTCAATTGGACCAACATTTGAAGCTGCCCTTTTTTTTGGTGGCTGAATTGAATTTCGAGTCCCACTCCCAATTCCAAATTTGCTACTGCTAGATGGCTTCCTCAAGAATGGAAGATCTTCACTTTTATGTTTCCCACTTGTTGTTGCCACCTTCCCTGAGCCAACCTTTTCCTCTCTTTCCAATTTTTTTTGTTTGCTAGCATTGATTTTTTTACATGCGTCCATAGTCAGTGCCCAACAAATGGCCCTTGACATGGTAGTAGGTGATCTTGAATGATATTTTGCAAAAACTACATTGCCAAAGAACATTCCCTCCCTTGGCAATCCTTGCCTCAGGTCCTTCTTGTCTTGTTATATACTTCCACAGTGGATATTTCATTTCTTGTGCTTCCTTGCAACAACGACATTATTTGTAGCATTCAAAGCTGCAACTTTAGCTCCACTTGTAGCAGATGGAGAACTAATGCTGGGAGAAATAGATGCACTTGGAGGAGGGGGCAAACAACAACTTGCACATTTCTCCCTTTTCTTTGACCTTTACCAGCTGCCTTTGATGTTTGAGCCATGATTTTTGTGGAAGGATTCAACAAAAACCCTTCTCTAATGACAAATTTGTTGCCTTCAAATCACTTGGAATGCATTGGAATGATCTTCAAACCCGTTTTTCACCCTTCACCTGCAAAAAACTAACCCTACCTCTCTTTCACAACAACCCAAAGTGAAAAATAAAGATGAAAACACGGTTCTATGAGGTCTGCGACCTCTTTTCTTTCCCACACATGTTGTACACGTGGACTAGGGTATGTGTCCGACACTTGTTTGGCATGTGTCCTGCTCTAGGACATGTGCCAAACACATGTTCGACACGTGTCCTGTCGTGTCCGCATTTGACACGTGGGATATAGACATTGGGGGGGGGTCAATGTGTCATGTGACTTAGTTATTAACTAACTCCCTTATTTTATTATTGTTGATTTTTCTCATAGAGTTAGTTACATGAGAACTCTATTATATTGTTTTCCTTAGAGATAAGGATGATTATTTTATTGTTTCTTTCAGGAGAGGAAATTGGATCTCAACAACTCATTGCAACTCTTAGTAAGGAGTTTGTTGAGGAGGTTAGAATTGTAATATTCTATTCTATTCCTTAGAGAAATAGTAAATCTAGGAGAATGGATGATATTTTATTGTGAAAGGAGATGGAGCTACAAGTCTATTAAAGGATAGCTCTCTCCTTCATTTGTATGGTTGGATTTGTGGAAGAGCTCCTCTCTTGAGCATCATTGAATATCTTATTAAGGTTAATGGAAAGCTAAGGGCTTCATTCTAAAGTGTGGCTTCACTTATTTTCCAAATTGATGAATGTATGGTTTGTTGGAAATTACCTAAATTAATTATACTGTAATAGAGACCTTGAGTACACTACCAACTCTGAAGGAGAAAGGATTTAAAAAGGTATTCAATTGATCTTTCAAGCTATTTTTATCTCCACATTTGGTAGCACTTTGTCATATTATTTCAATGAAAGGTTGCATAGTGTCTTTTAACTTGGAGTAAAATCACACTTTATTTACTTAGTACATGCATAAATGGAGTACTCCTAAATGGACCCATATAACTCTTGTTTCCAACAAATATCATTTATCATTCACAGGTGAAAAGTTGTATGTTGTAACAATACTTCTCACTGTCCCTTCTCGTCCATTTAACCCTCTTGACTCTTTAAATGACTCCATTCGCCTATTCTTGATAGGCAATGGTCTCTATGCTTTCATCACCTTTATATTTCCTATACTATAACTGTTGATGTAAATGTAACTTCAGAAGATATTCACTTGTAGTTTATATTGATATTATTATTGTATTTTATTTATACCTCCGATGGAGACGTTTTTCCTCTGGTCAGGGATGTCATTATTATGTTTGGTCATGCAAAGTCATTGAGGTAAAACCTCCATTGTAAGTCGGGGCGATAGATCCCCTAGAGTCAAATGTAAAAGGGTTATTGAGTCTTCCTAGAGAAGCTGGCCTAGTCAGTTTTAGTGAGGCCGACCTAGTTAGGTAAAAGGTCAAGTCAAAAGTAAAGTATAAATAGAGAGCCTTGCTCTCTCATTTGGACACACTACTCACTCACACAAGTTCGCGTAGCAAGGGAGAGAAGACAAGTTCGCTGGTGGAGAAAGAGAGAAGCTGCAAAAGACATATTTTGGGTCTTCCACTTTTGGCTTGATATTGTATTAGTGACAAATATATCTTTGAGGAAGTTGCGGGGTTTTCTCCTTTATGGTTTCCTCGAGGAAAACTATTGTGTCTATTGTGTTTTGTTGTGCTTGTTATTCTTTCAGTTAAAGATCCTAGATAATATTGAATTAAAGTACAAACTCTAACATGGTATCAGAGCTAACCTGAAAAGAAGGTAGTGTGCAGCAGCGGGAAACTAGGGCTTCCAAGTTTGAGGTCTTCTCTCCACAGTTCATTAAGAAAAGGAGGCTAGGCTAACTCTCCCTAGGAGGGCGCATCTTTTGGAGGCAACAAAATCAAATTCCAAGAATTTTCATTTTTGACCCCGTCACTACTGCCAGGAGAAACTAGGGCTTCTTGTTCCGGGCACATTCCTCCATAGACCAGCCTAAAAAGAGGGTCAATTCAATTCGCCCTTGGAGGGCGCATTTTCCTATGGAAGCATAATTCAAATCCAAGAATTTTTATTTTTGGCCTCGTCACTACTGCCGGGAGAAAACTAGGGCATCAATTATTTTGCAAATCTGTCCACAGATTTGGGAAAAGGAGTGCATTGGACAACTCGCCTTGAGGAGGTGCATCTTCCTGTCCAATCAAAAGTTGAAGATTCCAACTTTGGAAAATTAGGGTTTCTCTGACAAACCCTAGGCCAGCCAGCTCCAGAACCAGGTTGGGCATCTCATATTCGTAAGACCTAAATCTTTGCTATTTCCATTTGAGGTACTCATTTAATATGTCTTGCCATACCAAGCTTGAGGGATCTGATAACTTCTGAGCATGGAAGTATAGGATTGTTCTTGTCCTTGAAGAAAATGACTTGGACAAATATGTTAGTGAAGAGGTTCCAGCACCAGAGGGAGATTAGGGTAAGGCTATCCACAAGAAGAACTTGTTTAAGGCCAAGAGAATTATTGCGGACTCCATTAAGGATCATCTCATCCCACATGTGTCATCCTTGAAGACACCTAAGGAGATGTTCAATGCGTTGACAAGGCTATTCGAAGGGAAGAACATCAATCGAAAGATGACATTAAGGAACCAACTCAAGAACATAAAGATCCTGAACTCAGAGACCATGCAATCCTATTTCACAAGGGTCTCACAGATCAAGGAGCAACTTGAAGCAGTTGAAGAAAAGGTAGAAGAAGGAGAGATCGTTATGATCACCTTGAATGGTCTCCCAAGATCATGGGACTCATTCATTCAAGGGATATGTTCTAGGAAGAAGTTGATCACGTTCAACAGACTATGGGAAGAGTGTACTCAAGAAGAAGCTCGACTTGTGGCACGGGAAGAGAAGATGGGAGCAAATGATGATCAAGCCCTCACAGTTCACGCTAGAAGAAACCACAACAAGAGGGAGAACCACCATCAAAATAAGAGGGAGAACTACGAAAGACAAAGAAGACCCAGAAGAGATCTATCCAATATTAGATGTTTCACATGTGATGAGAAGGGACACTACTCTAGAGATTGTCCCAGAAACAAAGGTTCCTCCAAGAAGACAAACAAGAAGAGACATCATGCTCACGCCGCAGAAAATGATGAATCTGCAAGGAAAAGAACCAGAGAAGAAGAAAGAGATAATTCTTCAAGTGATGAAGAATATGTATTGTAATGAAGGTAACCAGTTACAAGGGTTCATTCAGAAGGTTCCACCTCATAAGGTGAAGCTAGAGATGACTTTCAGTATTACATGAAAGGAATAGGAGAAGCTACTACAGAGTTGGATTCCGGAAAACAAATAAAGATCGATGCTGTATGGAAGCCTCTCATCCATTTCAGCATTGGGGACACACAAAGTCTACTCCAATACAAAGAACAAGTGTAGAATACTTGCTCAACATTTCCGATCATAAGCAAGAAAGGCATAGGACCTCATAATCAAACGATGGAGAAGAACACTCTGTCAGAGACTCCAGGAGTTCCTGCAAGGAAGCAAAGATCAAGAGGGAGTCCACCCAACAACCAAACAAAGATAAGTATTTGAATTGTCATTTCTTGTATATCAAATTACTTAAATGATATTGATCAGTTGTGTACATACTTATGTTCCTAGATTTAGGATGTGTATTATGCATGTTAGAAAAGTTGCATTAATGAACAGGATACTACCAATATGCAAGTAATGGGTAAGTGGCCTATGGTACTGTACAACATTCCATTGCTACTTATCTAGAATGAAACCTCTTTGCTAACACGTTGGGAGTAGTGCACACTCTTAACAATGTTCTAGTAGAGATCGAAGGCATCTAAAAAGTTACTGTATGGATACGGGATATGGATGAATGTTGTGTTGAAGCATTGGCTAAGATAGTTGCATGACTGTGTGAACTAAGCATAAGAATTTGTTGAAAATTATGAAATGTTTCTAATCACACAACTAAATTGACTTGTAGGAAAGATCGTGAGAAACTTGTGACGATGATTAAGTTATGACAATTCAAGAAGATCATGAAGACCGCGACATGGCAGAACCACAAGAGCTTGTAGATCCACCACGTGAGAAGAACTCCCACAAGAGGAGACCAGCATGGGTACGAGAGGCAATACAATATGCAGAGAAGTATGGCGCTCCAGATGGGATGCACAGAGAAAGCAAGAGACATAGACCATACTCCAGCTATGTGGCCCTGTTGTGTGACATCATTGATAAAGAACCTTCGAACTATGGGGAAGCAACAAAGAAGAAAGAATGGAAGGATGCCATGATCGAGGAGTACCAGTCGATTATGAAGAATGATGTCTGGGAGATAGTTTCGAGACTGGAAGGGAAGTCTGTAGTGACTTCGAAGTGGGATCTACAAGATCAAGCATGTTGCAGATGGTAGCATTGAGAAACACAAGGCAAGATTTGTGGCATGTGGCTTCTCCCAAAAAGAAGGCATAGACTACGAGGAGACGTTTGCACCTATAGCTAGATACACTTCCATCAGATCTATACTTGCATTGGGTGCAGTGATGAAATGGAAGGTACACCAGATGGACGTCAAGACAACATTCTTGAATGGTGTAGTAGAAGAGGAAGGGTACGTGGAGCAGCCACTGGGATTTGAGACACATGACAGGCAGACTCATGTGTGCAAGTTGAAAGAAATCCTTGTACGGACTGAAGCAGGCACCCAGGACGTGGTACGACAGGATGGATAGTTTCCTGATGAGCTTAGGGTTTACCAAGAGTAAAGCGGATTCCAACCTTTACTTCAAGGTTGAAGGCAAAAGTCCAGTGATAATTCTGCTATATGTAGATGACCTGTTTCTGACAGGTGAGGATGAGCTCATTGCAGATGTGAAGAGGAGGCTTGCCGCAAAGTTCGAGATGGAGGACTTGGGGATGATGCATTATTTCTTAGGCATGGAGGTGTGGTAGAGTGCGGATGGAATCTTCCTTGGACAAGGAAAGTATGCAGTAGAGATTCTGAAGAGATTCAAAATGATGGAGTGCAAGGCAATGGCCACACCAATGGCATCAAACTTGAAGCTACTGTGTGATGCTTCATCAGAGACAGTTGATGCCACGATGTACCCTCAGATGATTGGTTAGTTGATGTACCTATCGAACATGAGACCAGACATATGCTTTGATGTGAACACCCTGAGCCAGTTGCTGACGGATTCGAGACATGTTCACCTGATTGCTGCAATGCATGTATTGAGGTATCTGAAGGGTACAGTTGAATATGGGCTCAAGTATGAGGCGAATCAAAAGATTAATCTGCAGGGTTATGTTGATTCGGATTGGGCAGGCAGTGCCACAGATAGGAAAAGCACTTCAGGATGCTGCTTCAGTATGGGATCCGGTATGATCTTCTGGTTTAATAGGAAGCAGTCATGCATGGCACTGAGTACAGCCGAAGTAGAGTATGTTGCAGCTTGTTCGGCTAGTTGTGAGGCAGTATGGCTTAGGAAGCTACTGTCATATTTGTTTGATCTCCAGTTAGAGGCGACTTGTATCTTCTGCGACAACCATATTTGTGTGAAGTTGTTCGAGAACCCGGTGTTCCATGACAAGTCGAAGCACATTGAGATCAAGTACCACTATATCCGGGATATGGTGCAAAGAAGAGTAGTGAAGCTCCAGTATGTGGCGATAGACGAGCAAATAGTCGATGTGTTGACCAAGCCGTTAGCCAGAGTGAAGTTTGAGTACTTTAGAGAGAAGCTTTGTGTTATCCAGATCGAGGTTCCTCCTAAGAGGGAGTGATGACACTGGAAGACGCAGATGCACTAGAGCCGTTCTCGCATGGTGGTAGGCGTAGGTGGTCCTTGGGACGTAATGTACCTGGGGTGCTCCTGATTGTCCTCCTATGTTGGTAGATGTAAGGGTTGGTTCTCGTATGGTGGTAGGCGTAGGCGGTCCTTGGGACGTAATGCATCTGGGATGCTCCTGATTGTCCTCCTATACTGGAGACGCTGAGATGTCCACTGGTCATAAGACACTGTGTGTGCGCCTAGGAAGGATCTCACATGGTGGAAGGCGTAGGTGGTCCTTGGGACGTAATGCACTTGGGGTGCTCCTGATTGTCCTACCATGCTGGTAGACGCGGGTTGGCCATTGAGAGACGTAATGCACCTGGGGTGCTCCTGGGATGTACCCACTGGGTGGGAGACAGGTGGAATGTTGGACATGAGATGTGCATCTGGGATGTGCTCCATGTGATGATGAGATGATCTGGATATGATGAGGCGATAGTAGGAGCCGTAGGTGATTGCAGTGGCAATGTAATGACTGGTCCTGGGCTGTACCTACTTGATGGCTTGCTCACAGAGATGATGAAGACCTACATGAGGGCTAAGCCTACATCCAACATGAAAAAGGGCCGGCTCTGTAGAACTTCCTATGACGAATAGATTCGAGATACGTCACTAATCAATGATCAACAGAATGAAGATCGCTGCAGCAACGACGATGATGATCCAGTGTTGATGATGATGTTCCAGCATTAAAGATGATCCAGCGATAATGACGTTGTCCAAAATTGTGTCCAGGGTGATGATGACTGTGGCAAGAGAATACCTTCCTAGTTAAGAGGGAGTGTTGATGTAAATGTAACTTCGGAAGATATTCAGTTGTAGTTTATATTGATATTATTATTGTATTTTATTTATACCTCCGACGGAGATGTTTTTCCTCCGGTCGGGGATGTCATTATTATGTTTGGTCATGCAAAGTCATTGAGGTAAAACCTCCATTGTAAGTCGGGGCGATAGATCCCCTAGAGTCAAATGTAAAAGGGTTATTGAGTCTTCCTAGAGAAGTCGGCCCAGCCAGTTTTAGTGAGGCCGACCTAATTAGGTAAAAGGTCAAGTCAAAAGTAAAGTATAAATAGAGAGCCTTGCTCTCTCATTTGGACACACTACTCACTCACACAAGTTCGCATAGCAAGGGAGAGAAGACAAGTTCGCTGGTGGAGAAAGAGAGAAGCTGCAAATGACATATTTTGGGTCTTCCACTTTTGGCTTGATATTGTATTAGTGACAAATCTATCTTTGAGGAAGTTGCGGGGTTTTCTCCTTTATGGTTTCCCCGATGAAAACTATTGTGTCTATTGTGTTTTGTTGTGCTTGTTATTCTTTCAGTTAATGATCCTAGATAATATTGAATTAAAGTACAAACTCTAACAATAACAACACGGGCTAGAGCTAACTCTCTACTTTAGCTTGTGCCTCCATTGCCTAGCTTTAGCAATCCTCTCTTAGGGACACCCCCCTTGTGCCAAATGAGAGCCAACCTAAAGCAAGAAGAGGGTAGTGTGGTGACATTGGTTCCCCTCATGAGTTGCCCATTTTCTTGCACCAGTCTTACACTTTCTAGTGTAAGTGCAATATATATTGGTAACAGGAACAACACCAAAAGCATGAACCTTCTAAGGTATTTTTTTCATGATGCCAATATCTCTTGTGTTCGACCCTAACTTCATTATTCGTTCTATTATATCATAGTTATTTTGAAGGCCTTCTAAGGTATTTTTTGTGATGCCAATACCCCTTGTGTTTGACCCTAACTTCATTATTTGTTCTAGTATATCATAGTGTGTTGAAGGAAACTCTTGTGCCTAGTTAGTGATTTACATCGCTTTGTCAAATCTCTCAATTTAACATCTTGCTTTGTTGAAGGAAAGGTGTATCTCCTTCTTGTTGGTGCTCTTCTCTGTTTGGTTTGCAACTCCACGACATAGGTAGACTGAACGACCTTTTGTGCTTGCTCCAACAATTTTCATGTAAAGACAAACATCTGTTCATCGTTGGAATGGGAGTGAACCTCCTTAGAAGATTCTATCAATGGTCCTTTTTGTCTATTTTTTTCCAAACCATTTTGCTGTAGGTGTGCTTTATTATGGGCATTTTCCTCATCTTCTTGTTGTCACAACGATTCACCTCGTTTTGCTATGAAAATAAGGTTGCAAATTTGATAGAACCCCTTTAAAATGTGTAGTGTGGATTTGAGCTCATCTTGTCCACATACCATGCAAAGTTGAAGTATGTGGATGTTATAGATGTAGTTCTAGGCATTGTGTCCCCATATTTTGTAGAGGTAGCATCTCATTGCTTGGACATTGTTATTGTTAATGTTTGTTGCTTGGACATGGAAAACAACATTATTTTGAGAACTTCCAAGGTCTCTAGTTTCAAGCGTTGGCTGAACCACTATTGCTTGAATTGTTGGAATGTTTTGTATGATAGATTGTGCTATTAGCACAATGTGTGCTGCCTACAGTGTTGCTGGTGCCACTTGAGTTGTTGTTGAACTTGTTGGATCCAATAGATTCTCTTGTTTTCCATTTTTTTTCTTCCTTTGGTCCATATTTGGGTTACTTGGACATCAGACATGACTATGATCATTTGTATTATGGATCTTGTGAAATCTCTCTTTGTTCTTCTTCACTTGTTTGTCCAACGTTTCTTTTAAGCATTTCATACATATGCTTGATGGTCTATTGTTCACTTATATTATCTACATTAATATTGGTCACATGGTCTTGGGATCCCTCTTTGTTAGTTGAGGGTTCTCTCACTAGTTGTAAGTTAAGATTGATAACCATATCTTGTGGGTGGATAGGATCAGTTGACTATGTTCTCTTTATAGAAGGTGGAGACTAAGAAGCATTTCATTTTAGATGTCCCATTTCCTACGAGATTGGAGTGAGATTCCACTCAGATATTCGAGCCGGTCCCTTGAGGCTTTTGTTGTTACCCCTATCACAAGGTTTTAGCTCTTTATCTTTGAGAGATGTGCCTTGTGTGATTTTCAGCCAATGCAAGTGTGAAGCAGCCAATGGATATTCCATTCGTAGGTATGGATGATACTAGATTAGTAAGGAAGTGTATCCTTTCTCGAGTGTCCTTCAGACCGTTTAGATATTCCACGAGGCAACCTAGGTATGCTAGCTTTGGCACTTGATTTAGGGAGAGGGTTACACCCTCCTTCCAAACTCAAATGTTGCAGATAAATGCTCATCACTAGATTTCCCCTTTCATGAGGGATAGCCTTGGATTTAAGGAGACTTTCAACAAGGTGTACTTGGCTTCCCCGAAGATAGTCCAACTTAGCCCTCTTAGCCAAAGCCATTCTTTGAAAGGCATTAGGCTCAACATTGGTGCTTTCATGGTGGCTGATGGGGCTTCACGCTCATATGATTCTGATGCATATTAGGATTTATTTCTTTTCTTGGTCTCTACTTGTTATTCGATCACCTTCTCTACTATAGGAGCTCTTGTTCTTCCTCTTCTCTTTCACAAGGGTTTCTACTTCATTGTCTAGGGTCCACCCTGTTGTAATTTTTTTATTTGTCCTTTGACTAGTCTAGGTTCTTGTTATCTTTCCATTTCAAGAGATTTCTTAAACACTTCTGCATTCCCATTGTTGCTTGATGTACCTGGGTCCCATTGACCTAATTTGGTCATTTGCAAACGTTATTTTTTTTCCTTGGTAGTATCCTGAGCCATTGAAACTGCTGTATTGTGTTCTTCATGTCACCTTTTGGACATTTTCATTGTCCCATTTGTATTGTTCATGTTTCTATCTTGGGAATGCATGTGACAATTGTTGTAGATGGTGTTCTATTTGATTAAACTTTTGTTCAGTCATTGACAGTTGTCTCACTCTTTAGCCTACATTTTTTGGTTGCGTGCCATCAAGTTGGTTTTGCACCTCATTTCCTCAACAATTTCAAAGGATTTCCAATTTGTGTCGAGTTTGTTGGGCCTTGATTTGTGCTTAAGAATTAATTTGGTCATTTGCAAACGTTATTTTCTTTCCTTGGTAGTATCCTGAGCCATTGAAACTGCTGTATTGTGTTCTTCATGTCACCTTTTGGACATTTTCATTGTCCCATTTGTATTGTTCATGTTTCTATCTTGGGAATGGATGTGACAATTGTTGTAGGTGGTGTTCTATTTGATTAAACTTTTGTTCAGTCATTGACAATTTTCTCACACTTTAGCCTACATTTTTTGGTTGCGTGCCATCAAATTGGCTTTGCACCTCATTTCCTCAACAATTTCAAGGGATTTCCAATTTGTGTCGAGTTTGTTGGGCCTTGACTTGTGCTCAAGAATTAAGTCTCAAAATTAACCTTTTTTCCATGAAAAGTCTCAAAATGAACCTGTCTATCTTCTTGACCTATTTCATTTGATACTCAAGATTCTTAAACAAGTGTTTCATCTTTGCGTCATACTTTTGGATGGACTTATTTTGCCCCTACACATTTTTTGGGTAATGGAATGCAGAGGGTGTTGTTTGGATATGGATAGATGCTGAAGTGCATGAACACGTTGCTCCATTTTGGAATATTCCATGTTTGGATTTAGGTAGGTACTATGTCAACACTTCAATATTTGAGAAATGATTTGGACTCAGCCATATCATAGTGGTAGCAACGTCTTGTCTTGCTTCCAAAACATGTTTAAACTTCAAAGTGAACATATGATATTACTTGCTTGGTCATTCACATAGATGGAGTGATCGTAGTTAGAACACACCACTGTAGGGTTGGAACAATGAACATCATCAGTGATCATGTGCAGGTTTATGAACAGTGTGGACTGCATTATGGGTCTTGGCTCTCGCTAATCTTTGTGTAGTTGTTGCTCAACACCTAGGTGATATCTCTCTTGTTTCTATTGGATACATTTGTTTGTTGGTTCTTCTCATCAAACTGGTCATTGACATAGATGGAGTATTCCTTGTTAGTGCAATGAATTGTAGGGCTGAACCAGTAAACATTGTCAATGATTGAGTGTGGATTTCTCAGTGGAATGTGTTCTGGGTCTTGGGCCTTGGCTCTCACCCCTCTTTAGGTAGTTGATACTGAGCCACTAGGTGATGCCCCTCTTCTTCGTGGCAATGATAGCATTCACTTTTGGTCGGCTTTTGTGCCGAGCCGGGGGACAAATGAAGCAACGAGATGATTACATGGTTTTCACTCATACAAGGGTTTGCTGAGTAAGCAGGTACACAGGCATTATAAAGAAAAAAGTGTCACCAGGAGGGTACACTCCTGGAAACCTTTATGCTCGCAGATGTTTTTGCTCAGTCTTTGATGACATATTCTGGTCGAGGTGTCAATGTTTGTTCGTGACAGGTTTCTTTCTGCTATTCCCTACTCTTCGTGCCCTAATGCAAGGATTTTCACTGGTTCACAATGTTCACTCTACAAAAACTTCAGCTGCTGCATAATGACTAGAGAGAATGGAGAGTTTGCTTGGCAATGCCAGGAGACGGATGCAGTGGTGAGCCGATGATACATTTTTACCTGTACATTGTACAAGTGTTTGCTGAGTAATCGGGTAGAAAGGCACTAAAAAGTAAGAAGTGTCACCGGATGGGTACACTCCCAGAAACCCTTATGCTCACAGACATATTTGCTCAGAATTTTTGCCGACAGATTCTGCTCCAGGATTCATTATCTGTCCTTGACAGGTTTCTGTCTGCTAATCCCTACTCGTGATGCCTTAATGCAAAGGGTTTTTGCTGGTTCACAATATTCACTCTGTAAAAACTTTAGCTGCTGCATAATCAGTAGAGAGAGGAGAGCTTGCTTGGAAATGCCTCCAAAATGTTCAGCACATTTGGGCTCAACAGGGTTTTAGGTGTAGATTAGATTAAGCTTAAGCAAAAAGTTAAAACAGAGATGTTCAGCAGGGAAATCTCTCAGAACTAAGCTAAAGCATGCACAGACTCTCAAGATAAACACAGATACATGCAGAAACAGATTAAAAAGCATAAACTCTCTTTTAAAATTCAGCAATACAATGCAAGATAATGGACATGCAAAACTATAGCAGTTGTGTTTAAATAGGCTCAATGATGAGGTAGTCTAACAACAAGTATGTCTAAAGATTCCAACTTTTTCTCATAATTCCAACTAATTCAAGTTTTACTAAATAAAGCATTAAATAAAGTGCTCAATCACTAATTTGACATGGTCGAGATACAAAAGAGAACACTTTTTCTACCACAATCGACCATTCACATTATTGAAAATGTCGGAAGCTATATGAAAAACATATGCCAATTTTGAGTAGCAAAGAATTTAGTTCACTAGCACCTTAGTCATCTATTAACCTCAGTAAAATCATATATCTAATATAGAAATTAAAAGGTAAGTAATATATCTAATAAGTCAAAACAATGGTTTATGGCTGAACTTGTGTACTGCCCTGTTAGAAGTTTCCCACCTTACAAATTCACTAGGGTACAGTTATGTCAAATACATTCTCTCACCTCCGTGTTAAAATGCTTAGCGAGTGTTGATTTTTTGAATGTACTTTGTAAAGGTTGTTTGTCAGCTTCTTTCTTGTGAAGCTGGCCTTTATCTTATGGATTCTTCCATTCCTGCACCTGCCTCTTGCATTAATGTAGTGGTGCCTGAGATTGCCAATGTTGCATCAACCAATTGAGTCCTTGCCATGAAGAAGCTGATGCATGAGATGATCCTGTCCACTTTTTTTCATGTGACACCTAGGAACTATTGCTTTTGGTAAAGAATATTTGTGCATTTGTTTTGATGCCTGAAGGAGCTTTGGTGGCTGACTATGAAATTTGAATAGAGTTTATATGAAAACATATTGGACCATTTTTATACCTGACATAACATTCAACGAGAGTGAATCTGGGCTTCTGATGAATGCATCCAAGCATGAACTTTTGAGGTTTTCCTTCTCATGAAAGTTTGTTACTATAGTTTATAACCCAGTATGAACTTTGAAATAAAAGTCAAACATGTCAAGCATATGCATGCATGCAAGTCATAAATAGACATATTTGCAATCTAACTTAATGTTGAGTTTTTTTTGTTCATTTTGCTTTTTAAGAAAATTGAAATTCATGAGCCTTGGAATGTGTGTTCTATCTTGGAAAAATGTATTTTTCTCTTCTCCTATGAGAATATCATATCCTTCTGTGATTAAGGAAATATAGGGGTGTACTGATGTTTTCTTAGTTATGTATAATTCCAATTTGATACACCCTCTTGTAGTCTTTTTGAAAGAATAGCTGTGCAGATTTGAGCTAATTAATATGTACATCCATCAGTAGACAAGTCTGCAATTTTATTGGAGTAAAGCTGCAGGTCTTCTAATTTAATGATTTGAAGTTACTGATTGAAGAATAAGTATAACTTGTTGATTTAGAAAACATATGTCTTTGAAATTACGATTCTCTTTTTTTTCCAAGGAAAACCTCATGGTGGAACCCAAGGTATGCTTCTCCACATTCGTGGATGGCATCCCTAGTAACCTGGTTGTCGTAGACTAGTGCACCTCACCTAGGGGGATTCTAAATGGGCAATGTGTGGCATGGATGATGGAACTTGCCAAATACCCGGTAACATTGGTGACAACCGGTTGAGCTAACCCCTTTGGCTACTGAATTATGATTCTATATTCACGCTTGTTTTAAATTGTTTTGTATATAGGGCTATGGACTTTATGGTCGAATTGTTTCGCAACTTACTTCAGCATCCAGATTGGACAATGACACAAGCATGTACAGATTCTTATACCAAGACTCTGAAGAAATGGCATGGGTGGATTGCAAGCACAAGTTTCAATGTGAGCATTGTTTTTCCTTGTTTATCAAGACTGACCTCACTTGTGCAGATATTATCTATACATATACCATGATGTAACCTAGATAGCTCTGGTTCTGTTGTGATTTTTTTTTTTTTGTGAAGGGAATTACATAGTGATTGATCGAGCAAGTCACTTGGAACACAGAGACAACATAAGTTCTTGTATGCCTAGTTCAGTTGCATGACAATAATTCTTGTTTGACTACGACTCTCCCTCTTGCAGGTGGCCATGAAACTGGCTCCTGAAAGGAAGAAATTTATGGAAGTAATAGGAGGTACTGGTGACATCACATCAGATATGGAAAAATTTTGTGAATTGTTTCCATTACTTCTTGAAGAAAACCATAAGTTCCTGGTAAGCTATTTCACAGTCTCTAACATGTCATGTCATGTTTAATGCAAAACTGTCTTCCTATATCCTCAAGTTTCTTGCAATCTGATTGGGAATCTAGGCAGAAAGTTGACATGTCTATGAGTATTCTTTTTGTTTTTCTTTACCACATTGGATGGCAATGTAACAGGCTTCCATGTTGCATGGAAATCATAATGTGTGATTTATATGCCCTTCAATTTTAATTTTTAATTTCCGTTTTTTCAGCAAAGTGTTGGATTGGATAATTTAAAAGCCTCTTGAGGAGTTATTCTCTGCTGTTGGTTTTCTTCAACCCAACTTGCCATTTCAAGCTGGAATTACATCTCTTATGGGGCTAGTGAAGAGAACTTGAATAAGCAACGCCCACAAATAAGTGTCTGCAAGTTGGAACAACCAGCAGTGTCTGTTGTCATTCATACTTTAGTCCTATTGGGTAGGAGGATTTGAGGAAGGTAGAGATATATAACAAAGAAGCTTTTTTACTTGTCAAGAGCTATTGATTTACCTCTCTTATCTGGGATGGTCGTACTTTCTAAATAACCATATAATATTATTAGTCTGATATTGTGTGAATCTTGTAATCGACCAGAACATTTATGTCGATGGTTAATTTTGGGATATGTTTTTATTTTAAGCATACATGTTGCTGACTTGATCGTTTAATACATGGTGTTTTCCGTCTCCCTCTAATGTCTGTTGTTTGTGCATCTCTGGAATTTATAAAGGCTAGTAAGTTGTTATCTTAGAAACAATCAGATGGGTTTTCAACTTTGATGCTTCTACCTTTCCTTGTGATGTAAATTGTAATTAAATTAAGGACCACAGGTGTGATGTAAATTCAAAAATATATATACTATATAATTCTAGTAGTTCATCCTTAGTCGGGATTTGTAACTACTGTCCAGAGTGAGAAATTTTTGTATCAGCTGTCAATAACAGGTTAATTGGACGCTCTTCTAGATTTATTGTCCTTATCAGATTTACTGCATTTGATGAGATTTGTGGGGTGAGATTTTATCGTGGGTTTGGCATTCAATGAAAATTGTTGTTTAAAATTTGAAACACAAATCCTTTGTTTCATTCAGAGATTTAAAAGTTTTTATTTAACACTTGTTTGATTTGTTAGGATGAAAACCTTTGTTTTCATACTGCAAGTGTTTTCCCCATTTGTTTCAGGTAATCTCGATTTGGTAACATCTATGTTGATAGATTTTTCCTGTTAATTAGCAAAGGTCCTTGTAAATGCATTCTCGGAGAAGCAGACATCCTTTTAATGATCCTATCTCGTGCCTTTTTTCTCTCTGAATTTCCTTAAATATACTGCTTTTTTCAGACCCTGTTATAATTTTTTTTACCATTTCTCAATGAACAACTTATTTATCCAAAGAAAAAAAATCGTATTTTTTATTCATAAGTAGAATGAAAAATACATTCTTTAGGTGCTTAGGTGCTTTAGAGCACTTGTACAAAATAAGACTTGTTATAAAGTACTTACATCCCGATTATCCACTATCATATATAAAGCTATAAACTATCTAAGCAAAGTTTTCTTCTTATACTTGTTATATAACAGAGCATAAGAAAACATCTTCCGTCTTCAATCTTCAGATTAGTAACTATGCATCCTTTTTTCTTATCCCCAGTGTATTAGTTTCAGATCTCCAAAGTAAGCTCCATGTGTGATCCCTCCTCGAACTCCTTGAGATATAAAAGACCAACAGTTAGTTCATCTCCCTTTAAACATGTGCAATTTTTTTTGTCTAAACTGTTTTGATACCATCTTCAGTTCCAATGCTAGAGCTTGAAGAGTTGTATCTTGTATGACTTGATCATCTCCCAAAAAATATTTGTCTAAACTGTTTTGATACCATCTTAAGTTCCAATGCTAGAGCTTGAAGAGTTATATATTATCTTGTATGACTTGATCATCTCCCATCCAGTGTGTACCACTAGCATTGTGTCTCCAAATATCTGCAAATGAGAAATGTATAAGAACATGGCTAGCTTTAAAACTGGTCTAAGAGCTAAAAGTTAGCTGTGCTATCTGTACCACATACCACAAAGGCATTGATATGGATAAAGTTTTGTTCTTGCAAATATAATACACCCCCAATACCACACTTACCTTCATCACCCTAGCATCTCGATGAACAACCTACAAAGCCTCTTGGGAATGCTGCCTTTGCAGTTGCTAATAATTCAAAAGTTTCAAGTATAATCCCATTTACAGGTGTATCACGTTTGAAGTTAAATGAGAGTGTGCTCATCAACAATGTATTGTATGTTGGGTTTTTTCCTATGTAGGGATGGGGAATGAGAGGACAATGGGCACATATCCCTAAATTTCCAACTAGGGGATAACAAAAAATAAATAGAAATATGAAAAAACGACCCAAGAACCCCTCACTCTCTCTCTACACACACAAACACATTTGATTTCACTTGGCATAATTGTGATAATATACACACACACACAGACACACACATTTAAATTTAAGAAGTTGTGGTGCAATAAAGAGAAAATTAAGATACTATAAGAATTGATCAACCATAGTCTAGAAAATAAAAAGTATCACTTTGTTTTAGCTAGTGTAAAGAAGAAAATCAACAGTGTTAAGATAAGAACAATTTTTTACAAGCTCCATAGTGAAACATGGTGCTAGACAATTCCTAAAATGTTGTAGGATGAAAGAATTTGTCATCTTTGTGACACTAAGAGTGTTGAAGATGAAAATAATTTAATCTTAGAATCTCTTGCATATGCCCATATTAGATCACAATTTCTAAATATTTGTTACGATACAGAACTTTCTAACCATTTAATTCATCACGACTATGTTGATCTAGGAATGCTTCTCTTAAAGCTTTTTGAGCATAGAAATACAATTTCAAAGAACCAAGTGATTCTTTACTGTTTTTAAGGTTCGATAGATCAAAATTGGTCCGTGGATGTTGCTAATAACTATCATTATCATATAAAAAATATAATTATTTATATATGCTAGTGTATTTGTATATATACATTTATTATATATTATTATCAAATTCGTGTATGAACTTTTGGCCTAATGAAACCATAATAATCTAATTATAAGGTCACTAAATTGGCATATGAGACCCCATTGTTTGTAAGACAAGATAATATATTATCCTAAATGACTAGGGTATGACATGTAGGTATGGATATGGCATTTTGAAATAGGGATATGATATGTCATGGTACAAATTTCCCTTGTGCAACACTCAGTATTTTTGGATAGAAGGTAGATTGACTACTAGTTGGGAGAGCGATTGGTGGGAGAGGGATTGGTGATCCAACATACTCCCTTAGAATTGAACCTATGGTTACTTCAGAATACACCTTTGAACAATCACTTCAATCCAATTGAGTTAAATAACTTCGTCGTGTCCCCCTCTCATTGCTGGGATCCTAGATGGAGGGTAGTATTAACTATGGAGGCTAGTATTAACTAATCCTTGGGGATATATATATATATATAGAGAGAGAGAGATTGGTAACTTTATTCACAATATTTTGGAGAAGTTACGACTTGTACAAGCCCAAAAGACTGAAAATATTTGTGCAGAAGAAACTGCCAAGGTATAAACCACAAGGGGAGAGTATGTCTCGACCCAAAGGAAGTTCATGATACTAAGTCCACACACATCTGTTTAAAGATATACACAATGGAGAGTCAAGCTCAACCAATATCAGCTTGGAGCTAAGCAAAAATAGGGAGTCAAAACTCAACTATTATAGATTTGTCGAAAACATATTAAGGGAGAAATCTCAACCATCAATATATTAGAAAGTATTTTGTAACAAGAGCCATCATTAGTATATGAATCAACCTATACATCAATAATTAGAATGTTACTTGTAGAAGAAATTCTTGGTAGTGATTTGGCTGAACTGGTCCATGTGTTGCGCCTATATCTGTCCCTCTTGAGGATCGCATGCTTCCTTTGCTAATGCATCTGCTTTCAAATTGTGTTCTGTGTATATATTCTCGTATCTACAAGATTAGAATTTTTGTCTCAATTGAAGTTCTCCGTCGAGCGAGTGTGTGAACCAAGGATATATGCATATTGCTAGCTCATTTATCTAGCTTATCACCAATTGTGAATTCGTGAAGTCATGAATAATGTATATATCGTTTTCCAACGCCAAAGAGAGGTGTAAGCAAACTGAGAAGTTCCTTGAAGTTGTTGGAGTTGTGACCCGAGCCTCTTCTATAAGTCAACATTTGTCCATTGTATCTTAAAATCCCACCAACACCACTATCACCAGGATTCCCATAGTGTAATGCCCATATTTTGATTAGGCATATTTATCAGTTAGACACACCATACTTATTTTCTTATATATTCTGTTGAACTCAGCTCGACTGAGTAAACTATATTACAATATGATGGACCTCATTATATGATGTTACTTTGTTTTATGATTTCACTATGATTATGATGTTACTATGTTATGCGGTTACGATGTCATGATTATCATATGATTTCTTTATTTTACGATTACAGTATATGTTTATATGTTTTCATTAATAAAATGTGAAATATATGATTCGGTACGTGGATACCATCTTCTTGTATGAATTATTGAAGTGTTATATGTCATACGCATCTATGATTAACTAAAAAGGTTAATGAAATAAAATGATTTTGATAACATGGATCAATTGGCAATCAATGGGAAATGCTTTCTATAAATTTGTATTTTGTGAAATACTAACCTACAGGACACAAGGGCTATGGGATAGCCAGTTACTTGAGCTGATATATTGGAAAAAAAACATGTTCGTACAGTAAACCTTAGCAGCCAAAAATGATGATACAATAACACAAACTGATAATCCCGATAGCAGCAAAGTATGAGTCGATAAGGGCGTAGGCCCAGTATGTTGAGAGGGATGGATGTGTTTCCCACCCTATGTTTCCATGAGACCCGAGGTCGTGGGAGGGCCGTGCTGAGACACGCTCCCCATGTTGTTGTGATGACGATGGTCGGATGCCTGCTAGGGGAGAATAGGTTCGTTGTTCAGCCGACGCTATCGCTCTCAAGTTCTATGTGGTCAGGTCGGTGAGTCTGACATCCACTTTTGTACTAGCAGAGGAAAGATAGGGAGGATGCAGGACGTAGGTTATGATGGGAGGATGTGTTAGTTAGTACTGTTGAGGGTTGAGTATTCCTTGATTCCGAGTTAGTGGTAGTGGGTACCTTTCCTTGTACATGATTGATTAAACTAATGCAAAGATAAAGATAATGATGTGAAATCGTAAAGAATTAACTGTTAAATAACTGAGGATGTTAAAGTAATTGTACTATATATATTATGTTTGTTCTTCTACATGGGGGTAAATACTATTATTAGTTAGCAGGTATGCATAGGCGGGATGGGGTTTGTCTATAGTACATTTATGATCTGTGCATACGCTGTCCACGCATGCACACCTTGCACATGTATACTAGTATCGATATACAAACACTTAACATATTGAATAAATGTATAAGTTGTCATAAGTAATTATGTTAATCATGCATTGATCGAATTCAGATAATGAATATAAAGTTATTTAAGATGTGTAAAACAAGTCAATTAAGCTATGTATTACTTGTTGGTAAACATTGTGATAAACAATTGAGACAAGTGTCGTCAGTTCACATTGTCATCTGAGAATTGTTGTAAATAAGGTAATGGTACTGTCTAATAAATTAGTAAGATTGTTTAAGCCCTTAAGGGTCCTTTGTTTAGAAGAACGACGATACTATGTAGATGTTAGGGTACTCATGTGATAAACAAATGATTTAAAAGACATTTTTATTAAATTCACCATTTATGATTACTTTGTGGTGATTTAATTAATATTATTACTTAATTAATGTTATTTTAATAATATTACTATCCATGTCATAACAATTGCAATATAGGTAAAATTTAAATATTGATTAATAAATGATTAGAGGGTGATTATTTCCATTACTAAGTTAGACATAATAGGATAACAATTTTGGAATGGATGTGATGTGATGGAAAATGGTTTATTACTATTTAATTATTCAATACGAATCTTCGAATTTAAATCTCAAGATTAGTTATCTTGACAGATGAGGTAGACCATTAAGACACACCATGTCCAAGTTGAAAAGGTCAACTATTTATATAATATTTTATTAATTACACTAATAACATTAAATACAAAGGTGGTGAATAGACTTGTAATTAATAAACCTTGTCCCGAATGGATAACCTTTGGGTAATGATTCCCACCGTAATAAATACTTACGACCATCAATCAAAATCAAATAAATTTACCGTGAGTGTAATTGATTATTCGGTACATTGAGTGTGAAAAATACATTTTTATAATGTAACGTGTATGAATGAACGAAGTGAAAGGAGTAAATGTTTGAGGGGCTCGAGAGGGGGAGTTTGGGGCGGTGGAGTAAGCCCAAAGTCTTCTCGAGGAAGGAAATGTATATAGGGGAGGGGGAGAAAGTTGAAGGGGAGGAAGGGATAGCCTTAAGTGGAGAGAAAGGTTTGAGAACAGAGAAAGGTTTTGAGAACCTAAGTAAGTACTGCTCTCGGGATTATCAGATTGTGAGCTCGGGGGCTTGGAAATCCTTTGATTTCCAAGGGCCAGCAAGATAATAGCTGTTCGGTAGGGTGGACACATCATCTTGGCTGACTAAGAGAATATAAAAATAACCTGCTACGACCTACGGTCTACTAAGCATCAACATCAGGTAATCTCCTTGTTATTTATTTGATTTGATTATTAGGCTGAAACTTACTCGGAAACATACATATAACTTGCTATTTATTGATTTATTACTGTGAAACATATTCTTATGCTCAAAACAAATTGTTGAGGGAAAATATTGATATGTTAGTTTATTTTTAAAATACGAATGTATGGTTGATAAAGACAAAACAATATACTAAATTTCATTTAGAAGCATAGAAATTTTATTAGAAATTTACTCACATATACCTGAACAAGTTTAATACATAGAAAAGTAACATAGAAGACGACTTTGGCTCTGTCAAAAAACAGAGCGCTACACATAGGATGCTCCATCACAAAAACAATGAGGAAGAGTGCGCTCATAGGTATGGTTGCTGAGTACTCGTGGAATTTTTGTTTCATTTTGAAAGGATCCTTTGGCAAGGAGTATTTGAAACAATACATGGAGGTGAGTGGATTTGGAACGACTCCAAAGAAAGGATTTGGAACGACTCCAAAGAAAATCACTTCATTTCTTGTTATCCATATACTCCAACATATATGAAGGAGAGATGGTAGCTTTGTCTCTTTTGTTTTTGTGAACTAGTCATTCCAAGCCTCTAGAAGAATGGGCCCTTCTTGCTGTGGACGTCCCCATTGATCAAGCCGAGCTCCATACCTATTTGGTGAAGTCGCATGAAACTAGGAGATGATTAACTGACTCAACTTGTTCGCAGCACAAGGGACATGTTGGGCCCATGTTTGTCTCTTTTTTGGAGATTGTCCCATGTGAGGATTTTTTTTTGAGTGCCAACCAACAATTTTTGTTTTGTTTTTGGCGGTGCCTCCAATTTCCAAATGCCATTCCACCAATGTGGACCCTTGCCATCTGTTACACAAACTTGCAGAGCCTTGTATCCCAAATTTACTTTGTATGCCCCATCGTCTTGATTTAGAACCCATATCATTTTGTCTAGCATATCAATGAGAGAGATAAATGCTGTGTTTAAGCCAAGGATGTATTGATTACAATGTAGTGTATGTACATGTGAGAGGTTAAGTTGTTCTGCAGTCTTCCATCCACCATTCCAATAATCTCTATTTTCGGGTTGAAATATATATGGTAGATATCTGTCATGTATCTACCATATCTTGGGGAAGCAGAACTTCCTGACAAATGCTCAAAATGGGGTTTGATCCAACCAAGATATTTTGATTGTTTCTAGGATTCTAGGCAATATTCTCTTTGATTAAAGGAATGTTTCTTTGTATAGCCCTCCAGAAAAGAGAGCCTCCTTGATCGTGAGGCATATAGGTTTTGATCCATGATATAAAAGGTTGAGGAGCTATATATTTTTGTTCCATGCAAGTCTACTATGTTGAAATGTTACCTAGGAAGTGTTGTTCACCTAGTGTTGCCTTGGGGTGGACAAGAACACTTTAAATGGTGACCCCTAGTCATTATTAATTAATAAAGTGAGATTTACTTTATAATTTTAAAGTCACTTTATTAAAAAGGTAAAGTCATGGTTTATCCTAAGTTCACATTTAATGAAAAAGTCAAGTGAGTGGTTAATTAAAAGGGGTGTTCACTTTATTAAATGACATGAAGTGCATTAAATGTCATTTATTAATTATTTAATTGAGCATTTAGTGTGAACCCCTCATCTAATCTAATCTGGACCATTAGATTGAAAAGAGGAAGTTGTTATGAACAAAAAGGACTTGGGCAAGGTAACCTAAATCGTTATCACATTTTCCAAGAGAGAGTTTTGGGAGAGCAAGAGAGAAAGAAGAAGGGTTTTGAGAGAAGTCGACCTTGAGGGGAAGAAGACAAATTTCTGGCACAATTTCCAAGGAAATTCGTACAACAGGTTGGCACAGTTTCCAAGGAAGTCATACAGTCAAATTATGGCACAGAATTCGAGGAGGCCGTACACCAATTGATGTTGTCCGTACCAACACAGAAATCGAGGAGATTTGCACAGTTTTCAAGACTGAGAATTGGCACAGATTTCGAGGATGAAGTACAACAATTAATGTTGTCCGTATAGGGACAGAATTTGGGCATAGAATTCGAGGAACAATTCTGCATAGAAATTGAGGCTGCATGTGTGAGGTCGTATAACAGTTTATTGGGCACATATTTCAAGGAAAATTTCAGTCGTACATAAGGCCATACTAGGACAGTTTGGCACTAATTCCGAGATGAGATTGGTTGAGATAAGTACTCAGTGCTGTAATTTTTATAATTTGTCTCTGAAAATAAAATTTTCTCTCTCAGTCAGGTTTTCCCTTTGGGGTTTTATCCCGAACCAATTTGGTAAAAAATCCAGTGTTATTTTTATGTGTGAATGGCTGTCATAAATTTTTGAGTTTGAATTTATAGACTGAAAATTAAATTTCTGAGTTGTAAAAATTTGAAAAAAATGTCATGTGTTTCAAGTTGAAGTCATTTTTATAAATGAAAATGTGCATATTGGGGTTTGGGCATTAAACCATATGCAAAGAAGCTTTCAAGCTTGAAATCGGGTTGGGGTTCTAAAACTTTCATGGTATCAGAGCGGAGTTAAAAATCAGAAATTCAAACACTCAAAAAATATTTCAGATTTGAAGAAAAACAAGGGTTTGTGAAAAATTTCAGATTTGACGAAAAACAAGGGTTTGTGAAAAACAGGTCTTGAACAAATTCTTTGAGAAGAACAGATACAGGTTGCAGTTATGGTGTCTAGACTCAGGGTGGAGGACAGGTTAGATGGCGTTGCAAATTTTAGCCCATGGAAAGTTAGAATCATGTTGATACTTGAGGAGAATGAGCTATGGGATATAGTTAATAGTACAACAACAAATCCTGTGACTGTTCCTACCGATGCTACTAATAAGGAAGCTTTCATGAAAAGGGATGTGAAGGCAAGAAGGATCATGTTTGATGCCGTGAAGGATCATGTGATTCCACATAGTTCAGCGAAGGACCATGCCTTCCATATGTGGGAATCTTTGACCAGCTTACACCAAAGCTCCAATGAGAACAGGAAGATGGTGTTGCGGGAGAAGTTGAAGGGTGTGCACATGGGGAAGAATGAGGGCATGGCATCCTGTCTTATTAGGATCACACATGTTAGAGATGAGCTTGCATCAATTGGTGAGATCCTATCGGGTAGTGAGTTGGTACGCACAACCTTAAATGGCGTGACAGTAGTTGCTCGTGAGAACGTGCCTTCATGGAATCGTCTTTGGGATGATTTTATACAGGAGGAGACACGTAGAGGTTACCTACATGGCAGTTCATCACATCATAGAAATGATGAGGAGGATGTAGTGTTGGCAGCAAAAGGTAAGAAGAAGTTCAAGAAGGGTCCCAAGGGTGGGGCCAAGCAGCATACAGGTGAACATAAGAAAGAATTGAGTAAAGTCAAGTGCTTCGCATGTCAGAAGTTTGGACACTATGTTGGACAGTGCCTAAACAAGAAGAAGAAAGGACAACAAACATCAACAGCAGCGGATGTTGATGACTTTGCTTCTCGTTTTGAGGGAGAGTTTTCTCTCTATGCTGGATGTACAGAGAGGATATCTTTCACCAGTAGTGATATGGAGGGTGACATGGATGATTAGGATTGGTGTTCCTTATTAGTTGGCCACTCTTTGAGTGCTTCTGCCACTACTTCTACATGGTATATTGATAGTGGGGCTTCGATCCATATGACAGGTACTTGTGATATGTTTTCCGAGATGACCGAGACTGGCTTGAGTCTCGAGGTAGTATTGGGTGATGATATTGTTGTGAGAGCAGTTGGGCGTGGGACTGCCATATTTGAGAGGGAGTCCACGCAGCCTATTGCATTGAGGGATGTCTTGTATGTCCTTGGGATGAAGAAGAACCTTGTTTCAGTTTCCACTATTGAGGACAAGGGCTTTGGAGTATATGTCCTAGATGGGAAAGTGTACGTATTTCCCAGAGCAGGAGGACCATCTACTACTTCATGTGCCATTGGAGTTAGATGCGGGAAAATGTACAAGCTTCTCTTCCATCCTCACCATGCATTGGCCCATATGAGCAGTAGTGTTGAGATGTGCGAGTTGTGGCACAGGAGGATGGGCCACCTTCATCATTCAGCTTTGAGATTGCTGAGGGAGATGTCTACAGGTTTTCCTCAGTTCAACACGGAGCAGGGTGGTGTGTGCAGAGGGTGTGCTTTAGGAAAGTACACCAAGATTGATTTTCCGAGCAGTGTCACGAGATCAGGTGGCATATTAGATTTGATTCATTCAGACTTATGTGGACCTATGTCTTCTGCATCATTGACAGGATTTGAGTACTATATTAGTTTCATTGATGACCATTCCAGGAAGACTTGCATCTACTTTCTGAGAAGTAAAAAATATCAGGAAGTCTTGCAGAGGTTCCAAGAGTTCAAAGCTCTTATGGAGAGCCAAACAAGGAGGAAGATCTGGGCACTAAGGTCAAACAATGGGGGCGAGTATACCTCCAAGGAGTTTGATGAGTTTTGCAGACATGAGGGCATGAGGAGACAGTTGATGGTTCAATATACTCCACAACAGAATGGAGTTGCTGAAAGGAAGAACATAGCGATAGTGGGAGCATCTAGAGCCATGCTGCATGATCAGAGTCTTCCTTTCTTTCTATGGGCAGAGGCCTGTAGTACGGTTGTTTATGTTCAGAACATGATTCCACACTGTGCATTGGGGTGCAAAACTCATGAGGAGATGTTCATCGGGAAGAGGCCTGAGATAGGTCACTTCCGCATATTTGGATGCCTTACATACTCTCATGTCCCTTCTGAGAAGAGGACAAAGTTAGAGCCCACGGCGGAGAGAGGCATTTTTTCTGGTTATGACGAGACTTCGAAGGCTTTTTGCTTATACCTTCCTACATAGAGGAAAGTTGTGGTGAGGAGGGAGGTCAGATTTGAGGAGGAGAAAGCCTTTAGGAAGTCTTATGATTCAGAGGTGGTGGAGCAGTAGGTTGATACTCCACAGGTGACACCTTCACAGTGTTCAACGAGTTAGAGTACAGGGTCACAGGTTTCTGGAGTGACTGGGTCACATGTTACAGGTACATCAGGTTCAGGTACTCAGTCTACATGGAATTCTGGTACAAGGAAAAGTTCTCGGGTCACAGGTTCACAGGTTTCACCTTCATGTGATTCAGGTGGTACAGGTTCAAGATCACTAGGTACAGGATCTCAGGCCATAAGTACTTCTTCAGGGAGACAGTTGTTAGATGAGGAGGTTTAGGAGGAGGGCCTACCACAGGAAGCTACTTCTAGGAAACGTAAGCCAAGTTGGCTTAAGGATCTTGTGAAGGAAGATAAGGAGTCTGTGGGGCCACCTAGGAGGGAGGTCAGAGAGAGCAGAGCACCAGAGAGATTTTCCAGTTATATGGCGATGGTGACCAGTTTGAGTGAGTCTAACCCTAATACTTTTGAGGAGGCTATCCCACACCAGGTTTGGAGAGATTCCATGATGGAAGAGTACAAGTCCATCATGAAGAATGGGGTGTGGGAGATTGTTCCGAGAACGGAGGGGAAGTCAGTGGTGACTTCCAAGTGGCTCTATAAAATCAAGCATGCTACGAATGGCAACATCAAGAAGTACAAAGCTCGGTTTGTGGCACGAGGGTTCTCATAGGTAGAGTGAGTTGACTAATATGATACCTTTGCACCGGTTGCTAGATTTTCTTCTATTAGAGCAGTGATCTCCATTGTGGAAGAGATGGGTTGGAGGATTCATCAAATGGATGTGAAAACCTCTTTTCTGGACAGTTTTCTACAGGAGGAGGTATATCTAGAGCATCCTCAGGGCTTTGAGATTCATGGGAGAGATTCACATGCTTGCAGGCTGAAAAATGCCTTGTATGGTCTGAAGCAAGCCCCTCGGGCTTGGTATTCCAGTATTGACACTTATTTTATTTTGATTGGGTTTCAAAAGAGTAAGGCGGATCCCAACCTATACTACATTGTGGTTGGTGGTGTTCCGCTCATTCTTCTGCTATATGTTGATGACTTGTTCATTACAGGAGGAGAGCACCTGATTGAAGCATGCAAGAAAGATCTTGCTTCAGAGTTTGAGATGACTGACCTTGGATTGATGCATTACTATTTGGGGATGGAGATATGGCAAAAGGATGGACATGTTTTCCCGGGGAAAGGAAAACATGTTGCAGATGTTCTGAAGAGATTTCAGATGGAGGATTGCAGACCCATGTCCACACCCATGACCACCAACTGGACAAAGCTTCATGCTTATGAGGGAGAGTTGTCGGATCCTACTTTGTATCGTCAGTTGATTGGTTCGTTGATGTATCTGGTTAACACCAGACCAGATTTGAGTTTTGCAGTTAACACTCTCAGTCAATTTATGGTAGAGCCTAGGAGAGTGCATTGGACAACTGCAAAACACATATTGAGATATCTTGCAGGCACAATAGATTTTGGTTTGGACTACAGGAGATCTAATGGAGTGGGATTGGTTGGCTTCACGGATTTAGATTGGGTAGGTAGTGTTTCGGACCGGAAGAGCACTTCCGCTTATTGCTTCAGTTTGGGATCGACAGTTGTGTCATGGTTCGGTCAGAAGCAAAATTACGTTGCACCGAGTTCTGCAGAGGCTGAGTACATGGAAGCCAATTAGGCTAGTTGTGAACCCTTGTGGCTTTGCAAGTTGATGGTTGATTTATTTGGTCAGGAGTTGAGACCTACAATGATACATTGTGATAATCAGAGTTACATCATGTTCTTTGAGAATCCAGTATTTCACGACAAGTCAAAACACATTGAGATCAAGTATCACTTCATCAGGGATTATGTTCAGAGAGGAGGAGTACAGCTGCAGTACATTTCTACTGATGAGCAGGTGGTAGACATTCTCACGAAGTATTTGGGTAGAGGGAAGCATGTCTATTTCAGAGACAAGTTGGGAGTGGTGAAGAATACCTTCCTCGGTAAGAGGGAGTGTTGAAATGTTACCTAGGAAGTGTTGGTCACCTAGTGTTTCCTTGGGGTGGACAAGAACACTTTAAATGGTGACCCCTAGTCATTATTAATTAATAAAGTGAGATTTACTTTATAATTTTAAAGTCACTTTATTAAAAAGGTAAAGTCATGGTTTATCCTATGTTCACATTTAATGAAAAAGTCAAGTGAGTGGTTAATTAAAAGGGGTGTTCACTTTATTAAATGACATGAAGTGCACTAAATGTCATTTATTAATTATTTAATTGAGCATTTATTGTGAACCCTTCATCTAATCTAATCTGGACCATTAGATTGAAAAGATGAAGTTGCCATGAACAAAAAGGACTTGGGCAAGGTAACCTAAATCATTATCACATTTTCCAAGAGAGAGTTTTGGGAGAGCAAGAGAGGAAGAAGAAGTGTTTTGAGAGAAGCCGACCTCGAGGGGAAGGAGTCAAATTTCTTGCACAATTTCCAAGGAAATTCGTACAGCAGATTGGCATAGTTTCCAAGGAATCCGTATAGTCAAATTCTGGCACAGAATTCGAGGAGGCCGTACAACAATTAATGTTGTCTGTACCAGCACAAAAATTGAGGAGATTTGCACAGTTTTCAAGGCTGAGAATCAACACATATTTTGAGGCTGAAGTACAACAATTAATGATGTCCGTACATGGACATAATTTGGGCACAAAATTCAAGAAATAGTTCTACACAAAAATCGAGGCCGCATGTGTGAGGTTGTACAACAGTATGTTGGGCACAAATTTGAAGGAAAAGTTTAGTCCGTACAATAGGCCATACTGAGACAGTTTGGCACTAATTTCGAGATGAGATTGGTTGAGATAAGTACTGCTGTAATTTTTATAATTTGTCTCTGAAAATAAAATTTTTTCTCTCTCAATCAGGTTTTCCCTTCGGGGTTTTATCCTGGACCAATTTGGTAAAAAATCCAGTGTTATTTTTATGTGTGAATGACTGTCATAAATTTATGAGTTTGAATTTATAGACTGAAAATTAAATTTATGAGTTGTAAAAATTTGAAAAGAATGTCATGTGTTTCAAGTTGAAGTCATTTTTATAAATGAAAATGTGCATATTGGGGTTTGGGCATTAAACCATATGTAGAGAAGCTTCCAAGCTTGAAACTGGGTTGGGGTTCTAAAACTTTCATGCTAGAGCCCTTTTTTGTGTGAGTAACCTCCATAAACTCTTAGCAGCTAAGGATTTTGAGAGGAAATGGATAATTTTGAAACCCCATCTACCATTGGACTTTTGAGTGCATAGTGTCTCCCATTTGTAGAGGGGGATGCTTTTTTCATCTTTTTTCCCTGACTAGAGATAAGCCACACAAATCATTTATGGCATTTAGTATAGCCTTTGGTATGTATGCTAGTGCCATCCAAAAAACCATGATATCCTCGATTACACTCTTAATTAGAGTTACTCTGCCAACCAATGATATCCATATGTGGAACCACGATCCAATCCTTTATGATTTCCAGTCTGTGAACCTGTAATCATTTTCCTTAAGGAGGAAACCCAAATATTTGAAACATTCTGAAGTTGAGGCTATAGGAAATGTAAGGAATTTTTGGATCATTGGTTTGAGAGCCTCTGAAACATGGAAGAAATGGATGGTGGATTTTTTGAGATTTATTTCCATTCCTATAGAGGAGGAGAAAATATTTAGGACCCTTTCAATACACTTAGCTTCATACAAGGTAGCTTCCCCAAATAGGAGGATGTCGTTGACGAATAGGATTTGTGTAAGAGACAAACAAACAATGATCTATTAAACCCCTTGAGTGATCCATTTGTTCTTTCATGGTTTAGATGATTGATGAAGGCTTCTGCAACAATGAGAAAGAGCAAAGGTGAAAGTGGGCAGCCTTGGCGTAAACCTCTTGAAGGATGGAAAAAGGATGTAGTAGAGCCATTGATGAGAATGACAAATGTGACACTCTAGTAACAGTCTTCGATATAATTGATGAATAGGTGGGGGAAACCTACTTGAGTAAGTATGAGACGAAGATAAAGCCAATTAACCCTATCAAAAGCTTTGAATAGGTCCAACTTTAGCATGTAGGAGGTTTGTGGCTTGGACTTGATCAAATGTAATGCTTCTTAGGCTAGATCGATGGCATCATGTATGTTCCTTTGATCTAGAAAACCAAACTGTTGAATGGAGATGTGGCAGAGAGGACATGTTTGAGGTGTTTTGCAATGACTTTGGAGATAAGTTTGTAAGTACAATTGCAAAGGGAAACATGTTTTTATTGTTCAAAACCGAGAGGAAGATCCTCTTTTTGGATATTTGCAATAAAGGTAGAGTTGAATGGTGGATGGATCTTACCTGTAGAGTGGGATTCCTCGACCACCACTATTATATCATTTTCCAAAAGATCCCAAAATCCCACATAAAACTCTGTTATCCATCCATTTGGACCAAGGGACTTTCCATTCTGAAATGTGAAGAGGGCTTTATGAACTTCCTTCTTGGATACGGTTTCAAGGAGAGCCATTCCTTGTTCTTCAGTTAGCCAATGCTGGAAAAAAGTTGAAGTTGCAAAAATGTCTCTTATATTCTCCCTCAGAAGTTCCATGTATAAAGTTTTATAATGATATGTAGCTACAATTGAAATAGATTTTAAATATGTGTACTCTTCCCTGTCTGGTCTCTGCTATTCCATATTGAGTTAATTTCCTTCTTGCCCATAGCTTGAGGATGGAAGAAATCTATATTTTGATCTCCTTTCGAGAGCTAAAGTGTTCTACTTTTCATTCTCCATTTTGCTTCATGCCATGATAAGATCCTAGATTGTTTTGATTCCAGTGTTTCTAGCTCAAGCCTTGCTTCATCACTGAGATTGCCATTATTTAGTGAATCCAAAATATCATAAATTTTCCCTTTAACCTCTAGGAGAACTTTTTTCAGAGTTTGAGAAGGTCTGCTTTGACCATTCCTTAGTCAATTTTTTGTTTCTTGATGATTTTTTTTGAAAAGCAACCATTGCATGTGTATTCGAATCCTTCCTGTACATCAACCAATTATTTCGGCCTAAAGACCTGAAGTCCTCATATAGTAGCCAATGTGGATTCAACTTGAAAGGTGATGGAGGTTTGTGAGCAGAGGTAGAAAGTTCAAGAAGAATGGGTAGGTGATCAAAATGCCCTACTTTCAATATGGGGGATCTGTAGGAATTTATATCCAAAAGGAGGGAATCATTCAACATGAAGCGATCTAGTCTCTTTTAAATATGACTCTCACAAGAATGTTTATTGGACTAGGTGGGTCCAAAAACAAAAGGTTCGATGTCAACAAGGTGTAGTAGGTCGATATGGTGTGTGGAAAAAATTGCAAGAGGGTCCTTTATGATACTAGGTCCCCATGATTCGCCACTGAGCAAAGTTAAATTAAGGTCGCCTCCTAAGATGAGGTGAGGGCGAGCTAGGAGAGAAAAATTAAAGAAACCATCCCAAAATACATGTCTATCATGGGAAGGGGCATAAACATTTAAGAAATCCATAGTGAAATTTAGAGACTTTGAGAAACATGATGCAAATATATAGTGTGGGATGCTTATCCATGATTGTAGTACAAGTGTTCTGATCCACCTAAGTGCCAATCCGCTAGAATTATAAGAGCATCAACAAAAGAAATGTCCAATTCGGGAGGCATTTGCTCATAATCTTATTTTCATTGTCTAGAGAACACTTAGTCTCTTGAATGAAAAGAATGGAGGGCTGATGTTTTTGTACCAATATTTTGAGGGACGGTTGTTTCGAGATCATCCCAATACCTCTCATGTTATGTGATAACACATTCATTTGTAACTGCGGGATGGGGCTTCTCTGCTAAGGGTCCCTTGTATCGTAGAATATCTGCCAGCACAAATCTCCATCTTAGCTTTAGATTTTGCATGGTCCATAAATGATTTCCTGCCTCTAGTCGAGGGAGCCACTATTTGTTCAGTCGAGCTCAACCCTCTTCACTGACTCCCCTTTCCTTTTTTGTGAGTGGGTAAGGTAACGTCTCGACAGAGGGAATTAATTAGGATCTATTTGATGTGTTGCCTCTTGAGGTAGGAGGGGAAGATATCTACTTTGAACCTTCAATGTTGATTAGTGGATCCCGTATCGACGACTGAGGGCAGTCCTTCGAGGCACATGTAACAACTTTTTTCCCTTTCCGATCAATCAGAATCAAAGGTGCATCATGTCTGTCATGTGAGTCCAAGATGATGGATTCCAGATCATTTATCTTTGATTAAAGATGTTCTGTGTCTCTTGCGAATTCCTCATTTACCCTTGCAGTTTCTTGTTGAATAACATCATGTGTTGCATTTATCTCATTTGCTTTACGCCTCTTGTTTTGGGAAGAGGACAAGGATTCCTCTCCAAAATCAAAAGGAATGATAACCAGATGGGTGCCATTGATATCATCTGAATACCTAAGTAGCAGACATGAAAGCTTCAGATGTCCATGAGAGCGACAGTGAGTGCAACGAAACAACACGTTTTTATAATCCAGGGTTTGTGTATATGAATGTTCACCTACTTCAATGAATATGACATTTGGGAGGCCTTGTGCAATATCGATTTCCACGCAAATCATGGCCACATAAGTTTAGGATTTTTGCTTAGTCTCTATGGCAATCTTCAAAATTGTGCCCAAAGAGTCTGATTGATTTGAAGATGCGAACGTCCCAATATTTAATAGGAAGGTGCGAAGAACTAATCTAGTTCAATTATTAAATATCCAAAATAGATATGTAAGTATAAAAGAATCGATACGAATACGAATAATATATAATATGAGATAATATGAATACGAATAAATATATAATATGAGATAATATGAGATGATTTGAAATACAATGATAATGTCATATAAGTTCAATTTTTAAAGGCACTTATAACAATTGTTCATTGAAGGGATGTGTCCCTTAGTTAACTATATGTGTGTGTGTGTGTTACATGGCATTCCCATTAAATATGTGCATGTGTGTGTGTGTGTTTGTGTTACATTGCATTCCCCTTAAATATGTGTGTGTGTGTGTTGCATTTCCTTCCCCTTAGAAAATGCTTTGTCCTCAAAGAATAATTTTTGAAAAGCTTCCCTTTAACTCTCGTTCTGTCTTGCAATGTCTTCTCAAGGTCTTCTTTGCTTGTAATTGTGACACGTGATGAAATAAGATGATATAAGTTACAATTCCCAAGTGAAATTGTTGTATCGAGTGTGCATCGATCCACCCCAAGTTGATATTTATTGGAACTTTTTGTTGATGGATTGTTTGGATAGAACTTCGGATTTTATGCTTTCACACAAGTTGTTTATTTTGTCTCTCTTCTTTTCACATTTGTACTTCATCTATCTGGAAGAAAAATAATCATTATAGAAAATTTGAGGTCTAAAATGGGTCTCCTAAGGAAAATAATAAAATAATATTTATGAATTTTGGAGGAAAAGAGAAAAAACTACATTTTTTTCTTAGTATTTTCAGCATATCTCCCTGTTGTTTTACTCAAATTTCGAGCGGGGTCACTCGTTGGATGCGGAATTTAATTCCGCATCCAACGAGTGACCCCGCTCGAAATTTGAGTAAAATGACAAGGAGATATGTTGAAAATACAAATTAAAAAAGTAGTTTTTTTAATGTCAAATATGCCATGTCAACCATTATGGTTGACTCTTTTCTTGAAATTCTATTGGTTCTTGAATTCAATGGAACTTTTTCTTATGAGGTGGTTCGTATTCTTATGAGGCCCATTTTAGACCCCAAATTTGCTCTAATGGTTTATATATCTTTTGATATTGTCGTTGTACACATCAATTCTTGTGATTTGGATGACGATAAGGCATCCTAATATTTTGTGATTGTACCTTGGAACCATTTTCTCTTGATGTTTGTAGTGATTTGTCAATATAAGTATTCTTTTGACTTTGAGCACCCACTGACTCTGTAATGGTTCCCTTTTCTACTGTCTGACTTTTTGAAGATATGATAACTTCTTTATTGCGCCAGTCATCGTTTCTTTGTCGACTGATGATCCTTTGTGATCTAATTCTTCTTGTATAGATTTCTTATCACGCTTTAGCTTTTTAATTTGTGTAAGTAAACTTTGATTATGAATCCTTAAGCGTGAAAGTTATTCATTTTTAGATGGCTCTTCAACTTTGTTCTTAAGATTTTGGTTTACTAATTGTACCTCTATTAAAATTTTGATTTGCTCGAGCAACCTCTGGTTAAGGTTTCTTCAGCTAGAAGCTTCTTGATCTTTCTCTAATAACTTCTTGTTGAATTCCTTCACGAGATCTTGATTCTTTTGTTCTAACTTTTGAAAACATTGCTTCTTCTTTTTGGACTTCACGATTTTTGTAAGTAGTTTCTAATTATGATTTCTTAGGCGAGAAATCTTTTCGTCTTTTTTAGTGATGACATTGACACATTCTTTTTATCGATCCTGCAACTTTTCTATTGACTTCTGACTATCTTCAAAGAGCAATTCTGATACGTCCTTCAGGTCTTCAGGAACTGTTGAATCCGACTTCATTGTAATGTCTTGCAATACGATTTTCTTCTTCTTATAAGAAAATGTCAAAAACTTTATCATTGTGTTGAAAATAAAAGTACCCAATGTATCCACCTAGGTCGACCTTAGAATTATGTCAACAATGTCTTGATACATTGAAACGACATTGAATTGAGTTATAAAATTGTAATCATTAATATATAATTGTAGGTTCTTAATTTCATATCTCTCATCAGACAAAACCACATTATTTTCAATTAATAATTGATTCCGAAACCATTAATTTGTCAGCTAAATCAACGTTAATGTGATTTTTCTTGGTGGTTGGGCAAAGAACGATGATGATATCCTTTTCTTGAATTACCCCATTAACTTTTAATAAGACATCCACATATTTTTTATAAGTATGAGGGAATCTTCCTTGCTTTTCACCACAAAATTCCATTTTATTATTGATTAACTTTTAATAAGACATCCACATATTTTTTATAAGTATGAGGGAATCTTCCTTACTTTTCACCACAAAACTCCATTTTATTATTTATGAAGATATATCTTATATCTTCTTCTTAAGACTTCTTTAATACTTAAGTCTATTAAGTAAAATAATATATTAAATAATCCTTTCACTTGGTTGTTGAAATTACCCTTTTATATTTCTTTATTCCACTAGCAACAATAAATGCGATGGAAATTGGGATTTAAAATGAATTACCTCCAATTCTTAATCTGTGCCTCACTATTACTTTCTTTACTTTTTATGTCCCCGTAGGGGATATCATATATTTCGTGCAGACCCTATTACTTGCACCTAGTTTGCACCTATGGCTATAAATTTTTTTCCTCCATACTATGGTTTTGGGTTATTTGTAAATAGTTGGGAAAAAAATGATTTAAATAAATTTTTAAATAGTGGTAATTTGTTAACGTTTCATTGGATGAGAGCTGATAACGTCAGCCTCGGTAATCGCTTCCTGTTTTGGCGGCGGAAGGTGTGTCATCCGAGTTAAGGCTTGGTTGCTGCTTAGTGTAAATAACAGGTGGTGGGCGTAACAACGCGTGGCATATAAACTTGTCTAGTTTTTTGCGCCGGGAAATGTCTTCGAGGCTTTCTGCACAATGCGATGGTTATGGTTATTATCATAGGAAAATGGAACAAGTCTAACGTCCCAGGTGGAGGACGTGTCAAACGAGAGTAAGGACAGGGTAATTAATGTTTTAGTGGTTCAATGCTGGCGGGCAAGGGTGTCCTGTCATAGTATTAACTCTGCTGCGGGTTCCCTGGGTGGAGTATCTACGTGGTGACTAATGTGGCTTGCAACCTGTCATGGAGAATGGTGAGCAATAAATGTGATATTAATGTATTTAGTAGCTCGTAGGAAGTTGTGCTATAATGTCGAAATCTTCGTTGTTGATGTTATATCCCTGGTAATACTCATCGAGCTTGTGTTTTTATGAATGGCATTGTTTGTTTTGTGTTTCGGAGTGGTTTGAAGGAATGGTCGAGAGGCCTGCGATGTATTAGGTTTTAGATTCAGGAATGGCGTTTTCGCTTCGTGGTTTGAACGCATAGCCAGTGCTTCAGGTCTCCACCGTGGCTCTCAGAGTCGAACCAGTCTGATGTTGTTGTAGATGCAAGGTTTCAAGCTGGTTCTCGTCAGTTGCAGAAAGGTTCTGGCTTTTGGTTCGAAGTCTGCTTACAGCAATGTAAGTTGTCAGATCTTGCTCCGATTTTCAGTAGGTTAAAGATATAAGTTTGAATGTATTTGTTATGACGTTTTAACTTCTTCAATGGTTTAACCAGAATCGTATACTTGTGGCAGGTAAAACGATGTCTCTGGTTTTCTCGTTTGCAGTAGCAGTGGAACAAGCATTCAAATTGGTAAGTCTCGGAGATTCTTATGGTGGGTTTGCTGGTTCTAGGTCTGGCTTAGCCGAGACTTTCGTCAAAGGTGTTGGGAAATAGTTTTAGTTGTTTTTGTTGGTAGCCAGTATGGCATGTGAACAGAACGTGATTCTTAGTCTGCGTTGCTCTATCTGTGTCCTATTCTTGTATTTGCAACATTTTGCGATACTGCCTACGAGCTTCAACCTCTGGCATTTGTGATGAATAGTGAATAATATGAACAAGCGTTTAAATATTGTAGTTTTACCTATAAATCTGGCTGTACTGAGATGGTTCCTTGATTTACATGGAATTTGAATGATAAGTGTCTTTCTTGTCGTCGATAGCTTAGAAATCACCAATCAATGTCAACCTCTATTGTTTTGTTCTATCAATGCGTTGTTTGTGGAAGGGGATGAGCCTAAACTGTGATGGACATTTAAATGTATCTAAATAGCGCTAAAAGCTTTAAATTTTGGTTTAAGATGTCTGAATTTGAAATGATACCATACGGCTATACCCTTCAGGAATTTAATCACTGACAGTAGAGTCAAGAACCGGCCAAATGACCGATACTCTCATTCTTTTGCTTACAGCAATGTAAGTTGTCAGATCTTGCTTCGGTTTTCAGTAGGTTAAAGATATAGGTTTGAATGTACTTGTTATGACGTTTTAACTTTTCCAATGGTTTAACCAGAATCGTATACTTGTGGCAGGTAAAACGATGTCTCTGGTTTTCTCCTTTGCAGTAGCAGTGGAACAAGCATTCAAATCGGTAAGTCTCGGAGGTTCTTATAGTGGGTTTGCTGGTTCTAGGTCTGGCTTAGCCAAGACTTTCGTCAAAGGTGTTGGGAAATAGTTTTAGTTGTTTTTGTTGGTAGGCAGTATGGCATGTGAACAGAAGGTGATTCTCAGTCTGCATTGTTCTATCTGTGTGCTATTCTTGTATTTGCAACATTTTGTGATACTGCCTGCGAGCTTCATTGAGATGGTTCCTTGATTTACATGGAATTTGAATGATAAGTGTCTTTCTTGTCGTCGATAGCTTCGAAATCGCCTATTAATGTCGACCTCTGTTGTTTTGTTCTATCAATCCGTTGTTTGTGGAAGGGGATGAGCCTAAACTGTAATTGACGTTTAAATGTATCTAAATAACGCTAAAAGCCTTAAATTTTGGTTTAAGATGTCGAAAAAAGAATGAGAGTATCAACCATTTGGCCAGTTCTTGACTCTGCTGCCAGTCATTAAATTCCTGAAGGGTATAGCCGTTTGGTATCGTTTCAGATTCAGACATAGGTTGCCTTAGGAAAATGTTTTTATTGTTATAAGGTTTGAAACAATACGGTGGTTATGGTTATGATAAAAATAAAACAACTTCAACATTTGTTGATAATTAGTTGATGCTGCATACAGGTTTCGAACTCTAACGTGTTTATATATAGTAATAACCTAGCAGGTGGCAGACGTGACAAACAACAATAAGGGCAGCATAATTATTAAAGTTTTAATAGTTCAATGCTAGGGACAAGGGTGTGCTGTCATAGTATTGACTCTGCTATCGGATTTCCTAAGTGAGATATCTAGGTGGTGATTAATGTGGCTTGTAATCTGTGATGAAAAATTGTGCGTGCCTCCGGAATGCCGAGCTGTGCTATGAAATAGCTTGCAAATTGTCCTGGCTAGACTTCATGGTAGAAAGGAATAATAAATGTGATATTAATGTGCTCAGCACCTCGTAAGCAGTTGTGCTATAGTGTCAAAATCTTCGTCGTTGATGTTATATTGCCTTGGGTTTTGGCGTTTTAAAAACCGTGATCCTCCACTACCTATTCATCGAGGTTGTTATGTCCCTATAGGGGATATTATATATTTCATGCAGACCCTATTACTTGCACCTAGTTTGCACCTCTGGCTATAAATTTTTTCCCTCCATACTATGGTTTTGGGTTATTTGTAAATAGTTGGGAAAAAAATTATTTATATAGATTTTTAAATAGTGGTAATTTGTTAACGTTTCATTGGATGAGGGCTGATAACGTCAGCGTCGGTAATCGCTTCCTATTTTGGCGGCGGAAGGTGCGTCATCCGAGTTAAGGCTTGGTTGCTGCTTAGTGTAAATAACAGGTGGTGGGCGTAACAACGCGTGGCATATAAACTTGTGTAGTTTTTTGCGCCGAGAAATGTCTTCGACGCTTTCTGCACAATGCGATGGTTATGGTTATCGTAGGAAAATGGAACAAGTCTAACGTCCCAGGTGGCGGACGTGTCAAACGAGAGTAAGGACAGGGTAATTAATGTTTTAGTGGTTCAATGCTGGCGGGCAAGGGTGTCCTGTCATAATATTAACTCTGCTGCGGGTTCCCTGGGTGGAGTATCTACGTGGTGACTAATGTGGCTTGCAACCTGTCATGGAGCATGGTGAGTAATAAATGTGATATTAATGTGGGTTATTGTTGATGTTTTTGATATTATAGTTCGGAATATCAAAATTTAATTTTCGATGTTTGATGTTACATTTCCGAATATCAAAATTTGATTTTTCTATAACGATAGTATTGCTTGCTGCTTAGTGTAATATAGCATGTGGTGGGTCCGTGACACGTGAACGATCATACCCCTCCTTGTTTAGCGTGTCTATGTCTGGCTCGTGGGCGTAGCAATGCGTGGCATATAAGCCCGTCTAGTTTTTTGCTCCGGGAAATGTCTTCGGCACTTTCTCCACAATGCGATGGTTATGGTTATCATAGAAAAATGGAACAAGTTTAACGGGGCAGGTGCCACACGTGGCAAACCAGAGTAAGGACAGGGTAATTAAGGTTTTAGTGGTTCAATGTTGCCGGGCAAGGGTGTCCTGTCATAGTATTAACTCTGTTACGGGCTTCCCTAACTGGAATATCTACGTGGTGACTAATGTGGCTTGCAACCTGTCATGGAAAATGGTGAGTAATAAATGTGAAATTAATGTATTCAGTACCTCGTAAGCACTTGTTCTATAATGTCAAAATTTTCATTGTTGATGTTATGTCGCTCGTAACTATTCATCGAGCTTATTCATGAATCAAATGATCCAAAATCACTTAGCCTATGCTTTTTTCAATTATTTATGAACGGCATTGTTTGTTTTGTGTTTGACAGTGGTTTGAAGGAATGGTCGACAGCCTGCGATGTATTAGATTTTAGGTTCAGGAATGGTGTTTTCCCTTCGTGGTTTGAACCCATAGCCTGTGTTTGAGGTCTCCGCCGTGGCTCTCAGAGGCGAACCACTCTGATGTTGTTGTTGATGCAAGCTTTCAACCTGATTCTCGTCAGTTGCAGAAAGGTTTTGGCTTTTGGTTCGAAATCTAGTTTCAACAATGTGGGTTGTTAGATCTTGCCCCAGTTTTCACTACGTTAAAGATATAAGTTTGAATGTATTTGTTATCACGTTTTAACTTTTTCAATGGTTTAACCAGAATCGTATACTTGTGGCAGGTAAAACGATGTCTGTGGTTTTCCCCTTTGGACTAGCAATGGAACAAGCATTCAAATCGGTAAGTCTCGGAGGTTTCTATGGTGACTTTGCTGGTTCTAAGTCTGGCTTAGCCGAGACTTTCGTCAAAGATGTTGGGAAATAGTTTTAGTTGTTTTCGTTGATGGCCAATATGGCATGTGAGAACAACATGAATCTCAATCTGCGTTGTCCTATCTGTGTTCTATTCTTGTATTTGCAGCATTTTGCGATATTGCCTGCGAGGTTCAATCTCTGGCATTTGTGATGAAAACTGAATACTATGAATAGGGGTTTAAATATCGTAGTTTTAACTATAAATCTGGTTCTACTGAAATGGTTCCTTGTTTTACATGAAATTTGAATGATAAGTGTCTTCGTTCTCGTGCATAGCTTAAAAATCATCAATTAATGTCAAGCTTTGTCATTTTCTTCTATCAATCGGTCGTTTGTGAAAACGGATGAGCCCAAACTGTAATGAACGTTTAAATGTATCTAAATGGCACTAAAAGAATGAGGGTATCGGTCAGTTGCTCAGTTCTTAACTCTACTATTAGTGATTAAATTCCTGAAGGGTATAGCTGTATGGTGTCGTTTCAAATTCAGACATAGGTTGCGTTGGGGAAATGTTTTCATTATTATAAGATGTGAAACAACATGATAGTTATGGTTATCATAAAACAACTTCAACATTTGTTGATAATTAGTTAATGCTGCATAGAGGTTTCAAACTCTAACCTGTTTATATATAATAGTAACCCGGCAGGTGGCAGAAGTGAAAAACAACAGTAACATAGGATAATTATTAAGATCTTAATGGTTCAATGCTGGGGGAAAGGGTGTCCTGTCATAGTATTAACTCTGCTATCGGCCTTCCTAAGTGGAATATCTAGGTGGTGATTAATGTGCCTTGTAACCTGTGATGAAAAATTGTGAGTGTCTTCGCAATGCCGAGCTGTGCTATCAAATAGCTTGGAAATTCTCCTAGCTGGACTTCATGGTAGAAAGAAATAATAAATGTGATGTTAATGTGCTCAGCACCTCGTAAGCAGTTGTGCTATAATGTCAAAATCTTCATCGTTGATGTTATATTGCCTTGGGTTTTGGCGCTTTAAAAATCCTAATCCTCCACTGCGTATTCATCGAGGTTGTGTATTGATGGCATTGTTTCTTTCGTGTTTGGGAATGGTTTGAAGAATTGGTCGACAGACCTGCGATGTATTAGGTTTCAGATTCAGAAGTGGCATTTTTCCTCCGTGATTTAAACCTATAACCTGTGATTCAGGTCTCCACCGTGGCTCTCAGAGTCGAACCACTCTGATGTTGTTGTTGATCCAAGCTTTCAACAAGGTTTTGGCTTTTGATTCGAAGTCTACTTTCAACAATGTAAGTTGTCAGGTCTTGATCCAGTTTTCAGTAGGTTAAAGATATCAGTTTGAATGTGTTTGCTTTCACGTTTTAACTTCTTCAATGGTTTAAGCAAAATGCTATACTTGTGGCAGGTAAAACGATGTCTCTGGTTTTCTTCTTTGCAGTAGTAGTGGAACAAGCATTCAAATCGGTAAGCCTCGGAGGTTCCTATGATGACTCTGCTGGTTGTAAGTCTGCCTTGGCTGAGACTTTCGTCAAAGGTGTTGGGAGACAGTTTTAGTTGGTAGCCAGTATGGCATGTGAAGAGAACATGATTCTCAATCTGCGTTGTCCTATCTCTCTGCTATTCTTGTGTTCGCAACATTTTATGATACTGCCTGCGAGGTTCAACCTCTGACATTTTTGATGAAAAATGAATAGCATGAATAATGGTTTACATATTGTAGTTTTAACTATAGGTCTGCTTCTAATGGAATAGTTCCTTGTTTTAGATGGAATTTGAATGATAAGCGTCTTCCTTGTCATGGATAAGTTAGAAATCACGAATTAATATCAAGCTCTGTCGTTTTGTTCTATCTATCGGTCGTTTGTCGAAGAGAATGAGCTGAAACTATAATGGACGTTTAAATGTATCTAAATGACACTAAAAGTTTTGAATTTTGGTTTAAGATGTTGACAAAAGGATGAGAGTATCGGTCGTTTGACCGGTTCTTAACTCTCCTGTCAGTGATTAAATTGCTGAAGGGTGCAGCCGTATGGTTCAGGAATGGCGTTTTCCAATTCAACCTATGTTTGTTGGGAAAATCCGCTTTCTGTGAGATTGATGGATTTTGCCTTTGCATTGTTTGTTTTTTTCATTGCATTTAATTAAAAAATTCATTTCTATGTGTGAACAACCTATCGGGAAATTGATTATTATTTATCGCTTGGCTTGAACGAATGTACAAGGGTAGTCAATTGGGTGTAGATCAACTAGTTGGGAGGAATGTTATTGTTCTCCCCATCCAGGTTCAAATCATGCTTTGCAACACTTGCCCCTTAGAAGCCGATTTTGACAATGTAATCATTTTAATCCTAGTCAGACCTTAATTTTCCGGAATTACAAGTGTTGATTATAATTTATCCCTTGGCTCGGTAGAATGTATAACGATAGACAATTGAATCTGGTTTGGGTGGTTCAGAGAAATATTGTTGTTCTCGCTAGCCAGGTTCAAATCTCGCTTTGTGGCATCAGCTCCTTGGGAGCTGGCTTTGGCTATGCAATGATTTTAATGCTAGTCAGACCTTAATTTTCCGGAATAATAGGGCTTGGAAATTTCTTAGTAGATGTAGCCCTCTAGCAAATGCTGGGTCATCATTTTAAAAAAGAATATTATCTTGGATGTAATCATATAAATATTTTAGTCATACAAGCATGGAGACATTTACTTTATTTAGAAAAAGAAAAGAACCATGAGCCAACAACCTTGAACACAAAGCTTGCATATGTGCATTTGTTTCACAACATGAGGCTTCCAACCTTGATTCACAAATCCATTAGTAGTGGGTCATTGTTTTCTTTGGGTGTAAACATATCTCGTGAATTTATAACATAACCCATAAAAACATCGAAAACCAATGTTGCACCTCAACATTGTTATTGTTTTCAATGACCTAAACATAGATTAATGAAATGCAATGACAATAATAGTTGATCAATATCTACAATCATAACAAATGTTTGTAATTTTTGTTGAATATAATATTTTTATTAAAGGTGCATACGAATCAATATGCCACCCAATATTATGTTAAAGGAAAAAGCATTTATTTACACAAAGGCATTGCACTAAGATTCCTAGGTTAAAACAAGGTAGAGAGAAATAAAACTTTAAATTGCTGTACTTATAAAATGAGCTAAAAAGAAGTGAAACTTTGAGTCTTCGCACTTGTACACTAGCAATTGCTTTATGGGATATGAAGAAACGTAGCATGAAAAATAAAATTAATAGAAAGTCAAGTAAACATGATAAAGCAAAAAAGGGAATAGTGAAAGAGATGCTATGATGAAAATAATTAAATGCAATGCCATGTATATTTATTAAAATTAAATTTTAGTTTCTTATATCAACGTTGCTACTTGATGGAATATAGCTCTGAAACACTATCGATTTGGGGGCTGATTCGAAAGTGAGAACCTGCCCGGCTTGGCAACAATTGCATTTATATTGTAGCCATGATAAAGAATCTAATGTAGTACGCAGAGTCAATATTTTATATTGGTGATAATAAGAATAAGAGGACTACTACGCTCTACTACATGGATTAAAGGGCTATTTACCTATGTTGCAATCACAACACATGATGCTAGGAAAAGCTTGCTGGTTGCCATGATATGCACCTATAAAATGTTTAGTGGTTCGTAGCAATTTGCTATTATACTGTGCATGCCCATGTATTGTCCATAAGAATAGTCGTCACCAAACATATAGGTGATAACAAATTGATGCGATCATTGTTAATTTCTCAACATATCGTTCAAAGTGCTTGCAAAACGCCTGTTCAATATTTAAGTCTTATAAGTGAGCCAGTATACAAACGATGGTTAAAACACTACATTGTTTATATAGGTTAGAACATAAACAAAGATATTCCCACAAGCAACGGTAAATGGCGATGTTCTAAGTGCCCACCCCGATCAAATCTCTTGAAGTCCAGGTACATAGTGAATCAATCCAAGGAAAATAGACAAAGAAGATCTCTAAACCCCTCTTGATATTACATATATAAATAGAAAGGTGTTCATCGATAAATACCAATTTTGAATGAATCTTAGTACTGACATATCCCTTCTTATGCCTTTTTAGGAACCTTAGAAAACACAACTATGATTCCTTACCTTAGCCCTAGACACCTTATCACTGTCTACCATATGCCTTTTATCCTAGTCCCTTCGAAGGTCCATGTCAATCTCTTTATGCATACATCATAAGGAAACTCTTGATCATCTCTTTGATCTTTGTCTTTTTGTGTTGAAGCTTTGTGACCAAGCTGCCATGATTTTCCAGCAAACGTCCAAAATTAAGAGTAACCCAAGCAAAAAAATCACAGATTGGAGAGACATTGCCTTTCACACTAGTTATTTGAATCAAGACTGGCAACTATTCTCAGAGTTTCTTCTATGGGAGATCTAGTGCGAGAGGAATAACAAAATTTTCCAAAATCAGTACAAACGAGAAGCAATAATCTAGGCAAACGTTAAGCATCATATTTTTGAAACTTTGAAGTGTTGACAAATGGTTTTATTTCGGCATTGTATCACTTTGTAAAACAAGAAGCTCAGATTTTCAGAATCAAATTGTGTTTACTTGAAAATTTAAATTGTTTAGATAATAATAGATGTTAAATTTATTTCTTTTCCCATGCTTTGGCATCTAGTTTTATCATTTTTGATTTAATATTGAGAATATATATTCTCATGTAATGTACAAATTATATTTAAACATAGTAAGAAAAGGTAAATAATAATATTGTCCTAGTAATAATATACAAGGATAAATAGGATAATCATAATACATAGGTATGTTATTAAAAACACATGCCTTTGTATCAAACATGAACAACATTTCTATTTTTTTTACTTTAATAGTCAATGTTGTTTGGTTTCAAAGAGTCTCATATGCTTCTACAAGAGTCTCATTGAACTTTGCGTCCATCTTTTTATTTCTTTTGTACTTTACCCTCTTAGGCGTTGCCCCTATTACTTAGCAACATTGGCATCAAAACTGCCGTGAGTTATGGCTTTGAGGATTCAACAAAAATCCAAATCAAAGTGACTTATGGCTTTGACATCAACTAAACCCTGATCAGAATTGAATTTGCCTAGGTTACAACAAATTTTTTGCAATAGTTGCCAAATTTAATTTTTGCTTCGAATTACTTATCATAAAGAAAATAGTTTTTATACATAGGCATATTTTTTTCTTTTATTTTATAAGACATTAGTTGCAAATCTTTAAAAAATGTTAGAATAACATATATTGGTTGTGGAGATTGCATAGTTTGGGTGCTATAGAGATATTCATGTGTGCTGAACATGGATATATATATTTGCAATACCATACATTCATGACATTGAGAATATCCACATAGCTATAACATTATTTCATAGCCATTGTTTAATTCATATTGTCTATTTTTCAAAGCTTTTTCATGAAGCTCTCATATAGTTTTATTAGACATGAGTTCTTAACTATAGCATCAAAACTTATTTGTTCTAAACAATTCATTTCTTTCTTTCTGTCATACAAAGCACTACACTGTTTAATCTTCTGAATTTTGACTTGGAAAAATTATAGTTTCCAATATTTTGCTTTCCAAAAAATAAAAATATACCTTGATTTCACCTTTCAAAGACCGTTTTAAACTAGGCTTATCCAGTAAATATATTATGTAAGATGATGTACATGTGCCCTAGCTTATATTTTACCGGCTGTATGGAAACATTGCAGGAAAGCCTTTCCTATTTTGTGCTTGTTTGGAGGCTTACTTCACATCATCTCTGTCAATGATAGCTAGCAAAGCCAGATCTCAACCTTCTCAAGAACAGGTATTTTCCTCGTTCGCTATGTTCCTTTAATTCCATTCATTGCAGAACACACATGCTTTTGCTTGTGAAATGCATCTGAATCCATACATGGATATGATTCATGAATAGAGTTTCTAAGCTTATATTGATTCTTTTAAGAGAAAATGGATTAAGTGTCTGGTCTCGGCAACTTGGCATCATTATATTATTATGATTAAAAGTTTGAAGATTTAGTTATAGTTATAGATGTTCTTTTTAATTGTTATATATATAATAACAATAAACCAGTTAATATTGTGCACATTAAGACTTTTCGTATTGATATCAAATATTGGATATTTGATAATTTCAACTTAGCAATCGACATGCTGTTTTTTCCTATTCTACTAGGAGGGCAAAACACATTTCATTTGAAAAAATTTAGTTATGAATACGTTGTTTTCTTTGCTTTGGTTATTTGCAATGGCAACAACAATTTACAATGTTTATAATATTATGATTTCAGAAAAAACCATGCCCTTTGCTTCTTTTCTTTTCCTTAGGATCTGCTTCTCTTCACTTGGCTGCAGGTTTCCCTGTATAGACGACTGGGGGAATAGAAAAAGAACAACCAAAAAAGGCAACAAAAATATATGCTGTTGCAAATGTTTTTGTAGGCAATATGCAAAAAGACAAAAGTAAAAGCGACTATGTTTTAGGAGCAAATGGCCTTGGGATCAAATACTCTAATTGGCAACAAATTGATGAGGCTTTGGCTACAAGCAATCTGTTTCGACTAGACAATTTCCACTATGAGCCAGGAAATTGCCTGTTTGATGCACTTGCAGTATTATTGCATTTCCGATATACATCAATAGAGATAAGGGAAGGGATTGTGAACCATTTCCGTGTTTGGCTAGATAAAAAAGATCCCTCTGCATTGTTATCAATGCGCACAGAACTGACAATTGACTACTTGCAAGAATTGCATAGCATAGGAAATGTCAATGAATATCTCAATCGCATGTCACAATCTGCTTCGCAACCAGATGATCAAAGTGTATATGGACTATGGGGTGATATATTTTGCATTAAGTGGTTTTCAAAATGGTTGAATGTTCCAGTCGCTGTTTGGTCATTAACAAAAGGAACAAAATACCTTCATTTCAATTCTGGGGGATTTGAATATTGCTACAATATATTGTTCCATGACCACACACCAGCTTCTGGCCATTTCGAACCATTGTTGTCATATAAAACAATGCAAGTCAAAAGACAAGCGACCGATATGCTTTGTCAAAACGCATATGTAAATCAGCATGTATATAACGGAGTTGAAACATCATTTCAACTTCGAGGCAATTGCCATGACTCCTTGTTTGAATCAATCTCCAAATTGACATTGTTCGCTGATGGACAAAGTATTAGAAAAGCAATTGCGTAAACTTTTTATAACTCTATTGCTTCAAACGATATTAGAGAAACACAATGCTTGGACATATATCTTGATAAAAACACATTAGCAGATACATCTCTTGTTTCTGGATGGAGAACCTATATTGTCCATTTGGCAGAGCCATATATCATTGGTCACATAGAAGGAGATCGATTTGCCCTTCAATGGTTATGTGAGTTGCTAAACGCTGATATACATCTATGGAACAATAATTTGCAAGAAAATATTGCCGTATTCCATGCAAAAAATAGATCGTCAAAAGTTCTATGCCTGATGCAACATGTAATAGATAGAATGCATTCGCATTTCCAACCCTTGTTACAAGAACACTATGAAAATAAAATGCCCTTTCCGCTTGACTGCAATATAAATACTTCTACTGCAATTGCTATGGATAATTTTGAAAAGAGCAAACAGACAATAGCGACAGAAAAAATTGTAGAGAAGAACATTAACAAGGGATCCTTGAACGAATCAATATACATAGATCCAATTAAAGTAGAGATACAAAAACAAAAGATAGCAAACATAGAAAAAAATAGTTATTGCATTGCTAAGCAATTTTCAGAAACCAAAACCAGCATGCAAACATGCATTGATGGCAATACGCAAAAAAACTTGCGCTTGTTGAAACACAGTCTACGTAGACAAGGAAAGGACATTCGTCAAAAGCAAAAAGAATTTTCAAATGCAAAGAAAGCAGTTGTTACATACTTAAAAGCTATTCAAGACACACCTATTCATGCATGTTCTGTTTGTAAGCAATTGCATTTTAAAAAAGACATTTGTTGTATGAACAAGACAATTAAATTAGCCTTTGAAACTCTAGCAAATACAGAAGCTATGACATGTCCAATGGTACTTGTTCAAATTTGTAGACCTTGCAAGAAAGCAATTGCTAATGGGAAATTGCCTACGTTTGCATCGCCTACACGAATCTGCCGCAATAACATATTGCCATCTGTAGCTATACTGACTCCTTTGGAAGAACGATTGGTATCACCAAGAATAGCTTTTGCACAAATAAGACAACTTGGTTATAAAAGAGCACAAATTGGGCTAACTGGCTCAATTATCAATGTGCCTGCAAACTTGGATAGAGTTCAGATAGCATTGCCTAGAAGTCTAGATGACAATTTGACCGTTGCAGTTATGCTAAAGCGAAAATTGGAATACAAAAACGCATATCTATCTGGAAATATTCGGCCAAAGATCATTATGACTGCACTAAGTGATTTATGCAAAACCGAACTTTATAAAATTGAAGGCATTGTAATCAATACTAGTTGGGAAAAAGTATTTAATGAAACAACCAAACAAGAATCAAATACTCAACAAACAACGGAACAAGTAGATGATGATGAAAATGAAATAGACATAGAACCAATATCAGAAACATTGATACATGGATATGGAGAAACACATCTAGTAGATGATTTAGACAACAAAATCATAGAAATTGCACCTTCTGAGAGCTTCCGACCATTGAGCATTTTCCAAGACAAATACTCTGAAGAGCTAAACTTTCCTACACTTTTCTACGGATTCAATCGACCCAATGAAATCTTTGAACGCTTTTCTTATCAACAAGTATCACAGTGGGAGCTACAGCATGAAAGTACAGACTTTGAAACGCATGGCACGAACATTTTCTTCAAAGCAATTAAAGTCATAATAAAACAGGTAAAAAACACTGCTTGGATATCGATTCGCATGGGAGAGTTAAAGGACAAAAAAATATTGGCAAAAGATGTCTAGTCAAAAGCCAATCTTGTAAAGATACTCCAATCTCCAATTGGGTTTTGTACATTGAAAGCAATCAGAACATCACCTGATTACTTTGAAAATATGAAAAAAGATCTATTTGCAATGATTCGACAGCTTGGTCCTCCTACGTTCTTTCTAACATTTACAAGTGCTGAACACCTTTGGACACCTTTATGCAATGCATTGAAACAAATTGAGGAAAAACATTTGGGAGACTTGCAAGACAGTGCATTGGAAGAAAATATTGACACGTTAATAAGAAGACACCCAGTGCTTTGTACTCGCTACTACAGACACAAAATAGCAGTACTAAAGTCTCTTATGTTAAAAAACAACACATTATTTGGAAAAATACAAGATTTCTTCTTTACGACCGAATTTCAACAAAGAGGAAATGAGCATGAACATGGACTAATTTGGATTCAAAATGCACCTGTCTATGGAAAAAACTCAAACGAGGAGATTACTAGTTTTGTTGATCACTATATATCCACAGACTCGTCTTTACTTGATCAAAATCTTATTCAAATTCAAAGACATCGTCACACAAAAACATGTAGAAAACATCGACATTCCACATGCAGATTCAATTTCCCATTGCCTCCTATGGATAGTACCATCATTCTAGAGCCATTGGAAAATGCTTCAAATGATCTCATTCAAAAAGCAACAAAAGTATTCGCTCTTATTGAACATAAAGAATATTCTAAAAACACGTCATTTGCACAATTGCTTCTAGAGCTAGGCATAACCAAAGGTGAATACATTTTGCTGCTGTGGTCTTTGCTTTGTCGTTCTACACTAATACTAAAAAGAGATGCTGCTGACATTTGGATCAATTCATTTGCAAAAGCGATACCAGAGTTATGGCAGGCAAATACAGATGCACAATATATCTTAAATGCTTACGCTACAGCAACATATGTAAGCTCTTACATCACCAAATTTGATAGATCCATGACAAATGCATTCAAAAACATCAAAGAACAATGTCTTATTGACAATGACGGAAAGATTGAAACGATACGAAAGCTTGGAAATGCGCTTTTGAACATGCAACAAATGTCTACTAGACAAGCAGTACATATCATACTCTCATTGCCTCTACATTCATCCTCTAGGAAGACTATTTTCATTAACACTGCTCCAGACGACAAAAAAATAGTTGTCTTGAAAAAACCATCACTCTTGGAAAAAGAACCAGATGACTCTGATGACATTATTTGTCCATCAATTTTGGACAAATACATTGCACGCCCTGTTGAGCTTGAAAACATTTCCTTGGCAGAATATGCATCTTTCTATTCTTGTATACACTCAATTACAAGAAAAAGAAATAGACCATGTATCATACGATCTATTCGCTACAACAAACAAAAAGACCCTGAAAATTTCTTTCGAGAAAAGATCATGCTTTTTACGCCATATAGAGACAATTGCAATCTGCTAAAGAGCAATTTCAAAACATGGTCAGATGCATATGCCACACTCAAACAACAAATAGACATTGTAGAACAAAAGTTCATGGCATCAACAATGACAAAGTGGGGTGACCTTGATAATGCCGTTGAAACAATTGAATTGCAAGACATAAGTATGCCCCCTGTAACAACAGACAAAACAACAACTATGTCTGGATTAGAACAATATGACATTCAACATGATCTAATGCGCAAAACTATTCCCAGTGCACCAAAACCTGGGATTGTGTGCAACTTGACAGAAAAGCCGTTTCTTTTGGACATGCATGAATACCATGCAATTCGAAGAAACCTAAATACTCAACAACAGTCAATTGTGAAAGAAGTTATTGCAAGGAAAAAAAACAATCCCCTCACTCCAATTCACTTGTTCTTGACAGGAGGCGCAGGAACAGGTAAAACTTACACCGCAAAAGCTATTTATGATGGTCTCCTACATTACTATGACAAAGAAATTGGTAGTGATCCTTTAAAGAAAAAAGGTCTTATAGTTGCATTTACTGGAAAAGCAGCATATAATGCAGGTGGCATTACAGTCCACTCTGCGTTTAGACTGCCATTAAGTTCAAACATGCTTCCACTAAATTCAAACACCCTAGATCTTCTGACAAAAGATTGTGAACAACTTCGAGTATTGTTGATTGATGAAGTCTCTTTAATAGGGTCTCGGATGCTATACAACATTGAAAAACGACTACGTGAAATAATGCACACACCAACCAAAGCATTTGGAAACCTTGATGTCATATTCTGTGGTGATTTGTGTCAAGCACAACCCGTTCATGATTCTTGGATTTTTGAACAGCCAAGATTCCAACAACAAACATTTCCTTACACATTTTGGTTCGATGCCATAAACTGCTATGAACTTACAACAGTTGTACGTCAAAGAGATCAAACATTCATATCGATTTTGAATAGAATCAGAACATGCTCTCAAACATTGGATGATATAGATTACTTAAACCAACATTGCTACAAACAACCACCAGCAGATGCAACATTTCCTTATCTTTTCCATAGTAATAAGGATGTTCAACAACATAACTCAAAAATGTTATCATCTATGCAAACAGAAACATTCACACTTGTAGCACATGATAGCAAAATTGATTCAATTGAAAAAAATGACCATAAACAAAAGACATTGCAACTTCCCTCTACGATAGTAGTAAAAAAGGATATGCTTATTGAACTAGTTGGAGGCAACTACTCAACTCAGGATGGATTGGTTAATGGTGCAGAAGGTGTGTTTAAACACTATAGTCAAACAAACCAAGATATTGTCTGGATTGAGTTTGCAGATCCAAAAGTTGGAGACAAGCAATGTGCAACGATGCAACATCTTTATACACCTGCCGTAAAGTCCAATTGGACACCAATAAAAAGGATTGTGATACAAACAAGAGTTGAAAATAAAATCAATGTCATGCGAGCACAATTCCCAATTCAGTTGGCATGTGCAAGGACAATTCATAGAGCACAAGGATTGACAATGAACAGATTGGCATTTGACCCAAAAGGAATTAAGAGACATGGCCTTGTTTACACTGCGCTCTCGCGTGTCAGAGATATGTATTGTCTTTATCTTTTAAACAAATTGGAACAAGGAAATTTTATAGCTTGTCCAAAAGCCAACACTGAAATAGATAGATTAAAAACACAAGCAAGTTTGCAATTTGAATATGGTCTGCATTCAATGTCAAACACTGAACAATTACTCATTTCATCACTGAACACACGCAGCTTGGTTTTGCATTACGACGATTTTCTAAATGATCATGAACTTATGCAAGCAGACATTCTATGTTTGCAAGAAACTCACATGCGCACACTTAGCAAAGAAACAACAATGATAGAGAAATACAATTTCTTCTCAGCATTTTCAGTGCATGGAATCCTTACATTGATTAAAAAAAACATTGCTATTATCAACTCTAAAAACTATACAGGAAACTTCACTGAAGCAATTTGCATAGATCTACAATTAGGTTCCAGTGTATTGAAACTAGTGAACATTTACAATAGGCCGTGTGGTGTGCTTGATGATCTCTTTCATATATTGAGTTGCATTTTGTCAAGTTGCACACCAGCCACTCAAATCCTAGTAGCTGGTGACCTGAACATTGACATGTTGCAAGAAACAACATCAAAAAGAAAACTGCAATTGTTTATGCAAATGAAAGGCTTGACACTAAGAACAACAAAAGCAACAACAAACACCGGTTCAATGCTTGATCACTTTTGGACAAATCTGAAACACAGAGATATTGTTTTCAATATTTCAGATGCTTATTGGACTGATCACTATTCAACATTCCTATCGATCTTTGATTAAAATGCATAGTCTATTCACTTTTGCATTATCTAATTTTATTGTCTTCCTATCTATGAACGGATTCATGATAGCATATTTGCACAAAATCAAAACCAGGTACTATTCTTCCCCCTGCAACTTTCATGCACTTTAAACTACGGCAATTTGGTTTTTTCCTATTCATAGTGAGCTAGTTTAGCTCAGCTTTCGGCATCTGCAATATTAATGTCATAGCTATGAGCTTAAATTTTGTTGGACTTTCTCATATTTTTATACTTTATTTTGTGATCTCAATTCTTGATTATTTTTTGCTATTGATAGTTGTTTACACTTTATTTTGTCCACAGTTCAGATCTAAAAAATTAGCAATTATGCGACAACATATGTAGACACTCTTTATAAAAAATATGCATGTGCTATCTCCATTTTATAATAATGCAGACCATATATAGGTGACATAAAATGTTTTAATAACAAATTCTTATGTTCAAAATAATTTTGGATCAAAATTTGTTCAATATCTAACTATAAATAGTTTTCAGCAATTGTTTAACTGAAATTCTTGACACTGCATAGACTTTGCGCTATGCATATGTCGAAAATCCAGTCAAAGAATTATAGACATTTGTTGTTCTTTTTTGCTTCTTTGTTTTCATGCTGTCTGTTTTTCCCATATTTCCCATCTATTATAAATCTCTTCTACTCTTTACCCTAATTAACAATCTCAGTTAGATCTGATTTGCTCAATCCTTCTCGCATGTGCAGCTTTTCAAACTCAAACCCAAAATTGCAAAATAATGGAGGATAGTTCATTGGCTATGCACAGCACAACAAAAACAGCTTCAGCACCAAACAACCCGGCAATGGGAAAAACGTCAACTGCCGAAAGTCCCAAAAGGTATGCAATTATTTTGGTTCTAATTGCTTTTTACATCATTTTTAATACATGAAACTTCTCCATCTTCTTTTATGATTTTCTAGCACACGAAACAACAGAATATAGCTATTGCATTGATAAGTATTTTCTCATTCTCAAACTTGATCCAAGTTTCAACTTTTCTGCTATTGATTGCTGATAATTTTCTCCCTGGCCATGTTCTCCAACTATAACAATAACAGGTTCAAAGAAACACCTTTAGAAGAAGCTACTATTATAGAGCTATGCACAATAACATCGAAAATTGTTTTTGAAGGAGACATCTTGGTTGTATATGGGCCCGCACAAAACAAAATCCAAACTTCTCCTGTAAAGGCACAAATACTGCATGCATACTTTGTTGATAGAGATGGGCTAATGACAATCACTGCTGGAATAAGTGACAATTTGATCAAACGTTTTGGTAGCTACTTCTCAACCAGCAAAAGTCTAAGAATCACTCGATTTGGGCTCAAGAAAAAAGGCCAATATGACAGAGGCGATGCCAAGTATTCAATAGTCATATACCCGCATACAATAATTCAAACAATTGATCAAGTTTGCAAAATGAGGAAGCTAGCTCCTGATATGACAATTTCTGATTTGTTGTCATCAAATGACTCCTACTCTGTTGGCTCTATCGCAGCAATTGTTGTTGCATGTGAATACAACAACAAGCAATTCGACTTGTATATCAAAGACGGTGGAACAGCAAACGACCATGCAACAGTAAATATGCCATTTGCATAGCTAATGTTCTTTTGAAATTGCTATTTTTTAAAGCTAAATAAAATTTCCACTCTTTTACATAAACAACAAAATAGGAAAAAAAACAAACACAAATAGCTTTAACAATTTCTAATTGCAACCTATGCTCATTGACTACTGTCTTCGACTATTGCAGTTACAGGTCGGTGAAGGCTTCAAAGAACTGCTCTTGCAAATTCAAGAACAACTTGCATCTGATAATTCTCCATTCTATCTGTTTAAAAACATTGTCCGAAATGACACTAAAGGAAGCCACATGGTGCGGACCTGTGCAGCTACCTTTATTGACCCTCTTAATGATGATTATGCAATTCAAAACTTGCTGCCAATCATTGATTCAAAGACACAGGTACATTGAAAAATTGCTTCTTTCTCATTTCATAGACAAAGAACAACAAAAACACAATCTACTTTCATGCAAAATAGTTTCATTGATTAACACCTTCTTCTGTTTTTTTGTCTCTTGTTCATTGTCTAGTAGCATTGACTTTGTTAATTATAATAGGCTTCAGTTAAAAACTTTTCTAAGTTCTTGTAGTCTCTTGAGAATATTGTCATCAAAACTGATATAGATTTTGCAAAGAAACACATGTTGCTTAAACCTATGGATTTTAAGCTCTTTTGGCCATTCAGACAGGAGTATTTGCTATTCTATAAAAGCAGTTTAGTTGTTAGATTTATTTGAGCACATCATAACTAGTTTTAAATTTTCTTTGATTCTTATTTCGAATCATATGTTTAAGCCTATCCAATTGGTGTTCCCAACAAGGCATGTCATTTTTGCCATAGATAAGCACCCCAAATACTTTTAAAAATAAAGATAATCGATCACAAGATTTTAAGAATTTATACAAAGATTCAAATAGTATGATTGGGAAAAAATGTTTGAAGGCATGTGAGCACAAGAGCTCTTGGGAGTATTGTGAATTGAGGCCAATTGTTTTATAAATCGATGACGTTTCCAGGCCCCAACTTGTGAGAACATTTTCATCTCGACATCTAATCAATATCAAGCTCTCTTTGCAAACAAGGCTTTTAGCTACCAAAACTGCATCCAATTAATTCATGTTATTTACATCATCTAAAACTATTAATGGCAAATAACATGACAGTGGCATGACTAGATTTTTTGTGATCGGAAGATGAATCCACGACGCTTAGAGCGCCACAAGACAGGTTTTATATTTGTTTAACTCCTCAAAATTGCATTTGCAACGCCATTGGAGATTTGGATATTTTGCTTCTCGCAAAAACTACATTGTGTGTCTGTACTCTCGATGTCTGAGGGAAAATTATGAGAATACAACATTGTATCTCAATTAAATGAAAATACTCTTTGCCTATACAATATTTATTGCATACTGGAAAAGTACAATTTATTCTCTGCCTAGCAATGCTTCAGAACACTGTTTGCATCGCAACAAATTTTAAATTCAAGCCTGCAACTTTGTTCATAACATTCTTATTCATCGGTTTCCAGCGATTGTTTTTTGCAATGTCTCTTTGCTTTCACCCTTTTGACTAACGACACTTGGCCAATTGCTACATTGCCCATTAACATTGTAATTAGTAATAGTGCTTTGAATCTAAATTTAATTATTGTTTAAATAAAAAGAGATACTAACATAATTCTATCTAAAAATAGGCTGATATTATATGCATTTTCTATGGTCATTTGTCATGTGACTTTGACAGATACAAGGAATACTCAGAGCAAAAAATCCATTTGCACCTCCGTACCGATGCATTTGTGCTCAATGTAAACAACCATTGATTCAGAGCTGTGTGGTCTGTGCATTTTGCAAAAAAGAAATGCAAATTATATATGAGCATAATATGGAATGCAATTTGAACACAAATGATGGGCTGATAGAATGCACAGTGCGCAACCCACAGCTAAAAGAGTATTGTCCAGAAGTAACAAATATTTCATTTGAAGAATACTCAAAAAACATATCATCAACAGTTTTCCCAGCAAGGACTATTTACATTGTCCCTGGACAACAGAATCATCAGCTTGAAAAGAAATTGACTTCCAGGTACACAAATCTATTTTCTGTTCTGAAGAGTTCAAGTTTCTAAAGAGTGAAATTGCATGTATTTAACTGTTAAATTCATTCATGATAGACATTTGACCCATCAAATTTCATCGCTGTTTCTGGACTTAAGCGTCTAGGATCTTCATAAATCACTATGTAAGATCTTAGTAAGATCTTTTAAGATCACTAAGATCGAATTCCTAATTCCATCTCAGTGATCTAAAAAGATCTTACTTAGTGATCTATAAAGATCTTAGACACTTAAGAATAATAAAAGCTATTTTTATGCCAATAAAAGTCAACCAGAAATAATAAAGTGTATATTATTGAAATCATGATATATTCCGCTTGCTAAATAAATTCCCCATTGTAGCCATCTAGAAAGATCTTAGACACTTATCAGTAGCAAAAAGCCATCCTTTATGAAATTAGCTATTGATATAGCAGTGAAAACCACATTTTATCGCAATAAAAGTCACGTTGTAATACTAGTGTGTAATATGTCAAACAGATCCAGGCCACTATGTCCTTTTGTGATGTTATCAAATTGAAGTTTATGTCAGTGAAAATTAGGTTGTAATACTAATACGTAATATGTCAAACAGATTCGGGCCACCATGTACTTTTGTCATGTTATTAAATTGAAGTTTGCATTGAATAATTTTTCCCAGCAATTTGAATATGATCCTGAAATTTGAAATCCATTTAAACAATAAGTATCATAGCCAATATAGCATTGTCACAATGCTTTGAATTTATGGATTCCTAGATTCTAGATCATTATACTTCATTTATGGTTTTCGACGAAACAACATCTATTCATATAGTCTAATCATAATCATTGACAATTATACTACTACAAATGATATTGCCGGCCTCTGCAGACTATGTTTTGAAAATTGTATTCAGTTGCATTAGCTACAAACACAAACACTTTGCCATTTCTTCAGTTTACATTGATAGTTTGCAGCTTCAAAACATTTGGTATATGTCTAGTTTAACATATAATGATCTTTCAATTTATGAACTTTTCCTACTCAGTTTTTGCTTAAACAATTCTCACAAGGTTTTGCTTCACGTTTGACTTTGACTATCTGTTGCAAAGTTCAAAAATCTAATGATAGAATGGCATGATTTAAATAGTGTCGATTTAAATACGAGCATTTGATCAAATGCTAGTTTCAGTAGCTTAATACTCTAATTATTGATAGTAGCTGTATTACAATATAATTTCCGGTAATTTATTACATATCATAATAGAATAATTTGTTACTCTTCACAGGATTTTTCCTGTTGCTAAATTGTTCCTGCAGATTTATTGCTTTGAAGCTCCGCGATTTGAGATAAACTATAAGTAATTCCAACGTCATAGTCCAAATATTATCTAGTCTTTAGAAATAGTTGCAGTTTTGCTGCTATTTCCCAATTATTCTGACTACAGGTTCAATGCTCTTGGCAGGTGCAACAAGAATAAAAATCTACCACAATGTCGCTGGGACTACAATCAATACGAAAGTTGATATTACACAGCTTTTTTGCAAAAAAAAAAAAAATGCAAAGATCCATTTGTTGATGCAAAAGCACAATTGCAGTTTCTTAGACTTATTGCCTTTTTTTGTCCTCTGGTTTGTTGACAAAAATCAGCGTGTTGGGCTTATTCCTTTTTTGTCCTCTGCTTTATCAAACTATCAAAGAGCTATTTTTCGTGCTCATGTAATGGCTTTAGACAATATAAAAAATACACTAGAAATTTGTATGATTGACATTTCCATAGTTTTTTGTCATTTGCTAAGTAGACAAATATGCTTCCCACAGATTTACATATATAGTATAATATTTCCTGCATAGTAATATGTTCCTTTCTTTTGCAAATTAAATATGTTTCTCCCTATCATGATGTGTTCATTATTATGTCCCCGAACAGGATATTATATATTTCATGCAGATCATATTAACTTGCACCTAGTTTGCACCTATGGCTATAAATTTTTCCTCCATACTATGGTTTTGGGTTATTTGTAAATAGTTGGAAAAAAAATTATTTGTGTAAATTTTTAAACAGTGCCACTTTGTTAAGGTTTCATTGGATAAGCACTGATAACATCAGCCTCGGTAATCGCTTCCTGTTTTTGCTCCCTGTGCTTCTTTCTACCATAATCCGTTCCTTATTATTATGTCCCCGAAAGGAATTATATATATATATCATGCAAACCTATTAATTTGTATCTAAGATTATAAATTTTCCCTTCCTGTTTCGGCGGAAAAAACTGTGTCATAGATAACTAATGCCTATTTAAAATTTATTTAAAAACACATTTATCTCTGATGCCAATCTGGGATTTTGTGCCCCAAGGACAGGCGGTGAGCTGACGCCAACATTCAGCCATGTGGCAAGGGTTCTGACAAACAGGTTTCATTCCTGCAACAAGCGTTTTGACAAACTGCTCCACATCTAATTAACTTCTTTATTGTGTCTTGTCTATTGTGTTGAATACATATTGTAAATTTAACGTAATTGTGGGATAGTTGAGTATGTGGTCTCCCGTCATGTTACTCCAGCACATGTTGCTTATTTTGCAGATCCCACAGATCATTCAGATTGATTTGCTTCCACCACTTGCTAACGAGACTCCAACCTAGGTTGATTCTGCTTGAGAATTCTCGTGCCTCTACATTTTTTAATTGCAATCTAATTTTATTTAAGTGCAATCTAATGTTGAGAAATATGCCGTGATTTGTTCCCTCTATTGGCCAAAGGGTAGTCTGCATGTTGAATACTCAATACTACTGCGTAGCATTCTGGCATATCCTGGCTATAAAAAAAGATCATATATAGTTCTCGTTGAGTTTATGCACCTAAGCTTCTTCGAATAGATTGGTCACAAGTCTCATGGGATCCGCTTATGAATGGCATGCAATGCTAATAGAACTAGTGTGTATAACCCTAGCCCATCCCTCCATGAATACGTAGTGCAGGATTAGACTTTTTAAAGCACCAAAACCCAAGGGGATATAACATCAACAACGAAGATTTTGACATTATAGCACAACTGCTTACGAGGTACTGAATACATTAATGTCAGATTTATTATTCTTTTCTACAACCAAGTCCAGGTAGCAGAATTTCCAGCTTATTTGATAGCACAGCTCAGCATTGCGAAAACACTCACCATTTTTCATCACAGGTTGCAAGCCACATTAGTCACCACCTAGATATTCCAGTTAGAGAAGCCGGTAGCAGAGTTAATACTATGATAGGACACCCTTTCCCGCCAGCATTGAAAGATAGACAATGTACTTCTAGGACAACTTATTAGCAGTAGGCACGCGACCGAGCTCAAATGTAAGTGGCATGACTAATGCTTGGAATTGCGATAAAAAAATCAATTTCCTTAACAAATGGCACACTGTAGCAGTCGCATACATCCAGCTTCACAAATACAAAGCATAATAACAAAATTCATAAACTCCATTTCTATCAATACTGAATAGTGAAGCAAATTCTAAGTGCTGTATTCCATTCTAGTAGCAACCCAGTCACTTGTCTCCGCTTCTAGCATATCAATTCATTAATTATATTTCTGCTATTTCAAAGGAGCAATAAAATCCACCACTGCTAACTACATTGCCATGTTCTTTTATTAATTTGCTTTGTCTCACAACAGGGACTACGTCAACTAATGCATAAGAACCCTTGTTACCGTTTCTAATCAATTGAACACAATAGATAGTGTGGGCCTGAAACCACTCGAATAAATGCAGATGTCCTGAGTAAATGGATGGATAAGCCTTCTGTTGACTGCCAACATTTGTTTCGGATGCTCAATTTCAATGTTTTCCCCTTTTGTTGCAGACACATACTCAACATTGGATATTGTGAATTTTCTCATGAATGTAGCTAGCATTGATATGTGGCCCCGCCATACCTTCATCTCTCAACTATATCTCGGCCATTGCAATGATTAATATGGTGTTAACTCAACTTGAGTTAAAACTCTCTCAGCTACATCGTCGCTGATGTTCCAAAGCTATAGTTCACCGATACTTCAAGTATATGTTTAGTTAATCAAACACTAATTACATTTTCAATTTTGACAGCGATCTTTTATCATTTAAATGGAAAATGAAGCAGTCTCTTACTGAACATAGGTTGAAGTAATGCGGTAACTTGTTTATTATTTTTTCCTAGGGTAACTTACTTATTATTATTATAGTTCCCTAGTTGACCTGTAGAACTCATGATAAGTTATTATGCATAGGGTTCCTGCAAGCTGGCAGTCATTTTGCTCAAGGACATAATCTATTGCATTAAAATCGGTCTCTCTCTGTCAATTTGAAGTGACGTGAGCAATATTTTTTAATAATATCAATGCTGACATTAAACCTGTATCAATATGACCATGCAACATTCTTTAAATACACTCTCGTAGTTGCTCATCTTTTTTGCAACAAACTACTGAAACCAACCAGAATCTCTATGACCTGCTAAATAAAAAATCTTAGTGGCATTCATTTGTGCTGATTCATGACATCCATGCAAATTGCTTCAGTGAAGCTTTCTGTATAGTTTTTAGAGTTGATAATAGCAATGCTTTTCTTAATCAATGTAAGGATTCCATGCACTGAAAATGCTGAGAAGAAATTGTGTTTCTCTATCATTGTTGTTTCCTTGCTAAGTGTGCACATGTCAGTTTCTTGCAAACATAGAATGTCTGCTTGCATAAGTTCATGACCATTTAGAACATCGTCATAGTGCAAAAGCAAGCTCAGTGTGTTTAGCGATGAAATAAGTAATTGTTCAGCATTTGGCATTGAATGCAGACCATATTCAAATTGCAAACTTGCTTGTGTTTTTAATCTATCTATTTCAGTGCTGACTTTTGGACAAGCTATAAAATTTCCTTGTTCCAATTTGTTTAAAAAATAAAGACAATCCATATCTATGACACACGAGAGCACAGAGTAAACAAGGCCATGTCTCTTAATTCCTTTTGGGTCAAATGCCAATCTGTTCATTGTCAATCCTTGTGCTCTATGAATTGTCCTTGCACATGCCAACTGAATTGGGAATTGTGCTCGCATAACATTGATTTTATTTTCAACTCTTGTTTGTATCACAATCCTTTTGATTGGTGTCCAATTGAACTTTACGGCAAGCGTATAAATATGTTGCATCGTTGCACGTTGCTTGTCTCCAACTTTTGGATTTGCAAACTCAATCCAAACAATATCTTGGTTTGTTTGACTATAGTGTTTAAACACACCTTTTGCACCATTAACCAATCCATCCTGAGTTCAGTAGTTGCCTCCAACTAGTTCAATAAGCATATGTTTTTTACTACTATCGTAGAGAGAAGTTGCAATGTCTTTTGTTTATGGTCATTTTTTCCAATTGAATCAATTTCGCTATCATGTGCTACAAGTGTGAATGTTTCTCTTTGCATAGCTGATAACATTTTTGAGTTATGTTGTTGAACATCCTTATTACTATGGAAAAGATAAGCAAATGTTGCATCTGCTGGTTGTTTGTAGCAATGTTGGTTTAAGTAATCTATATCATCCAATCTTTGAGAGCAAAATATATATATGCAATGGTATGCAAATATCCTTCTTTTAATACAAATGCAAAGTGTACCGCAAATTTATTGACAATCATTGTAATTTAATTCATGCCTTTAAATGTTCATTACTTGATGCATAAATCCAAAAAAATGCATAGAGGCAAAATATATATATTAATGACAAAATATACATTCTTTCGTAAAAGCCTCATTCATACCAAAAAGGATGTATTGTTTTTTTAATCTTTAAAAATAAAAATTGTTTTACTTATGTCTACGTTTGACAATTTTATTTTAATATATTATTTTACTTTGATTTATATACAAATTATAATAATTTTTAATTTCTATTAATTACATTTTTTTAAAGGTCATATGCTGATCATCTTGTCTCTAAAAATGACCTCTAAACCCAAAGGGTATTATCTATTGAGTATATTAGTTTGTTTACTACTACTCGTGGATAACCATAACCACTCCAAATGTTGTATTACTATAATTTTGTGGCAACAGTATCATATTTCTATAGCTTTTCTCTTCTACCAATAGTTGTTATTGCTATTAGCAACTGCGGGGACATCGCCACCTCGTGGCTCTTGTTTCTATAATTTATTTGTCTAATAATATTAACATAATTCCACATCTTGTTGGTCTTCAAACAAAGGGTAAATTTTCAAGTCTAGTATGTGGTCCCAAAATGATATCTCAACATTAAATAAGTTTAGGAAAGGAGGTGTTTGATGAGTGCACACACTTCTTCCTTAAGAGATTCCAATATTTAACTATCGAGAAATTTCCTTTTAATGGGAAGGAATATATTAGAAAAAACCACGAAGAATGATACCTCAACTATGGAAATTGGAATATAATAAGAATTGTCAAGGAAATCTTGTATTTATATTTGAATATATAAAATGTAATGTTATACAGCTTGACATGTATTTATATTCAATTATTTCTACGATATTTAATATTTAATTGTTTCATTATAAAGGTTTTCGATGCTTTAATGAGCTTCCACAAGGAATGAAAATATACCCTATGAAATTCAGTAGGTTTATCTATTATGAGCACCTAGAAATAGCTCATTTATTTGATACAATTCATTTCAAGAAGAATTCTATATAAACATTGTGGAGAATCTTAAATGGAAGGAGTAACACATACCAAATCTCCAAAGTTTGTAGTTACATTCAGGAAGCCAATCATGTAATGATAATTTTAATTCATTATTATAGTGATGGAAAACCAAACAATATTCTATGGTTATTTACAAAGTAGAAAATCGATGCTATACATTACGCCATTCATAAAATTAAATTTTCCACTCGTTTTGTTTCAAACACAAGAATATTTTAAATAAGAAAGGTGAATTTGGTGGGGTAAAAACTCATGATTGGTATACCTTTATCAAGGTATTTTGGTAAATCCTTGTATTGTTATACCTTTTTTTAACAATTTGGTATTGTTTTGAATTTTGCAAAAAAAAAAGATTCCATTTGTGTTTCAGTATGTTCTACCTCTATCTCTCCTATACATCTTTGATAATAACATAAAACATGATTAAATATAGCCATATGCCATGGTCTTTTTATAATTTAAAAACTGTAAATTGTGTTGTGATTTTTGTGTATCAACATTTTGATCCCTACCTCGGGATCATCTTCAGGAGATGAATAAAAAATGTTATATATGGTCTCAGTTAGTATATGAGGTATATTATGTCAAAATTTATCTTATAAAGGGTAGCTATAGAATTGAGATACATGTGATTTTCTTGCACTGTACACATAATTATTATTGTTTTGAATCATGTGATTTCCATCATGTGTAGGTGGTTGTTATCTAAAGAATCCATAAAGAATATAAAAGATATTGGAAAACAAAAACACCTCTACTAATGTGTGAAATGAAAAATTATCTTCCTCCAACCTTTTTAAATGCACAAGAACACTACCTCATACACCAAGTTGAGTAGATTGAAATATGTGGACCTCTACACACAAGGTCAATGTGGATGGTGGAGAGGCACTTGAAGGCATTGAAATATTTTGTCAAAAAAAGATCACGTCTTGAGGGATCCATGGTTGACATACATATGGTATATAAATCATTGGTCTATATTAGTGAGTATCTTATTAAAGTAGCACCGGATATCAATTTTCCTTGCATTTGGGATGTCGAGTCCATATTAAAATATGAAGGGGAGGTTGCTTTGGAGAAAGGTAGAATGAGGAAAGTCAAAGGTAATCAGACAATAGAAAGATATAATAGTTTTTATGGTTGATTTTTATTGTAATTATTTTATTTTTATCCATCCATCATTTCTAATTAAGTAATTTTACTAGTACCTAATTATTATTTAATTTTCCTTTCTTAATATAGGTGGATGAGAATGGGATGCACTGCATTTATACATTGCAAATCATATCGATTGGATGAAGGTATGGATAGAATGATGTACACAAGTTTATGGTAAATTATCATCAAATGGGGCGGCATAGTTGATTAGAAGAGCTCATTACTCTCAAGATACCAATATTACGTAGAGGGAAATTAATTTATCATATGGTTTGAAAGGTAGACATGCCAACATTACCCATGGAACATTTTTTTTTAGTTATTTTTCCACTTTTACATGTGTTAGCTAGTTTTTAGCTTAATTTTCCCTCAAAATATTAACTAGGTGTAAATATGTACGTTTATCAACTAACAATGCATTTTTAACTTATCAAGCATATTTATGCAGGTGAAACACCACAAGGCTATCTGGTGCAATGGATGGAAATTTCACATCAAATAGTTGAATGATAAGTATTAAACATTTTATTGTGGGATAACTATTGTTTTCTAGGTTACTAATGTTTCATTTAGTAGTGATAGGCATATGCAAGTATATGAAAATAGATATTATGGTTATCTCAAAGATATTCTTGAGCTAGACTTGAAATCTTTCAAAGTAGTTCTCTTTAAGGTATGTTGGTACATGTTATGGGTGAATGCACATGATATTGATAGAACTATTACTAATCATGCTTATGGATTTACCATGATTAATACATGGATATTTGAGTCAAGTATAGATCTGTATATCCTTTCAAGTCAATGTGAGTAGGCATTCTATTCACATGTGCCAAATAAAGCAAGCTGGTCATATGTAGTTCAGTATGAACTGAGAGGAAGGTCTATATAGTATATTGTACCATATAGAGAAGATGATATTGAAGAAGATAAAAAATAAGATACAGAGTAGGTAGATGTGGTAGCTGAAGAAATTTAAGATGATGGAGATGATGAGCAAGTAGATGTATGGTTAGGTGTCAAAGAATACAATGATGATGTTGTTATGGCTAATCCTTTCAGTGATTCAAATTTTGGTGATTTAGATATTGATTTGGATGAAGAATAATAAAATTAATGAATATATTGTTTTTTTCATGAAACTTGGTATCACTTGATCACATTTTTCACTATGTTTTATTCTTTATTATTTTTTTCTAAGATTTATGTTTTTCTATATTTTATGTTTATGCCATTTTCTATGTTGTATGATATTATGTTAAATTAATTTATTTTCAACTAGGTACATTGGGTATGGGGAATTGAGAGTGATGTGAGGTGGGTGGGAGGGGAGTGGTTAGGAGAGTCTAGATGAGCTTCCACCTTCATCTTGTTTTCCCTATTCAGTAGGGAATAAATTATTCTTGAAACCAAGAAAGCCTCCTCTAGACATGCTCACTATGAAAGAGACGAGTCAAGTTTCATGGGTTATAAAAGAAATTGTGTTTACTTTTCAAAAAATCAAATGGATGAAATATGTACTAGTGCTCATCATAATAGTTCAAATCATTCATGGTAGCCATTAATTCCATATGCTCAACTGGATCTTATCAACATGTAATTGGATTCAATTTGTCTTTTCTTTGTTGCTTATTTTGAGCACCCACTAATTTGGCCTTTCATGAGGCCATCCCTGACTTACTTCTTAGTTATGAAACCCTTGAATATTATAAAGTATGTACGCAAGCTTATTGGGTTAGATTTTGTGAGATGGGAATATATTTTCAAAAATTCCAAAATTGGCCTTTCACTAGTCTTTAGTCCATGTCCATACAATGTATGTCTTGCATAGATTATAAAAGAAAATGTCTTCACTTTTTAGAAAATCCAATGGATGGACGTTTTACTAGTTCTCCTTGTAATGATTCATATCATTCATGGAATCCATTAATTCCATAGATCCCAGTAGGATCTTGTTTTCAAGTAACTAGATTCAATCCAACCTTCTTTGGCTGCTTGTTTCGAGCACCCAATATTTTGGCCTTTGGGGAGACCATACCTAACTTATATATAAGTTTGTAACCATTCCATATTAGCATAGTATAAGTGTAGACTAATCATGTCATATTTTGTGAGATGCAAACAAAGTTTGCAAAAATTCAATGTTGGCTCCTTTCACTAGTCATCAGTCAAGGTCCATGCAAGGCATGCCTTGCATAGGTAATAAAATAAACTGTGTTCATTTTCAAAAAATCCAATGGATAAAACCTATACTAGTTCTCCTTATAATAGTTCATATTATTAATGGAATCCATTATGTCCATAATGACTAGTGAGATATTGTTGACACATAAATATATAAAAAGGAAAAACTAAAGAAAAAACAAAACCAATAAGAAAGAGAAAAAAACCAAACAAATAAAACATAGCTAAGATAATATCTCAATATGAAATGAATTCCAATGATGCTCTACTATGATCTACTTTTTAAGAGTGCATTTTGTCACATCTAGAATAAAATATTATAGTATTTATGATCATATCCCACCGTCCAACACATTATACTATGATTCAAAATAGTCAGGGTGTGCTTTCTAGTCCATCCATGACGTATTTGCAATATCGATAAGTATTACACCATCTAAATATTACATGTTTTTCTACCCACATGACTTAACAAAGGAAAACCTGAGTGACATTGCGTGGAAAATCCTTCAATACCCATGTGGTCGAGGAAACAGTTGGAATCATAAATTCCACACTGCATTCTTTGGTGCATTTGAGAACCAAAGAGGGTTGAATTGGATTCTACCATGTACTTGGGAATTTATCAGCCCCATACTTAGGAGCCACCCCACCCCATGAAGAGGAGCATTCACCCCATGAAGAGGAGCATTCACATCTTGGATTAGTTCTTTGAAGACCTCCATTATGGCTATGAAAGAAATCCATGAGAATGCAATCTATGTTATACCTCAATATTACACATTATGTATTAGTGTCGCATCCTTGCACTAGCGACCTAAACAATAGTTTCCCTTAAAGATCATTTGAACATCCAGAGTGAAAAACACTGACTGAACACTCAAAGCAAAACCTTTTTCTGCCATCTGCCAACCCAACTTAGCCCTGTCTGTGAGCACTACCGCTCCCTGCACATCTACAAGGGCGTGGTAGTCAGCACTACCGCGCGTTGCTCCTTCTCTGGGGCGTGGTACTACCACGTTATGCTCAGTGGTAGGGGCACGGTAGTCCGAAATTAGCCTTTTTTCCTTGGACTTTGGGATCTCAATCTTCGAGGAGATTTTGTTGGGATTACCACCTTTGGTTCGATCCTAACTCCTTCTTTGTTTAGCTGGCCTGATCCACTAAACCCTCCATAGATCCACACTTCTCTCTTGTTGGTTAGCCTTCCCATGTGCTATAAGAGAGAAGCCTTCCATGAGCCAAAGGGAGGACTCTTGGAGACATCAAACTTATGATCTTGAATCTTTGTGGAGATAGCTAGAGGAGAAAGCACTTAGAGCTGGGAGTTGGCTTGGATATCAAGCAACCATTGTAAGTGACTTCAAGTTGGTAATAAAACATAACTTGTCTTGTTTCCCAAATCATGTGTGTTGATTTTGTTTCAATCATATGATTTGTATCTGTTATAGATTTAGATCCTAACTCATATTTCAAGTTGCTAGAGAATCGTATATGATTGTATCTTGGTTTCATCCTGACAGGTTCATTCGCGAGGACTTGGAGATTGGAGTGACCATTAGGACGAGCAATTGAATCGAAGGTCAGTTAGATCTCTTCCATTTCTTTCAGCAATATAGTCTTGAGATGTTTGTTTAAATCTAGGAATTCAAGGTAGCATTTGTTTCCTTTTTTGTCTTAGTATAGAGTTAGAACATCCTGCTTTATCCTGAGAGAGTTTCTACCTATCTGTAGGAAGAAATATCTGCAACAAAAACTGGCGACTCCGCTGGGGAATCAATTTTCTTTGCTTGTGAAGTTTGCTTTCAATTTCACTCATTGATTGTAAGAATTGGGTTCTTTCACCCTCATTCACTTCCCTGTTCTCTGCATTAGACTTATGTTATAGATCAGTAAGTCCTCTGGGTTGGAAACCCTTGAAAAGTCAAAATATTTTCTCAAATTTCCGCCTTTTTCCCCCAATTCAGACACTACCCGCGTCCCCGTAACTGCCTACAGAGCGGTACTACCACGCCTTAACGATTGTCTAGAGCGTGGTAGTCTATCAGTACCGCGCCCAGGTTTCCTGCAGGCCCGCGGTAGTTCCTGGAAAGTGTGTTTATTTGGTTTGTTTGGTTATTTTTGGGTCTTTTCAAAATTTGGGTCCATGTTGGCCCTTTGAGTAAACACTAGTGTTTTGCTTGCATTTTTAAAGCGAAATGGGTTCTATTTTAAAAAAAAAAATCTCCCTCATGGTCGGGGGGGGCCATGAATCGTGCATCCTACAGTCATTTTGACCCATATTAAGGTTTTGAGATCATTTTTGGTTTGGTGTGTTTGGTGTGTTTGGTGTGTTTGGATTGCTTGGCATCTTATTTCCTTTACATCCTATCTAATGATTGTTGGGAAAGATTGATTCCTTGTCTCCGCTTTAGTCCAAAGAGAAGCTTGGTTTTGTCACTCTTTTGCTATATTCACGAAACTACAAAAAATATATGTTCTTCTTGCTTTAATGGGATCATTTGCAATTCTTGGTCTCAAATTCATAAGGAGAAGAAAGGCTTGTTTCAGATTCGTGTACATTCGAGTTAAAGATAGAATTGTTGAGTGCTTTTCTTTGTCTTCCATCTAATTGGAAACGTTTGTAGAATCTTTCTTTATGTAGCTTGGATGTGTCTTTTTCAAGTGTGAAAAGATAAGAAATGGATTAGAATCGTTACATTTGGTGTTCATATGAAGAACTTTTTCATTGCTTTGGGTTAGTTTTGGGTACATATTTTACTTCTTTCTATCATTTTGAAAAGAAATAAAATTGCATTTGCATTGGGTTATACATATTGGGAACGAAAAGAATTCTTCCTTACTTTAGCTAGTGTTCATTGAAAAGAAAGGCTCATTTCGATTCATCTTCATTTGCATGGTTTGAGTTGTCACAACACTATCAAGTTGCACTTCCATAACCTGATTGTGTAAGACAGCCTCTAAAATTAATCTCCCTAACTAAACCAACATTAACCTCACTTGAGGAAATAAAAGAATTTGGTAGTTAGGTAGGACACCGGGGATAGGCATCAAAATAATTCCCCCTTGTCATTTTTCATCTGAGACATAGTCATTGTCTTTAGGGAACTAAAATCCTCTAGTATTTGTTGACACGGTCATACACCAGTTTGTAGAGGGGCCTCCTGACTGTTTTAAACTTTTAGGGGTTAAACTGCCGCGATATTGAGAACCGGACGGACTCTGTGGAATGCCGCACTCCACTGAGCCCTAAGGCAACATCGATCATTGTCTTCCTTGTATTCATAGTAATGCAAGGGTGATAAGGAAGAAGCACCGAAAACCTTTTCCAACATGTCATGAAAGAGGTAGCTTAGTGACTTTTCTTCTAGGGCTCTTTACCCAGGATCCCTTTCGGTAGAGGGATATCCTTCCATTATTGGTCTCTCATTTTGTATTGTTCAACTTGGATTTCATCACCTTGCGAAGGATATAATTTGTTGAAGTCTCCAGCTCTTAGTTAGGAGGTTTTGCTTGCTATCTTATAGAGGGTCTTTTTCTTTGTAGGAATGCTTGTTGGCATTCTAGCCATTTTGTTGTACAACTCGCTTACTGTGGCAGCGGCCTCAGTATAGTTTTTTGAGCTTGCTCTTTTGGCCTGTGAGCCTTGTCTTTTCCCAGCTCCCCTTTCGCACGCTCGGTTTCCTGAGGGTTTTTGAGTTCTTTTTAATAAGACTTCGTCCACATCACTTAGTTTTGTTCCATGGAGAATCTACCTCCATACACCCATGCTCCTTCTAGGACTACCAATCCGGAGACCCCTTTTCAAGGGGTACCTTTTACTTTTCCTCCAGTTGGAGATATTGGTCCTCCCTTTATTGCCACGTGAAATCTTCCTGGATTAACCATAGGATTACCGGTATGGTTATTCAATCCGGTAATTCCGATTGCACCTAATGTTTCGAATGTTAATTCTCCACCACGAGAGAGTCAATCCCAAACTAATCCTTCCCCTTCTTCGTTGGATGAATCTTCTTCCTCGCCTGATCAAAGCAATAGTGTTAGTAATCGGGAGGATAAGAAGAAGAAGAAAAGGAAAGTTAAGAAGAAGAAGGATAAGAAAGAGACCAAGCGTAAACCAGTTGCCTCTAATGGCACTCATTCTACGAAAACACCTCGTAAGCCCAAGTTCCCTTGCAAACTCTGCAAGGGTGATCACCTTCTCAAGGATTGTCCTGGTCTTTCCCGTGTATCAGAAGTGTGGTCTAAAAACCCCAAACCACTTGTATCATCAACCTCTGACCATCATGTTGATGAAACTCCCTCAACCAGTGACCCCTTGGTGAAGGGTTGAAAGGGTAAAGTCCTATATCCCTGTTTGATATGCAAGGGTATGCACCGTACTTTCCTTTGTCCGAGCATGGATGAAGCTTTGCGGTGGTTGGAAGATATTACTAGTTCTCAACTGGTGCTTCCAACAAACGATAGTAAGTTGTCCCTCGACCCTCTGCTGGTTGAACAAGTGATCAATTCAGTTTCATCTGCAAATGATCCCACTCTCCCTTCCGAGAGTGAAGTGATCGAGTCGCTGTCATCTCCACTCGATCCCACTCTTTCATTGAAGAAAGTCCAGACTGAAGCAGTCATCTTGACACAATCTTCATCTCATTCTTATCTTCCAAGCGAGAGTGAATTGGAAATTGCTGATGTTTTTATTATCGGTTCAGAATGTCCTCGGCAAGGGGAAACCCTGTCTGTTTCTGCAAGACCCCCTCCAAGTACTGAGGTTATTTCCTTTGATTGGAATGGTCTAACAGAATCTCGTCTTCCTTCAAGAGTTCCTTTTCAAATATCTGTAGGAGTTTTCGATAAAGAAATTTTTCGTACGATAGTTGATGAAGGAGCTTCTGTTAGTATTCTATCCTCAACTGCTTGGCAAGCCTTAGGTTCTCCTCGGCTTGTGCCCGTCACTGACCAGATATTGGCTTTCAGTAGAAGGCCTACTGGACCTTTAGGGTCCCTTCCTCAGTTACCTATCGCTTTGGGAGGGAAAACTGTTTGTATTGATGTCATGGTCGTCCAAGGTCCCTTAGATTTTAATTTACTCCTTGGACGTGATTACATCTATGCAATGAAGGCTGTAGTGTCCTCACTCTTTCGAGTGATGTATTTTTCCCATAATGGGAATGTTGTGACCATCGATCAAATTTCCTTTGTGATGCCCACTCATCGTATGACTCCTAGTCACCAGACTTCCCTAAATGTTCCACATGTTTTAGTGGTTTCTTCCCCCTAAGGGGGGGGATGTTGGAGCAAAGTTCTATTCCGGTTTCAAGCTCATTAAAAAATGAAACCATTTCTCAAGCATAGTTTACTTTTGGTTTTAAGCTTCTGTAAAAATGAAACCAATCTCAAGCACAGTTTACTTCTGGTTTTAAGCTTGTGTAAAAATGAAACCAATCCCAAGCATAGTTTACGTTTGATTTCAAGCTTGCGTAAAAATGAAACTACCTTTGAGTATAATTTCTTTTTGTTTTAAGCTCATTAAAAAATAAAAAGGACCCTTTCAAGCATTGTTATTATCTATTTCAAGCTTGTGTAAAAATGAAATAGATCTCCCTTCCATTTGTTCGAGTCTCTCGCTAGAGTTAGGATTTGAACCTTCATTTGATCTACCTGGGTCACTTGGTCCTGGTTCTCCCTACCCCCCCTGGTGAACACATTCGGATTAGTAGCTAGGATTTTTGGGTAAGGAAGAAGAGTAGTCAAATGAAACGAAGCTTGGGGGGCATGTTTAGCCGTTAGCAATCATGATGGGGGCATTTACCAACCTCTGGTCATCATGTTGGGAAGGAACCCGTCGATGGGACTTAACCGTGAGAAGAGTTTACCATTGGCTTCAAGCTCATTAAAAAATGAAACTAGTATTCTGAGCAAAGTTCTACTCCTGTGTCAAGCTCGTTAAAAAATGAAACATATCCTTTCCCTTTGAGTCGAGTCTCCTCGTAGACTTAGTACCTGAACCTTCTTTTCACTTGCCTATACCTTAGGCGAATGAAATGAAGCTTGGGGGCATGTCTTCAACCTCTGGAAGTCATGTTGAAGTCAACTCGATCGCCTCTCCACACCACGTTGGAGCTAAGTCACTTACTTCTAGCAATCATACTGGGGGGCATGTACCAACCTTTGGATTTCATGACGAGAAGAAGTTCACCATTGGGAACATTTTCGAGCATGCTTTCCTTTTTAGGTTTCGAGCTCATTAAACCATAAAAATTATCCTGAGCATAGTTCATTTTCTGTTACAAGCTCGTTAAAAAATGAAGCAGACATCATGAGCATTCTTCCAACCTATCTTCGAGCTCGTTAAAAACAGTAAAATGGTGTTTGAGCTTACTTTTCACTTTTTCGTGCTCTGGTTAAAAACATGAAAAGTGGTTTGAGCTTGCTTTTTCCTTTTTTGTGCTCTGGATCCAAACATGAAAAATATTCAGAGTGATTTTGATACCATTGTCGTGCTCGTTAAATAATTGGAGTAAAAAGGTTTGACTAACGAGTGTAGGTTTATCACTTTATCCGGCCTCGCTAGACTATTTACGAAAAAGGAACTGTGCCGAGTTTACTTTTCCTTTGTCGTACTCGATCATCAACCATGGGAAATTTGTACATGGAGTCCTCTTTAATCTCTTTTCAAACTCCTAAAATAGGAAAATATGGCCAAGCGAAATTGATTCGTTCACACTTGTAAAAGGATTTGAATGATCGTATCCCTAGTGATAGTTTACCCCTTTTTCGGACTAGGGGGCACTACTTACGAAAAAGGAATACTCCAGCCAATCATGACTGGAAGAGTCCTCTCCTGCGTTGTTTTACCCTTTTTCGGGCGATGAGGCTAACCTTACGAAAAAGGACCGTTGGAGTCTTCTTTAGTTCTTTTTAGACTCTCTAAACATGAAATGACGACTGAGTTTTCCTTCCTTGGACTCGTTAAAATTCAACATCGAAGGGCCCACTTTGGGACGAACCCCTCCTTTCTCAGGTTCAAAAAACATGTGATATTGGACTCATCTATGAGATGAGCTATACCGAGCATCTTTTATCCTCCTCAAGCTCGTAAAAAAACAAAGAGGTACTCATCCATCATGTCGGGGGAAAATGGGAAAATGAGTCAAGTTTACCTTGTTGGCAGCTTGTGAGTCGTCACCTTTGAACATGGCATGCATCCTCACCTTGTCTATTTTGGGTAGTCAGTCTTGCTGATAGTGTCATCATTATGCTCATGCATCCTCATTATTGCTATGAGTTCACACTTCCTGTGGTTCTGTCTGTTCAAGTAGTCCCTGCTGCCAAGCTCTGTTTCATGCCGTTATATGTTCAAATGGTTATTACCTTGAGTCCACCTCCACTTCATGTCAAACCTTCCCTTTGTGTCAATACATATTCTATTGTTTCATCGGTCCATACTATCTCTCATCCTGATTTCGTGTTGATGATGTGGGAATCATTATGGCCCACCTTCGACGAGTCTATTCCTGTCGACACCAAATCACTATCTAGGAATTAGACTTAGGAGTCAACCACTAGTACCTTGGTACCTGCATGCCTCAATGGCAGGATTCTCGTGTTCAACAGTAGGTTTTCATCATTGACCTCTGATTGAATGATCTCTCGAATTCTCGACATCAACTCCTTTATTCGCATTTCGTTGAGATGTACTATAGATACGTTGGGGATCGTCATCATCATTGGTGATTTTCCTCGCATTTGTTAACGGTTCACATCATTAACCAGTAATCAAATGGTTTCTACCATGTTCGACTTCAGCACCTTGTAATCACATGGCTAGATTCATATCGTTTGCGATAGGGTAGAAGACCCTAGACACCTTTTTGTATTTTGATTACGTCCAGGTTGCAATGGAGATTTTTCTGTATTGTCACACAGATCCACTTATGTATTGGTCGTGGCTGTGCCATTATTGTCTCATGGATCTACACTTGTTCATAGTAGCCATGATTTGTCTACAGTCTATATCATCTCAGTACTCATGGATTTGCAATGTATTGGTCGGCAGCCATGCTTTGAGTCAATTGTTTTTGAGCATGGGGATGCCCGCCTCGGTGGTATATCTGACATTTTGTTTCTGTTTCATCTCCTTGTTTCTCCCCTCGATGCTATCTCCGAACAATATTTGTAAAGTCTTTCGGCCATCAGTCTCTTCTGACCTCACACTTTAGGGGTCATCTGTTATACCTCAATATTACACATTATGTATTAGTGTCACATCCTTCCACTAGCGACCTAAACGACAGTTTCCCTTAAAGATCATCTGAACATCCAGAGTGAAAAACACTGACTGAACACTAAAATCAAAACCTTTTTCTGCCATCTTCCAACCCAACTTAGCCCTGTCTGTGAGCACTACCGCTCCCTGCACATCTACAGGGGCGCGGTAGTCAGCACTACCGCGCGTTGCTCCTTCTCAGGGGCGTGGTACTACCGCGTTATGCTCAGTGGTAGGGGCGTGGTAGTCCGAAATTAGCCTTTTTTCCTTGGACTTTGGGATCTCAACCTTCGAGGAGATTTTGTTGGGATTACCACCTTTGGTTTGATCCTAACTCCTTCTTTGTTTAGCTAGCCTGATCCACTAAACCCTCCATAGACCCACACTTCTCTCTTGTTGGTTAGCCTTCCCATGTGCTATAAGAGAGAAGCCTTCCATGAGCCAAAGGGAGGACTCTTGGAGACATCAAACTTATGATCTTGAATCTTTGTGGAGATAGCTAGAGGAGAAAGCACTTGGAGCTGGGAGTTGGCTTGGATATCAAGCAACCATTGTAAGTGACTTCAAGTTGGTAATAAAACATAACTTGTCTTGTTTCCCAAATCATGTGTGTTGATTTTATTTCAATCATATGATTTGTATATGTTATAGATTTAGATCCTAACTCATATTTCAAGTTGCTAGAGAATCGTATATGCTTGTATCTTGGTTTCATCTTGACAGGTTCATTCGCGAGGACTTGGAGATTGGAGTGACCATTAGGACGAGCAATTGAATCGAAGGTCAGTTAGATCTCTTCCATTTCTTTCAGCAATATAGTCTTGAGATGTTTGTTTAAATCTAGGAATTCAAGGTAGCATTTGTTTCCTTTTTTGTCTTAGTATAGAGTCAGTACATCCTACTTTATCCTGAGAGAGTTTCTACCTATCCGTAGGGAGAAATATCTGCAACAAAAACTTTCTACCTATCCATAGGGAGAAATATCTGCAACAATCTATAAGAAGAATTTGGAGTAAGGTTATTCTGCAAGAATTTCTTTGGAAGACATCTCTTTCATCCACATTCTTACCACTTATTGGAATTCAAGATCCCTTGAATTTCTCCTCAAGAAGAGTGTGTTTTCCTTCATCATTCCAAGTTAGTTTGATAGAAATTAGAGAGATATCAAAGGACCCTTCCCAAAGGGAGTTTTGGCTACCCCTTTGGAAGCTACATGTTTTTCCATTGGAGATATGCAACTTGGTTAACGCCCATCTCTTGTGCTTGTTTTCATATAGGAAAGTTTCATTCTTGAAATATATCCTATGTTTGTATTTATTTGTTTCATTGCTTCGACACTCTAGCACTTGTGACACTAACCCACTCATGATGTATTGTCTTGTTTGCAACCTACAAGGAAATGAAATTTAGCTCACCATTGAGCCATTTTTCCCATAATGGAAATCACGACTCCACTTTGTGTTTTTATTTCATTTTCTCATCTATAGGTTGTCTACTTTATTTCTACTAATTTGGGGCTTGTTGTAGGATCATACCCTTTCTATTCATACCCCTAACAAGTGAGTTTTGTAGGGAAAATACCATTTTCTTTCTATTTTTCATCCCATGCGGTACCCAACATCTGTTCTAAGTGAACTCATGAATATATTCCTTTGCTAGTCGCATTGTCACTTGGTTCATATTTCTTTCAATCACAGTGCTTTATCACATGACCATTACTACTCTAATTACACACTTTCACTCATATTGCATGTTCATTTAGTTGCACTACTTTCTCGCATGAAAACTATAACTCTCATGTTGCACGATCACAAGTGGATTAAGAGCACTAAGACTCTCATGATAGTAGTGGAATTGGGTTTAGATAGCTTTGTTTATTCATAGTTACAGTCCACATGTCTATTTAGATATATAAGGAATTAACAAAACAACCAATGTAACATGTTTTTATTTTCTTAATCATTAGATCACCTAGTTTAAGTAGGGGACAAAATCATTTTTTTGCAACTAAATTTTCTAGGCTTTGGGCTTCAAGGTAACCAACAACCTTCTAACATACACTAAATTAGATTATATAGTTTATTCATTTATTTCAAAGGACAAAGGAATTATTATACTAGTCAATTTGGGAAACTTACATTAGTTTAAATATTTGTCTCTTGCATATTTCTTTTTTTTTAAAACAATTTAGATTAATTTAGTCATCACACACGCATGAAACCTAAAATCTCTACCTAATTATAGTATGCTCTTCACCGTGCACCCATAAAGTGATCTCGGTGAACCAAAAAAGAACTAAGGGAGTGAAATACATCCCTTTTCACATTCTATAATAAAGTATTTCTTGCAACCAACCAAATTATTCTTAGGAAATTAAATTAGAGGGAGTAAGAACCCATACATGTTCACATCCTCTATATTTATTTTCCTAATTCAATTTCAAGTTTTCTTCTCAGTTGAGAATGCTCTCTATCTTGCACTCATTAAGTGATCTTGATGAATCCAAAAAAATGAGAGGTTTGAAATACCTACCTTTTCATACATTAATTCTAAACTTGGACCCTTTAAAATCAATCAAGAAAATAATCCTAAACCGACATAATTCCTCTATTAAGAGGTCACAAAAGAATTATAGTTTAAATTAGGATTGTTGGGCTAGGTATCCAAATAATACCCCTCAATATTCACATGAAACATAAGTTGTTGTATTCTAGGGAACTTTAAATCCTACTGTACCAATTGTAACACAAACCATATAAGAAGGTGTGATTCCCAAATATACTAAATATGAGGTCATGGTGTTTTTGTTCGCCACATCAAGACACCCATCTCTTTGTGGAGGAGACACTTGACTGCTTGATGATGAACTACTTATTCACACTTGAGGCAAGTATCTTAGTGGCCCAAACCTAGGATTATCACTAGGAGGAATTTTTGGGATGCATGTGCACCTAAGTGAGATTTATTTATTTATTTTGGAAGTGTTTTCGGTCCCATTGGAACATAGCCACAACACCCCTCTTTATAACTTATCCATTCATACCTTCACTAGCCATGTTCAGTGGGTTCACAACCATCGGACAAGAGAGCTATTGGAAGGCTTAGTTACCACATTGAAAGTAAGGTTATTAAGTCAATAGGATCACATCATTGTTTCTTTAATTTATAATGAACTCATTGTAATTAAGAAATACATACTCTAATCAAAATTAATGTGACTATGAAAGACACACACCAACACCATTATTTGCATCTATTATCTTTGCCATCATATTATTGCATTTGCCAATTATAGTTGTTTCCTATTAAACACACCACATAACTTTCTTCCCTCAAAGAAGGAACCATAGGAAGCCTACCACCATCTCATCATTACTTAAGACTTCAAGGAATCCTTCCTATTCGAGTAGGAGTTCCTCCTACTCCTACCCCCTACCCTCCACATGGACGACCACCATTCAAAAACACACACATGCATCTATGATTGGATCAATTATGCTTGGACATACCTTGCTCAAGAACCCCCCCTCACACACCTATTGTAAGATCCCTCACATTCGTTAGAGGTATATCCCTACCACAGACAATGGTAGGGCCCACTCAAACGAACTTTCCATTCATGGATACCTTAAATCTCCTATATTTATCAAAACTCATCAATGATGTTATCAACCATGATACAACATGGCCTCCCATGCTAGTAAAGTTACCTTATAAGATGCATAAGTTTGAAGGTAAACAAGGAGATGATCCCACTAACCATGTGATGTCATTTCACTTATGGTGTTCATAAAATGGTATGGTTGAAGATACCAATCATCATCGGTTATTTTAGAGGACCTTGACAGGAATGACCGCCATATGGTATGTCAATTATCCTACAAGAATGCATGCAACCTTTGAATCCATTGCCACCATTTTCCTTACTTATTTTCAACTCCCTGCTCACCACAACCTTGGATTATAGACTCTTTCATAATTTTTCCAGAACACTCCCATGCATATCGTGGATCACATACATGAATGTTATCAATGACACTCGTTGTCTAAAATAAACATTCAGTATGAATTCTTGCTAGATTAGTTCCTCAAATCACTTCTCCCAGTGATCACCAAGGACGTTGCAACCACCATGCTGAAAAATGAAGATGAGGCTATCCTCAAAGGCTAACATTTTGATTTAATATATTCCCAGTTAGGATATTTATACACAATCATCCCCAATTACCCTTGACATCATTCCCCTGAGAAAACCACTCCCAACACTTCACATACTGTCAATAATTGGATATTTGGGTCCATTTCTCATCAAGGGAATGCACAAACCCCTTATGGTTCCTTACCATTAAACCAACCCCATGGTGGACCCCCTCCACCACTAGTTGTAAAAATCCCCCCAAGTGAACCTAGTTTATCTTACAAGAAACTATCATATGGACCATATAGACCTATTTTTCTCAACATGCGTGTGCATGAAACAATAGCTTCACACCCTCCCCCTCATATCCATAATACATCTTGTAATCCTAGCAATTTTATAAGAATCACTTCTACTTCATATGGGGCCCCCCAACCCCCATGGATAAGTCCCCCTTCTCAACCCTTATTTCTCATTCCTTGGTCCTCCATTAGGATTGACGAGTAGTTCCTAGTCTATAGATCATGTAGGGGTTAACTTTGTTGAACCTTATCCTACTCTATGTATTTAACAGTTTGAAAAATTGCATGTAGAAAACCCCCTTAATACACAAAATCGTGGAAATAACAAAAAATAGAACCAACCTGAATGGAAGGGGGAAATTCCCTTAACCAAAAAATCGTCATACCAAAAACCAGAATCAAAATACCAGCAAAAACAACCCACTTAATCAAGGAAAGCACAATAACTTTAGAAGCAAATTTTCTTGCACCATATGTGGTGATTACAACCATTACACCCACCATTGGTCAAATATACCTGTGTTAGTGGCCGGAATAGAATCTAAAGCTCAGATAGGCATGAACGCTCCTCCATGAAATAATGCTTCCCCAGAACTAGTTGTATTGCAAAACCCCTTTTCCAATCAAGGGGCCATTGCACATCAACAAGAGGTATGGAAACAAACTAACATCCCTCCCAAGAGAGGAGGGCCTTACTAAAAAATATACATGAATTTTGTTGAGGTTCATCTTCATACTTGTAATCGAGCCTATGGCATGCCAGACACCCCTCCTACATAACAAGAGGATTCCCTAGCCTCCACTAGTAGGTCTCTTCATATTCCATGACCTAGTACCAACCCCACCCATAGGGTAACAAACTTCCTATATTATGTATTTCCCATAACCCTCATGTGAGAGATGCACACAACTACAACATCATAGATGATTTATCCCAATCCTCTATTTCAATGTCCACTCTCAAAGTTATTTAGTATTTTCCTTCCCAAAAGAAGGACTTGTTGTCAGCATTAGATGCCACAGATCATTTGATTCATGCCTTATGACCTTATATATATATGTCGATGAGCCATAACTACTTTCATCTATATCTTTCCATATTTCCATCACACTTAAGAATATCACCATTCATCGATGCATCATCAAGGAAAGTGATTCTACTAGTGTCATGTCCACAAATGTTTGGAAATGACTCAGATATACTAACCTCATCCCTTTAGCAATCACTCTCCTTGACTACAACATTGTCCTTGGTCACAATTATATGTACAACTTGAAGGTAGTCTCCTTCTCAATTTTCCACACCATGATTTTCCCTCACAATGGGAAAGTGGTCACCCTTACTGAACTTACTGCAAGCCATTCCCCACAGGAAACCCAAATAATATCCTACCAACAGTTGGCACATATAATCTCCCATCTTTTAGTGAGATAGGACCTAGAGTATACAAATAATCTCCATTGTTGGGGGCATATGTAGGACTCCCACCGATCGTTACATCACCAACTAATGGTATCATGTGCACCATCTTCTCCTCTACATATCAACCACCTCCATCTGCTTCCATATCTACGTCTTCATCAGATACAAAGACCCATCTTGAGGAAGGAACCATTCCACTGTCTCCTATAGTTATGCTTATCGTAGAGGTTCTTTTTCTTCCCCCCCTCCTAGCATTCAAGGAACACCAGCCATGGCCACCCTCATTTTTCCATCTCTCACCCTTAGGATTCCCTTATGGTACTTAACCCATCCATACCCAAATGTTACCCCAAAATTATATTCTCATGTTAATTTTACATTGGGAACATATCTCTAATAGAAATCCCATGGTAGGTTTCACCTACCATGGTAGGACCTTCAGTCCAAGAAGTTTCATTAGAACTGCAAACTGATGGGGGCATCAAACCCAAAATGAAAAAAGCTATAGTTTCACATAGTAAACCTCATGTACGAGTTCCCCCCCATGTGCTTTGTGTGATAATGCATGCCACCCCACTAACCTTTTCCTATCCCTACCTAAGTTTTGGAATCTTCTTCCTCCACCCAAAAGTGTCACTCTCATTCAAAACTCCTCAGCAAGGGGTGTACTCTCTACTCCCTAGGAAGAGGCCCTCAAACCTAAGAAAAATCCCTATGAATGGATCATTCCAACGCCATATGTTCCCAATTTGGTCATTACACTCACTATTGTATGACCCTCCCATGATTATTTACTACCCTTGTAGCTATTCATCAATTTCCTTCCCCCACCATTGGATTGTCAACATCCCCCTTGAGCCTATCGCAACCAAATTTGTCTTGATGCTAGATGCAACACCTATAACTCAACCATGTTTAGTATGTGAGCATAATGTTAATTTATTAACTTTGGATATTGGTATGGATCATCATATATGAACCACTCATCCTCTCTCTCCAGCTCACACATTAATAATGTCATGTCCCATTCCACCATGTAGATATTGTAGGTTGTTGATACAACACCTCTCATTTCAATGTCCTACCATGCAAGTGAAACACATAGAATTACTTAACTAGTTAAGGAAACCTCGTAGCATATCTCCACCTTTAATGAAACCCATCATTCCACCTCGGGAGGATATATTGTCCCCTTTTCCTGATATGACTGGACATGCTGACATGTTCAACATCCCATTATCAGTCACATCTATGAGAAGTGACCATCTGTCATCATTGTTAAGCATTGACAACATCACACCTTTAGTGAAAAATTCTTCTCCCTCCTCTTGGTCCGAGACACACTCCCTTCATGGGTTCATATAGATTGATAGACACATCACACACATACGATTTTGCCTCTTCTAGTACCCTTACTCTAGGCTGCACACCCCTAGGATCCATCTCTTATAATTTCTTCTTAGATCACCTCTTCCACTCAAACGAGTACAATGTATTGGAATCCATGAATTCCCCTGAGACTCCCTGGGATGATATGCATCATTGTTCCTACTTTATACCCCAGATCTTGTTCAAACATGCTGAGATGGCATAACAATATCTCGTCGAAACTAAGGATTTTATCCCCCACAACCATGTTTATTGGTTTAAAAATCCCATTCTTTCCCTCAATGCCTTGAATAAGCAAACATGGAAAACATCTCACCTACTATCAAGGTGGAGATATTTCTCACCACCGGCATCAATGAAAATATTTTACATAGAGAATCTTGTTGTCAACAGGTTGTCAATGCTTACAAAGCATTATTCCAAGATTTTAGGGACATATTTTCCTTGTCATATTAAAAAATGACAAGGATAGATATCGCCATTATTGAACACCATATAAATTGATGGCCTGATACCTTTCCAATATGAAAGAAACAATGAGTGATGCATCCCTGCAAATCTCCCTCCATCAAAGTGGAAATAGGGAAATTCCACCAAGCTAAGTTTATCTATCCCATCGCCTACATGTATTGGGTATCAAACCCCATCCCCATCAATAAAAAATAAAGAACTATTTGTGTATGCACTGATTTCAAGGACCTGAATCAAGCTCGCGCCAAAGATAATTTCCCAACCCCTTTCATCGACCAAGTCATCGATACTCGTGACAACTATGAAGTCCTATCATTTATGAATGGATTTTTCAGCTATAATCAAATTCAGATCCATTAGTAGGATCAATGCATAATGACTTTCACCACACCGTAAGCCACATTTTCCTATTGTGTTATGTCATTTGGACTCAAGAATGATAGGGCCACATTTCAACACATTATGTCCTACATCTTTAATGACCTGACACACAACATCTTGGCCTACCTTTATGACCTCACTACCAAGTCTAAAAAATGTATCGATCTTTGCACCATGTTTTTGCAACGTTAGAAATACAATATTTGCCTTGAATCTCCTTAAGTGTGTTTTATGCATCACGATTGGAATTTTACTTGGATTCATTGTTTTGGATAAAGGGATCATCATTTATCTCTTAAAAGTTCAGTCCATTCTTGAATTTCCCCTAACAAAGATATGACATCAATTACCAAGCATATAAGGCAAAGAAAACTCCATCTTGATTACGCTACACAAGTGCATGGGTTCCTACACCTCTTATAGAAGGATGTCATATTTCAATGAGACGGTAAAGCACACCTGTCATTTAAGGCATTAAAAAAATCCCTCACATCTCCTCCTTTAATTCCCCCCTAACTTTGAAAAGGATTTCATCCTTTATATTTCAATGTTACCTTTTTTTGTCCCCGTAGTCCTGGTTTAAATATTTGAGGACCATTATGAGCATGTCATTTACTACATCAACAAAACATTGTCTAGAACACCACTAAATTACATTCATGATGAGAATTTGGCCTTGGTTGTGGTCCTTTCAGTTCAAAAATTTACCACTACATCCTGCTATGTAATACTAAAGGTGTTGCACATTCAAATCCAATGCAGTACGTACTACATTGATCACTTATCGATGGTAATTTTACTCAATGGGTTGTTACTCTCCAAGAATTATACCTTGAATTTGTGACACCCAAAAGAAAGAAGGAATTGGAACTCACTAAGTTCATCACTGAACTCCTAATTGTTGTAGCAGGTTCCACTCTAAATAATCAGTTTCCTGGCGAGCACCTCTTTGTCCTCTCTATCAAAGACCCCTGATACAATGATACGCTCACTTATATTTGCACACATAAATTTGCTTCTCACCTCTCATATGATGATCATCATCACATTTGTCACCAAGATCCTCATTACCTTTTTATTGTGCATGTTCTCTATCAATGAGGCTTTAACACCATTTTGTGACAGTGCATATCTCATGATGAGATTGATCATGTCCTCAATGTCTGCCATGGTGGTTCTTGTGATGACCACTTATTAGGTAAGACCACCACCCAAAAAATCTTATGCGTTGGCTAATTTTGGCCTTCACTCTTCAATGATTGTATTCACTCCATTAAAAGGTGTGAAAACTATCAAATATTCTCACACAAACATAAGCCCATACGACCCATTTGCATCTTGTCATCACTATAGGATTATTCTATATATGGGGGATATATTTCATGGAATATAGTCCATGGTGAGATGGAATTTGGTGACTTGCTATCGCCCCTAATACCTAAACTACCATGGTCTCCATGGTATGGATGGTTAGGTAATCTATTATGGAATTCATAATTTCTCCATCCTTCTTCCTTACAAGGTTTCCCTTGTAGTACAAAGCAATGAGCTGGTCCACCATCCTTTACCCATTAAGGATGGGTGGGTCTCCTCCTAAATCCGTTGGATTGTCAACCTTGTTAGAAAATATATATCAAAGCGGTAAAGAGGCACCCTCTCATCGTCCACCACAAGGTAGTCCAACTGATGGCTCCAACATCCTATCAAATCATGTAGGAGGTGGTCACTTGAACTCATCATCTGATAGTCCCATAAATTCAACATCCCTACATCATGTAAGCGTTGTCAAACTTTTGGGTGGTTTTCTACCTTCTACCACAAGGCATTGAAATGGACCTCACACCACTCAATAACCATCTGAACTATGTAATCCACAAAAAAAACAAGTTAAAGGATGTGTTAGTACAACAACATGATCTATACAACTAAAAAAACTTAGTAAATGCAAAGTCGCATGATTGTTTTCCAAACAATCATGTGGTGTCATGACTCTCAAGTCATCAAAGCCACATAGAAATATTATGTGTGCACTTCACCAACAAACCTGCACCACCATGTGGGATTACTTTTTAGAAGGACATATGGTTTATCCTTGCATCCATTAAACTACCAATAATGCACCACCATGTGATCATTACCATGAACGGTCACACATGTTATACATGTGGGAGACATACCCCCTCAATCGCACTATTGTGCAACTGTTCAAATGAATAGATGCATATTTATCTAGGCATCCACTATATCACCAATCCTGTGCCATCGTGTGACTGTTACCATGAATGATCATGTTATCTATACATGTGGGAGACTAACCCCCTTAATTGCACTTCTGCATGACTTTTCACATGAACAATTGCACAATTTAACTAGGTGACATAAAACATAACTCTTGTGTGGCGTGTGACTATTGAATAAATAGCCACTTAGGGGGATTTTGAGGTCTAAAATGAGCCTCCTAAGAGATATAATAAAATATTACAAGTTAGGCATTTTGTGGGGGAGGTATATTCACAATTCACTTTTTACACTACAATCAATGTAACTATGGTTAAGTTAAATTGAAAAGATATTTAAAATAAAATCAATAAAAAAATCATTCTTTGATGTGACTAAAAGTATTACTCTTGAATACATAAATTGCTTTTGAATATAATATGATGAATGTACTTATAAAGTAGAAAGTAATGTATTCATAAAGTAAATAGTAATGTACTCATAAAATAAAATAAAGTATATTATTTTGAATTTTGAAATATAACTTATTCAATATTCAAAATATGATTATAAATTTGAATTTTGAATTTTAAACATAAATTAAATTTATATGAATAAATTGTTATTTATTTTAAAATATATATTAATTATATAAATTTAACTTGTATTCATTAAAAATAAAAATCAGTCATATAGTCATATAAATCCAACTTATATTTCAATATTTATAAAATATATTGACTAATTATTATATAAATCTAACTTAAATTTATTAAAACTAAAACTTAATAATTTATTTATATAAATATTAACATTATTTAAATACTAATAATCTATTTACATAAATATCTATATATCTATATTATTTAAATTTATTTTTATTTATAAAATACTTAATTAACTTATATATCTATATTGATATTACATATCTATAATTTAGACAACCAAGTATTTATTTTATGCATTCATTTAATAATCAACATAGTTATTTTTCATTTGTTTTAATTTATATCTTTTACAAATTTATTTTTCTTTTTTTATTATTATCTTGTATCTCATAAAACTTATCCCATTTATATTAATATTCTTAAATTTAAAATTATATATTATATAAATAGTAATTATTCCACATATATTACATATTTATGGATTTAAAATTATATATCATATACTAAAAATAAAATAATATATTCATTGATTACGTCTTCATAAGAATCGCGTTTCCATAACATAAAGTTTAAAAAGTTTAAATCCCAAAGGTTTAAAAGTTTAAATATCCTATCAATTATGTCAAACATTAAGGTAGAATGGTACGCATTCAATAAGGTTTTAAAGTTTAAAAGAATTTTAAATTATATATTATATACATATTTTGATTTTAGTTGAATAGTACGTATTTTTACATAAGGTTTTAAAACTTTATCAATATATTGTAAATTATTATAAATTATACATTAGCATTATATTGTAAATTTATCTATATATTATCATTTATTTAAATAAAGTTTTAAAATTATATATTATATAATGTAAATTATTTATATGATTTGGAATAGAAATTTTAATTTTTTTAGTATTAATAATTTATTATTTAAATATATATGTTATATATTGAAAAATAATTTTATATTTTTGATTTTGAATAGATCATTCATTTTTTTGTATTTGTAATTTATTTATTTTATATTGAAACATAAATAGTATCTTTTTTCTAAGTACTTTAAGGTACTTTAGTACATTTATATTATATTCAAAAGTAATCTAAGTACTTTTTTCATTATGAGTACTTTACTTACAACATTGATATGGTTAACTATGGGTTATCATTCACTATTTAGAATTTGACAAATAAACATCTTTAACTCAACCAATGCCACCTCAACTATTATAGATGATGTCACCCTCTAGAATGTGATTGGTTATTTAAAAGTTGATTTTGATAGTACATTTTTTATTTGAGGCCCATTTTTTACCTCAAAATTCCCCTAATGACCATTTTGTGTAGTTGTTTCTTTGATACATGCATGACCTTGAAAAAAAACATTATGAGCTATCATGTGACTCACTAGCTAGGTCCCCTAAGCCAAAAATTAAACCACTATAAATGACAGGGAGGTCCTAAGTACTGCCCTGGACCTCGCATAATTGAAATCCATTGGTCCAATATCATAGAATCAACTGTGAAATATATAGGGCATTGACACATGAGCAATGACAATAAACCCTGAAATGTGGACCCCACCCCTATTTATAGCCACAATACTCGATTTTAAAATATCTCATTCGGGAGTTCCATAGCTCTATTTGAATCACTATTAGCACTGCCATGATTAAGATCACAAGCTCTTCAGCATGGTAGCATTTGTTTCACTCCCCCTGAAACTTCATCTAGACCTCATTTTTTTTCCATTTCCCCGAGTATTGTCACACACTTTTTATACCGTTTGTGTCATTAAAATTCTTGTTATGACCACTATTATGCTATGGTATTGGTTTCACATGTGTAGGATTTTGGTCGAACAACTCCATTTTCACCCCTAGGCTCATCGTTGGATTTATAGGTATATCCGCTCAACCCTACATATACACTTTCCATTCATTTTGTATACATTGCATATATACAGTCAACCCTCTAATATCCCTAAGGTTATTATAACCTAACAATTTTCATCACACCCTCCACTACATCATGCCTTTGTCGGGGTAGTAGCACTCTACCATTGTGGGTGTACATTCCATTACAATCCCTTGTATCATGGCACTCATGTTGCTTCCCCATCAAATTGAGAGTCTAGTAGTACAACATCTCACTAAGATAGCTGCATATTTCTTTCTTGATGCATATTGTTGGCCACCCCCTTCTGACTCTTGGGCAATTTCTAGGCACAATTCTCAAATGGCCTCTCATCCCCACAAAAATCAGTAGACCATTCTCTCTCATCATCTCATTAACCCCTAAGATGAACCACGATGGGGCTTGTCCCTTTGATTACAACACCATCATTGAATTATCATCCTTGCAAGAACACTCTACATGGTATTTACTCATAGGGCACCTGTCTTCTTGACTGTGAAAAATTCCCTTTTTCCTTTTATTAATTTGTAAAAACATACTTCCCAACACACCAAAAAGTGGGAATTTTTAGTCCTATTATTCTTTTAGTAGAAACATCCCTTGTTTCCCTTAATCAGAGAATTTGCAACATGTCACCCTATGTTAGACCTATTATCCCCTTCATTGATATTACTATCACCCTAGAACATGAGCCTCCTGCTCATCTTAGGTTGGCATCACCACATGATAAATATTTTACAATATTCTCATGCCATTGCCCCCTTTATCCCCTAGTTCCTCCCTGCACAACTATTTGAATAATGTTTCCTAGTGCCAACCATCCATTTTTTTGTCCAATTAACAGAAGTCCCAAGCTTCACGCTTACCATATTTCTTGTCCCATTCCTTCAACATCTCATACAATTATGGTATATTCTTGGTTCTCATTCACATAGTCCTCACTCCATGATTCGCATTGGATCTCATCGATGTTAGCATAGTTTATTTTGAGATTCACGAGGGAGGTGATTGTACCTTGGTTTCTATTCCCCTAGTAAATGTTTCACCTCTAATTGCATAGAGAGAGTCATCATTTCTTTTTGCATCAGTAGTCTTCCCTATGCTTGACACCATCTCATTTATTGCATAAGGGGGGTCATTCCCTTCCGATGGTTGCAACATTCACAATTATGATTGGAGACATTTAGATCTCAATTTAAAAGTGGCCTTCCTGACATCTTCATCAGTATTCAGGATCCCCACCCTAACGGGTTGTTGAAATCATCAACAATGTGCCCCCTTAGGAATCATTATCACCATCATAGGTTACCAATCATATTTAATTTGGTTTTTAGAGATGACCCCTCCATCTCCTCTTATTGTAATTTATTTTGACACAATTTCATGAGAATAGGGATGCTTCTATCGTTTGTATAAAATCAGTCTTTATGTACTATTAGTTTTTTTCTTTACATGTAGTCACCATCACGCCCCCATGGGTTATCCTTTAGTCTTAACAATTTCTCTCTCACTCTCACAACCATGAAATATCAACATGGGTGAAAAAATGATGATGTATTTTAGCTTTATAGTCCCCTCCTAACCTCATAGATTAGGGCGCATCTATTATCACCTAAATTTTGCACACCCATGACATTTTAATGTCTGTTACCGAAAGAAATCATTAACATAAATCATGCAACTCACAAAGCTTCCTTTTCATCAAAATAAACATGTGGAATGAATTTATTAGTGCACAATCAAAATTTTTCTAACACATGCAACTTCACAAAAGAAAACATGAACGACATCGTGAAAAAAATTCTCCTATACCCATGCAGTTGTGAAAAAGTATGGACTCATAAATTCCATGGTGCATTGAAGTCTTCCTAGTTGCATTTGAGTGCCAAAGAGGTCTGAATTGGATTTTACCATGTACTTGGACATTTATTAGCCCCATCCTTGTACTTTTAAGCCACTTCATGAAGAGGAGCATTCACATCTTGAACCGGTTCTTTGAAGACCTCCATTTTGGCTATGAAAGGAATCCATGGGCATGCATTCTATAAGAAAAATTTAGGGCAAGTTTATGATCCAAGAATTTGTTTGGAATTCATCTCTTTCATCCACATTCTTACCATTCATTGGAATTCCAGGCTCCCTTGACTTCTTCCTCAAGAGGCAAGTGTTTTCCTTCATCATTCCAATTTAGTTTGAGAGCAAATAAAGATAGCTCAAAGGATGATCCCAAAGGGAGAGCTGGTTACCCCTTCGGAAACCACATTACTTAAGGTGATACCATTGTATACATGCTTTTGCATTGTAAATATGCAATTTGCTTGAAACCCGTCTTTTGTGTTTGTTTTCATATCATTTTTCCATGTTTAATTATTGAAATAGATCTTATGTTTGTATTTATTCATTTCTTTTCTTCAACACTCTAGTATTTGTCACACTAACCCACTCATGATTTGTTGTCTTGTTTTCAACCTACAAGAAAAGGATATTTAACTCACCATTGAGCCAATTTTCCTACAACATAGAACCTTCTCCAAATATCTCAAGACATTCATACATTCAATTCACATGTTCCTCCAAATAATGATTATATGTCTTCTATATATACATATTCCAACTCATTTCTCATGTCCCCTTTATTAGGATACCCATATTACATATAAATTTATATATATATACCCCCATATATTACCCCCTTGGGGTCATATCATATACATTTACTCTTATATATACCCCCCTTGGGTCATACTGTTATAGGTCAAATCTGCACTTCTCCGTCCGTGTTCACATTGCCCTATCGATCACACTAAAGGACACTATGAATGGAAGACCTGGATTGACCTTGGATGAGTTATTGCTGAGATCACACATCTTCAGTTGAAAATCATATTTTTTCTACAGCTTTCATTATGTGTGCGATAACTTATTATAGCAAAAATGATGGAAATAACGCCATTGAGAGTAGATTTGATGATAAAAAATGGTGATAAAATGGACACCAACATTCCCCCAAACTGGAGACATGCCAGGTCCCACTGAGCAAAACATAAAGAAATTAGGAAGAAGGCCGAGCTGCAGTAGCAGAGGCCTTCGACTTAGATGATGAAGTTGTAAATTTGGCTTGGAGATTCTTGAATTGATCCTTTAGGGAATTATACCTCAATCTCAGGGCAGTATAGGATGTTGTTTTGGCATTAACCAAGAATTCGATGCTTTTTAATTGTGTGCGCAACATCTTATTTTCTTCATGAAGCACAGAGATTGTCTCCACATAGCTTTGATTTTGGTTTGTCAACCGTGCTATCACTTGGGTCAACTTATCCCATTTCTGTTGACTCAAAATATATTGTTCTATATGATGTTCCAGGTCCTTTTGAGGACTCATCTCTTTTGGAAATGTCTCAATATCAATAGTCTATTCTTTGGGAACTTTGTCTTGGTTATATGCAGGAGGGATTCCAGCAACAGGGGCTTCACTCATTCTTGTGGATACATTGGCTAGTGTGAGGAGGGGTGATTCAAAGGTATGATCGTCCGACTGAATGTTTGAACATGATGGCTGAACGACGGTCTGAATGACAGACTGGTCGACGGACTGGTCACAATTTGTTTCCCTAGGTTTAGTGGGCATTGATGAGAAAAGTGGGGGTTCCGAAGTGGGGTCACTAAGGGCCATCTCAGGAGAAGGAAATGAGTGGGCAAAGTGCATATCATCTAAGGAAATCTCATCAAACCGTACACGCTTAGTGTTTGGTTCTGCTTGGGTATGATGATGTTTTTGAGAAAGAGAAGGTTTGACAGTAGATAAATGAGAGTTCAGTATCTCAAAAACAAAACGATCCCAAGTTTTTCCTCTCTCCTCCAACTGGTGAATGATCAGAAGCTTAATAAGACAATGGTGATACAAGCTGCTAGAAGGATTAATAGTATTTTTTCTCACTTGGCTTGACATCTTTTCCAAACTCTTTAGAAAATAAAATGGGAAATTGAGGGTTTGATTGTTGACGAAATGCGCTAACAATCTAAAATGGCAAGCTTTAAAGACAGTAAACTTACCCTTGCAAGTGATTAAGTGGATGATGATGGTCAAAGGATCTAGATATTCCGGCTTGACCCATTCCCCGTGGAATCCTTTGGCACCACCAATGTGTTGAAAATCGGCTTTCAAGGAAAATTCATGAGCCTTCTATGGAAGGAAGAGATGCTTGTGCCAACGGGCACCCTCTCTAGGGTGCTTCGTAGCTAATGCGATTGACTCTTCTGTCATGGAGAAAGTGAGATGGCCAACTTTGGCCATCTTGCCATCGAATCCCTTAGCGAACAGTAACGAAATTTCATGGTCGTGGCCTTGGAGAAGGTGGAGAAACGAGCCCCAACCCGCTCGAAGGAATACCTCACAGCATTCCTTAAACTTGGGGATACGAAGGAGATCTTGGTAGCTACCAGGCTCGTAACGGTTAGGCATTACTGATGGAGGATGAGGAATGCAAATAGATAGGTACATGGGTGCAAGAAATTGCAGAGGGCGCGGCTCAACAGGAAAGATGGACAGCGAACGGAATGGAGCGAAATTCACGCAGCCATAAGTTTAAACTGAATTCCGTTTGAATGGTTGATCGATAGTAGATGAGGACTTAGCATGCTTAAGAGATCACACTTGTCATTCAAAGATCTCAAATCAGGTGCCAGCATAGAAGTGTGCGAATTCAATGAATGCATGTTGTTATAATATATTCAACCATGTCCAAAGCCAAGCTTTGGACAGGTTGAATGTAATTCACCTAATGGGATAGATTACACATGGGATATAATGAAGATTCGATCCAAATGCTGGCAGATTGTACGATGGTTAAGACCATAGTGGTCATGCAATGATTCGTAATGATACATGAATCATTCGTTTAACGAAGACAAGATGGGTAGGGGAATGAAATCATGTATGAGATTGACATTTGATTGATCCTTGTCATCATTGGTTAATCAAAATTTCAAATATCTTGGCACGCTATTTGATATATATACAAGCTAAGGTTTGATTCAGCACTTCATTCAGAACATTGTTCATTTGCTGCATTCATCACCTCATTCGGATCGGCATTCGACCCGTCATTCAGCCTTTCATACAGACTTTTGTCTATACAATATCTTAATGTTGATGCTAACTAGAACTGATTTTGCAGGGAATTTCTGAGGCTGTTAGTGCACAGAAGATGATGTAAACTTCGCTTTCTAAAACTTTAAGTCACGTCCTTTTTGTTTGTCATTGATTAAAATAATTTTCCTTCAGCTTTTTGCATTAACCTGCAAACAGCTATCACTTTTTCAGAGATAAATAATTTTTTTCATAAACATTAGAAAGTAAAAATAGTTCTTAAGACAGTTCTAATCCTCCCCCAAACCAAAGATATGGCATGTCCTCAAGCCAACAAAGAAAAAGAGTAAAATATTCAGATTATTTTCCCTTAAAAATTTAACGATAGCTTAAAATGTTGTGATAATTTTCGCAAGAAAATGAAATATTAACTAATAAATGTAGATGATTCAGATATGTACATTCATAAAAAAGAATACAACAATGCTTAAGAGGACCATATGAAGAATGATAGTAAAATTTGATGTAAAAGATGCCATAGGAAAACTAGCCATCCATGACTCATTTTAAAGATCTCTTGTCATCCCAAGATATAGATAAGGTGCACCGTAAAGTTTGTGAGATTTTTATAGTTATGGGTCCCATTTCTAAGATAATCACATCCTAGGTATTGTTTGAATTAGATGACGAGATCCAGTTTCAACTTACAACTATTCTCTAATGACAATATAAATAATTGGCGTAAACATGTGTTTGTATACTTAGGTTTCTTATATATGAATCATGTGCATAGTGATGCATTAACCAAATCTCTTCTACCCGATATTGACCCGCTGCCAGCAGGCCTGTTCAGTACCCCAACGAGTTTATCTTGGTACCATGCAAGCATAGCCCTGCTGCCAGCAGGCCTGTTCAGTACCTCGACAGGTTTACTTGCATTTATCGAGCTTCCTTGTTTAAGATTTTACTTAGCATGGACCCACTGCCAACGAACCTGTTCAGTACCTTGGTGGGTTTGCTTCGTATAATGATATATATATATATATATATATATATATAATTTTTTTTTTTTTTAAGGAAGTCGGTTGGCACTAGAGTGTGCTAATCCTTCTAAACACATAATTCAAAATGTTAGCACGAACTATTGAGATATTGTAACTTCTAAGAATATTATATTTGTACTTTATTATTCCGGAGATGTTTCATTCCTCCGTGGAGACTCTATTGTATATCCGGAGATGTTTTATTCCTCCGTGGAGAATGTGGTAACTTGGGTTATTAGACTTCCCTAGTGGGGTCGGCCCTGTATGAGTCATGTGGGTTAAAGGGTTATTAGACCACCCTAGAGGGGTTGGCCCAGTCAGCATTATGTTAAGTGGTGTGTTCCTCATTTAACACACACTCACTTGTGATTAGCGCATAGGTGAGAGAGAGATATTCTATGTAGGAGAAGTAGCTCATGTTTGGGGATTACATATTTGTATTTGTTCATCTATATTGAGGAAGCTTTGCTGGGTTTTCTACCCCATGAGGGTTTCCCATGATAAATCTGTGTCTCTTGTGTTTATGTTGTGCTTGTTGTTCCTTTAGTGATCTTGTATATGCTATTGTTGTGAAATGAAATGTAATGTTGATATTTTTCTATCTTAGCATATTAAATCTTAAGATGGTATCAGAGCTATCCTAAAGGAAGGCAATGCATGGCACTTATGACACTTGTCTCACTTGCGACAATTTGCAAGTTAGGGTTTTGTATAGCAAAAACCAGTCATCATGGCACTTTCGCTATAAATCCATTTTGGAAAAGGTTCAGGATCTGAAAATTCTACAGTTCGTAGATAACACCCCCCTATACCTTGTGTCCAAAGGAAAACCTCAGATTCGTTGTACTTTGTGATTTATGATCCGTACAAGTTAGGGTTTCTGCCAATTCCAGATCTCAGTCATAAACTGGTGACCTGCGAAAAAAGGTCATATCTTAGGCTAGGAATATCCAAATGCAATTTAGTAAAAAGTGACAGGTAGGGAACGGACTGTAGTTTCACAGGTCCACTTTTCAGAGGCCGAAGATGAAACAGTGACATGTGGCGCTCTGTACAAGTTCGCTATACTATTTCATCCCATAAACAGGTCACATTGCGACATTTGGCATAAATCTCTCTCAGAAAATCCATTTGAGGTCAGACCTGTGGGGTTGGAAATATGGCAGGTCATTCTATCACAGGCCAAAGTTTCAGACCCTGCAGATCCACAATTTTAGAGTTGTATGAGAAAAAATGCGGCCCATCTAAAATGGCTAAACGGAGGAAATCTAAGATGGGGAGGAAGAAGCTCTCACTTAAGGTTTTCAGTTATCAGGTCTGGAAGGACCTGATACAATATTGGAGACACCTGATACAACATTGGAATATTTGATAATGGATTTGGAATCGATTCATCATAGATATTGATCCTCCATCAAAATGTTGTGGGAGGAAGGAGATTGAAGATTAGGGTTTCCAATTAAGAAGAAACCCTAGCAAAGTTGGAGACTCATAGGGAAGCGATGAAGAAGGTTTAAATGGTGCTGATATCCTATCATCCTAGCACCATGAACATACATAATATGTTTACAAGTGATCTACCTTGGATGGTTAGGGTTTTACCCTTATAGAGAAGACTACTCGACAGGTATGAGTTGAGAAGACACAGGTATGTTTTGAAATCTGATTCTTGATTAAGTTCATAATATGTTTGTCTTCATGCTATTGAGGATAGTACAATTATGATTGTTTGATAATGAATGCATGTGAAGTGATTGAAGACATTCATTGAATAGGTTTATGACACTTATGATTGTACTAATGCACTTGTGGTGTTGCATGAGGATGATGTTGTCTGCTAACAAGATACAGGTGCATCAAGAAAGACAAATCAAGTTCTATGACCATGATGACATAAAGATAAAGACTCATCCATAGTATTTGACCACATAAAAGCTCTACTTATGAGGTATGTCTGACTTTGTTCTACTATGCTTAACTTATGAGACATGCAGGTTCTAGCACAAGGTCTCTAAATCATTGAAGAGAACAAAGAAGATATTGTTTGGGTATGTTAAGACATAACCAAGCATGATAATCCAGGTACATTTTTAGAATCCTACTTTGTGTTAGGATCTTAGGTAAGTATACCTATGTATGAAATGATCATGACCATACATACTTAAGATTATTTAGAATCATAATGTTTTGATGGTATTGAGACTATACTAATGAATGTATGATTATGTATGAGATCATGAGGATGACACTAGTGCACACTTAAGCATGCATAGTGGTACAAAATGAATAGAAGTTCAAAGGCATATAGAGATCAAGCGGGAGGAAACCACACAAACATAAAATATAAGTATTTGAGTTGTTAATTGAATCTCCGAATAGTTAATGATATTGCTCGTAATAGTTGTATGCATATTTGTATTCCTAGAATATATCATGCATAGTATAGCATTGAACAGTATACTACTAATATGCATATGATGGGTAAGTTGGACAAACATTCCATTGTTGCTTGTCTAGAATGAAACCTCTTTGTTGACATGCTGAGAGTTGTGCACGCTCTTGATAGTATGTTCTGGTAGAGATGGAAGGAATCTAGATAACCACTGTATGCATACAAGATATGGAAAAGTGTTGTGCCAAAGTATTGGTCAAGATAGTTGCAAGACTATGTGAATCATATCAATATGCATAATAGGTTATCATTGAAATGTCAACATGATTTGATGATTATGAAGTATTACTAATCATGTAATTAACTTTTATTTGTAGGAAAGATCATGAAGAATGATGAACACTGAACAAGTGATGTATGTTCAACAAGAAGACTTACAAATCAAACATACTATAGAAGGCTCGTGGCTAGAAGATTCTCTTAGAAAGAGGAAGAGGATCATGACGAGATGTTTGCTCCAAGTGGCTAGATAAGACCATTCTCTTAATGGTGTAATTGAAGAAGAAGTGTGAATCAAGAAAACTCCCATGGATTCCAACTTGAAGTTGTTAGATGATGACTCATCAGAGTTAGTGGATGTGACTCTGTATGAACAGATTATTGGGTCATTGATGTATCTGACGAATACCAGGCTAGATATATGCTTTGCTATGAACACCTTGATTTATTATCTAGTGGAACCTAGGCATGTTCACTTGATATCTGCAAAGCATGTGATGCGGTACGTAAAGGGTACGATAGACTTTGGTCCATGTTATCTTGGAGATCATGACTTCAGATTGTATGGCTACACAGATGCTAATTGGGTAGGAAGTGTATCAGACAGGAAGAACACATTGGGTGGATGTTATTGTCTGGGATCTGCCATGATCTCGTGGTTTAGCAGGAAGCAGTCTAATGTGGCTCTTGTTGAGATATTGTAACTTCTAAGAATATTATATTTGTACTTTATTATTCTGGAGATGTTTCATTCCTCCGTGAAGATCTTATTGTATATCCAGAGATGTTTATTCCTTCGTTGGAATGTGGTAACTTGGGTTATTAGACTTCCCTAGTGGGGGTCGGCCCTGTATGTGTTATGTGGGTCAAAGGGTTGTTAGACCACCCTAGTGGGGTCGTCCCAGTCAGTTGTAGTGGGGTGTTTAACCTAGTGGTAAAGTTGGGGCCAACCTAGTTAATATAAAGTACAAGTCGGAGATGTGTATAAATAGAGGAGGTGTGTTCTTCGTTATACACACACTTCTATCACTCAGAATGTAGCGCACTTGTGGAGGAGAGGTCTGCTATGGTGGAGGAGGAACTCATGTCTTTGGTTTACATATTTGTATTTGCTGATCATCTATATTGAGGAAGCTTTGCTGGGTTTTCTACCCCATGAGGGTTTCCCAGGATAAATCTGTGTCTCTTGTGTTTATGCTGTGCTTGTTGTTTCTTCAGTGATCCTATATATGCTATTGTTGTGAAATGAAATGCAATGCTGATATTTTTTCTGTCTTAGCATATTGAATCTTAATAGCTCTCAACACAGCTGAAGTAGAATATATATAGTTGCTTGCTCTGCTAGTTGTGAAGCAATATGGCTTCAGAAGTTGTTATCAGGTTTGTTTGACTTAGAGATGGACCCCACTGTGATCATGTGTGACAACCAGAGTTGTATCAATATGAAAGAGAATCCAGTGTTTCATGATAAGTCAAAGCACATAGAGATCCGATATTTCTATATATAGGATATGGTGCAGAAAGGAGCTATAAAGCTCAAGTATGTGAGCACTGACGAACAAGTTACTGATGTGTTGACCAAACCTCTGTCTCAAGTAAAGTTTGAGTATTTCCGAGACAAGCTTGGTGTAGTTTAGAAGGACCCTCCTCCAAAGGGGGAGTGATATGGTCGAGGATGATATTTGGATACTGGTATCGATGATGAGATTTCCTATATCGACGGTAAGGTCGATGATGTGGATACTTGTATCGATGATGTGGATACTTGTATCGATGATGAGGTTACCTGTTCCAATGATGAGGTCGATGATGAGGTTGTCGGTTACGACGATGAGGTCAATGCATGGTCCTTAGACTTTGTCTAAGTGGACGAGGAGGGATTGTATCATCCCTGGACTTTGGTCCTTGAATTGATCCATAAACATATGTCTCCGAGAAGTGGTCCCTAGTGGACGAGAGGGATTATATCATCCCTGGACTTCGATCCCTGAATTGATCTGTAGACTCTTGTCTTTGAGAAAGATGTTGGTGAATGGTGTAATGTGCGCTCCTGGACTACTCAGCATAGCAGTAGGTGATCATTCACAAAACCTGTAATGATGTAATGTTCGCTCCTGGATTATCAGGTGATCATTCACAGGTTGTAAATCCTATATTTGATCTAGGTCACACCCCAGTTGAAATAGTACTGGCTCTATGGTTGTAAATCCTAGATCTGATCTAGGTCACACCCCAGTTGAAATAGTACTGGCTCTGTGGTTGACTGGAATGATGTAATGTTCGCTCCTAGACTGCTTAGTGTAGCAGTAGGTGATCATTCGCAGGTCCTGTAATGATGTAATGTTCGCTCCTGGACTGCTCAGTGCAATAGCAGGTGATCATTCACAAGTGGTAAAATCCTAGATTTAATCTAGGTCACATCCAATATGAAAAAGGACTGGCACTGTGGTCGGGATTGCATCATCCCTAGACATGAGAGGTGTCTTAAAGTGATAAGGATTGATCATCCTATAAGTAGATCGGGATTGCATCATCCCTAGACATGCGAGGTGTCTTAAAGTGATAAGGATTGATCATCGTATAAGTAGATCGGGAATGCATCGTCCCTAGACATGAGAGGTGTCTTAAAGTGAGAAGGAGTGATCATCCTGTAATCATATTGGGATTGCATCGTCCCTAGACATGAGAGGTGTCTTAAAGTGAGAAGGAGTGATCATCCTGCAAGCAGATCGGGACTGCATCATCCCTGAACATTTGGTTCAAATGTACATGATAAGACTGCATCGTCCCTGAACGCTTGGTTCAAAATGTACATGATAGGACTGCATCGTCCCTAAACGCTTGGTTCAAAATGTACGTGATATGACTACATCATCCCTAAACGCTTGGTTCAAAATGTACGTGATAGAACTGCATCGTCCTTGAACGTTTGGTTCAAAATGTACGTGATAGGACTGCATCGTCCCTGAACGCTTGGTTCAAAATGTACATGATAGGACTGCATCGTCCCTGAAAGTTTGGTTTAAAATGTACGTGATAGGACTGCATCGTCCCTAAACGTTTGGTTCGAAATGTACGTGATAGGACTGCATCGTACCTGAACGCTTGGTTCAAAATGTACGTGATGGGACTGCATCGTCCCTGAACGTTTGGTTCAAAATGTACGTGATAGGACTGCATCGTCCCTGAACGTTTAGTTCAAAATGCACCTGATAGGATTGTATCAGCCTTGGACTTATGTCCTAAAGTGAGTGGGATTGATCATCCTGTAATTGGATCATGTGTATTGCAAAGTATGCTGCTATGATGATGTTGTTGATCGAGAGATCCAGATGTTGATGCTGTTGATCGAGAGGATCCAGATGTTGATGCTGTTGATCGAGAGGATCCAGATGTTGATGTTATTGATCGAGACGATCCAGATGTTGATGATGTTGATCGAGAGATCCAAATGATGATGTTACTGTAGTTGTTCGAGTGCTATTGAATATGAAGACTCAGTACTGAACATGTTGATGTTCCAGTATTGAAGATCTTGAAGATGTTCCAATAACTATTTGAGTTACTCATGATGTATGAAGAAAGCTTCCAATGATTTATATATGTATCATGTATCATGTAGTTGATGACTCCTTGCTCCTGCAGATGTTGTTATAATATCCTTCTCATTAAGGGGGAGTGTTGAGATATTGTAACTTCTAATAATATTATATTTGTACTTTATTATTCCGGAGATGTTTCATTCCTCCATGGAGACTCTATTGTATATCCGGAGATGTTTTATTCATCCATGGAGAATGTGGTAACTTGGGTTATTAGACTTCCCTAGTGGGGTCGGCCCTGTATGAGTCATGTGGATTAAAGGGTTATTAGACCACCCTAGAGGGGTCAGCCCTGTCAACATTATGTTAAGTGGTTAAGATGGGGCCGACCTAGCTAAGATTAAAAGAGAAGTGAAGTTGTGTATAAATAGAGGAGGTGTGTTCCTCATTTAACACACACACTCACTTGTGATTAGCACATAGGTGAGAGAGAGATCTGCTATGGAGGAGAAGTAGCTCATGTTTGGGGATTACATCTTTGTATTTGCTGGTCATCTATATTGAGGAAGCTTTGCTGGGTTTTCTACCCCATGAGGGTTTCCCAGGATAAATCTGTGTCTCTTGTGTTTATGTTGTGCTTGTTGTTCTTTCAGTGATCTTGTATATGCTATTGTTGTGAAATGGAATGTAATGCTAATATTTTCTGTCTTAGCATATTAAATCTTAACAAGAACCTTATGAGCAACTTTACTTATAATGGCCCAAATTAAAGATTATGTCAAAAGATAATAACCTAAAGCTATTCTTTGACCTTTATCTATCTTTTCCATAAGAGATCAGTAATGTTCCCCACAAAAATAAAAAATATCACTCGCTTTTAAGCTACCTTTGAAAGATGCTTTAAGAGATAAGTTTTAATAATGAGTCTAGGATAAGCTAATGATCCATAGGTGTAAGATATAGCTTTTTGGAGATCATAGTGATTTAAAGTTGGTCTTTCAAGAAACTGTTCTAATGATAAATCAGAAATGTGCATTTCTGAATCAAATACCATATTCAAAATCATAAAAGAAATGGTTTAAAATGTCATAAAGAACACTTTATCTTTCGCTAAGAATTTACAATTTCAAACAATAATTGAAAGAGAAGGGGTTAGGATGTATTATTTTTTTTTTTTTTTTAAAGCACTTCCTTTTTTCAAATAATATTGCATGAGCGGATAAGGTTCTTGTGATTAAGCTGCAAAAACATTTGTTAGATGATTTTGATTTATTCAAAACAAAAGCATATGTACACGGAAAAAGTCATATGAAATAAAAGGGAAAAGAGTTTTCCTGTTCAATCGAAAAAATTTCATAGGCTGATCATACAAATGAATTTCCTGTATAAATACAATCAGCTTGTTAGAAATGACTCTTTATTTATTAAAAAGAACAAAAATATATTTACATATATACAAATGAAGATAACCCTTAAAATTCAAGGACTAGGAGAAGGAGAAATAACTTCCTCTTCTACTAGCTCCATTTCCTACTGTTGCAAGGCATTATGCACAAAGCCTTGTTTACATATAGGTTGATGATAAAGTCTAAGTCTATGTCCATTTACAACAAAGGAAGTTTGAGAATCATCAATTGTCTTAATTTTAACGGATCCATTATCGAAAGCTGTAACAATTTCATAAGGACCCATCCATCGAGTAGTTAATTTACCTTTAAAATTTATGTATCTTGAATCAAAAAGTAATGCCCAATATCCAGTTTTAAATTGTTTTTGTTTAATGTATCTATCATGCCACTTTTTGCGCTGATATTGTGTTAAGATTGTGTGTTGAATAGCATCTTGCCTAATATCATCTAATTCATTTATTTGCAGGATTCGTTGTCTCTGTGCTTCTTCTAAATTCATCCCTAATTGTACAGCCATACGAGAGGTTTTAACCTGAAATTCAATAGGTAAAAGAACCTGTTTTCCATAAACAAGTTCATAAGGTGTGTGACCAGTGGTGTTTCTCCAAGTTATTATGTAATCCCACAAGGCTTCTGGGAGCCTATCTGCCCAGTCCTTGTGATGTAACTGAATGGTTTTGGTCAGGATGGCTTCTAATACTTTGTTTGTGCTTTCTACCTGACCATTTTCCTGAGGATGATATGGTGATGATTTGCAGTGTCTAATACCATATTTGTCAGTAAGTTATTTCATTAATTTGGAGGTAAACTGAGATCCTTGATCGGTTACAATTTCCCTAGGTACACCGAATCGGGTAAATATTTCTTCATATATAAACTCTACCACTGATTTCTCTGTGGCTCGAAACAAAGCTTTAGCTTCTACCCATTTGGTGACATAATCTGTACAGACTAGGATGTACTTCTTCTTGTGAGACATAGGGGAAATTGGTAACGAAATCTAGAGCCCATTTTTCAAAAGGCTCGATCATAACTTGAGGTTGCAAAGGCATCTCATCAGATGGCGTAGGTATTCCCATTCTTTGGAAACTATCAAATCCCTTGACATATTTGGCAGCATCTTTGAAAATGCTTGGCCAATAATATCCAAAGTGCAATACTTTATATGTTGTTCTCTTATCAGAAAAATTCCCACCGCAAGGTCCACCATGACATGCATGAAGGATATATACCATCTCATCCTCTCGTACACATCGTCTAATAATAAGGTCAGGACCGGTATGAAAAAGTTCATTATCCACCCAGGAATAATTAGAGCTTTGAACTATGATTCTACGTTTTTCGGGTGGGGAGAGATGGTTTGGTAGCTTTCCAGTTGCTAAATAATTGGCTATGTCTGCAAACCATGGGGTTCGAATAGATACCGTGAATAAATGTTCATCTGGGAAGCTATCATCGACAGGGATGGCATTATCGTCAATTTGAATTCGAGAGAGAAAATCAGCTACTACATTCTCTCGACCAGGATGATCAACAATGGTGATGTTAAATTCTTGTAACAAAAGAAGCCACCAAGTCACCCTGCCATTGGTGATTGGTTTATTCATTAAGAATCTAATGGCGGAGTGATCAGTGTGTATAAAAATTTCATATCCTGTGATATAATAACGAAACTTGTTGATGGCATAGACTACTGCTAGAAACTCTTTTTCAGTAACAGTGTATTTCGATTCTGCAGGAGTCAAATTTTTACTAGCGAAATAGATAGCATGTGATATTTGTCCCTCTTTTTGACCTAAGACTGCTCCTATGGCTATGTCGGAAGCATCAGTTAATATATGAAACGGAAGGGACCAATTAGGGCCCCTAAGTACTGGTGCTATAGATAACATTGCCTTCAAAGTTTCAAAGGCCTGTTGACAAGGTTCAGTCCATTGAAATTGTGTCTTTCATGAGTAGTTTGAACATAGGTGCGGATATCTTAGTGAAATTTTCAATAAAACGTCTATAATAGCCTGCATGGCCAAGAAAAATTCTTACTTCCTTTGGAGTTTTTGGAGGAGGAAGATTAATGATTATTTCTATCTTGGTAGGATCTACCTTGATACCTTGAAGAGAGACACGATGTTCCAGAACTATGCCCTCATTTAGCAACATTTTACACTTTTCATGACTAACGGCTAGGTTCGTCTCTTGTCACCGAATGAGAACTGTTTCGAGGTTATCAAGGGATTCTTGGAAGGTATTGCCATAAACTATAAATTCATCCATATAAACTTCTACACAATCATGTATGAGGTCAGCAAAGATTCCTAATACTGCACGTTGGAAAGTAGCAGGTTCATTACAAAGGCCAAATGGTAACACTCGATAGGCATATGTCCCCCAAGAACAAGTAAAGGTTGTCTTGTCTTGGTCTTCAGGTGTTATCAATATTTGATTGTATCCACTATACCCATCGAGGAATGAGAAATATTGTTTCCTTGATAAGGTATCTAACACCTGATCGATGAAAGGCAAAGGGAAGTAGTCCTTAAGAGTGGCCTTGTTCAGTTCTCGAAAGTCCACACAGATACACTATTTTCCTGTGACTTTCTTTGGAACTACCACCAGAGGAGATACCCATTTACTATTAGAAATTGGGTAGATGAATCCAACATTAAGGAGTTTTTGTAAATCATCTTTTACTATATCTTTTAGTCTTGGGTTCATTATTCTCTGGGGTTGCCTAACAGGAGGTATGGGTCTATGTAGATGTGGTAGATGCAGGTATCTGGGTGTATACTTGTCATATAGGTATACTCCCATGCAAATGCTCCAGTTTGACTTGTGAGAACTTTTCGTAATTGTTTTTGCTGACTTTTATCTAAACCTGCATTTATATGTAGAAATTTGTTGGTACTAATCTCACACAATATGGTATAGGATCCTAGGTGTTCTTCGATTGCGAAGACACAGGGTGTACTCATGAATGTTGAGAGGCTCGTGTTTTCTTGGAATTCATCTCCAAAGATCTGGTCAAATTGGGAAAAAGATTGAGGAAAGTCTATACATGTTGTGGAAGAGATAAATTGGTTCAACACATTCTCGGTGCTTTGTTCTTGAAGTGCCCAGGAGAAATCACTAACAAGGGAAAGTTATTCCAAGTTTTCATTCCCAAAAGGACAATCTAACCAAAATAGGTTTTCAGTAATTGGTTATGCTGGTGGGTATAAAGCTAGTTTTCTTATAGATAACCCATAAGAGATAATCATTTCTCCATCCCTACATCCTATAAATGCATTGGAAGTGGCCAACCAAGGTATTCCTAAAATAATGGGGTGACCTTTGGAAGGGTATTTCGATTCAATGACCATGAAGTCTATGGGATATTCCCATGAAGCTACTGATACAGTGATGTCATCTAAGATCCCAGCAGGCTGCACCATCGTGCGATCTACTAACTCTAGCATTGTTGGGGTAGGTCGAAGGAATGGTCCTAAATTGAGAGTTTCTAAAACTGTGGTAGTCATCAGGTTAATAGCGGGTCCTAGATCAATAAGTGTGTTCCCTATGGTAGTGTTATTGATGATAACAGTTACCACAGGGTTTCCTAGATTGGAATATTTTGGGATTCTAGGTGGTTCGGCTATATAATCTGACATTTCACCTATTACATGAATCGTCGGAGGGTCTTTTTGTCTTCTACCTGGTCTCTTGATACAGAGTTCCTTTATTACTTTACTATAGATTGGGATATCCTTAATGGCTTGTAACAAAGGGATCTTAATGCAAATATTTTTCAATTCGTTAATGATATCATACTCTGGGTAAGTTACAGGTTTTTCTATTACTAGACGTTCCGGATATGGGGGTGACTTCTCTCCTGAAATTACTTCTTTGTGTGGATGGTTATGTGTTGAATATTTCAGAATAACCACATCTTTAAGAATGGCATCATTCAAAACTTCACTAGGTATGTCTTCTTCATTCTCATCTTGGATAACAACTGATGACTTGGGCTAATCTTGAAAAACTCTTCCACACTGCAGTTGAATCTCATGTATAGGTGTGGTAGAAATGGCATACGATGGAAGAGGTAACAACCCAATGCTATTAAGAGCTTGGGTTGGTTTGTTGTTAGGATTTGGTATCAGTTGTGCAGGTAATATCGTGGGTCTTGGAGGATTCATATTCTGGAAATGGCGAGGTTGATTTGGGATAGGGGGTAGTGAAGGAGGTACAAATCCAGGAAAGAGTTGTTGAATATTAGGTGGGTAAGGATAGTTAGGTATAGGAGGATGTGTTTGAGCATAATCTTTTCCTCTCCATCCATGTGGCCATTGCTGTTGTTGAGCATTATGAGGAGGGTACTGCGGTGGCCAATTCTTCCAACCTGGAGTGTTCCATTGTTGAGGATGTTGGTAAGGATAGTAATAGGGTGAATTTGATATGAATCTTGATACAATGGTTGATATCTAGGTTTCCAAGGCCTCCTAGACGTTTCACCAAAGTTTCCACTCTTGTATACAGCTTGCAATCTAGGCAACGATGGACAATTATCAGTTGGATGTTCTTCTGTACAAAGGTGACAAACTGAAATGTTATTTTAATGAGCATTCTCGTTGAAGATGTTTAGTTCTACACCTAGGACAGAAAACACTCATTGCTGCATACTCTTCATCTTGTCTCTTTTTAGCTTGTAGTGCATCTAGTTGAGAACCCATAGCTCCTAAGATATCTTTTTTAAAATTTTCTAATAGGTTTCCCAACTCTACCCTTGCAACTCCACTAGGACCGGATGTGTTTCCTTTTGAGTTCCTAGTATAAGAGTATCTTCCACTTTTCCCTATGCTCCTAGAGTAATTCCTACATAGTTCACAAATCTCCATAAAAGACTTATGAGAAATATATCCTACTACCATGAGATTAAGGTTATCTAAGAATTCTTCTGAGATTCCCTTGAGGAAGAGTGTTCTTACTGCATCTTCTCGAAGATCACTATACTTAGATTTGTGTAACACATAGTTAAATCTCTCGAGATAGTCTTCTAGTCTCTCATCTTCAAGTTGTTGAATTTTGAAAATATCATTATGAGAGTCCTTAGGTCTACAGTAATCCTGATATTTCCGTAGAAATGCATTCTTCATGTCTTCCCAAGTTTTAATACTAGATTCTCCTAATCCCATAAACCATCGAAGAGAAGAATCTTTTAATGTGGAAAGAAAGAGTTTTAGTTTTTGGCCATCTTGTAGGTAATTATAAATCCTACACAAAATTTCAAACTCGAATAAGAATGTGTCTAGATCCTCACTACTCTTCCCATAAAAGGTTGGTAGTGAGGAGGGAGGGATGTTTTTCATAGTAACATCTTGTGCAGTGTCTAAGATAGGGAACCCGAAGGTACCTTCAGTTCTAACTTCTCCATCTTCTTCATCATGTCGGACACGATATTCATTTTCTTCCTCCATGAAGATTCGATTCCCAAAGAGAGAATATCTAGGTAGTTCCTTTCTTGGTGAATATGGGACGTCCCAATGTTCTGTTTCAAGAAGGGTATTCTTCTTTTTAGAAGGAGAATTACCAACTACGTGGGAGTCCAGTTTTGAAGGCCCTACTGTTGTTGTCTCAATATGTGAGATGACTATGTTCACAGAATTCTCAAAAGGAGTGTCTACTTGTGCATGATCAACAAAATCTACTAAGTTTGGACCACCTACTATTGAAAAAGTAGTGTCTCTGGGTTTTTGGATTAATGGAGGGTTGAGAGGTCCTGAAGTTTTATCCTTTTGAGTTTCCTCTTATCTTGGTTCAGTCTCGATATTAGCTTGAGGTTCTTCTAGTGGAATTTCTTTATGAACAGACTGTTTTGATGTCCTTATGTTTTCCCTTAATTGATTTCCAGAAAGGATTTCCTTTTCTTTCCAAGTAGGACTATCCCCTTTAGGAGTCTTCCGATACCTTTCTGCTGAGTTAGTAGTTGGGGTGGCACGCCCTCCGTATAGGTTAGTAGGAATTTTAGTGGGGATTTTAGTAAGAGAACTAGTTTTAATAAATCTACCTTGTGAGTCTCTAGACCTATTCATGAAAACAAACTATAACTGAAATAAACTCTAACTACATTACTACTATTGCTAGGTTTTGGGGATTCCTGTTATAACATATGTGCAGGTTCTTACCTCTCGTCTTATCGCTCACCCGCCACCAGCCTATGTCTAAGTTCAAAGGGAAAGATATAACTAAATTTGAAAAGAGATTTCTACTTATCTACAACTGAATTCTACCTATTTATCTACAACTCCCCGGCAACGGCGCCAAAATGTTGGGTGTGTAAGCTATCTCAAAGAAAACACCTAATATTTAATTATCGACCGGGGTTGGTAATCTTAGAGTTGAGGCAAAGTATATGCTGAGGTAGAATGGTACCTAAGTTTCGGCTTGTCAGACCTTATAAATATTTAGTAAATAAATGATTGAAAGATCTTTCAAAATGAAAAACCGAGTCAAACTTCACTAAAGACAATAAATGAACTACAAAATCTAGCTAGACCTACAAATCAGAATAGTATCGAGTCATACTACTCTACTCTATGACTAAATAATGGAAAGGATGAAAACCAATACTGATCAAAAGCAAACTACTTTTTATGAAACTGAAAACTACTTTAATCAATTCTTTAGAGTCTAGGCTAGGAATTAGAAACAACTGTAAATGAAATTAAGGACAAATTCTATGAAATGACTTAATTACATAAATAGGGAACTACATTAATTCAAAACAAATTACAAACTATTTAATGAATTCAACAACTAATATTTCAAAGCTACACTAACTACCTAATTCCATTCTCCTTGATGTTGTCCATCAAATGTAATAGGAACTGGGGTGAATGTATCGAAATGACTTTCAAATGTAATAGCAAAACAAAATGGAAGTAAATCTAATCTAATTTTGACAAAGAGATGCAAACTATAAAGAGACCAATTATAGTTAACTTTAAATATTCTGATCTATCTTCTATCCATGAGCAAAATAATATGAAACTAAAGAAATCTAGAAGCAAGTAGAAAACTTAATAAAGATATTTACTTCTGAACTTGATTTGAAAGCAAGCAGAAAACTTGATAAAGATATTAATATAGAAGCAAGTAGAAAACTTGATAAAATTATTTATTTATGATCCAAATCTTATATCATGAACATCTTCAAAATGAGAAACTAATCCTATTCTTAATGGAGAAACTATTAAAACTAGATACTTGGAGAATGAAATTATTAATTCTAATCTAAAATAAATCTTAAGAACATGGAATAAACTATGCTAAGAATAAAACTGATAAATTCTAAAATAGTAACATATCAACAAATCAAACATGAAAGACATAATTTAAAAACGTTTAAAGCAAAACTAAGAATGATAATGAAACTTTAATTAAAACTTTATAGAATGTAAAGCAGGGTTCTAATTATGGTTAAGAATGCTAATTAAGAGCAAGAAGGATTACAGTTAAGAAAACTAAGAAGTTGAGTTCGAAATAAGCATGAAAAAAAATGCAGAAAGAATGAAAGTCCGAATGACAATCTGGATGGTTGTCCGAATGATAGTCCGGATGGAAGAAAATGAATTAGACTAAGAAAAGAGGCAGTTTTGATGATTTAAACGTCAGCTGGCGAATGCAGATGAACCTACAATGCAAAGAAATCAGTGAGAAGATTGTTGAGAATCTAAGATAACAGAAAACCATCTATACTAATCATTATTTAAAGGAAATGAACTATTCCTATTATATGCTAAAGCAATACTAAGATGGAAGATGGAATTAACCTACAGTTACAGAAAAGAGATTAATAGAACTAATGCTGGAAACAACAACTAACTAAATTCTATCTAATTGCAGAAGAGTAAAAGAAAACTATCTAATTACAAAAGACTAAAAGCAAGCTAAAAACATTATGCTTGGTCGACCATCTATTAATTCTGGAAACAAAGACTAAGTTAGCAGCACAATACAAATTACAGAGAAGTGAAGGAATGACATCTACAGGAAAATAGAGACAATTAAATAACTAAGAAATAAACTATCTATTTGCAGAAAGAAAATACAAAACTATAAAAGAAACCTCTGGTTGATGAGGGACCCTTCCCGGCAATCAGAGATTGGAACTAAATCACTTAATCACCAATAGATACGAACTAAACTTCCATTAATTGGGAAAATTACAAAAATGACTGCTATCTTCAACGTGTTCTACAAGTTATCTGTTGATCATCATCTCTAACTCTAACTCCGTTTCTCTATACAAAGCATCTATTTATACATTTATAGTGGGAGAGAAGGTCGACAACGTCGACCTCTCTAAAAATAGAGGTTTTTATGACTGCAAACTGTTGCTTTGAGTGATGTGTGATAGCGCAGGGAGCATTCACTAGGCTTCACGGGGTCGGTTCCTTCACAAGGCCGCTGCAACATTGATCTTTCCTTTGACGTGGCAGTGAGACGAGCTGGCAGACTAAGCGTGGGAGGATGGGATCCTCTAGAATGTTGGCATGAATAGGCATACGTGATATCAGGATGAACAAACAATGAGGTCATAACGCTGGAGTGTTGACGTGGGGAGGCCGTGTGCTGTCGATATCAGGAGGCAAGGAGGCGAATCTTCTAGAACCAAGGCTCATCAATCATAACCACCACGTAGATAACCAAACCCATGTGTTTGTTTATGTCTTTAATGGCCAGGAATATGGCAATTGATGATTTCGTGGATCAAACGCAAGGCTGACTGATGGGCTGGACGTGGTTGAAAATTAGCAATGTAAAAACGAAGTCTGAATGAAGGGTCATTTGAAAAACCCCAACCTGTAAATCAAAACTAAATGCCAAGTATGCCCCGAAATGTCACATTAAATATTAATAAATCATAATATAGCGAGATGTGAACAAAATTTACGTGATGAGTAAATATATGCATACCTGGTCTGTTTGATGGTCTGAATGGCAAAGAGAATAAATTATAATAGCAAAAATGATGGAAATAACGCCATTCAGAGTAGATTTGATGATAAAAAATGGTGACAAAATGGACACCAACAATATGTATAACCAAGAAGTGAAACTATTTCCCTGCCAGAATAAAACACACCATAATGCATCGTCCCCTGTAAATATATGAGAATTCTCTTTGTTTCTTTCCAATGACTTTCATAAGGCTTTTGCATAAAGAGAGATCAGCCCTAATGTGTGTCAAATATATCAAACTCCCCACAAGCTAACGATACAAAGTGGCATCAACAATAGGAGTCTCACAATCAACAGTTAACTTTACACCAGATTGAAATGGCATTGGAGAAGGCTTACAATCACTCACATAAAACCAAGCAAGTAAATATGTAGAAGACCTAGGTTGAGAAAGGAATATACCATCATCCATATGCCAAATCCGAAGACCCAAGAAACAATGCAATAGGCCTAAATATGTCATTTCAAATTCATTCTTAAGATTATTCTTCATTTCCTGCATAAATGTAAGTTGGCCGCTAGTAAGGAGAAGATCATCCACATAAAGTACCACAATGAAGAAATCGCCATCAAAGTTCTCAACATACAGATTTGGATTAGATATACATCACTTAAAACCACTCTTCAAGAAATAAGTATCAATTTTATCATACCAAGCTCTAGGTGCCTATTTAAGACCATATAAAGGCTTGTTCAATTTGCATACCAAACCTAAAGTTTCAACAATCATAAAACCAAGTGGTTGTTGCATATAAATGTCTTCACGAAGATCACCATTCAAAAAAGAACTCTTGACATCCATTTGGTGTATTTCCCATTGATAATATGCAACAAGAGACAATATGGTTCTTATTGTGTTCATTTTAGCAACTAGAGCAAAAGTTTCAGTATAGTCTATACCTTCTTGTTGAGAAAAGACTTTCACTACTAATCGGGATTTATGTTTTTCAATCTATCCTTCTGTAGTAAAATTTGTTTTAAATATCCATTTACATCCAACTAAATTATTTCCAAGAGGAAGAGGCACAAGATTCTAAGTCTTGCTCTTCATTAATGAGTTATACTCAATATTCATAGATTTCTCCCATTCAGGTTTATCTTTGGCTTGAGCATATGAAGAGGGATCATCTATGGCAAATACTTTAGTCATAAGAGAAAAGTAAGATATAGTTCAACAAATATCATAAGGAATACCAATCTCAGAACCTATGGATTCAAGAGTTTTCCAGGCCTAGACAGGAAGACGAGTAGTGATAGGAACGATTCTAATATCTTATGAAAATTCAGGAGGATCACTTGAAGAACAAGGTTAACTAGGATCAAGGGTAGGAACAGAAGTAGAGGAAGGGGTAACAAATATAGGAGGAACAAAATATAAAGGAAAATTTAAGGTAACATGAGTTTCAACAGACTCGGGAGGAGGAGATACTTCATTGAATTGAACATCTTGATGAATGATAACACCTTGTGTAGATGGATCAAACAACTTATACGCTTTGGAATCCTCACAATAACCAATGAAAATACATTTGTGAGACTTAGGCTCTAACTTTTTCCATTTTTCATCTGGGATATGTAACCAACATTCATTGCCAAATATCTTAACGTTACTAATGTTGGGTTTCTTGCCATTCCATTTTTCTTCGAGAGTAACCTACAAAACCTTTTGTAAGGACTCTATTCAAAATATAGTTATCACAACAAATAACTTTATCCCAAAAACATTTATGTAATCATTTGGAATAAAGCATACATCTATCCATTTCAACCAAAGTCCTATTATTTCTTTCAGCTACCCCATTTTTTTAGGTGTATAAGGAGCAAGATTTTTATTTTGAATGCCATGCTTTAATAAATATGCATTAAATCCCCTTTCAGTTAATTCCCCCCCCCCCCATTATTAGTTCTCAAAGTATTAATACTTTTTTATCGGATTCTTTTTCAACCAAGGATTTAAATTCTTGAAATTTACCAAAGGTTTCACTTTTATGCTTCAAAAATAAACCCAAGATTTTCTATTATAATCATTAATAAAAGTAAGAAAATAGGCTACATGAGACAAAGAATGGGTTTAAAGAGGACCACAAATATCACTATAAATTAATTGCAGTGGTTCTTTATCATGGCAAGCTTTATCATTATCAAAAATTTCCTTATGATGTTTACCAAGCACACAGCCCTCACAGTCACCTTTAGTGGAAGAAATTGAAGGTAATCCAAGTACCATTTTAGACATCATTTTCATTTTACCATAATTCAAGTGATCTAATATTTCATGCCATAATTTACTTTTTTCATCAACACGAGCAACATAGGAATAAAAAGGTTGATTTTTACATGAATTAAAACTAGTAAACTTATGTAAAGCAGCATCGCGATCAACATGACCTAAAGAAACAATTTTGAATTTATGTTTGATATCTTTTAAGACATATTTATCTGGCCAAGCTTCAAATTTATAACAGTTTTGACAAGCACGATAAATAGAAAGAAAATTGATGGGCATGTCTTGAACATGAAAAACAACTTCCAATTTGCCATTAGGAACTTTAACATTATGTTACACCAAAATATCGTCATCATGAGTTGCGTGTCCTTAATTTGTCCTGATTCATAAAGCACTAAAGCCAAATTGAGTGGAGGAAGAGTTGTGGTTATCCTTTTTCCCTTTGTTGTCACCCTGACGCACCTTGCATGTTGACAAAGTGTGTCAGACTCCTGGTGACACTCTCTGCACATTGATAGAGCGCGTCGGTGACACTTTCTGCCTTTAGACAAGGTGTGTCACCCTCCAAAGACACATGTTGCCTATGGAAATGTGCGGCACTGTTGGTTTAAAAGGAAAAAGAGAAGCTTCGAGCGGCTTGTAGAACCCATGACTTCATGGATACTTATCCCTATGAACTAGGAAAGGTGGCACTCGATCCCCTTACCTTTTGGGATGATCCCTTGATCTTCTCCCACAAATAATCAACCTCTTCTATCCCTTTAGGCCTATATATACAAGCCCTCTCTCCGTAGCTAAGAGAGAGAAAGATAGAGCACTTAAAAATTGGTGAAATGCTTATGGATCTTATTCCCTTTCATCCATTAGGAGGCAAAAATCTTGGATATTTGAGGCTAGGACCATTTGGAAGAAGTTGTAACGTCAAAGCTTGGTTGTAATATCTCCCTATATATTTCTTTCATTTACAGTAATACAGATTCTTTCCATAAAGTCTTGTTGTTTTAAAAATTTTATAATTAGCTTCTTTGACTGCTAGTTTAGACTAATCCATATTGCATATTATTGGTATTTGTATGTTTCCACTTGTTTGTGCATTTTCTTGCAGCTGAAGATCAGGAGCTACATCAAGCAAGAGGTAGAACTACAATCATAAGGTAAGCCATTCCTTCATACCTTTGCAATTTGGTTAATCTAGTAAAGATCTATGCATTATGTACTATTTTGTTCTAGATCCGAACCATTCAGACTAGGGAGATCGGTTAGTGTCCGCACTAACAGATTGTCTGTAAACACATTACTAGATCCTACTATTGAAAGATATTTACCGTCACTAATTGAAACTTTATGTGATGTATGCCTATTAGTGTCATACAATATAAATAAAAAAGTTGTACCGATCATGTGATTAGAAGCACCATAACCATTTTCCATTCCAAAGAAGAAGAATATTTACTAGGGTGAACAAAATAGGAGCACAAGGCTACCAATTGTTCATTAGAGGATCTCTTCTTGGCTTTATCAAGTTCACGTCTCCATTTAAAACAAATATTTTCAGGGTGGTTGGTTTTTCCACAATCTTATAAGGATTATACACTTTCTTTTTATTAGATACCATGTTAAAAGCCCAATCATCATTAGAAGAGTGAGGGGTTGATCCTTTAGTATGTGATTTAGGGTTTTTATTAAAAACTCTATTAGGATTCTTTTTATTGTGTGTCATCGGAGCTTTATTTTTAGATAATTGACAAGAAGCAATTAATATATCTTGCTCACATATCAAACCTTTACAAAAATATTCTAAAGTTGTTTTCAAAGTACCTTTAGAAATTTCAATGGCTTTATTCATAGTTTGGATGAAAATATCAAATGAAGAAGGTAACATTTTCTCTACAAGAATAATAAGGGCATGATTATCATTTTTCTTGTAATCGCTACCACAATTATTTAATTTTTCATTATAGGTTTTAATTTCAACAAGAAATTACTCTATTATATCAAAATATTTAGGGTCTAACTCGTGGATTTTATTTTCAAGATAGTAAGCAAAAACATCATCACTTTTATCAAAAAAAGAAGCTAAAGTTTTCAATACTTGAATTGTACTATCCCGAGCCTCAATATGTACATGTAAACTATCTAAAATAACTTTTACAATGAGTCATCTTGCTTGATCACATCAATATTCCCATATAGCTAGGTATTTAGCATCAGTAGGTTTCAGTTGTTCACCTTTAACTAAGCGCCATAGATTCTTATTCCTAGGAATGGCATCAACTTTCTCTTTCAAGAGAGATAATTAGTACCAACTAATTTAGGAACAAAAGCTACTTCAGAACTCATAATGGTGAATCAAGAAACTAAACCCTAACACAACAAGACAAAAGCTAATATCTAGAAGAAAAGTGAATAAAACCATAATTTCTCACCAATGATGAAACCCAACAATAACATACTGACAGATTTGTGGACCGAGAGCAGAAACAACGAATAGAAACAGATTTTGGTAATCTTTTTGCCGAAAAAAAGGGCCAACACTTTTTTTGTGGAAAAGGTGCATGTGTACACACTTCTGGCAACCAAAAGTTGTGGGGGGGATCTAAACTACCTGAAATTGAAAGTGTTGAAAGTAGTCGTCGTTGTGTACAAAAACCTACAAAAAAACAAAAACAAAAACAAACAAAGAACCAAATTTGCTACAAGAAAGATATATCCTTGATAGCAAGTTAGTATTCAATGGATTTCAACTCAAATCTACAGAAAAAATCAAGAGAAACTTGAAAAATTTATGAAAATTAAAGGGTCAGGGTCAGGGTTTTGAGAAAAAAATCTCAAACATGTAGAAAAATGCCCAGATCTAAAGAAAAAATACAAGGTTTAGATGGATCTGATGACAAATCAACTAAATATGGAGGGCCCCAATTTTTTTTAAGAGAATGGTGCTTATAAAAAAAAAATTCAAAAAATTACCAAAGAAGGTAGAGCATAGTAACCAGCTCTGATACCATGTTAGAATATTGAGAAATATGTAGTAAACATACAACAATACAATTACTAACAAGTAAATATATAGCAAGGATCTCCTAGTCTAACCTTATATCCATATATCCATATAAGCACCATATAATCAAAGTAGTAAGTAAGAGATAATAAAAAAAGAAATGATACACCAAATATACGTGTAAAACCCAAAATGGGGAAACATCCATGGGAAGGTATTGTCTTCTTATTCTTTATAAATATCCAATCTTACACATGAGATCCACTCCACATATGCTTATGGCAGATTTACAATAACATAAGAATATAATTCTCAACATACCCAAAAAGTTCTCATTCACATTTATTATATAGCTAGAGGTATGGAAGAATAACATCCCATAATACATGTGGGATAAATGATTTTCCACCTCCTTATATAATGAATGGTAATAGGAGAATATTACTCTGTGATGCATGTGGAATAACTCCTTTTACATAAGATAAAGCCAATTATGCCTTCCTTTGTTAGATGTGACATCATAACATCTTACGACATCACACTAGACATCATTACACATGTAATGTAAACATTACACATTCCAACATGAGCGAGATCCTTGTAAATGCTTAAAAGTGGGAATTTTGGCTAAACATGAGATCAAATGGGCTGTGGGCTAAGAGAGAGAATCTTGTAGGTGTTTCCTTCACCCTGGTGGCCTCATAGCCCGACTTGGGGACGATATCTACAATTGATACCTGCAATTGGGTGGAATCACTCTTAGAAAACTAGTTGCTTGGATCTTCTTGTTTAAATATAAGTATTCTCTTTGTATTTGAATGTGCAATGATTTAATTTTATGCATGTGATAATTATGCTTGTATATGCATGTCATATTTTTGGATAGAGTTTGATTTCTGCTATGGTTTTAAATTTATGCATCTACACATGCAATTTTCATATTACGAATTCATACTATGGACCATGGGGAAAAATTCGTAAACCCATAATTTCTAAGTATCCACCTATGTTGGTCAGATCGAGGGTGCATAAATGACATTGGACAACCCAAATTCCACCTCTTCATGTTCTTCTTATGTAATGGGTGAGCCTTCAAAAGGTTTAGCGAGTGTATTTTTTTAGCACCTCTTTCCATGTGATCCCACAAATATTTACTAGATTAATACTCATTTATTAATCTATGACAACTTTTGAATCAACCAAAACAAATATTCCAACCGTAAGTAATGAAATTTCAAGTTAACATACCTTTAAAAACCCTGGTTTATAGACTAGCTTGTTGGCCAACCTTTCTCCTGCAGGATCTCTAAAATTTTGGCCCCTCTAAGTCTGAAATTTTGATTTATAGTAGTCTGTTATGTCTTCTCTTAAATTCCATAGGTTTGAAAATTTTCTAATGCCCCAAGAAAAATTTATGGTAACTTTCCCAAAACCTTTTTTTTGTCCCTTTCAAGAGATAAAACTTGTATGGCCTTCCACGTGTTTGATTTTGTTTTACTTCTAAATTTTTTACTAGAAACACTATGGTCCATATTCTTTTGATGCAATAGGTGGCACTCAATTTGGAACTAATCGCAAGCTTCAAACATAATGGTTTTACCTAGAACACAAGTTTGAGACTAGTTTTTGGACTAGTAAAAAACACTAACTTCCGCAAACTATAACTCCAATCATATAGAAAAACAGGACCTGAATTTTTTCCATAGGTGATTATATATGTCTCTTAAGGATCTTAAAATTTTTGTTATCTAAAACATCCCATTATTGTTGGAATAATTAATCACCATCTAGACCTTAGGGACCTTAGTATATAACTTTTGGTTGGTTCCTAGGTGTTTAGACCATGGTAGATGTTGTGCGTAGTGCATAACTTGACCACCAAGTGATGTTTATCCACAAGTGCACCCCATTGGATGCTTTAAAGCAACTTTTATGAACTAGAGCGCCCAATCTGTTTTATTCCTGCTTTATCTTGCTTTACTGAGTTAAAGATAGCTTTTTACTGCTTTTCTCATGGATAAGGATGAGGTAGGGGCGCTAGGATGCATTTGGAAAGTTTGCTAGCTTTTGCTTAACCTCCTTCCATTGTTTTTTCCTGAAAATTCACACAGTTGCTTATTTTTTATCACTCATGGCCTACCTAAACTTAGTTAGCCAATTCATGATCATCTAGTGAGAGTTGGAGTTAGTAAGTTGTCATAGATGGAGATTTTTCCTAAGTCTAAGCCTGCCACTTGTGAGCTACTTGAATGCCTCCAAGGCATTCGAATTTCTCCTCAGATATGTATTATTTAATGTAATCTTATTTTTCAATAATAAGATGATGGAATTTTATCCAATTGAGTTTTTATTTGTCAAGTGGTTCTGCTCAAATTTTCCTTCTTCTATGCATTCTTGTAAAATCATTGTGATGATTTTTCTGTGAACTAGAGCCAGACTGTGATCAAATTTGAGGGAAATACCCCTTGACCCCCATCATCCCCTTGATACATCATTGATTGTGAGAAAATTATGTGATTTGACAAAAATGATCAATATGGATTTGTTCCCATAATGCATGAAACAAAATAATTATATATTTTTCAGAGAATATAATGTAGCTAACAAATGTGTTTGTGAACACATTTTTCATATTCATAGTCATATCAAGGAAAGTTAAGTTTCAACATTCTGTATAGTTAAAGTTGAAAACATTTTGTCTTGGTTGGGCCAAGAGGATCATCATCATGGATGCTGCACATGATATCTATGAGCCTAAGACAGATTCCATGGGAGAGAACATACAAGTTGAGAATGCAGAGACATAATCCAATGGGACAAGAAACCAAGAGACTCCCCTAGATATTGCAGCCACCATGAGGAGCCTAAGGGTGGAGCTACGGAGATGTAGGGAAGACAATGAGAGGCTGATTAAAGCTCAAGAAGAACATAATCGGTTGAATGCAACTATGATGAAAATTTTGACAGACATTCAAAGGAGGATTAACTCTAGGCATCACTCAACAAATCCACAAAAGAGTGGGAGTAGTACAAAGAGAAATTCTCGCAAGAGTTCCAGAAGCTCAATAAGAGTTTCTAGAGACAGGACATATACTCCATAAATCTCTTTTAGTGGATCATATGACTCTGAAGAATCCATTTAAGGTTCAATATCTTCATCTCAAAGGAATAAGAGGAAGAGGCATTACATGAACAATTCACATGGGGAATTTAAGAAGTCCAAACCTCCTACATTTGATGGTGAGGTAAAATCTAGTCAAGAAGCTGAAGCTTGGCTTCTTGGTATGAGGAAGTATTTTCAAGTCCAAGACTACTCTATAAATATGAACGCAAGGGTGGCCATATTCAATCTAAATGGAAGAGCATATATATGGTGGGATCACCTTAGGAAAGTGAAGAAGATCAATTAAAGGAAGATTGTGTGGAAGTAGTTCAAGAAGTACTTCAAGCATAAGTACCTCTCTGATAGGTACTACGATGATAAAATGAAAGAATTACATGAACTGAAATTGGGGAAAATTACCATGGAAGAATATGCAAAAAAAATATTGGAGCTACTGAGATATGTCAAGTATATCAAAGATTACAAGGTTAAAATCCAACGTTTTCTAAGTGGACTACCTCAGTCATATAAAGATATAATTGAGTTTGATGAACCTCGAACTCTAGAGGAGGCCATCAGAAAGGCCAAGTATTGTTATGATAAAAAAAAACTTGATTTCCATAAGGCATGGAAGGACACGAAAAATGAGAATTTGATCAAAAGAGGAACGGGTTCAAACCTCTTCATCTCATAAATTAGCAAAGGTAGCCACCACAGGGTGTGGCTAATCCAACTAGAATGATGGGAGACAAGACAAGAGATCCAAAGGAGCCAAGAGAGCCACTTCAATGTTGGGGATGTGGGGAGGACCATATGCTTAGGAACTTCCCACATCGGAATGCAAGTGAAAAGCAAGTTCACAACATCCAAGGAGCTGAAACTGTGGGTCAAGTGGAAAGGACCATCCCTAGAATCTATGCAACACTAGAGGACTGCCAGCAAAACCATCAATCAACTGTGGTTGAATTTGAAGGTAATATTTCTAAGCAATATGTTTCTATGTTGATTGACCCTGGATCTACTCATAGTTATATCACTCCTAAAATTGTTGAGATTTGTGTTTTTAAGAAATTAAAGCATAGTAAGTCATGGTTAGTTCGACTAGCCACTGGAACCAAGATAAAATTTAGTGAAATGGTAGAGAAATGTACATTAGAGATGGATGGGCTATTCACTTGTGCAAATCTGAATATTATTCCACTTGGTTCCTATGATATTCTCATTGAAATGGACTTTTTAGAGGCACACATAGTTAAACTTGACTGCTACAACAAGAATTTTGAATGTCTCGATGAATAAGGAAACCCAGGGGTCGTGAAAAGCATTCCAAAGGTGATTTATGCTAGGCATATTTCATCCATGCAGCTGAAGAAGTTATGTAGGAAGGGTTGTCAATTGTATGTCGTCCATGTTTTGGAGGAAACATAAAATGAAATTTCCAATTTGGAGGACTACCATGTGTTGCAATAATTCAAGGATGTTTTTCCTGATGAGATTCTAGGACTCCCTCCAAAGAGCTACATTGATTTTACAATTGACCTTGTGTCGAGATCTGCACCAGTGTCCAAGACACCCTACAGGATGAGTACATCGGAATTATAGAATTGAAAATGCTATTACAAGAGCTATTGGAAAAGAAATATATTAGGCCAAGTGTTTCCCCATGGGGAGCACCTGTAATATTTGTGAAAAAAAAAGATGGTAAACTTAGGTTATGTATTGACTACAAGCAATTGAACAAAGTCACTGTGAAGAACAAATACCCATTACCTTGGATTGATGATCTTTTTTATTAAATTAGAGGGGCAAAGGTATTTTCAAAGATTGACTTGAGGTTTGGTTACCATCATGTAAGAATCAAAGAGGAAGATATCCATAAGACATCCTTTGGAACAAGGTATGGGCATTATGAGTTTGTGTTGGTACCATTTGGTCTTACGAATGCACCAGCTACATTCATGTGTCTCATGAATAGTTTTTTTAACAAGTATTTGGACAATTTTGTTCTTTTTTTTCTAGATGACATTATTATCTATTCTAAGAATGAATAAGAGCATGAAGAACATTTTAGAATGGCCTTTCAATTGCCAAGGGAACATAATTTGTATGCAAAGTTGAGCTAATGTGACTTTTATAAAAGTAAAATTCATTATTTGGGTCACATTATCTCAGAGGAAGGAATATATGTGGACCCTGAGAAGATTGAAGCCATTGTGAATTGGCCAACTCCAAGGAATGTGACAGATGTGAGATCCTTTATGGGACTTGCTGGTTACTACAGGAGGTTCATTGAAGGATTTTTCAAGGTTTCTAATCCAATTACTTCCTTGTGGAAGAAGGGAATGAAGTTTGAGTGGACATTAAGATGTGAGGAAAGCTTCCAATGTTTGAAGAAGCTTCTCACAAGTGCACCAATTTTGAAAATTGTAGACCCAAAAAAAGACTTTGTGGTGTGTAATGATGCATGCAATCAAGGACTTGGAGGAGTTCTTATGCAAGACAACCATGTGGTATGTTATGAGTCAATAAATTTGAAGGAGCATGAGAAGAACTATGTCACTCTTGATTTAGAACTTGTATCCATTGTGCATGCTCTAAATATGTGGAGGCACTACTTAATGGAAAGAAAATTTGAGCCAAGGACAAACCATTGGGGTCTAAATATTTGTTTGAACATCCAACATTGAACGTTAGGAAAGCTAGATGGATGGAATTTTTGTGTGAATTTGATTTTGAGATCAAACACATAAAGGGGAAAGAAAATAAGGTGGTTGATGCACTCAGCAGAAAAGTACATGAAATGCACGTGGCATCCCTTAGTACCTGCCAATCATATTTGAGGCAACAGATTGTTAACTGTATTGGTGTAGATGAAATGTATGTGTAGATAAAGGAAAAATTGCAATAGCAGAACTTTGAAAAGAGGTATGAAGGGTATCATTTGGAAGGTGACGGACTTCTTATTTATAAGAATAGAACTTATATTCCAAATGTGGCAGACTTGAGGAGGATTGTTATGGATGAAATGCATAAAGCTCCATATTTCGGTCACCCGAGATATAAAAAAGCAATTGATATAGCTAGAAAACAATATTTCTAGCCAGGGATGAAGAAGGACATCGCTGAATACATTTCTAAGTGCATGAAATGTCAACAGGTGAAATATTGAACACCAACATCCAGCAGGTTTATTGCATTCATTTCCAATTCCATAATGGAAATGGGAGATAATTTCCATGGATTTTATTATGGGTTTGAAGATGACAATAAAACAGCATGATTCCATCATGGTGGTGGTGTACAAGTTAACAAAGGCAACACATTTTATATTGGTTAAGTCCACATATAAAACCGATGCCATTGCAAATATTTTCATGAAGGAAATTTTTAGATTGCATGGATTTCCTAAGGCAATAATTTCTAACAGGGATACCAAGTTCACTTCAAATTTTTGGAAAGGCCTTTTTGCATATTTGGGTATGCAACTGAACTTTAGCATAGCATACCATCCTCAAATAGATGGGAAAATAGAAAGAGAAAATCAGGTGCTTGAAGACATGCTTTGCATGTATGTAATGGACAAACCATCCAAGTGGGATGATTATCTACACTTGGTATATTTTAATAATGGGCAGCAAGAATCATTGGGAATGAGTCCATTTGAAGCTTTGTATGGCCGGAAGTACAGGACACCAGTGACTTGGGATAATTCAATGAACATAATTGTACTTGGACCTGAATTTATTAAGGAAATGGAACAAGAGGTTGCAAAGATCGGGCACAATTTAAAAGTAGCCCAAGATAGACAGAAAATATATGCAGATAAGTGTAGGGTGCATAGGGAGTTCAGTGTTGAGGATCACGTTTACCTTAGAGTGAGGCCAAGGAATATTTCCTTGAAGCTTGGGACTTGTGCCAAGCTATCACCCAGATATTGCGGGTCATTTGAAGTGCTTGAAAGAATAGGGCCAATTGCATATATACTTGCATTTACTGATAACACTAGAGCTCATAAGGTTTTTCATGTTTCTTTGCTTAAGAAATATGTACATGATCTTAACCATGCGATTAATTGGGATGTGATCTAGGTGGAACTCGAGGGAGAGTTCCAAACCGATCCATTGCGCATCCTAGACAAGAAGATAACATTGCTCTGGAACCGGGCCATTGAACAGGTAAAGATGCAATGGAAGCACTATGGTGTCAATGAGGCTACATGGGAGTTGGAGGATGCCATGAGAGTGGCATATCCATTTTTGTTCAATTTTGAAGAGCACTGAGGACAATGCTAATTTAAGGGGGAGGGGAATGTAATATCATGATTTTGACAGTGTTGCATTAAACATGTAAATGATGTAATATCGTTATAAAATCATGGTGAGGAGCCCAAGTCCCTGCCATCGATTTAGCATTTTTGTGTCGGAAATTAAGAATTGATGCATGTAGATTGCGTGCTAGCATGGCACGATGGAAATTATAAATATAATGAAAATATGTATTTTAAGAAAAAATACTCACAACTAGCTATGCAAGGGAACAAGAGTATGGGGGCATGATTTTTACAAGGAATAGGGAGGGAAATATTCAAACCCTTGAAGCCAATAATGTTGATCCAACTATCAATGAGAGAACCGACGAACCATTAACTACCCATGTTGACTTATGCACCCAATCATTTAATTATTCCAAGAGGTGGTTGAAGTAGTTATTGTTTTGGTAAATGAAAGGTATGGCTGTCCAAAATTTCGTGTATGGGAAAGCCATCATTTTGGAAAAACATGTTTTCCTTCTTGGGAAAGAAAAGACCCACAAATTTTCTTCTCAATCCATTATTCACCAATGAGTTTTACTCTCTCACGTCCCTATTGCTTGCTAGGCATTTTTCTCCTCATTCTTACTGTGTTTTCCTTCCTTCTCTAGCTGGGAAAGTCATTTTTGGTGTTGTAGAATAGTGAGGAAGAATTGAAATCGAGTTGGGGGTCTATGAGATCCATTTTTGTTACTTGGTTTCTTGTGTACCCATTAGGATTTCGATCTATAACTTTCAGTGGTTGTTTTCCCCTTTCAAAATCCATTTTTAGTGTGCCCACGATTTTGGAACACTCATCAGAAATCATGTTTTGTGAATCACATAGCTAAAATGTTTAGCCATGCCCAACATTTGTGCTTGTTTTTATATGTATCCCTTGTTTTGGCTTGAATTTTTATGTAAGGAACCAGGAGTAGACAAGGATTTGGATTTGTCTTGATAAACCTAGTGAAAGGTGTAACCTCATAGAAGATGATAAGGCTTTGGCTACTTTTCTATGCACACCCCGAAGAGCACTAGAAGGGAAGGTATGGACTGAGGGATTGTGGAGCAGTGAAGGGGATACTTCCTTTTCTTGGGTTTGTAGGTATTGTGGGTGCCAAGCTAGATAAATATTGTATAGGTACTGATAGCTCTGTGGTTGAGCTCACTAGCTTAGCAATTCCTTCCTTTCTACTTCCTTGAAAGCCTGATAAACCCAGTTGTGGACTGGCTTGGATGAGATGTGTAATATACCTGGCTATGTGTGAGTTGTTGTTCCCTTTTCCTTGTGGAAATCATGCCCAGCTCGGGGGTGGCATCTATGTTGAGATATTGATGAGAACAATTGGCCTAGGGATGGGTGGAACGTTGCAGTTGCATAGGTAGTTGCTTGGGACCGTTTCATATCAAGATAAGTATTTTCTTGTATTAATTTTGCAATGTATTTAATTGATGAATTCTATAATTATGTTGTAAATTGCATGCTATATGTGTGTAGTAGAGTTTTCTTCCATTGTGTTTATTTGGATTATACATTTGCACACATATTTTGTTTGTATGAATTTGTAAAATGAATATGGGGAAAAATTAAGAAGCTCGGATTTAGTTCATGTTCCCTCCCTTGAGTCAGATTGATGGAAGGGGATGTGACACCATCTACACATTCTTGGAGCTAATCCTGCCTCATTTGGTTCGAAATTCAATTTCCAGAATGCTCTGCATATATTTGGATTTGTTCTTACCATGTTTGGTTTAATGGACAAGTTCAAAGAGATTACAGATTCGCTTGCTTCCATTGGAGAAGAAATCAAGCACATGTTTTGGGAGCATGATCCTATTCTTCCAAAGAGGAACATACCTCCAGACATCTTATTAAGCATCACAGCTACTTGAGTTTGGAGCAGTTTATTTTTGGTGTGTTTCATGTCCATTCTAGAGGATAGGTTTTATTCTCAAGTGGTTTTCCTCTTTTACCTCAATTTACATGGACTAATAAATTGTAAAGGGTGACCATAATCCATAGTTTCTTGGGACCTCATAATAATTTCACTCACCTAAGTAAGGATTAAGGGGGGGTGTTGGAATAATAAATCATCATCTAGACCTTAGACACCTTAGTATATAAATTTTGGTTGATCCCTAGGTGTTTAGACCATGGTAGATGTTGTTCCTAGTGCATAACTTGACCACCAAATGATACTTATACACAAGTGCACCCCATTGGATGCTTTAAATAATTTTTTATGAGCTAGAGCGCCCAATCTTCTTTATTCTTGCTTTATCATGCTTTACTGAATTAAAGCCATATTTTTACTAATTTTCTCATGGATAAGGATGAGGTAGAGGCACTAGGATGCTTTTGGAAAATTTTCTATCTTTTTCCTAACCTCCTTCCATCTTTTTCTCCTGAAAAGCCACTCAATGGCTTATTTTTTATTGCTCATGGTCTACCTAATCTTAGTTATCCAATTCGTGATCATCTAGTGAGAGTTGGAGTTAGTAAGTTGTCATAGATGGAGATTCTTCCTAAGTCTAAGCTTGCCACATGTGAGTTACTCAAACTGCCTCCAAGGCATTCTAATTTCTCCTCAGAGATGTATTATTTAATGTACTCTTATTGTTCAATAACAAGATGATGGAATTTTATCCAACTGAGTTTTTATTTCTCAAGTGATTCTGATCAAATTTTCTCTCTTCTATGCATTCTTGTAAAATCATTGTGAGGATTTTTCTGTGAACTAGATCCAAGATGTGATCAAATTTTCACAATTATAAACTTAGGGAGAAAATGGACCTGATACAAAAGGTTATGGACCAAATTCCCTAAAATGCATAAAAATATAAAGAAGAAGTAACTCCATGCCTTTAGAATGATATAAAGAGAATGAGCAAGAAGCCTCTTTGAGGGAGGAACCTCCTTTTAAATTATATGAAATGCACAAGATAAAATTATCTCTAAAACTAGGTATTCCTAGTACATATAGGAGACAAAGGGTACACTTACAATTAAAGGGTATGGCTGACCAATAAGGACAACATTAATATAACAATAGAAATGTAATAACTCAATATGTAGGGTTTAACACTCTTTGGAAAGGAGATCCCTTAGTAGGGATCATCAAGTAACCAATTGACGAGGACATTAATTTCCCTTTTTTTTTAGAGTCTTATAACTTATCTCCGCTATTTAGTCATGCGTATGTTTTGTTGTGAACATGATCCATGGCTTGTTTATCAATATTCATTATATCAATGTGGTATTAAAAATTTTCCTATAAAAAAATAATTTATTTATGGAAATTTGGAAATAAGGTGACACCCTACTAATATAGACCTCAAAAAGATGCACAATTTCCCTTCACTATGGCTCAAAATTGGCCTTCTAGGTATAGAAGAGACCTTGTATATGGAATTGTTGTGTTAATATAAATACTTAAAAAAAATCATCTTTCTATATAGAATGATTTATCTCATTACACCCCATAGAAATCATTTTGGAATAATCCAATAATAAAATTCTCATTAATTTCTTATATCTTGGAAATTGCATAACAAAGATGGCACACAATGATATTCTAATTTGATAGTTACAATTTGATATAATTGTAACTAGGTTTGAAAAATGAGGGTAAGAGTAAACTATAATGTGGATTTGAAAAATCACACATCTCGTATTCTAAATGAATATTTTTAGTTTGATGCAATATGAAATCAATTGCTTTGAACGCATTCTTAGATTGTTATATGATTTTTGGATATGAGCCATGTTAATATTTTGAAACATTCCCAATGTTTTGAGTGGAAACCACCCTTCATCAAGGGATAAAACTATGGATTTTTGTGAGATTAAAAGTGAGCCCTTGGATTGACTAAATAAGAATCAAAGGGCGTAGTTGTTAGAAAATAATATGAAGATATTAAGGTGGGTCTTGGTTAATTGGGTCAAATAATATTAAAATATTAAGGGGGGACTTGGTCATTTAGGTCAACTAATATAATAAATTAGGGTCCACTAATATCATAAATTAGAGATGAGGAGGGATGGAAAAAATATTAAAGAACGTTTTCCTTCCACCTCTAAACCCCCTTCAACTTTTAATGCTTATCTATTTTTCCTTTTAGATCTAGGGGAATTGTTAATTGGCCAAGATTACCTAAGCAATGTTCGCCGCTCGAGTTCAAATCCAAATACCTACAACAATAAACCCTAAACTAGTGCTAGAAAAAAACAAGTCAACAACTACCAGGAAACTTGTGACTCAACCTAGGGTTGATACATCCCACCTAGGAGAACCTACCCTTCCAACTAATCCATAATAGACCAACATGTTCTTGGTGGGGATTGAACCCAACTAGGAAGAGATTTAATTCCCTCCTTTTACAACTTGGGATACAATCCTTGGATTTTATTGTGTCCATAGACATAACCGTTAGTGTTGACATTTAATGATGGAAAGATGATGCACTTTCATATACTTATGTGCACACAAGGATTGAAACAAAAGGCTCAGGCATTTGATCACTACCTTTGGTTCCCCCATGGAAACCTTAGGGGATGGACACCCTCATGGTAATTGAACCTTGGTAACCAATGAAAATATCCTCATTCCTCATGGATGGACACAACTCCTTTGATCCTTTTAATATTTACCTATTCGGATTTGATTCTCCCTTATGATTAGATTTTTTTATCAAAACTTTTCTAATTGTTTTTATCCTACATGTCTCCTCTAGAGCCTCGCTTTTCAAACTTCTTTAGCGATCTATTAATTTTAAATTTATATTTGAATTTTATAGGTCAATTTATTTTTCTATTTTAATTCATATATATTAAACCTTGCAATCCTTTCGCTTGAATTCATATTTAACCTTTTTTTTTTTATCTTTTCCAATGAAATTTTTCTTTCATAAATTACCCTGATAGCCTTAGCTTCATCATTCCAATTCTCTAGCTTGAAAGCAAAAGTGAGAATATTGTACCTTGTTGGAACCACACAAATATCCACAAACAACAAGCTTGCTCACTTGTACATAACTTATGCCCCTACGGAATTGAACATGTGACCTTCAAGGAGAAAATCCATGTTCTTAAATGTTAGTACCACTCATATTGTACAAAGCATCATATATGCTTCTTCTTTTTTCAAAAGAAAAAAGAAAAAAGGTCTACTCATCTATATTAATAAAAAATGATTACTTATATTTGCTTTGGTAGCCATTATATTAAAAGTAGATTATTGATCTTCCACATGTCACATACTCTTCATAGTCCACTTCCAAGAAACTATACATTACTTATCATAACTTTATTTTTTGATAAAAACATGGTTTGTTTAATAGAAATAATATCTTCTCACTCGAATCCAAAAAAGAGAAACATGTATTACAAGAAGCATATCAAGAGGGGATTCTAAGAGAATACAACTTCACCTCCAATCTCTAAATCAAGATATTGATCTGAATTTGCAGGATCTTTAATTAACCATGAATTATGTGTAAATGATCCAAATAGTTAACTATTGTAAAAGGATTTAAAATGGAACCTTTAAAGAGAGCACATAAATAAAAAGAATGCAAATAAAAGAGATTCAAACCACAATCTGAAGACAACAGTTGTTAATGGAGTTTTTCCATGAAGGACTACGTCTCCAGGTCCACCTCCAGTGAGACTGTTTCTATTAATTATTCAAATGCTGCAAATTACATCAATTCTAAGGACACTTTGAAATTATGTTTGTGAGCTACAAAAATAGACTGCACCATTGCGACTGTCTCGAAAAATAGAGAAATTTGAGTATAAACACCCTATACTTTGCCAAAAACCTCCCTTGGCATGCAGATCAAAACCATATTCCCCTGCATTGTACGGTCATTGTATGACCCACCTTGGGTTCTGTGCCTGCATAGAAATCCATACCGGCTATGAACTGTACCAAACCACACTCCAAAACCGTGGCTAAATAGCTTGGCAATGGAATTTTAGAGGGCCACGGGTAATGCGCCCATTTGGGGCTTCATATCTTATTTCAAAATTTAAAAATATAATAAAGATATGGTCCCACACATAGGGCGTTGGCCCATTGGTAACACTTTGCATTGGTAGAGCAGAGGTCCCAAAGTCAAACCTGTAGGCCTTGATCTTTTATACATATAATATAAAATTTTTATATGTGGCGCATTGGCCCCGCCAGTGATCTTTCCATTGAATATATGCAATCATGTGGCCGGGGACTAAGCCCTCATCCTGCCCCTTTTTCCAATGGATAGACATATCAACTTTAAATATATATTTGTTGCTATGCATAGTCATCATCACTAATGGCGTAGTGGTAGGGAGTGTGGTGGGAGGGCGTTGGAGCTGGAGGGAGGTCAGGGGTTCGATCCGCCCTACCCGCCATATTGTTTTGGTAAAAAGAACAATAATGTGTCCAATCATACTACCATGTGGCGGCCTCCAATTGGTCCACGCTCCTCCCAACTGTGCAATAATCCCGCTAAGTGTCAGAATGTAACAGGTCCATGTCACTGCCACGTGATGTTGACTCGACTGCCAACTCAACCTGCAACTTGCCACGTCATCCTACAATATTCCACGCAGCACCTCAAGGTGTTGCCACAATGATGTACAGTCCAGTTGTACAGGCCATGTGGCACTTTGTGGGTGTGCCACATTGCACCCCCTTTTTTGCCATTTTGATTGTTTATACAAAAATTCATAATTAAATATCTTTTACATCTGGAGTCTGTTTTGGACGAAACGAGCATCGCCATAAATATCTCGACAGTCTCTTCACAATGATGTGATCCTATTCAACATTTTAAGAATTTGATTTTTTTTTTTCATTTGGGAGGATCCACCTGTATCAAACCTCCCCACTAGAAGCTTTTGGACCACCAAAAGCATGGAATTATTCAACAAATAGGTGAGGGTACAACTCCCTCACCTTTCCAGTCTCTATCCATCATGCCTTGCTTGGATGCATTCCTTTAATACCCACTCGGGGATATTCCACATCACCTCTTCATGAATTCCTTATCCTTTTTTCAAGAATGATGTCTTCCTACATGTCATCAAGATGCTCAGGTGCAAAGTTATCAACAGAAGGAACATGAACATTCTCCTCTTGATCCATGATCACATGAGGCTCATACAATTTCAATTTCTCCACATTCACAATGGAATACATCTGCATATATGGAGGCAAATCTAACCGAAAAGCATTGTTACCAACTTTGCCCAAAATTGTGAAGGGTCCATACCTGAGTGGTTTAAGCTTTTTACCTTCACCTTTAAGTCGGTCTTCGCTAATATGAAGCCAAAATTGATCACCAATTTGGAAATGATGATCCACTCAATGCTTGTCATGTCGTATCTTGTACTTGGATTGGCTCTTTTCCAATTGTTCATGTACTGCATGGCGTACCAATTGGATTTGCTAGATAAACTTCAAATGCTTGTTAGCATCAACTTGTCCATCTTCCACGGAATATTTCCCATAAACAAAGTCTAAAGGAGACTTTAGCAAGTATTCAAAACATGTCTCAAATGGAGACCTTTGTGTAGAAGATTCTATGGCACAATTGTAGGCATGTTGTACATAGTGCAACTGTTCATCCCAAATATTATGATGTTTAGCACAATATCCTCGGAATATATGTACTATTGTACGGTTTATTACTTCAGTTTGACCATCGGTTTGTGGATGGAAATTAGTTCTCTTCTTTAACTTAGTGTCCATAAGTTCCCACAAAGTTGACCAAAACTTCCCGAGGAAGCGAGAGTCCCGATCAGACACAATAGAAGAGGGTAACCCAAAATGAACCCAAACATTTTGGAAGAACAAATGAGAAATCATCTATGTTGTGACCTGATTTTTACAAGGCATTAAGATGCACATTTTACTGAACCTATCCACAACCACATACAAGTGATCATGACCTTTCCTAGACATAGGTAACCATCCCACAAAATCCATAGACACACTTTCCCATGAACGAGAAGATACAGGGAGTGGAGTGTACAAGCCCAACTTTCTGTTACTTGGCTTACTTGTAGCACACATAACACACCCCTTTACATATTTGGATATAGTTTCATTCATCTGAGGCCAATAAAAATACCTATGATGTTGAGCTATTGTCTTGCCTACACCAAAGTGTCTAGATATAAGAGAAGTATGAGCTTCTCTAATTACATGAACTCTTTCACTCTGTGGAATAAAAACTTTTCCAAGATGATACAATAACTTATCATGAACATGATAGTCCAATTCTACAGTTTGTGCGCCATGCATTAAATATTCATACACATCTTTGAAGTCTTCATCTTTAGCATATTTTTCAATGTAACTTTCATGATCCAATGGACTATTTTGCAAGATAACATATGCATTGATTGGAGGTCTTGATAACATGTATGCAACTTTATTCGAAATTCCCTTTTTGTATTTGATGAATAAGTGAAATTGTTGTAAAAATCCTATCCATCTGAAGTGCCTTGATTGTTGTAGCTTAGTTTGTGATTAAAGATATTGTAATGGTTTATTTTCAGTATGTATGATTGTTTCTTTACCCATTATATATTGTTTCCACTTATTCACATTTTGTACTAAAGCATACAATTCTTTGTCATATGTGGGATAATTAGTTACTGCTTTAGAGAATATCACAGAATGATAGCATATTGGTTTCTTATGTTTCATTAATACTGCCCCCATGGCATAACCACTAGCATTGGTTTCAATCTAAAATGGTTGTTTTAGATCTGGAAATGCAAGTACTAGTGTTGTACTGATCTTCTCTTTCAAAGTGTCGAAGGCTTTCCTCTCTTTGCCTCCCCACTGAAAGACTTGTTTCACACTTGTCAAAGCATGTAAAGGAGAATCAATATATGAGAAATTAGCAATGAACTTTCTCCATCATTGGGTTGGTCCCATGAAGCTTCTAACTTCTATTACATTATTAGGCTTGGGCCAATTTTGAATGACCTCAACTTTAGAGGGATCAACCCTCAGTTCACCACCCCCTACAATATAAACCAAAGATGTCTTTCCAAACTCACATTTGGACATATTTAAATACAATTTCTCTTTTCTAAGACATCTAGGACTTGCTTAACATGATTGGAATGATCCTCCCAAGTTCGACTAAATATGAATATGTCACCTAAGTAGACTATTACAAAGTCATCAACTTCGAATACGCTTTATTTTCCTAACTAGCTTAATTCTTGGTCGGCAGAGTTGTCCTCAACTCGTTTTCAACCAGGGATTTTTCCATATAAACCCTAACGTATATTTTTCATTCTTCTTGCTCACATTTTTACCCTAAGCACTCGGTTAAGTAGGTATTGATTTGGGGAAAACATATGCAATCCCTATCCGAGGAGTTTCCCTCAATGAGATTTCAGGCAGATATTTCCTATTTGAACCCTGACCATCCCTCTTTGCAGCTGCATGCGATTGAAGTTCTTTGAGACCCTGAGATTGATAAGTTCATGTAGTGTGAACGTTTGAACTTTGGTGTTTGACCTTTATTCGTCACCAAGAGAAGCGTTGCTCGACTCAAGCCCTTTCTATCTGTTCTTTAATGGGAGCTGTAAACCTAGCTTATATGTTTCCTTACAAACACATGCATATTGGATAGGCTATTAAATTTACAGTTGCTTCATGAGTAGGTCTTATTAGAATGATATTATACACTTATTTCTAGTATGCTTGCATCTGGTTGATATTGATGAACTAGTTGGAAAGAATGACAATGTTCTATTTTGCATGCTCAATCTGTTCTTAGAGTTCCTCATATTATTAGTCTTTCAGTATAAGTCTATTTAGTTGTATTATTGATGGAGCCTATGCTACACAATGATGATTCTATTATGTTACAGGATTCAGATATGGCCAAGAATACTTCAAAGCATAATCTCAAGTTAACGGAGGAGTCGGATTCAGATGTGGAAATGATCCCAGAAACAACCATGGAAACCATATTCAAGGATACAAAGTCGAACACGGGGGTGGTTCCCAAGTATAAGTGGGGGGAGATTTATTATCTTATAAGAGATCAGAACATATCAAACGCAACAATAGAATAAATTGTGATATACCAAAATATCAAGAAGTTTGGTCTGCATAAAGCTGCCACACGACCAGAATTATTCCCATGTTCAGAAGTGATCAGGTGGATTCTTCCATATGTAGACGTAAAATCTAGAATCATTGCCGGAGCTGATGGAAGTGGTTTTGCTTTGTTTCAGCCTGCCCATATAAAAAAGGCATACAAACTACCGACGCTCAAATTTTTCCTGATAGATGATTGGGTCAAAAGTGTAAAGATAGAAAATTCATATTGTGCAAGGAAAATGTTAAGTTCAGGCAAACAGTTACGGCAAAGTACAAGTGGAGAATATGAAACTAAGAATCTGAGAACTCCATTCAGAGTTTCTATTATGATTCTATGTAGAATATATGGAAGAGAAAATGAAAGCATCTACAAACTCAGTTGGATGCCACTGTTGTGCCATGTCACAACATACGACACCATATTCAATAGGGAAGACTTCATTTTAGATAATATGGCTCAGGCCATAAAGGATGCTCAGGAAGGGATAAAGAAAGGGAAGGTTGAATTTTACATTTCATCATATTTGATTGATTACATTCTCATTAGGAATCCTTTCCCAAAACTTGGATGCTATTGGGCTCCAAATGAGACTCCAATTTATGTAGCTTACCAGATTATGTGGGCTCATAAACATGCAAGATTTGATGAGTTGATTTGTGAAGATTTGTTTATGCCTCTATATAAACTGATTTTCAACGGAGAACCAAATTGCATGTCGGATGCATCCCTCGAAGTGATCAGTGAATACGGTGATTACTATTTCACTCCAGAAGGTACATATCTTTGCATGTATGGAGGCATGAAGAGTCCTTCACTGATTCCTAGATATGTCATAGATTACATTGTCTTGGAGGAGGCAGTAAGGTAGGTATTTATTAATGGAATCGAGCACTTTTTGAATAATCATAAGAAAGCCTCATATCCATCACTTCCATTATTGGTTGGATCCTATAAGTTCAATAAGGTCAAAGGAGCTGAGGGATTTGTGAAAGAATTAGAGGCTTATCATTTTGGAGAGAAGATATTTGTTAGAAATGATAGTTGGTAGAAAGTAGTTAAACATTGCTTATCATGCAAGATAAATTTTGAGTGTACTAATCATTTTCTGAAGGGAGACGAAGTCATGTATAGGAGAGAAAATAATATCAAGGATTTGGACAAGATATTCGGTAAGAAGATGGAAGCAAGCTCCAGCAAGACAAAAGAAGCCTCAGAATAAGTAGCAAGAAAAAGGGCTAGTGAAGAAGCTTTAGCAGCTTAAAATGCCAAAAGGTTGCAAGAAGAGGAGATGGCTAAGAAGAAAGAAGAGGAAAGACAGAAAGAAGAAAGGGAAGAGGAGGCAAGAAGAAGAGAAAAACAAGAAAAAACATATAAAGCAGCTGCAGAGAAGGAGGAGCAAATGTTACAAGAAGAAGCCAACAAGAAAACTGAAGAAGAAGAACGAGTCAAGAAAGCTGTGGAAGACAAGAATTTGCAGGAAGAATGTGGTCAACAAGACATGGAAGTAGATGACCCTATTGATATCAATACTAAGGTACCTCTTACATGAGGTCATATCCCTTTGGTTGAGCTTGGACTCACGCCATCAAAGCAACATTTAGTTTCAAAGCTTGAAACAATAGTTTTCGATTCGAAAAAGAAAACCATCATGAAAAGAACAGAAAAGAGGTTGAAAATGGCCCAACAACCAAATATAGTGACCATATAGGAAAGTACAATGATGGAAGGCACACATAAAGACCCAAAATTCATGGCTTTAGTCAATGTTGCTGCTACTCAATCAAATGCCTATAATATTGACAAGTTGACTAAAGATTTAGAAAGGAGCAAAGCCAAAATGGTCAAACTTAAAGACAATTTAGTACAAGCTCGGAATGAGGGAATTGAGATGAAGAAACAGTGGGGGTGCTCTAGAGTTGGAAACGGATAAAATATTGCAGATTGTTCAAAGTCTTGAAGATTAAAAAGACTCGTTGAATGTACAATTGGTAATTATGGAAGGTGAGAGAGCTTACTTTCAAGCTCGGATAAGCGAATGAGAGGACAAAGAAACTCAGCTAGATCAATAGGTTGAGACTCTTACCATACAGAAGGGATCTTTCCAAGCTCAAATAACAGAAATTAATAAAGAGAACGAGTCTCTAGTGGAGCAGTTGAACTCTGATCAGAATCAAAAGCAGGATTTAACGCCATTCTATGAATATGCGTTTATATTACAGGAAGATTTGTTTCGTTCTCAGCAGTTGATCATTGAGCAATCATTTGAGTTGCAAGCGATGGTGAACAAACTTAAGAAAATATCAGAAGAAGCTGCAACTACCAGGCAGAAGCTCACAGAAGTCTATGGCAAGATGAAAATATTAAATGCTTGGAGAAAAAAGGCCAAAGAAATTCCTCTGGATCTTCCCAAAAGGTCCACCGCTGAGCTCAAGTTACACTTCCTGCTCTTGGATAATTGTCAGAAGGTGGAGGAAAAGTTACAGGAAGAAGTGAAAGAATCCATCACTAAATGTGAGGATATTCAACAAGGTATTTGCAAGGATTTTGGAAAGTGTCATCTACCCTCTCCTAGCACCATTGAAGAATTAGTACCAAAAGAGTAGCGTTTAGCAGAGCTGAGAACCATTAAAGATGAAGATATTGTTGCCATTAAAAGTACGGACACCCTCACTCCAGAAGATCTCAGGGAGCGAATTCTAGAAGCCACGATGAAGATTTTGTACTTAGGAAATGGCCATACCGTAGCCACTAAAGGAATGAATGCCATGGTCAAAGATATACCTCTCCATGAAGTAGCTTTGAAATTGTTGGAGCCTTAACAACTAAATGTAATAGCTTATGAAAGTGGTTTATGGAATGATTACATCCAAAGCCAAGCAAACACATCATCAAAGTAATGTTTTATTATAATTTTATTTTTTATTTTAGTCATTTATGTTGCAATCACAAAAGACAAAATTGTGAAAACCAAAGGGTTGAAGGGAATATGAAGTGATAGGTCACGTTAAGAATTTTTTTGTAAATATAAATTGGAGAGACGAGATGAGGAAGGGGATTTTGGCTTCGGAAATATTGAACTAGTATCATTTTATATGAAAACTAATTTTCTACTAATGAGAAAGGACTATTTTTTTGAGTGAAGGCGTACTTGGACTGTTGCATGGAAATATGTGAATGAATGCACAGAATTATTTCTCTCTTTGTTCATCCATATGTTGTAAGATCTTTCTTGTTCTATTGGATTACTCTAATGGTATGTGAATCATTTTACTGTTTATGAATATGAAATGCATTTTTATGTGTTCGTGAGTAATGAATGAATGAGTGTCATACCAAAATCTATCTTTGTATGAATATTATACTGTGGTTGTGAATACGTTTATTTCAATAGTTAAATGTTGAAGTTGTAATAAACAATTACAGTCATTACTCTAATTTTAATTTATCTCCTTGCAAGGATAGGTTAGGTTAGATAGATTAAAGTTATGCATTTTGGTAGCATAGGGTTGGATGATTGGTAAAACAGAGGTGGTAAGATGAGAGGTAAGAACCTGCGCATCACCTTGTAAGGCCTTTGTTTTCCAGTCAAACAATTTTAGGTAGGATCCTGCATAGTTAGAATTAGGAATTTGCATTTTCCTTTCTTAATAATAAAACTTAAATGGTGGATATGGCCGTAACCGATAAACCCATCTCAAAATCATATCCCACGGTAGTCTGACAGTAAACCAGACGGATTCCCCATTCCAAATAGTGAATATTCTAATTGGGACTTTTCACTAGGGAGAATCCCTAGTGTCTATGCAAGGATATTTCCAGGTGTCAATAGATTTGGTGCTAGAAGGAGGGAAGATAGTGTATGGCTAGTAGAGGAATTCTATTCCCTCGAGGAAATTTATTTGGATTTCCATTGGAAACATCTCAACCCGAAGATTTGATTCCTAAAATTGAACAAGAAACTAATTATCAGGGAAATCTAAATTTTGAAACTGAGCATATTGAGACTTTGTATGTTGTTCCCCACCAAGAAGTAAATAATTTCAGGAGGTATACCAGATCTTACGTTAAAAATATTGGAGGATTACCACTAATCCCTTTATTTCCTAGAAGAAAGCTCCTATAAAAAGAGCTTTACAAAACAAGGACTCGGTTCTTGTTGAATCATTTGAGGAGTTGGTTGATTTATATTTGCAAGAAATACCAGAACTTATTGATCAATTGAGACCATATTCTCCTGAATCAACTTCTTCTAAACATGTACAGTCACCCCCACATTCACCTCCACACTCACATCCACATTCTCCCCCACGCATTGTGAATATGGCTCATAATGTTAATCAACCATCGGCTTGGAGGGCTAAAGGACCTTTGAAGTTTCCCGCTCCTTTAGATGATTTTCCTAAACATCCAAAGCGGGTGTTTCCTAAATTTGATCTCGGAAAAGGAATTTCTACAGATGACCATTTGAAGAGTTTTTATCTGGCTTTGAATTTGTTGGATGTAGAACATGAAGATGTGGTGTGTCGCTTATTTCCTTATACTTTCGAACATAAAGCTTCATCATGGTTTTTTAGTTTACAAACTGGTTCAATAGTTGATTAGGATAGTTTCGAAAATGTTTTCTTAAGTAAATTTGGTGAACAACGAACCTTAGCATCACTTATGAAAGAGTTACTATCTCTTAATATGGATAAAAGGGAGAAAGTACAGGATTTCAATCAAATATTTACCATTGTTTTGAATAAGTTTAGTGATGCCACGAAACCTGCAGAAGAATCTTTAATTGGATACTACACTACTACTACATCCATCTCTCGCTATGTTTGTTAATCGTTCATGTAAGAATACCTTGACTGAAAACTTTGAAGAAGCTAAGAAGGTTGAAACATATATGAATAGTATTGTAAAACATGTTGTGGAAACTGAATCTAAGCCTCTTGCTTCCAAGAAACCATTGTTATTGATGAAGCCTGTTGAAGAACCATCAACTGATCTATAAAGTGTGGTCAAATTGGTTCATAAAATACCTAATAAGATAGTGTATTTAGAGAAAGAAAAGGGAACTATTTCATCCACAAGAAAACCTTTCAAACCTTTTTACAAGAAAAGAGAAGAAAGTCCAAAACCGCCAACAAATGAAGTATCTGTTCTTAACTTAAATGAAGTTGGCATAGATAATTTTTGTACATTTCATCAAGAACATCATTCTGAGAAGACTTGTCGAGAATGGATAAATTTCATGACCTTACTAATGAATCAACTATTGGATAAACAACTTCTAGATCAGGAAGATGATGATAAAGTTCAATCAAATGAAACAAGAGATGATAATGAGGAAACTACATTGGCTTTATGGGACTAGGCACCAAATCTTGATTTAGAAGACGAAGAAGAAATAGAATAAATCCAAGTCTCATCTATTGATTATGCAACTAGGAGTAAAGGACCAGTTGAAGATCATAGCATATCACTCCCAAAAGGAAAAACAAGTAATGCTGCTATAAAAAATCAAAATAAGACTAATGTTATAACTCAACCACCGCAAAAAATGACAGAGAAAAGACCTAACAATCCCTTGGAATTGATAAAAGGATCATCTTCTTTGACTCGTAAAGAAACAACCCCTTCATCAAACAATCATGTTGTAGTTGGAAATATTGGAGGAAACCACAATATGGGGTATGATATTCTTGAAGACATTAAAAAGACCAAGGATAATGTATCTTTGTTTGAAATGTGCAATTTTACACAGTAGAGGAAAATATTACTATAATATTTTGACCTCAATGCAACCATAAGTAACTCTGCTAGTAAAGAGAAGCAACAAATCACCATTGAATCGGACACTGGATCAACGAAGCTAGTATCAGTGGTAAGTGTAAATATCAGACCCCACCTTGGGCCTGCTTAACTTTGACATTTTTAATTATAATGTGCACAATTGCTTGGTGGAATTAGGATCTTCATATAATATCATGCCATTATCAATATGTAAAAAAATTAATGGACAACCAATTCCATCTCCCTCTAGGATCATTCAACTTGATAGATCATATGTCAAAGTAGTGGGAGAGATGAAGAATGTTGTAATTAGATTGGTTGATGACCCAGGGTCTATCAATTCATTGACATAGTTGTGGTTGATATATCAGAGGCTTATGGATTACAATTAAGCAGAGACTGGTCAAGTAAGATAAATGGTTACTTCGTTATTGATTGCCCTCACATGTGCTTACCTTATCAGAATAAGCAAAACCGGATTAAGGTACTAAGAGAACCACATATGAAGATCAATGTAACTGAATTGGAAGGAATAAATGAACCAGTGAATTTTTCATACTCTGTGCTGGGAAATTATTTTTTGGAAATGGAACCCGGATGTTACCAAGCTGAAACTACTTGTCATAACTCAGACACATTGTATGATCTCCTGCAATTTTCACGAACTGATGAAAATGAATGTAATATAGTAGAATTAGTCAATGACTTAGATCTAAATATTAGTTATGATAGAGTAGAAGTTGAATTTTGGATTTTATATTTCGATGGCTCCAAGACACAGGAGGGAGCGGGAGCCGGTTGTGTTCATGTGGATCCTCAAGGAAAAATATTATTTCTCTCTTGTAGATTAGAATTTGAATGCACCAATAACACAACTGAATATGAGGCCTTGATTCAAGGAATTAAAAAGGCTATTGAATTGAATGTTAAGAGTTTCAAATTTTTTGGTGATTCTGAGATAATTGTCAAACAAGTAAGAAACACTATCCATTGTTTATCTCCACACTTGAAAGGATATCCAGCATAGGTATGGAACTTAATTTCAAAATTTGATGCTTTTAATATAGATTTTATTTCTAGAGTGCAGAATTTTGTTGTTGATTTATTAGCTATCTCCACTTCTCTTTTAGTTCCGCTTAATGATAAATGCTCTATTGAATTGCTTTTCAGACCATTTGTACTAGACAATGTTAAAATTGGAGAGTATTCGATGATGATGAACAAATTATTGACTTTTTTACTGATCAATACACATTCAAAGGATAAATTATTGATGAAGTTGAACATCAATCAAAACCAGAAGATGGGAATGAAAATCAGTCCAAGGGAAATTTTATGCCAAAAGGGGTGTAGACTCTAGAGAAATGATTTGATTTGCAGCATAAGTTTCGAAAGCCAGCAAATGTTAATACAGATAGTTCTTCCATGCAATATGAATTGGTGAATTTTGGAATGGAACAAGGACCAAAATATGTCAATCTAGGAAAATGTTGTTCACTCAATGAAAGGCATAAATTCATTAAATTATTTCAACGATATAAAGATGCCTTTTCCTGGACGTATGATGATTTGAAGACTTATGACACAAGCATCGTACAACATGTTATTCCGATCAAACAGGGTGCTAAAAATTTTCAAAATAAACTTCAAAAAGTGCACCCTACTTTGGAGCCTCTTATTCAGAAAGAACTAAAGAAGTTGCTAGATGCTAAGATTATTTTCAAAGTTAGGCATTCTGAATGGGTGGAAAACCTTGTGCCAGTACGCAAAAAGTCCGGAGAAATAAGATTTTGTGTGGATTTTTAGAATTTGAATAGAGAATTATATAAAGACAATTATCCTGTCCCACTGTTAGAGGGGACCCTTCGGGATCCTTAGTTGTCATTAGTTACTATGTAATAATCTAGTTAAAGAAGCTGTTGGAGAGGGTGCAACCGCTCCAACCTCATGTAACATGTATAAATAATACCATCAAGATGAATATAACCAGTTGGATGCATTCGACTCATCTCCCTTGTCTTGATATCTCTGTGTGTGCATTTACTATTTGCTTGAATACAACATCTGGCGTCGTTGTCGTTCTCTTTTGGTTGGGTGACAGCAGCAACAAAAGAGGAGCGGTTCGAACCCGAAGGAGATCGTGAGGAAAAATAATCCCTGCAAGAACAAGAAATGCTCAGAAATGATGATGCTGCCTGATCGAATCGGAAGGAAATAGTGCAATGTTCGTTGAATAAACCTGCAAGAAATATAGAAGGCTACTTGATAAAGATTGCGTGAGGATGAGAAGAGCCTGCAAGATTGCATGTGCGTGCGTCAATATGCAAGAAGAATGATAACCATTAGAGAGTGAAGATCGACCCCAGCAGTTCAATTGCTGAGAATGCCGAACATCGGCTCCATTATCCTGTCGAGAGTACCGACCAACAGGTTGCAGTAACAATGGAGTACCAACTCCATTATCCTGTCGAGAGCACGTCGATATGTCTCAGTAGACTGCATACTATTTCGTCGATGAAAAGAAAAATGCAGTCAACCTATCCATCGTATAAACACAGCGTAGTCTGGTTCTCGCACACTGCTTAATTAATTTCTTCTCGAGTTCTCCATGTGATCAATGTATAAATCAGTAGATGATCTCTATCTTTCATGGTCGATCATGATAGTATCATCGATCACTTGTCAAAGTAATGTTGGGTCGGTTATAAGCAGATATGAAGTGGTCGGGGTCCATGAAGGCGAAACCACTAATCTCAGTGACCATCCTTTATCATAGACAAAAATAAGAATTTAGCTGACCGCATGCTCAGCCTACCATGGCAGCGATCCTTGTAATAGAAGACTGCCGTGTACTGTTAAAAGAATTATGTGCAAACAAAGATCCTATCCGTTGTTGAATCTATACTTGTATTTGAATGGTTCGTCGACCGTCACGTGGAATAAACACATGATCGATGGCAGTCAAAGGTTTAATGCGAAAAGGTGTCAATGAATTTCAAAGAAGAAGCCGACCAGATTAGTCATCAATCCATCATCGCTAAATAATATCTGCCAATTGATTGATTGCCTGAATTGACCAACATGTCGAGGCACTACTCGACCCAAGCATTTCAACAGTCCATTGATACATCTACCAGCAAAATTGCACTTCTTCAGGCCGAACACCATCATCGATCATGGCTAAACACGAGTACAATATCTTAGATGAACTGCCATTGTTGACCACGGTTTCCATGGTTAAAGTTATTTCAAATACTCACATATTTTTCAGGTCGAATATTGAGTTGGTTGGTCGACATGGATAGTCCATGTGTTACATTGATGTTAAAGTATGCAAAAGTTAAAGTATGATAAAGTGGCCGACAGAAAATTAGATGATGGTCGGGTCACTTTAGTTATAAACATGGTTGGGTCACTTTATTTTTAAAATGTGGTCGAGAATTGGTGGATATGTAAGTCTAGTCGGTATGTAAATGTATTTGTAATTTAAAAAATGGTCAGTATTCAAAGTAGTTGGGTCACTATCATATAGTCGAAGCTCGAAGCTCGATTTGTAAATTATGGGTGGTGGTATATGGTCGATACTAAAAGTGGCCATGATGTTGTAAAAAGTGTCGGGTCATTGGAAATAAGTCAAAAAAAGGGATGATCAAAGCTTATTTGAACCATGTATATTCATAAAAGTTGTAAATCTAGTCGGTTTCTTGCCGACCAGTGTCAGTCATGTCGATTCAAGTAATTCATGTCGACTCAAGTAGAGTCAAGTCGACCAATATCAGTCGGTATCCACCACAAGCAACAGCGACATATTCAGAACTTGCAGGAAGCCTCACGACAGATAAGTCTATGAAAAGCATGTACTCAAGCAAAAGAAATCTATACCACACAGAGAAAGCGCTTCATGTTAATAATGACAAAAGAACACTTTAATTGATCAAGCCCCCCGGTGCTGACACACATCAACATCTATTCAGTGTCATTTCAGAAGTTTTTCAGGCAGATGGTAAGTTGGTGCAATGGCAGAGTGACGAAGCCCAGAAGTTCCTGAACCGTGGAAGAGAATCGGCAGGAAGGGTGAGAAGGTTCGATTGGCCACTACCAGACTGTTGACAGAGACTAAAGGAATTGCAGTTCATGGTTGTTCATGTTTCTTCGGGACGAAGAAATATTTTGAGGTGGGGGAGATGTTAGAGGGGACCCTTCGGGATCCTTAGTTCTCATTAGTTACTATGTAATAATCTAGTTAAAGAAGCCGTTGGAGTGGGTGCAACCGCTCCAACCTCATGTAACATGTATAAATAATACCATCAAGATGAATATAACCAGTTGGATGCATTCGAATCATCTCCCTATGCAACAAATATTACAACTTGTATCAGGCTCATAAATTTTCTCCTTGTTATATGGATTTTCAGTATATAAACAAGTGTTAGTGGTCGAAAAGGATCATCTCAAGATGACCTTTTGTAAAAAATGTGGAACATTTGCTTACAAACGAATGTGATTTGGCCTTATGAATGCTGGAGCCACGTTCTAAATTGCCATGGATATTTTGTTTAATTGTCCACAATGTAGTTGTGTATTTGGATGATGTTACAGTTTTCTCCAAAAAAAGGGAGAACCATGCTTTTCACCTAAAACAATTTTTTGAACGATGCAAAAAATATGGTATCTCTCTTAATCCAAAGAAAAGTGTATTTGTTGTTTTAGAAGGGAGATTGTGTTGTGGGGAAAATGCACCTATAGTTCAGGGGAGAAACTACCAACTTACGGTGATAAAGATAGACTTACAAGCATTCTACAAGTACAACAAATAAATGAAGAGATTAGGGTTTAGAGATGTAGGCACCTCATTCAGAAGGTTGATCCTAGCTTTGCCTCCCTCGCTCTTCAATGCTTATCCAGTATCGCAATGCCCAGACCTGCAAAACAACTTGATACCTTTCTCAAACACATTTGACTACATATATAAGACTGAAATTCATAATAGAAGAAAACATCATATTATAAACAAACTGTAATCAAATCTAAGACACATTAATAGGTCATATTTGGAAAGAGAAGAACGTCTGATCTTTATTGATGAATGAAAGAAAGTACATAAATTTATACCTTCCTTCAAGCTTGGCACTTCACGAAACCTAGATTCAAGGTCTCCTGCTTCCGTTCTCCAAGGATCCCAGCCTCTAAGCAATTGTACTAGGGTTTACCAAAACTGAAGCACAAGAGAGGGGGATGAGGGTCTCTATTCCTCCAGCATAACTTTGTAATTGGGCTTATTCCCCTCACATGACCCTTCTACCCTCCTTATATAATCAATGAGGAAGAGGAAAAGAAGTTATAACCACTCAAGAGGTTTCCCAACCAACTTAACTTACTCAAATTTCGAGATTTTGACCAAAATAGGTGTGTACTCTACTCTATAGTAGACAAATTCGCATACACATGGCAATGGGCACTACTTTGAATGAGGTAAAGTCGCGTACACACGCTACTATTATAACAGTGGAGTCGCGCTCATGTTGAAAAATGGCCAAAAACATGCTTTTCTGCTCATTTTCAGGAGATGGTTTGGTCTGGAAAAATGTTCCTAAGGGTCATATACATCAAATGGGTCAAGAATGAGGTAATTTCAACCATTTTTAATGTCCCAAATGACTCCTCCATCCACAAATGTCCTGTTGTGTGACTGAACTTGATCTCAAGAAGTGTCGTCATGCGACCAAGGGAAACAAGTATCGTCACGGACGGAGAGGTGTCATTTCAAGCTATAACAGATGCCCCCTAATGTATGAGGTCAGAGGGAGTACGGGAAACGATGGCCGAAATAAATTATAAATAAAAAAGAGTTGAATCGTGGAGGAACGGAGAAACCAAGAATCATAGGCTCAAATGAAGTACCTGAAAGCAAAGGCAAAGTCAGACAAACTTATCCATGGGGTAACTGTCCATGTTCAAATGGTGGAACATGATCTCCAAGAGGATACAATAATGATCCAAATACTGATGCATCTATCATGGCCACTAAAATACAAGCGTGGATCCATGAGGAACATAAGTGTAAACATAGCCACATAAATACAAGGTGGATCTATGTCAAAACTGGAGAGCATAGCCATAGAGAACAAGTTGGATCTATGTCTCATCAAGAGCCAAAAGGAGTGTGGCTCAGTCTTGCGCAACTTGGGTGATAACATAAATAAGGTGATGCCATCGAGGATCCCAAGGTCTTCATCCAAAAACAACCCAAGGTACAAACCTATCCATGCGAATAAATGAGTTGATGTCGAACATGGGAGGTATCGTTTGATTACCAGTCATTGATGTATACCGTTAACAAATGCGAGGGTGTCCACCAATAATGAAAATGGAACCCAAGGTACCTAGTACATTCAAGCAAGTGCGAATAAGTGGTCTTGTCGTCGAACACTTGAAGAATCCATCGGATAGGAGACATTGATGTATTCCCATCTATCCAATAGCAAGGGAAACTGCCACTAATGACTGCAATCCCCAAGGTACTAACCGAAACTCTAAACTTCATTCCCAGAGCACAATGAGCTGAAGTCGATGGGAAGAAGTCCGTTGGAAGGGAGGCCTTAATGCATCCTCCATCATCCAACATGAGGGACACTCAAAAGGTATGAGGTGATTTGGAGTAGGACTAAACACATGATGAAACATACTGACACCAAGGAACGACCGACACATGAGGTCAAGGCAACTGCAGAATGGCTGACACAGGTTATATCCTTGAACAGTGAGCACGACACAAGAGTGACTTAGGCAGCTTTAAACACAAAGGGACCACGATACAAATCTGCAATGTAGGAGACATTAACAGATTCTCCAAGTGATTGGAAGACTAACCAAACGGAGGAGTAGGAACTCTGAGATCAGGATTACCCTAAGGCCAACGCTAGAACTCAACTTGTTTGAGAGACTCAAAACAGGTGCTTTGTTCAAGGAAATAGTTGACTTGCTGCCATCATATTGAAAGATATTTTGACATTCTTCCCTTCCCTTTCCTTTTTCATTTTTTAACGAGCTTGACAAAGAACTAAAGCATGCTCGACGGTATTTTCATATTTAAGGAGTCTGAAAAACCTAGAAGAAAACTCCATACACCTATCCGTGGATTTTATATCGAGCCTGGATTGGTCTGTGCTCGGCGGTGTTTTCTTGCTTATAGAGTTGAAAAACTTAAACAGTCCTCTATACACCTATCTCGTGGATTTCACATCGAGCCCGAGTAGGTGAATGCTCGCTTGGTGTTTTCACATTTCGAGAGTCTGAAAACCCTAAAGACGACTCCAAAGGTCCTTTTTCGTAAAGTTAGTCTCCTTCCCCGAAAAAGTGTAAAATGATGGAAGAAGAACTCTTCTAGCGCATACTAGAGTATACCTAGAGTATACATTTTTCGTAAATTATCCACCAAGGCCCAGAAAATGGGTAATTCTATACCTAAGTGGATGTCGGTTCAGTTATTTTAACGAGCCCGAAAAGACAACTATGCTCGGCAAACTTTTCCTATTTAAGGAGTCTGAAAAGGGCTTAAAAGAACTCCATAGGGATCTTTTCCGTAAAGGTTTAACAAGTCCGGAAAAGTAAACTCACGACCTCCTTACTGTTTTTAACAAGCTCAAAGGAGATACAGAAAATGCTCACAACTTCCTTACTGTTTTTAATGAGCTCGAAGTGAAGATGAAAGAAATGCTCATAGCCTCCTTACTGTTTTTAACGAGCTCAAAGGAAAGGTGGAAGAAATGCTCATAACTTCCTTACTGTTTTTAATGAGCTCGAAGTAAAAGAAGAATGCTCGAAATGGGAGGAGACGAGTGTCAGGGACATGCAAAACTAGCTCCAAGCGCATGGAACAAAGCTATGCCTAATGCAAGGAACATGAGCAAGATAAGTACACTCAGGGTGTGTCTCCTCCAGGTAAAAGGTGTCAAATTGTGAGGGAAAAATGATACAGGGCTTAGCGGAAACGAGATCAAATATGGAGGCTTATACAACGGGCTAAAAGCGTGGAAGCCGGCTTCAGACTCATTAGCGCAAGCGGGATCATAATAGATACATATGCAATTTGAACACAAAGATGGGAGCCTTATCAGGGATGGCCAGAAATATATGAGGAAGAAAGATATGAGGCTTCTTCTCAAAGTCATGGTAAATCTAAAAAGGCTCCCGAACCTATGAGAAAAACTCAGCATGGGCACCAGAATGGCATAAGGGTGCTGACTAGGGTGACCCATGTTAGGTAGGATCTGCTATCGGACTGGTGCACAATGCATAAAGAGGTGGCTAACACACCAATATCCAACAGGTTCGACCCTATGGCGAATTCGGATGGCAAAAGGTTCAAATGCAACATAACAGCGGGGAAGCCTAAACCTATATGCAAGGTTCCGAATATACCTGACATGGTCGCACAAGGTGTCGAAAAGGACCAGTAAGCAAGTATACATCCAGCTAAGAATCCTGTCTCCAAGAAACATTAGTACCAGGATCATATCTAAAACATATGTAAAGAAAGACCCGATACAAGTCACTATGGTAGAAATACTTTCAACTTCACTATCATCAACAACAGGCATAAACAAGGCAGAGTTTTCAAATGAAGACTCTATGGTGCCCGAGCCCGAGGACTTACAATCAACAAGATCAACTTCAGGATGAAGATCAAAGTTGAAGGTCATGATGGAATCTGCAGAAACAAATTCATCATCACGGGAGTTGACAATTCTAGAAGCAGAATCAAACTCAGTAGGAACACCGATTTGCGGATCTATAGGAGATTCCAAAGACTCAACAGTAGGAAGATCAGACTTTAAGGTCAAACCGGGGCTGGACATAACTGCGACTGGATAAACATCCAAATGAATGGCAGACTGTATTATGGACTCTAGGAAAACTTCATCAGAAGGAAGTATATCATCCCAGATAGAACACATATCTAAACATTCAGACGGAGGTGTCACTCGGTCAAAAGCTGGGACCAAGTCTCGAGAAGGTAAGCATGAACTCAGAGACTTCTTCTCAGTAGCAGTTGAACTCAAGGAACAATATGCCACATAAGGCTCATGTGACATAGTAGTGCCTAATGACGAGGGACCAGACTGGTCTTCAGTTGGGTAATAAGGAGGATCAACGAATGCAAGTTGGTCGATGGTGACAATGTTTTCGTTATGAGGGAAATGCATCACACGAAAAAGCGTAGACACCACAGCATGCATAGCATAAACGTAATCACGCCCGAGGATCATATCAAAGTCCACAGGGTCCTTTAAAACCATAAAATCAACTAAGATTGTTTTTCCACCCAAGGTAACAGGTGCCTGACGGAGGAATCCAATCGGTTCACTAGGTCTTCTATCAAAGGTCAACGGCCAATTACCAGCTGGAAGAACATTAGGGAAACCCAAATCTCTCCAAGCATAAGCGAATAAGATACTAACAGAAGCACCTTCATCAACAATGCATCGATTTACCGTATGGTTCCCGATATCAACCTTTATTTGGAAAGGTGTCGAAGAAGGAAGACGAGGCTCGGCTAGACTATTCCAATCAAAGGAAACAATCCTAGGGCTTGGTAGGGGTTCACATGGCACAGATGAAGTGCCCCCTTTTTCAGGAATATCCAAACTGGTAATGCAGAAGACTTCAGTAGTAGGTGCATCAATCTCCGAAGGACTGATGGGATTGGTCGAAGATTGCATCGATTCAATCACTTCACTCTCCGAAGGAAGAGTGGGGTCGACCAAAGATTGCATTGGTTCAACCACTTTATCAACCAAAGGTTGATTTGACTGTAGGGAATCTATAGACAACTTAGGAACAGAGGTTCCTTCAGACATGGACCACACTCTTCGTGCCTCTGGAATGGCAGGGCATCGGTGAGTAAGGTGATCTCCCTTACAAAGTTTACAAGGGAACTTTGGTTTCCGTCCTATCGGTTTAGACTCCTTTACAACATCAGTACTCTCAACATGACTAGCATTGGCTGACAGCTTGCCCCCCGCATGACTCACAGAGGCTGGTTGCTCAAAAGCAGAAGACTTTTGAACTAAGGACCACACTTTTTGCACTTCTGGAAGTACAGGGCACAAGTAAGTAAGGTGGTCTCCCTCGCAAAACTTACAAGGGAACTTAAGCTTCTGTTTGTTGGGTTTGTCGACAATGTCAACTCCCTCAGCATGACTTGCAGTGGTTGATCTGGTGTCTCCAGTATGACTCACAGGAACTGGTGACTTGTCATTAATATGACTAGCAGTGATCAATGACATGTCCTCAACATGACTGACAGTGGTTGAAGACAAACTTTCAGTATGATTTTCATTGACTAAAAGTTTTCTCCCAGCATGACCTCCAGAGGCTGGGTAGGTGCCCCCTGCATGATTTGCAGAGGCAGGGTGCTTTCCCCCTTGTTTTGGCATCTTATTCCTATTCTTCCCCCGTCTATTCCTTTTAGACTACTGGTTACTAGTATTGCTACTTTCGCCACATGAGGTAAAAGGAGGAGGAGAAGATGTTACTGGCAAAGAAGGCCCAGGGTTCTGATGCTCTTGATTTGAGGTGCTCACAAAAGAAGCGTCAGGAGCATGCAAGGCATTCGGAGTGGAAAACAACCAAACCGGCAGCCCAATAGTGAATCCAGGAAGATTCAGAGTAGCCATTAAGGGAGTACCAATGTTTCCAATGAATGGAACAGCACAAGGATCCCCCGGAACAGGGGTACCTTGATTGGCACTCACCGGAATGCTAGACATAGTGTCCTGCTCAAATGAACAAGAAGTTCTCTAAGGCAAACTAAAAAAAAAAAAGTAGCACAAAGAGCACACCACTAAAAAAGGTCCTAGGTAAATCAAACCAGGCAAACAGATGCCTTCCGGAGAAGAGTCTGGGATGATGAGGGCCCAGAACAGATCAACGAAGGAAGAAAGACAGTTACCCGGGGTCCACAATACAATGACTATGGGTGCAAGCGCTGGAATCACCCAACCGCCCTCCCAAAGACCTGCAAGGGATTTCCTCCCACGTCTGTCTTAGGTACAGCAGATATACCCTCCGCTGTCACCTGTGTATGAACCTAGAGTCTGATACTAAGGATACCACAACACCGAAAACTCCTGGGGGAACAGTCACCGGTCGAATCAGAAAGCGTGGGCAGGCTAGCTAAGCCCGAAACTCGAAAGAGTCCCCAATACGCAATCCGATCCTGGCGTATGCTCGAACAGAAAGTAGGAGGGGTATTCCCACAAACTGATCTCACATTGACCTACTGCATAGATCCCAGGCAAATTTTGAGTGAGGTGGGTTTACCTGATGATAGTCTCACTACGATTTTTGCGCAATGTGTGATCTTGGGTGGTTTAAGGTGTTTTAAACCCAAGATCCTAACCAAGACTAGTTGGTGTAGTGTAACCTAGAAAAGAAAATGTTGCTAGTTCATTTTATTAGAGTTCATTTTAAAGGTTACTTGATTACTCAAAAAGGTAGTGGGTGTGTGAGATTGGTTATAATAGAAATAGAGTACTGAAAATGAAATATTTACCACCAAACAAATATTTTTCTTTTCAATGCAAGTCTTAAAATTCTGATCTAGAATGCATATGCAAATGCAATTTTTTAATCTTTTGAATGCAAAAAGGGTAAAAATAAAGTCTAAATGTATAAAAATAAACTCAAAACCTAAAAATGCAGCTACTCAAACCAATAAGTATGCAAAAGAAAACTTGTTCTTTTTGATGCAAAGCACTCTAAAATCTTTTAAGCCACTTGCAAGGTACTCTATTCAGAAGATCAATCAAAATTCTTTATGCTTTTCAAAGGTAAGAAACAAAAACTGAAACTAACCTACTATCAAAGCAAAGCAAAGAAACTTTCAGGTTCTCTTTATGAAACAGTAAAAGCTACCAAATATGACTTTCAAATTCTTATTGATGTAAGCATGCTAAACATTGGGAAAAGAGTACAAAAACTACTTTTAGACCCAAACGAAGCAAATAACCTACAAAGAAGTATGGTTTGGTAAAGTCAGGTCTGCACATAACAATGCAAACAAGGTCTTGAACAACAACCAAAACACTTGAGATTTCACTACAAAAGAAAACTTAAAAGCATAAGGGAGGATAAAAAACCAATCTAAAAGAGAAATTTCACTCAAATAGATACAAACAGGGTCAATAAGACTCAAAAGGTTCCAAATCCAGTGGAAAATGGGGCAAGCAAGTTCAGTCAGACTCAAATTAGGGTACAAAACACCAAACAGGTCCACAACCCCCCAACTTAGGTCAACAAACCCCAAAACTTTCCAAACAAGCCCAAAATGATCAAAAGAGGTTCAAATCATGAATGTAGGATCAGTGCAAGGATGGGAGACCACTTACAATGGTTTAACTCAGACCTAGGGTCATCAGGGACCCCAAACAATGCAGCAACAACCCCCAGATTCGGGTCCACAAACCAAAAACTCAAAAAATCAAACCCAGATTTTGAGCGCTACTGTGTATGAAGGAAACTAGCGCTCATAGCAGTATGGGCGCTACTGTGTATGAAGGAAACTAGCGCTCATAGCAGTATGGGCGCTACTGTGTGGTACAAACAGTAGCGTACAAGAAAAAAAGTCTAAAAAACGGGGTTAAAACCCCCAAAATGGGTCCACAAAGGTTTGCAAGGGTTGGGAAGGGTCTGTAAAAAGCCCAGGAGGGTCAAACAGAGCCTACTAACTGATCCTAATCAAGAAAATGAACAAAGACCATCAAACAAGACTGAATAAATGACCTTGGATACCCCTAAGCAGTTAGGCTTTCCCCAGCGGAGTCGCCATTCTATTGTGGGGAAAATGCACCTATAGTTCAGGGGAGAAACTACCAACTTACGGTGATAAAGATAGACTTACACGCATTCTACAAGTACAACAAATAAATGAAGAGATTAGGGTTTAGAGATGTAGGCACCTCATTCAGAAGGTTGATCCTAGCTTTGCCTCCCTCGCTCTTCAATGCTTATCCAGTATCGCAATGCCCAGACCTGCAAAACAACTTGATACCTTTCTCAAACACATTTGACTACATATATAAGACTGAAATTCATAATAGAAGAAAACATCATATTATAAACAAACTGTAATCAAATCTAAGACACATTAATAGGTCATATTTGGAAAGAGAAGAACGTCTGATCTTTATTGATGAATGAAAGCAAGTACATAAATTTATACCTTCCTTCAAGCTTGGCACTTCACGAAACCTAGATTCAAGGTCTCCTGCTTCCGTTCTCCAAGGATCCTAGCCTCTAAGCAATTCTACTAGGGTTTACCAAAACTGAAGCACAAGAGAGGGGGATGAGGGTCTCCATTCCTCCAGCATAACTTTGTAATTGGGCTTAGTCCCCTCACATGACCCTTCTACCCTCCTTATATAATCAATGAGGAAGAGGAAAAGAAGTTATAACCACTCAAGAGGTTTCCCAACCAACTTAACTTACTCAAATTTCGATATTTTGACCAAAACAGGTGTGTACTCTACTCTATAGTAGACAAAGTCGCATACACATGGCAATGGGTGCTACTTTGAATGAGGTAAAGTCGCGTACACACGCTACTATTATAACAGTGGAGTCGCGCTCATGCTGAAAAATGGCCAAAAACAGGCTTTTCTGCTCATTTTCAGGAGATGGTTTGGTTTGGAAAAATGTTCCTAAGGGTCATATACATCAAATGGGTCAAGAATGAGGTAATTTCAACCATTTTTAATGTCCCAAATGACTCCTCCATCCACAAATGTCCTGTTGTGTGACTGAACTTGATCTCAAGAAGTGTCGTCATGCAACCAAGGGAAACAAGTATCGTCACGGACGGAGAGGTGTCATTTCAAGCTATAACAGATTGTTGGGACACATCATTTCAAAAAAGGGAATATCGATTGACCATGAAAGTATACAAGTTATACTTCATATTCCCATGCCATATAATAAAAAGGCTATGCAATCATTTATGATCAAGATAAATTTTGTTCGAAGGGTTGTACCAGATTTTGCACAAATTGTAAAATCTTTGCAGCAAATGGTGAAACAGGACTTGTAGTTTAAATGGACTGGAATAGAAAAGAATGCTTTTAAAGATATCAAAACCGCCATTGCTCATGCCCCTTTATTAAGTAGTCCATATTTTGAAAAGGATTTTATCATTTATACCTTCGCATCCGATCATTCCCTTGCAATAGTGCTCACTCAAAAGGGAGAGCAGGGGGATGAATATCCAATATCTTTCATGAGCACTGGGTTACAAGGGATGAACTAAATTATCCAGACGTAGAAAAACAAGCTTATGTTGTGTTTAAAGTTGTAAAGCAGTTCAATCCCTATATTCTCAAGAACATAAATAAAGTCATAGTACCTCATCCAGTTGTCCGATCATTATTTGTATAGAAAGAATTGGGTGAAAGACGTGGGAATTGGGTGAAAGACGCGGGAATTGGGTAACTGCATTTCAAGAATATGATTTAGAGCTTAAACCTGCTAACATTGTGAAAGGTCAAGGACTATGTAAGCTACTTACTGAAAATTCGACTGAAAAAGCAAATGGATGGGACAATGAGTCTGAGATGAACTTATTAGAAGTATGTTCCATTCAAATGGATGGGACAATGAGTCTGAGATGAACTTATTAGAAGTATGAGTCTTACTAGTTTTGAGCCTTTGCTCATCTGTGCATTTTGATGTCAATGCTTTTCTGTTATCTTTCGTTTCTGTGCGAATATCTTCCATTGTTGCATGTTTTCTGATCTTTCTACACTGATCACTTGCTTCATGATCTTTCTCCCTGTTTGGCATCAATGAAAAAGAGGTGCCATCACTGCACAATTACAAATTTTCCTTTCTTTGGTTTAGCACTAGCCTTCATACATCTACTTGATTCTATTTCTCCACCTGTCTTTATGCTTTCTTCTCTTTTCTTTCACTGGGGTTGCTTTGCAGAGCTTAGTCATATTGCAGTATGCACATTCAATGTTGTTTCTGTAGCTATCTTATATATGCTCCTCCCGTACAGTTGCTATGTTTCTTCTATCTTGATCTTTAGTTCCTTTCATACCAATCATGAATCCTTCACCATTCCTTGCGTAATCTTCCACACCACCTTCCTGTCATATTCATTGTGCATTATAGAGTTACATTTGATTTCGGCTTGCATTGTCTTCTATGTCGATTTCTTCAACGTCCAACTATTTCCTTTTTGTCGCATTTACTATGCTGTGACAACTTTCCATTACATCTTCTGAATTCGCATATCTTGCTACGACAAATAAATATTATTTGAACATATTTCCTTCTGTCAGCTAGCTTGGCAACACGCGATGTGACAAACAATTCGTGTGGAAAATTTGAAGTGTCACATTCGTACTCCAGCCTTTTTGGAAACATCATTCCGGTTGCACGGAACAATGAATTAGATTTCCGCTTTTTGTCCTCTTGCCCAAATTCATTAACTCATGCCATAAATTTTGGCGTCTCTATAACCAACTTCGAATCGCTTGGACATGAATGCGATTTACTCCCACATCTCTTCAATTTATTTTTGCACGCACTGAGAACCACCTTTCAATTCTATAAATGAACTGTGAATTTCTTGGTTCATCATCCTAGTTCCTTCACTGTTCAGCTTGTTCTACGTCTTGCTATCTCTGAGTCTCTCATCATCTCTTCCTTCTTCCAGAGTTTTAATGACTCACTTGATAGTGTTCTCCTGGCGGTTTAGTCGCAACAAGCAGAGTTCACATGACTGAGAGTGGACATGGGCATTTTGCAAGCCCAATTGAAGGAGTCCGAGTTGAATCACTGGTATGTGCAATCACAGGTAAATCACAACAATGCTGAGGGATTATCTAGTATGAGTAAGCGAGTTGAATTTTTAGAGAAGCAACAAAAACATATTCTTGATATGCTGGACTTGATTCGACTTAAATAGTCTGCTGCACATGTGTCATCTTCAACTCTGCAGCTTTATCCTCTACAACCAACCTCTGAATTCAACGAGCTAGTTCCAATGGATTTCGAGCTTCGTCTTGCACAATAACCAACCAACCATGATGCAGAATTAGACCTTGATCCGTGGCTCTGAATTATCCCTGTAATTCTCAAATTTTCTTGATAAGACTACCACCATTGTTCTTCAACTTTAATTGTTTCTTGGGCCTTGGCATGATGCCTCCTTTGTACTTCAACTCTATTTTCTGCGACAGAGGACTCATGTAATTTTGTAAAGACAAATTTTGAATATAATACAAGTTCTATTTATGTATCTGTGCAAACTCATGTGTTTGTTTGTCACAATCCTTGTTTCCATTCAAATTTCTACGTATGAGTTCTTTATATGCGTCAATCCAACATATCATAGCATCAACTTAAATAGATGTGCATATCTTTTACAACACCACATTAATGTAATTGAACAACAAAATTTAAGTGACTTCTAACTACACTACTTCACTAACACACTCCTTGAATTCCTGATGAACATCATGTTGAATTCAAGGATCTAACTCAATCTCTTAGAGATCATCAAGATGGCCAACAATTACTTGCTGCTTGAATTGTAATTGGGTTGTTAGATTCTTCTGCGCATGCTTGAGAAGTTTTCCTTACCCACATATTCATATACACACTTCCATTTTGATGTTGTGCTTGACTGTCTTCTCTTTTGGTCCTTGTATTGTGATTACTGTTATGCAGAAGATTTCTATTTGGACAATTCACCGCTCTTCGATAATACATAGCCTTGTGTCCAAATCCATCACAAGCATAACATATAATAGTTTGACAATACTTTGCAATATGACCAATGTAATTGCACCATGCACACTTCATTGTTTTAATCCTTCAAAAATAGTTGTAATTACTAAAGGAATTGTCATACCTGAATGACTTCATTTGAATTGGATTGTGCTTATTGTTGCATACTTTCCCAGATGCTCTATCATAACCAAGTCCTGAATTGTCTGCTGGTGATATATGTTCATTCATAATCTTATTCAGGATTGTTGTGTTATCTCTGAATTTTTGCTTCAATTCATTCTCTAGACATGCCTTGTCACTTCTTGAATGTGCGCAATTTAGAGTATCAATCATGATGTGATCTTGAACTTGTTTCTTACCTTTTATCTGAATCAATTTTTCTTCTAAGTGAGAGACCTATTTATCCTTCACTTTAGGATGACTTGTTAGCAATATATTTTTATGCACTGACTCTTCCAACGATATCTTCAATATTGATTTCTCTTCTTCAAGCATTTTGATTTTCTCTACTGTGCAGTCTAGTTGTTTCTTGAAATTCATTTCCTTTTCACTAACCTATTTTTCAAGAGACTCTTGAATCACTTTGGCTTGCCTCCGGATTCATGGTACCGAGATCTAGTACATTATTTTCAGCGTGGATGCACTCCAAAACATTGGAATTCCAATCAAATAAGAGCCCTCTGTTTGAAGTCAATTGCATATCAAATAATCAATGGATTACTCTTTCGCAAAAATTATGATGGTGTGTTTCTTAGATGCTTGGAAAAGGAAGATGAAGAGAAAGTGGTGAAATAATTACATGATGGTCCTGCTGGGGGTCATTACTTTGGATATACTACTGAGCACAATATCCTAAGAGCGGGATACTATTGTCCCACTGCTTTCAAAGATGCACATGCATATGCCCTAAAATGTGTTGTGTGCCAAAAAAGTGCCAAAAGATTAGCAAATCTAGAAACACCATTGCATCCAGTAATCATTTTTGAACCTTTTGAGTAATGGGGCTTAGACATCATTGGCGAAATCAACCCCAAATCCTCGCTGCAACATTGATATATTCTCACAGCAATGGATTATTTTACTCATTAGACCGAAGTTGTTCCTTTACGAAAATTTAATGAAGATGTCATCATTAAGTTTATGCAAGAGAACATCATCACCAGGTTTGGGGTTCCAATTTCTTTAGTTTTTTACAATGCTTCCTATTTCTCTTCTTTGAAATTAAGTGAATTTGTTGTTGAAAAGGGAATTAAATTGCATTATTCTTAAAATTATTATCCACAAGGGAATGGGTTAGCAGAGTCTACAAATAAAAATTTGATTAGGATTTTAACGAAAACATTCATTGGAAACCAAAGGAATTGGCATGTAGCTCTTCCTAATGCTTTATGGGATGATAGGGTCACTCCAAAGAATGCTCTAGGGGTTTCCCTGTATACCTTAGTTTATGGAAAAGAGGCTATACTCCCGCAAAATGTTCTTTTTCCTTCACTGCAGTTAGCCCAAGCATCCTGAGGATCCAACAGTAGAGTCATGCAATCAAGAATTAATAACTTGTTGAAGCTTGAGGAAGAAAGAGAAAAGGCAAAAACAAGTTTAATTCTCATCAATGCAATGTCAAAAGATAGTTCGATAACCAGAAAGCAGGGAAGAAATAATTCTAGGTAGGTGACTTAGTTATGAAGTGGGATCAACCCCACGAGGAAAATGGAAAACACACCAAGTTTCAACATTTATGTCTTGGCCCTTACACCATCTCTGAGAATCTTGGCCCAGGAACATATATGTTACAAATATGCAAGGGGAAGTGGAAACTCTTCCCACAAACAACCAAGCTCTCAAGCAATAATTTTCTTAGTTTAGGAAAACTTTTGTACATAAATAAAAATTTTCCTTTTATTATTTTACCATAGTTGTTAGGTCTTTAGAGTCAAATGATTTTTTTTTGCTTTTGTTTTTTATTTTCAAATAAATTTAGTTCAAAAGTCAAAGTGATGAATGGGAAACTGTGATCTAAAATTATTCATGGAATATCTCTTAGGTAGAGACTTTGAAATTTAGAAGGTGTCAGAATTGTTTCGAATATAAGAGTTTCTTCTTGTTGTGAAGAGTCATTAATGAAATTTCTAGCATTATTATTTTAAGGATATTAATATGTTTGCCTTATCTTACTACTATGTTTCTTGGAAAACTTATCACATGATCCATTGTGAATTAAAATGAACTAAGTCCTGTACATATCGTTGGGACAATTATTTCTAGGTTTCTATCTTGAGGCTCCACTCACACAAACATATAAATGGCCTTGTCTTAAGTAGTGCACTATGGCCGACCCATGGAAAGGAAACAAATTCTTGCGGATGTATGGAAATCAAAATGATCCTATACCAAAATATCAAAGCCACAAAAGGCACTAAAAGAGTCAACTATTCCCTAGTGCGAATATCCACAAAAGTTAAAGATGGATACTTAAAGAATTAAACAAAGACATGAACGTGTAAAGTCAGTTGTTCAAAAAAAAAATGAAGAGGATAATTCCAAATATCACTAAAAGAAGGCTCTTCTTCGTCCGTCGATATGGTAACTCAAATAAAACACCCATTTCCCACACAAAAGGACACTATGGATGGAAGAGACTGGAGCATACCTCTGGAGACAAAGGGAACCATATATCAGAATGACTCAAGCATCAAAGAATGCTAATGCATCAAAAGAATGCACCTGGTATAGGAATGAGGAACAAACAGTTACATCTGCAAGGTTTTTGTTACGGACCTGTGGTGTCTTACGTAGTTGCTTCGAAAAGGCAGGTTAGGTAAACAAACTTCATAATTTGGCCTCAAGAGAGTGGTTGTGAAGTCCTAACTAAGTTGAATTTTCCCTAAACACTAATATTTGGTCCATGTGATACTTATTCCAACATGAAATAAGAGTGTTTGAAATACAAGGCATATTATTAATCTATGACTCTTACAATTAGAAGTCACTAATAAGTACAAATGATTTCTTACTCTAACTAAAATAGTCTTTCTCTCGTGAGTGTTCTTTTTTTACAGAGATCTAAGCTTCCCAGCTAGTTGCCAATTGTTGCAGCTACAACCCTTTCCCCATTGTTTTGCAAATTTAGGGCACCTCGTTTCTTGAGCTCAACTCTTAACTTATTTTTGTTTTTTTGTTGTCTTTTCCACCAAAGATTTACTTGTAGATAAACCTTCCATACAATACTTGACACTTAGAAAAAATATTTGATCTTTGACCATTTGGGCGACTAGGAAAAATTGCAACGAACCATCACTTCATCTTCTAATATTGCATCGAAACAGTCAGACCCAAATCTGATTTACCACTGAAACGGTCAGGTCCATTTCATTTTTAGTGCCGAAACAGTCATAGTTTTTGAGGTTTCATCTGAAACTTGTTACAGTTTTTTGCTTGGCTTTTATTTACACTTAAAGTCTAGAGTTGAAATTTTATATCAACCACCTATGAGATTTGGTCCAGATGCTAGTCGTAACACTTAGAATTTGTCCACGAGTTTTGGTATTTCGCTAGGTCTTTTGGTTTTAGGACAGAAACTTGTTGGGACCCTTCTCAGTTTTGATGCAAAACGTCACTCAGGTATCGCAAGTTGTATCGGTGCCCAATTAATTGTATCATCGAAACACTTCGAAGTCAAAATGGATTTCACGTCGAATATATCAACGAAACTCGGGTTTTAGCTCCGAAATGTATCGACTCAAGATTGGTTTTGGCTTCGATAGGTAGTGAAGTAAGTGTCGTTGTTTTATTTTATTTAATATGAATTTTGGAATATTTCGTTTATTTTATAGAAAATGTTGGTATCCACCGGAGCCACAGATCGAAGCCAATAGGGATTTACGGTTTTGGAAGTTTATCATATTAAAAAGAGAACCCCGTTACAAGTTCGCCACTAACAACCTGTAATCCATTACGATATTCTTGCCACTTGGATGAGGGATTCGCCAGATCGACCATCGACCCTTCCACATAGTCATCAGAACTCCAGGTAAGTACTTTTTCCCTTATCTAAAGTTTTATCACACTTGTCGATTTGGGATTGTGTTACGAAGAGAGTGTTTGGTTGGCTAAATAAGGGTCGTTTCATTTTCAATACTAGTGAAACCCTAAATTTATGCCATGACAAGTCAAAAGATACCTCCTAGAACCCCAGTTGGCGAATTATATGCTATTTATTAAAGCCATACAAACCGCAGATCGCCATTCTCAATCATTTCGAATGCATTTTCATGAGAAAGGACTGTTTTGTGAACCTAAAACCTGTCATCGACTTCAAATACGCTTTATTTGCCTAACTAGCTTAAGTCTTGGCTGGCAGAGTTGTCCTCAACTCATTTTCAACCAGGGATTTTTCCATATAAATCCTAACATATCTTTTGCATTCTTCTTGCTCACATTTTGACCCTAAGCACTCGGTTAAGTATGTATTGATTTGGGGAAAACGTATGTAATCCCTAGCCAAGGAGTTTCCCTTAATGATATTTCAAACAGAGATTTCCTATTTGAACCCTAACCATCCACCTTTGCAGTTGCATGCACTTGAAGTTCTTTGAGACCCTGAGCTTGATAAGTTCATGTAGTGTGAACGCTTGAACTTTGGTGTTTGACCTCTATTTGTTACCAAGAGAAGCGTTGCTCAACTCAAGCCCTTTCTATCTGTTCTTTAATGGGAGTAGTAAACCTAGCTTATATGTTTTCTTACAAACACATGCATATTGGATAGGCTATTAAATTTACAGTTCTTGCATGAGTAGGTCTTATTAGAATGATATTATACACTTATTGCTAGTATGATTGCATCTAGTTGATATTGGTGAATTGGTTGGAAAGAATGATAATGTTCTATTTAGCATGCTCAATCTGTTCTTAGAGTTCCTCATATTATTAGCCTTTCAGTATAAGTCTATCTAGTTGTATTATTGATGGAGCCTCTTCTACACAATGATGTTGCTCATATGTTACAGTATTCAAATATGGCCAAAACGACTTGTAAGCGTAATCTCAAGTTAATGGAGGAGTCGGATTCGGATGTGGAAATGATCCTAGAAACAACCATGGAAACCTTGTTCAAGGATACAAAGTCTACCACGTGGGTGGTTCCCAAGTATAAGTGGGGGGATATTTATTAGCTTATAGGAGATTAGAACATACCGGATGCAAAAATAGAAGAAACTGTGATATACCAAAATATCAAGAAGTATAGTCTACATAAAGCTACCACACGATCAGAATTATTCCCATGTTCAGAAGTGATCGGGTGGATTCTTCCATATGTAGAAATAAAATCTAGAATAATTGTTGGAGGTGATGGAAGTAGTTTTGTTTTGTTTAAGCCTGGACCACAGAAGCAAATCCTACAAACTATTGGTGCCCAAAGTTTTCCTGACAGATGATTAGGTCAAAAGTGTAAATATAGAACATTCGGATTGTGCAAGGAAAATGTTAAGTTCAGGCAAATAGTTACGGCAAAGCACCAGTGGAGAATATGAAACTAAGAATCTGAGAACTCCATTCAGGGTCGTTTCTATGCTTCTATGTAGAATATATGGAATATCAAATGAAAACATCTACAAACTCAGTTGGATGCCACTGTTGTACCATGTCACAACATACGACACCATATTCAATTGGGAAAACATCATTTCAGATAATATGGCTTAGGCCATAAAGGATGCTCAGGAAGGGATAAATCAAGGGAAGGTTGATATCTACATGTCATCATATTTGATTGATTGCATTCTCATTAGGAATCCTTTCCCAAAACTTGGATGCTATTGGGATGCAAATGAGACTCCAATTTATGTAGGTTACCAGATTATGTGGGCTCATAAACATGCAGCTTCTACAAGTTGATTTGTGAAGAGTTTTTTATGCCTCTAAATAAATTGATTTTCAATGAAGAACCTAATTGCATGTCAGATGCAGCCCTCAAATTGATTAGTGAATACGGTGATTACTATTTCACTCCAGAAGGTATATATCTCCACATGTATGGAGGCATGAAGAGTCCTTCATTGATACCCAGATATGTCACAGATTACATTGTCTGGGAGGAGGTAGTGAGGCAGGTATTTATTAATGGCATCAGGAAATTTTTGAATGATCATAAGAAATCCTCATATCCATCACTTCCATTTGTGGTTGAAGCATATAAGTTCAATAAGGTTAAAGGAGCTGAGGGATTTGTGAAAGAATTAGAGGCTTATCATTTTGGAGAGAAGATCTTTGTCAGAAATGATAGTCAACAGAAAGTAGCTAAACATTGCTTATCATGCAAGATAAATTTTGAGTATACTAATCATTTTATGAAGGGCGAGTAAGTGTAGAGGAGAGCAAAGAATATCACAGATTTGGACAAGGGATTCGGTAAGAAGATAGAAGCAAGCTCCATCAAGACAAAAGAAGCCTCAAAAAGAGTAGAAAGAAAAAAGGCTAGTGAAGAAGATTGAGCAGCAGAAAATGAAAAAAGGTTGCAAGAAGAGGAGTTGCATAAGAAGAAAGAAGAGGAAAGACAGAAAGAAGAAAGGGAAGAGGAGGCAAGAAGAAGAGAAGAGCATGAAAAAACATATAAAGCAGTTGCAGAGAAGAGCAGGAGGAGCAAAGGTTACAAGAAGAAGCCAAGAATAAAACTAAAGAAGAAGAACAAGTCAAGAAAGTTGTGGAAGTCAAGAATTTGCAGGAAGAAGGTGGGAAACAAGACATGGAATCAGATGACCCTACTTATATCAACACTGAGGTACCTCTTACAGGAGTTCATCTCCCTTTAGCTGAGCTTGGACTCACGCCATCAAAGCAACATTCGGTTGCAAAGCTTGAAACAATAGTTTTCGATCCAAAAAGGAAAACCATCATGAAAAGAATAGATAGGACGTTGAAAATGGCCCAACAACCAGATATAGTGACCGTACATGAAAGTACAATGATGGAAGGCACACATAAAGACCCAAAATTAATGGCTTCTTTCAATGCTGCTGCTGCTCGAGCAAATGCATATAATATTGACAAGTTGACTGAAGATTTAGAAAGGAGCAAAGCCAAAATGATCAAACTTAAAGAAAATTTAGTACAAGCCTGGAATGAGGGAATTGAGATCAAGGAGCAACATGATGATCTAGAGTCAGAAAAGGAGAAAATCTTGCAGACTGTTCAAATTATTGAAGATGAAAAAGACTCGTTGAATGTAAAATTAGTAATTATGGAAGGTGAGAGAGTTGACTTTCAAACTCAGATAAGCGAATTAGAGGACAAAGAAACTCATCTAGATCAGTAGGTTGAGACTATTACCATAGAGAAGGGAACTTTGCAAGCTTAAATAGCAGAAATGAATAAAGAGAAGGAATCTCTAGTGGAGCAACTGAACTCTGGTCAGAATCAAAAGCAGGATTTAAGGCCATTCTATGAGATGCATCTATATTACAGGAAGATTTGTTTAGTTCTCAGGAGTTTTTCACTAAGCAATCATTTGAGTTGCAAGCGATGGTGAACAGAATTAAGAAAATCTCAGAAGAAGATGCAACTAACATGCAGAAGCTCACAAAATTCTATAGCAAGATGAAAAGATTAAATGCTTGGAGAAAAAATGCCAACGAATTTCTCTGAATCTTGCCAAAAGGTCCACCACTGAGCTCAAGTTACACTTCGCACTCTTGGATAATTGTCAGAAGGTGGAGAACAAGTTACAGGAAGAAGTGAAAGAATCCATCAATAAATGTGAGGATATTCGACAAGGTATTTGCAAGGCTTTTGGAAAGTGGCATCTATGCTCTCCTGGAACCATTGAAGAATTAATACCAAAAGAGAAACATTTAGTGGAGTCGAGAACTATTAAAGATGAAGATATCGCTACCATTAAAAGTACGGACACCTTCACTCCAAAAGATCCCAGGGAGCTAATCGTAGAAGCCGCAATGAAGATTTTTTACTTAGGAAATGGCCATACAATAGCCACTCAAGGGATGAATGCCATGGTCAAAGATATACCTCTTCATGAAGTAGCTTTGAAATTGTTGGATCCTCATAAACTAAATGTAATAGCTTATGAAAGTGGTTTATGGGATTATTACATCCAAATTCAAGCAAACACACCATCAAAGTAATGTTAAATTGTAATTCTATTTTTTTTATTTTAGTCATTTATGTTGCAATCACAAAAGAAAAAATTGTGAAAACCAAAGGGTTGAAGGGAAAATGAAGTGATAGGTCATTTTAAGACAAATTTTGTAAATATAAATTGGAGAGACGAGATGAGGAAGGGGCTTTTGGCTTGGGAAATATTGAACTAGTATCATTTTGTACGAAAACTAATTTTCTACTAATGAGAAAGGACTATTTTTTTTAGTGAAGGCGTACTTGGACTATTGCATGGAAATATGTGAATGAATGCACATAATTATTTCTCTCTTTGTTCATCCATATGCTATAAGATCTTTCTTGTTCTATTGGATTACTCTAATGGTATGTGAAGCATTTTACTGTTTATGAATATGAAATGCAGTTTTCTGTGTTTATGAGTAATGAATGAATGAATGCCATACCAAAATCTATCTTTGTATGAATATTATACTATGATTGTGAATAAGTTTATTTCAATAGTTAATTGTTGAAGTTGTAATAAACAATTACAGTCATTACTCTAATTTTAATTTCGCTCTTTGCAAGGATAGGTTAGGTTAGATAGATTAAAGTTATGTATTTTGGTAGCATAGTCTTGGTTGATTGGTAAAACAGAGGTGGTAAGACGAGAGGTAAGGACCTGCACATCACCTTGTGAGGCCTCTGTATTCCAGTCAAACAAGTTTAGGTAGGATCCCAAATAATTAGAATTAGTACTTTGCATTTGCATTTCTTAATAATAAAACTTAGACGGTGGATCGGGTCATAACCGATAAAATTATCTCAAAATCATATCCCACGGTATCCGGACCGTAAACTGGATGGATTCCTCATTCCAGACAGTGAATAGTCTAATTGGGACTTTTCATTTGGGAGAATCCCTACTGTCGACACAAGGATTTTTCCAGGTGTCAACAACACCATCCTTGGCAAGTTGGTACTTGTTGTCTTCTCTATAAAAGATTGCTTTCCTGTCATAAAGTTAAGGGATACTTAATACAATACCAAATATATCTAATGGAACCACATCCAAATCAAATTCATTCATAAATCCATAAGTGATAGAAAACCTAAGCCTACACTACTAAGTAACTTGTAACTATGCATTTTCACAAACCCATCCAAGTGGATATGGTTTGGGGTGTGACTTGGATTCGGTTGCAAAGCTTGAAACAATAGTTTTCGATCCAAAAAGGGAAACCATCATGAAAAGAACAGAGAAGATGTTGAAAATGGCCCAACAACCAGATATAGTGACCGTACAGGAAAGTATGGTGATGAAAGGCACATATAAAGACCCAAAATTCATGGCATCAGTCAATGTTGTTGCTGCTTGAGCAAATGCATATAGTATTGACAAGTTGACTGAAGATTTAGAAAGGAGCAAATCCAAAATGATCAAACTTAAAGACAATTTAGTACAAGCCTGGAATGAGGGAATTGAGATCAAGAAACAGTGGGATGCTCTAGAGTCGGAAAAGGAGAAAATCTTGCAGACTGTTCAAAGTATTGAAGATGAAAAAGACTTGTTGAATGTAAAATTAGTAATTATGGAAGGTGAGAGAGTTGAATTTCAAGCTTGGATAAGCAAATTAGAGGACAAAGAAACTCAGCTAGATCAGCAGGTTGAGACTCTTACCATAGAGAAGGGAGCTTTGCAAGCTCAAATAGCATAAATGAATAAAGAGAAGGAGTCTCTAGTGGAGCAACTGAACTCTGTTCAGAATCAAAAGCAGGATTTAAGGCCATTCTATGAATATGCATCTATATTATAGGAAGAGTTGTTTAGTTCTTAGGAGTTGTTCACTAAGCAATCATTTGAGTTGCAAGCAATGGTGAACAGAATTAAGAAAATCTCAGAAGAAGATGCAACTACCATGCAGAAGCTCACAAAAGTCTATAGCAAGATGAAAAGATTAAATGCTTGGAGAAAAAAGGCCAAAGAAATTCCTCTGAATCTTCCCAAAAGGTCCACCACTAAGCTCAAGTTACACTTCGCACTCTTGGATAATTGTCAGAAGGCGGAGAAAAAGTTACAGGAAGAAGTGAAAGAATCGATCACTAAATGTGAGGATATTCAACAAGGTATTTGCAAGGCTTTTGGAAAGTGGCATCTACGCTCTCCTGGAACCATTGAAGAATTAGTACCAAAAGAGCATCATTTAGTGGAGCTGAGAACTATTAAAGATGAATATATCACTACCATTAAAAGTACGGACACCTTCACTCCAGAAGATCCCAGGGAGCGAATCGCAGAAGCCGTGATGAAGATTTTTTACTTAGGAAATGGCCATACCGTAGCCACTCAAGGGCTGAATGCCATGGTCAATGATATACCTCTTCATGAAGTAGCTTTGAAATTGTTGGAGCCTCAGAAACTAAATGTAATAGCTTATGAAAGTGGTTTATGGGATTATTACATCCAAATTCAAGCAAACACACCATCAAAGTAATGTTAAATTGTAATTTTTTTATTTTTATTTTAGTCATTTATGTTGCAATCACAAAAGACAAAATTGTGAAAACCAAAGGGTTGAAGGGAATATGAAGTGATAGGTCATGTTAAGACAAATTTTGTAAATATAAATTGGAGAGACGAGATGAGGAAGGGGCTTTTGGCTTGGGAAATATTGAACTAGTATCATTTAGTATGAAAACTAATTTTCTACTAATGAGAAAGGAATATTTTTTTGAGTGAAGGCGTACTTGGATTGTTGCATGGAAATATGTGAATGAATGCACACAATTATTTCTCTCTTTGTTCATCCATATGCTGTAAGATATTTCTTGTTCTATTGGATTACTCTAATGGTATGTGAAACATTTTATTGTTTATGAATATGAAATGCAGTTTTCTGTGTTTATGAGTAATGAATGAATGAATGCCATACCAAAATCTATCTTTGTATGAATATTATATTGTGATTGTGAATACGTTTATTTCAATAGTTAACTGTTGAAGTTGTAATAAACAATTACAGTCATTACTCTAATTTTAATTTCGCTCCTTGCAAGGATAGGTTAGTTTAGATAGATTAAAGTTATGTATTTTGGTAGCATAGTCTTGGTTGATTGGTAAAACAGAGGTGGTAAGATGAGAGGTAAGAACCTGCACATCACCTTGTGAGGCCTCTGTCTTCCAGTCAAACAAGTTTAGGTAGGATCCCACATAATTAGAATTAGGACTTTGCATTTGCATTTCTTAATAATAAAACTTAGATAGTGGATCGGGTCATAAGCGATAAAATTATCTCAAAATCATATCCCAAGGTATCCGGACTGAAAACTGGATGGATTCCTCATTCCAGACAGTGAATAGTCTAATTGGGACTTTTCATTTGGGAGAATCCCTACTGTCGACACAAGGATTTTTCTAGGTGTCAACAACACCATCGTTGGTAAGCTGGTACTTGTTGTATTCTCTATAAAAGATTGCTTTCCTATCATAAAGTTAAGGGATACTTAATACAATACCACATATATCTAATGGAACCACATCCAAATCAAATTCATCCATAAATCCAGAAGTGATAGAAAACCTAATTCTACACTGCTAAGTAAATTGTAACTATGCATTTTCACAAACTCATCCAAGTGTATATGGTTTGGGGTGTGACTTGGTTTCCAAACTGAGCTTTTTAACTATCTCTTCTGAAATCAAGTTAGCTTGTGATCCACTATCAAATAAAGTATCAATTTTAGTATGTTTAGAAATCACCCATATGTGAAATAACTCACTCCTTTTCTTCTCATCATGAACAGGTTCAACTTTTGAAACATAATCAGAAGTAGGTTTACCTTGTAATCCCATGGCTTCAATTTTTGTCTCATCTCCAGAGTATGACCCCAAATCATGTTGAATAGTGGAGGTTGTATTATTTTCCTCCTTCTTATTCCAAAACTTCTCTGGGTTGAGTTCTGGATGGAACTTCCAACATTTGGATGCATCATGACCCTTTTTCTGACAATGCGAGCATGTTGGCTTTTCTCCTTCTTTCTTCATGGTAGTTGTTTGCTTACCTTTCCCTTTACCTTCGAACTTGTTTCCACTTGGTTTGAAAGGATTCTTGGAAAATTTATCAGAAGTATTCTTCCCCTTAGATTTGATATGGGTGTCTTGAACACACACTTCATCCAGGTTAGTAGGATTGAACATAAGAATTGTATGTCTTAAGTAACTATGCAACCCTCCTATGAATTTAAGAAGTGTTTATTGATTGTAAAGAGGTATACCCAGCACTAAATCCCTCTTTCTGAACTCTTGTGTGTACTCTTGCACACTTTGACCCTTACCTTGTATGAAATTCTTCCAGTCCATCATAGCTTGCAACATATAACCCAATGGATAGAATTGCGTTTTCAACGTTGTAGTAAAATCATACCAAGACGAAATAATTTTACCTTTAATAATAATATCCTCTTGAGTTTTTCCCTCCCACCATATGAGTGCGCTGCCACCAAGACAAAGGGTGGGCAATTGGATCTTTGCTTCATCACCTGCAAGTTTCTAGATCCTGCAATATACTTCAATTTGTCTAATCCAATTATCCAATTTTTCATCATTAAGTTCTCCATTAAACATGGGTAAATCAAATCTTACATCAAGCTTTAACAATGGCATATTAGTAACATCTTTATAATGATATTTAGAATGATAAGAATGAGAAGAAGAAAAAGAACTAGAACTTGAACTTGAAGGTGGAGATCGAGGTTCAGGAGGGTCTCCTCCATTTCCTTGGTTCACTGAAGTATTATCCTCTTCTTTTGCCTTCTTCTTTCCCTTCTTTTCCAATCTCTCTCGATAATTAACAAACAACTTTTATACCATATCTCACATCTAGTAGAAAGATTTATGGAAATCCTTATCGTGCTTTGAAAGAGCATCTTCATTTGTCATTTTCTTCCTTTGAGTTGCAAGGCCAATCTCTGGGATGAAATACACAAGTTCTCCTTCACCTGCTTTAAGCTTGTAGCTAGTAATCATTCACACACTGATGATTCTTTGGTTAAGTATGCAAGCTATGATACCAAATGTGACCTGAATTGGCAGGATCTTTAATTAACCATGAATTATGTGTGAATGATCCAAACAGTTAACTCTTGTAAAAAGATTTAAAATGGCAACTATAAAGAGAGCACATAAATAAAAAGAATTCAAATAAAAGAGATTCAAACCACAATATGAAGACAAAATTTGTTAACAGAGTTCGTCCATGAATGACTATGTCTATGGTTCCATCTCCAATGAGACCGTTTCTATTAATTCTTCAAATGATGCAAATTACATCAATTATGTGGACACTTTGAAATTTTCTATTAGGTGCAAAAACAAATTGCACCATTGCGACCGTCTCAAAAAATCAAGAAATTTAAGTATAAACACCATATACTTTTCCATATATCTCCCCTGGCATACATATCGAGACCTTCTGCCCCTATGTTGTACAGTCACTTTATGACCCACCTCGGGCTCCATGCCTACATAGAAAATTTTTCCCGCTATGAACTATCCTAGACCACGCTCTAGAACTGTGGCTAAATAGCTTGGCAATAGCAGTTTAGAGGGTCGCAGGTAACACACCCATTTGGGGCTTCATATCTTATTTCAAAATTTCAAAATATAATAAATATATGGTCCAACGCACATGGCGTTGGCCCATTGGTAACAAGTTGCATTGGTAGAGTAGAGGTATCGGGGTCAAGCCCGTGGGCCTTGATATTTTATACACATAATATAACAATGTAATACGTAGCATGTTGGCCCCGCTGGTGACTCCTGCCATTGAATATATGCAAACCATGGGGATGAGGGATAAGCCCTTAGCCCACCCCTTTTTCCAACGGATAGACAGTTCAACTTTAAATATAAGATTTGTTGCTATACACAGTAAGCAGCACCAGTGGCGTAGTGATAGGGAGTGTGGTGGTAGGGCATTGGAGATGGTGAGATTTCAGGGGTTCGATATGCCCTACCCGCCATTATTTTTTTGGTAAAATCAACCATAATGTGGCCAATCGAACCTCCATGTGGAAGCCTCCGATTGGTCCATGTTCCTACCAACTATGGAATAATCTTTCCAAGTGTCACAATGTAATAGGTCCACGTCACTACCACGTGATGTTGACTCGACTGCCAACTCAACCTACCACATCAACCTGCATGTCGTGTGGCACCTCAGGGTGCTTCCATGTCAACATAGGGTCCAACTATACATTCCGCGTGGCACTATGTGAGTGTGCCATGTGGCACCCCCAAACTTTTGTCATTTTACTTGTTTATACAAAAATTCATAACACAATATCTTTTACATCCGGAGTCCATTTTGGACGAAACGAGCGTCGCCGGAAATATCTCAATGATCTCTTCGCAACGGTGTGATCCTATTCAAAATTTGAAGACTTTGATTTTGGGTTGTTTGGGAGGATCCTCCTAGAACAGATATGGTCTTGGACCTTAGGAAGGATATGCCCTCCAAATTGATCTCAATCGATAACTTACCTACATAAACAATGATTTCCCTTTTTGTTAGTCGATTTGCATCTTTGTTGATCTTCCTAAACATGTGAGTGAAGTATGAAGTGTGGAAATTGGAACTAGAATGGTGCACTATCCTTACTCTAGCTAAATTAAAAATTGTCGTTATCCTTGGAATCACCCTTAATCCATCTAAGAACCACTTGTGAGTCCCTCAATAATACTTGATCTCTTATGCCAATATTGTAAATGATATTTAGAAGAGTACCCATAGTAGTGATTTATGCTCGATAATTTGTGGCTTGATCAAGATCAAGAGTGAAGAATAGTCTCTCTATTGAGGACATGAGGATCCATCCTCCTACCCCACTAAGGCTTGGATTCTCTTGTGAAGAATCATTGAAATAACATTAAGGAATATTTGAATCATACTCTATAGGAATTATAGTACAAGGTTGCTTCATCTTGTATGGGATACTAAAAATTGACTTGCTTTCCTTTATTATGTAGACAATATTGTAAACATTAAAATGTTTGTTTTGGAATATGCTCTCATTGTGAGCTAACATATGGATCATAATACCTCCAAGGAAAATAAATTCCTCTTCATTAGCATTAGTAATACAATGTTTTAGAGCCTCATTGATATTATTCTCTAACCATTGCATCTAAGATTAACATAATTGACGATAGATCACCCATATCCCCTTTGTGACATGAAAGTGAATCAATAGGCGAGTCGTGGATTCTTCTTGTTCCCCATAGAAAGCACATTTACTGGGTCTATTCCATCCTCTTATTCTGAGTATATCCCATGTTGGGTTGCACCTTTGATTCTAAGCCAAGCATGTCGAATTGTCTTGGGTGGGGCCAAGAGATTCCATAACTTATTTTAACACCAATCTTAAGCTTGAATAGTGTTAGCTTCGAATTGAGGTTTGTATCCCAGTGACACACTATATTTTCCAGTTGTCGAGTTGGATTCCCAAAGTAAACAATCCTCCTCCCCTATTAATAGGATTCCATCATGAGATAGGTTGTTTATGTACTCTGATCACTGTGCTCCTTCTATCCCTTGAAGTCTAATTTCCTAAGATGTTAACCATCTATGTGACCTAGATTCTTGACTAGTTACCACTTTATCTAGGAATATCATATTTCAATTTCTCATAGAATCTTATAGTTGTAGAAGCATAGTATAATTTTGATCTTAATCTACCCACCTATCTATTCCAAATCTAACCTTGGATCCATTCCCTAGCTTCTAGTATAAGTAGTCCATGACAATATCAGTTGATTGAATGATAGCCTTCCTAAAGTTTGAACCCCAAGGGTTGCTCATCCATTCCACCAGTGGAGAAGGGGCCATAAACTTTTAGTACAATATTTTTTTCCATAAACCCATCCTACTTATTAACTTCCATGAACCCTTTGTAGAAAATTCCCTAGCAAAAATATTCATATGCTTGATACCCAACCTATTATGTCCTTGGTCTGAGATAAAGTTTCCCACGCTACCAACACCATGCCTCCTATCTATTTGGATCCATTCCAATATATGGGTATTTCCTATAATGCACTTTAATAAAAACCAACCTACCAACCTAATAGATCCACGTGTGAGTCCAATGATTTATCTCCACTATCCAATAGTAGTTCCTAAGTCCATAGTTATTGGGTTTTGGTTGAAAACCCAAGCATGTCAACTGTCTAAAAGTATTGAATAATATATGGAAGAAGTTTGGTGATCATCTCCTTTTGAAATTTGGGAACATGACTTAATCGAATAAAATATTTTAATTTGCTTATCCCCATTCCAATGTAATTGTAAAACATTTTCAATATTTTGGAAAGAGAATTAGCTTCTAAGATAGATCCATTGCCAAATAGAAGTATGTCATCAACAAACATTAGTTGAGTGAGGTGAATTAAATCTCAAATATTGATGCCCTTAATGTTTCACTTCTAAAATCCTACCTTTATCAACCTACTAAGACCCTCGATGATGATTAGAAAAACCAAGGGTGAGAGAGGACGCCCAAGTCCAAGTCCTTTGCTAATTTGAAATAATGAAGAAGTCAATCCATTGATGAGAATGGCCCGGGGAAAGGAGGTAATACAAGCATCAATCCAGTTGATAAAAGGCTATGAGAAACCTACTTGAATGAGAATCATTCTTAGAGAGAGCCCACCTGATCGATCAAAATATTTAGATAATTCAATTTTGGATATAAAATCTATTTTTTAAGGGTCTTTATAGTATGGAGAACCTCCTGAATGGATCCAACGACATCATGAATGTATATTCCATGGAACAAGACTACTTTCCCCCGAGAAATATGAGTGGATAGAAAAGGCTTAAGGCAATTATGTTGGAAATTATTTTATATATGTAGTTGCAAAGTGAGTTTGTTTGGAAAGTATAAAAAAGGGTAGGGTTTATTACATTAGGGATCAAGGCTAGAAATGTAGAATTGAAGGATCGATGAATTCACCCTTCCTATCTTGTATTTTCCACCAATATGAGAAGATATCGATATAATAAAACCCAAAATCCATTGAAAAATTCTACAAGAAAAACATCAAGTCCTAGTGAATTGTTAGATTGAAGCTTTTGGTTTACATTCTTGAGTTGTTTGCTTGTGATCAATGCCATCAATGTATTGTTATTCTCTTCCCTTATCCAGTTTAGAAAGATTGTTGCAATTTTTGTTTTGCTCGAATTTCCAAAAATTGTGGGACTGGCCTTTGGTCTAAGAAACCACAACCCAGGGGTATCTAAGCCATCAAAATACCCAGGGATTGCACCCGTCCTGGGCCACACCAACCCATAGCATGGATGGATTTTTTTGGTGTCTCCTCCCACCACCACCAAGTTTTGAACCCGGGGCTACCTAACAAACAGAACCCCTTGAATACTAATCGTGCTAGTGGGAATTGAATTTTAAAATTGAAGGACATGGGGGTGGGATTTGATCTACTTATGTGTACATGGGTCGTGGGATCATTTAATACAATCTATCTGGGTGCAACCACACATTCAATCACTACCTCAAGGTGACCCCATGGCTTCAATATTGGCCCTCATTGGAATTGAACCTTTCCCATTGGTGAAAAAATCCCCGCTCTTCACCGATGGATCCAACCCTTTGGGTAGAAATATTGTTGCAATTGAAAGGACACTCCTTACCATTTCTCCAATTGGTTGAGTGTACAGTGATTTAAACTAGGAGATCTTGAATTCACTTACTGGATTAAAACTTCCACATATATATTTCCCTTATGATCCATCAATCTCCATATAGAGTTTTACATTTTTCTCGCTTTTTTTTGTTTTTCAAAAGTTGTGTTTTGAACACCCTCTTAAATCCATGCAACCCTACTTTTCATAAGATAACAATATTCTTCCCATGTTAGGAGAGTGGTCCTATGTGCCTGAAGTTCTGATAGTTCCTTCATTTCTCTCTAGGGAGAGAACAAAGGATATGACTTGCTCGACAACATGCATAATTTATGTTTGACCTATTGAATGAAGTCCATTGACTAAGTCCACAAAATTTTCTTTGCTCCACTCTTTGAAGTTTCCCTTCATTTTAATTAGATTCTTTAGAAAATGCATCATAATATCCCCTTGATTCCTCAAGAATGGTCTCAATTTTGAGATGTTTTTTTATACATAATTAGTGTAGGCTAATCAGTGGGGGTGGAATTTGAATGGAGGAGGCCTTGCAGGGATCCTATCTAGATTTAGAGTTATGGATAAATGATCAAATACCCAATATGGATGAACTCCTAATCAATATTTTTGGAAGGCATCAAGGAGGGAGTCCTTCATGAGAAATCTATCCAACCTTTTACCAATATAGTTCATCCCTTTTCTTTTGTTGCTCCAAGTGGCTGAGATCGAGACCGATTCAATGTCAATCATTTCATATTGTTCAAACAATCTTGAGAAATAGGCCGCAAGTGGATCCACTCTAGCATTCTAACCCCATCTCTCTTATCCTGAGATTACCAAGTTTAGATCCCCCCTAGAATGAGAGATGGGGATTCCATGAGTCCCCTATTACCTAGATCCTATTGAAAAGCTTGGTGATTATGTAGGGGCCCATATATATTTAAAAGATCAACATTTCTATTCAGTTTTTCTGAGAACAAAGTAACCAACGCCCCATGAATTTATTTAACACTACTTACAAAATGCAAAAAAAAATTCAAGCTATAACTAATCCAACTGATAGCCCATTCACACTAATACAATCAAAATCCCATTCAAAGAGCATTCTTACACACAATATCCATTATCATTGTATCTTGAATGAAAATTAGGTTTGGCTTATGTACAAACATTAACTAGGGAAGGGATCACATTTTGTGGGTTGATCCTAGGTTCCTATTATAGATGGATAAAATTTTCATTTGTAACCCTCCTTGGTAGCTTCTAATGTTCTAAGTGCCTTGGTGATAGTTTGTTTCATTCCTTGCTAAACTTTAATATCCACTTGAGAGATTGAATTTGTTGTATTTAATGTTCTACTTGTTTTCTTTTTATCTAGACCTGCATAGTGCACCATTTCTAGACCTCAAAGAATGAGATGAGTGATTTAGGGAGGATTCTTATATTTTGTTCCAGTGTGATATCGATGGCTAAATTTTCCCAATTCTAAGAAGGATGATATTTCAAAGTGTTGAGGAGTGGTGAATTTAGCAACAATTTTATCTTATTTAAAATCCAATCAATACATGGAGGGGAGGATCAATGGAGAGAAGGGGAGGGGTAGGGGAGATGGATGGTTTGACCGAGGTGAGGGGATCTGAAATCAGTGAGGGAGGGATGGGAAAGGGGGGAGAGAGGGTTTACAGGATCATTGTCTCAAATATTAGGGATTCCCATACTGGAGTTTCTTTGAGTTTTTTTAGGGTTGTCAATAAGTCCTCCAAAGATCCCAAGCATGAGGAAGAATGAATATTTAACAAGGGAGCCTATGTGTGGGGGATTTATTCCAATATTGGCCCTTGAATTGATCTAATCTTAGGGGAGATGGAAATAGACCTTAACAATCAGATGCTCCTCTTCTTCTTACTCTTCAAGGCTCTTTCCTTCAATAAATCTTATAGGATAGGTGTAATAAAGATGGCCAATTTCTCCGCAATATCTACATTGGAAGGGTACATTCATAAAATCCAAGTGCTACTAGTGAGAGATGATGCCATATTTTATATCAATTCTTTATGGGAATCCCTCATTTAGGTTCCATTTCAACACAAATTTTAGCCACCGATAGGTTTTCCATATCCAAGGTGTTCTCATATGTTATTATGTGCTTATACCTATATTGTCTCCATTTTTTTGTAAAGTAACCAGAGTCCAAAATTCAAGAGGTAAATCAGGGGCTTTGTCCAAAAAGGGATATTTGTTATCCTCTCCTTCACTAAGTCAAATCATGTTATCTATTCCTTGATATATAGACAAGTTGCATTGTAGAAATGAGGGCCCCATGTCCCTCTACAATCACTGTCTTAATGATTCTTGAAAATAAAGGTTACGAAACCTTTGGAGCCAAAACGTGTTTTGGGGTTATGACCAAGTGATTTTACCCATTTTACCCCTACCCAAGCTTTCAAGGATTTCTTTGATAGCTTGGAGCCACCACTAAACTTACCAATAAAATCTCAAGAGGAATATTGGGTGATGATATTATACACCTCCTCCTCAAGCACATCTAAATACATCTCTCCCAAGAAAGACTTGATGCATTGACTCTTCAGTTTCTTTTACTTTGAGGCCAAAGAGGTGTGGAAAGCCGCTGCAAACCAGAGGAGGGACACTATCCTAGTTGGCTATGGCTCACATCAATTAGAAAGGTAGGAAGTCCATAAGAAATTTTTCCAAAGGGTAATATGAATAGGGCTTTGAGAGAATGACAATGTCGATAATGTGCATGGATTGGTTAACCACCTATGGGAAATCATTGGAAGAGACATGTGATGATGAACATGGAAGTAGAGAAATGGTGGGGGAGGGTTCGATGTGATGGGGAGGGGATTTTGAGGATGCAAAATGGGCCAAGGAATATCAAAGAGGAATGATTGGGATGAGGATCGAGTTGCAGAGCGTTAAAGGATGTAAAACAAGGAGGGGGAGGCCAAGACGACCACCATTATTGAGTTATCCTTCACCTCATACCAAGGGTTAGCTCATACTGCTCCAAAATCCTTTGATCCATACACAAGCCCGCTATAGAAGCCCTTGCACCATCCTATATATTATTTATGCTATATGTAAACTTATTATTAATTCAATTTCTTTCATTCATGTGCCCTAACATCTTATTTATGTCTATCTTTTTGTTTTTTTTCACACACAAAAAAAACAAAAAAAACAAAAACAAAAAACAACTTTTACTGAGTAAAAATTCGTGTCCAAATATACAATCAGTCAAGGAAGGTGATATTTCCTAAACCTTTGATGTTGAACACACAAAAAAAACATATTTCCTTCCATAATAACATCCCATTGCACACATAAGAAACATATTTCCATCCAAAGTAACATCCCACTGCTAAACATAAGAGTCATCTGGACTGAAAATTTTCAATTAAGTCACTGGCAACGAGGCACAGGTTTAAAACTGATATAAAAAATGAATAGTGTCCCAACTGACCAGAGTTCCAGCTCTGTATTCTTCCAAGCAAATGGATCCATCCATGGGTCCTAGTACCCTCTTAGAAAGTAGATCCACTTTCATATTTTACTCTCTAAATATATGATAGAAATAAAGTGAGTGGAAATATGAAAAGAGTAAGTGAGTCTGCTTCAACCATCCATCCAACTCCACCAAAAGTAAGGCATCTCTACCACTCACCCAATTGATTATACATTAAGAATATCCAAAGATAAAGAGAGAAAGGATACCCTTTAACCTAGAAAACCATAACAACCCCCAAATGGCAATAAGCTCTGCTCTGGTATTAGAACCACACCCTGATCTCATATAAAGATGATACGAATGTACCGGAGAAATGTTTTGAATCATCCCTGCTCCACACAGTCCGGTCTGTGCTGCTCCATCAAAAAATCCCAAAGGAAAAGTAAAATCTAATTCAGAGAAGGGTTTGATCACACGAAGCTTCGAGGAAGGAGATAAGCTGACAGCATAGAAGTAGCCATTAATCCACGAACAGAGAGTAAGAGAAGAGACCTTCAAATCCTAGAATAAGAGCCATTTTCGGGCTTTCCAAATGGCATAGCAAATAAGAGCAGGATCAACAGGGTGACAATCGAATCAACATTTGAGATTCCCTTTGAAAGTGTTAGAAACCCAGGGAAAATGAAAATTTAAAGTACGTTGCAATCCCTTCCAAAGGTCCAGGAAGAAAATACAATTTACAAAAAGATGATCGACCTCATCCGGAGCGGTGTGACATAAACAACAACAACTTGATCCACTGAAACCATGTTTTATGAGGTTTTTCCAAGTGATAATTTTGTTATGCAATAGAAGCCACATGAAGCATCTAATTTTCAGGGGACATTTGATCATCCATGATATTTTTTTCCACCATAAAGGAGCAACCACAACATCTGACTCCTTCACACAAGAGTAGGCAAGGCTAGCTGTCACTGAGCCTATAGACTTATTGAAACCCCAAGTTAACTTATCCTCCTCCCGATTCAGAGTAATGCCAACCTGAAATAAAGTGGAAATATACCCCTCCCATTCAATGTGAAGTCTTGGTTCCAATAGAATGTTCGTCGCAGAGAGGCAATAAGTAAAATCATCTGTATAAGAGTAGGAAACTTGCTTCAAAACATAAATATTGCGATTGTGAAGTGCTAACAAAAGCTCCCAAGAAAGTCTAAACGCGGGTCCAATCCCCACAATAGGGTCGATGCCCACAAAAATTTGAGTACCTCTACCCACAGTCCAACCAATGGATTGATTGATGATCGGGTACGATTTTAGTAAGCTCCTCCAAAGAAAATAACCATGCGATTATTTTTTACCATTACGTAACCAAAAGACTAGAGATAATCTATCGAGATACTTTGCTCGCACCACCTTACCCCATAATCCAATATCGAAAAGACTACGCCACATGGATTTTGTGCATAGGGATAAATTAAAAGCCCGCAAATCTTTGATGCCCCAATCATTTAGATGTTTCAGCCAAGTAAGGTCAGCCCAAGAAACAAGGTAAAATTTGAACTGACCACCATTACCGGCCCATAGAAACTAGGAAAAAATATTTCTAAGGGCAGTGATCACCGATTGGGGAACCAAGAATATGGAGAATCAAAAGACTGGGATACTCTGTAAAATGGAGCAGAGTAAGGTGAGACGTCCTCCCATATATAATAACTTTAAATCCCAAATATTAATCCTTCGTTGGGATTTCTTAATGAACCACTGCCAATCTGCTATAGTATAACCACTGGGCTTCAAAAAATAACCCAAATATTTAAATCCATCACCGAGGTCCTTCATATGATAGGGTAAAAGAAGACTAACCTGGACCTTCAAAACAGGATCGTGACATTGTCACATCCCCATCTTTACCCTATTGCATTAAAATTGTAAATGATGTAAATATCATTATTAAATCATGGTGAGGAGCTCAAGGCCAATGCCCCACCATCAATTTAGAATTTTATGTATCGACAATTAAAAAAAAAATAGATGCCTATGGTTCTTGTGCTAGATATGCACAATGTAAATTCGGACATCATGTAAATATGCAATTTTAATGAAATACCCACAATGAGCTATGCAATGCAACAAGAGATGGGGGCATGATTTTTATAAGGAATAGGGAGGGAAATCATTCAAACCCTTGAGCCAATAGAGTCAATCCATGTGTCAATGTGAAAACCCATGAACTCTCAACTACCCATTTTGTCTCATGCACCCAATCATTTAATTCTTCCAAGAATTGGTTGAGAGAGTTAATGCCTTGGGATTGGGGAGGTATGGCAGTCAAATTTTCATGCATGGGCAAGCCATCAACCGGGAAAATCGTATTTTTGGCTTGCAAGGCAAGAAAACACCCACGAAATGGTGCCCAAAGCCATTCTTCACCCATTGCATTCATCCTCTCACGCAGTCTGAGCTTGCGGGGGTTTTATCCTTCACGTTTTCACCATTTTTCCTGCAATTTCCATGGCTGGGAACTCGTTTTTGTATTGCCCAGTGGTTGGGAGGAAGGGATCCATGGTTTTGGGGTCCAAGGAGGCCGTTTTTGTCCCTTGAATGCCTAGGAATGTTTTCTGGAAACAATTTGGCTCTCACAGACTTGATCTCCCTCCACCACTCTGTTTTGGTTGCCCACGTTTTTCTGAAAATCCCATTGTGGGTATTCCACTGTAAAAAAAAGTTTTTCTACTGCCCAGCATTTGTAATTCTGTTGTTTGTGCATTCTATTTGGATTGAATTTAAGAGCAAGGATCTAGGATTGGAAGAGGACCTGATTTGGCTTGATAAACCTAGTGAGGGAAGTGGTCTGTCATGTAGATCAAAGGCGCTGGTTACTCTTCTATGCACACCTTGAGCAATGTTAGATTGGAAGGTATGGCCTGAGGGACTGTGTAACAGTGAAGGGAATACTTTCTAGTAATGGGTGTGTAGGCATTGTGGAGACCAAGCTAGAAAGATCTTGCAGAGGTATCCATAGCTCAAGGGTCGAGCCACTAGATTAGCAATTCACCCTCTGTCCATTTCCTTAGCAGCCTAATAAACCCCAACTGTAGATTGGCTTGGCTGATTCTAGTGTATCTTTGGGCTATGTGTGAGTCTGATATTCCCTGGTTCCTTGTAGAGATCATGCCCAGCTCGGGGGTGGCAGTGTGTTGAGATATTGATGATCACAACTGGCCTATGGTTGGGTGGAACGTTGCAGTTGCATATCCAATTGCTCAGGACTACTTTGTTATAAGATAAGTACTCTCTTGTGTTAACTTTGCAATTTATTTATTTGATGAATCTCATGAATATATTGAATGTATGATGGATGTGTAATTGAATCTATTTCCGCTATGTTTCTTATATTTATACATATGTCTCTTTTATATTATGTGAATGTTTTATTTAATAAGTATGGGGCTAGATGCCCGGTTTCAGCATCACGGTCCTCTCCATCGTATTGGTATGATGGGTGGGGATGTGACCGAATGGTATTAGAGCCATAAGCTACAGCATTGGGCCTCTATGGGCCAAATCTGATTACAATTACAAGGGAAGATCCCTTCCTGATCACCACGGGTTACAGCATCAAGACTAAACGGGCTAAGTGGGATAATTGCAGAGGTAAGATCACCTCCTATTGAGCAGTGAGCATCCCTGAAAGAAAAGAAAAATCTGAAATTGTTTGTCTTTGAAAATTTAAAAATTCTATCTAAATCGGAAGGAACTTACAATTTTTTCGCCGCAACGGTGGAAGGAATCGACAAGTTAATCCACAATGGCAGAAGGAACTTGTGAGTTCTCGCCGAAGTTATCGGAAGAACTTGGCGAGTGGCTCCGTGACAATTCGGCAGAAAATAATTAAGTTCGCTGGAAGAGGAAGAAAGAATTTCAGCGGAAGTGTTGGCGAAAGATTTTCGGAACAACGGAAGCGTTGGCGAAAGCTTTCCGGAATAGCGAAAGCATTGGCGAAAGCTTTTCGGAATAGCAGAAGAGTTGGTGAAAGTATTCCGGAACGGCAGAAAGAATTGCCGAATTGTGCCGAAGTTGTCGGAAAGAAAAGCTGAGTTTTCGGCGGAGAAACTTAGCGAGTTCATCCTCAACGGCGGAAGAACTCAGCGAATTGGCTCGAAATGGCACAAAAAAAAAATGAGGGCACTGCCCTCGACCCGCCCTATAGTGGTGGCCACAAGGGGGCAAGCCCCCTTGACCCCCTTCATCCCCCTCATATGTTGTTGATTATGAGAAAATTCTATGATTTGATAAATTGTCAATATGATATCTTTCCACATGCATGAAGGTAATTAATGAATTTATGAGAATATAATGTAGCTAACATTTGTGTTGATGAACACATTTTTGCAGAATCACAGTTACATCAAGGCAGCCTTCTAGATAGTGCAGTTGGGAATTTTGATCTTGGTTGGGCCAAGAAGGTCAACATCATGGATGATGCACAGGATCCCTATGAGCCTGAGATAGATGCCATGGGGGAAAACATACATGTTGAAAATGTTGAAACATAATCTAATGGGAGAAGAAATCAAGAGACTCCCCCAGATATTGCAGCCACCATGAGAAGCCTGAGGGTGGAGTTGCAAAGCTGTAGAGAAGATAATGAAAGGATGATTAAAGCTCAAGAAGAACAAAATCAGTTGAATGAAACCATGCTGCAGAGTTTGACAGACATCCAAAGGAAAATAAACTCTAGGCATCAGACATCAAATCCAGAAAGGAGTGGGAGTAGTTCAAGGAGGAATTCCCGCAAGAGGGCTTGTAGCTCAAGAAGAGTTTCTAGAGATAGAACATATACTCCAGAAATCTCTTCTAGTGGATCATCTGACTCTGAAGAATCCATTGAGGGTTCAAACTCTTCATCTCACAGGAATAAGAGAAAGAGGCATTACAAGAATGATTCACATGGGGAGTTTAAGAAAGAAAAACCTCCTACATTTGATGGAGAGGTAAAGTCTGGTCAAGAAGCTGAAGCTTGGCTTCTTGGGATGAGAAAGTATTTCCAAGTCCAAGACTACTCTGGAAATATGAAGGCCAGGGTGGCCATCTTCAACTTGAATGGAAGAGCATCTATATGGTGGGAGCACATCATGCAAGTGAGGAAAATCAATGAAAGAAAGATTGTGTGGAAGCAATTCAAGAAATACTTCAAGCAAAAGTACCTCTCTGATAGGTACTATGATGATAAGATCAAAGAGTTCCATGAGCTGAGATTGGGACAATTGACCATGGAAGAATATGCCAACAAATTCTTAGAGTTGTTGAGGTATGTCAGGTATATTCGAGATGATAAGGTGAAAATTCAGTGTTTCCTAAGTGGACTGCCCCAGTCATATAAAGATAGAATTGAGTTCGATGAGCCTCGAACTCTAGAGGAGGCAATAAGGAAGGCCAAGTATTGCTATGATCAAAACAAAAGCAAACCTGATTTCCATAAGGCATGGAAGGACAAGAAAAATGAGAAGTTTGACCAAAGGAAGAAACGTTTCAAACCTCCTCAATTCAGAAATCAGCAAAGGCAGCCATCACAGGTTGTGACTAAGCCAACTACAACTAGGATGATGGGAGACAAGCCAAGAGATCCAAAGGAGCCAAGAGAACCACTTCAATGTTGGGGTTGTGGAGGAGACCACATGCTTAGGAACTGTCCACATCGGAATGGGAATGCAAATCAAGTTCACAACATATAAGGAGTTGAAACTGTGGGTCAAGTGGCGAGGACAATCCCTAGAATCTATGCAGCACTAGACGACCGCCAAGCAGATCATCAATCAACTGTGGTTGAAGTTGAAGGTAAGATTTCTAAGCAATCTATTTCCATTTTGATTGATCCTGGATCTACTCACAGTTATGTCACTCCTAGAATTGTTGAGATTTGTGCTTTTAAGAAATTAAAGCATAGTAAATCATGGTTAGTTCAGCTAGCCACTGGAACCAAGAGAAAAGTTAGTGAAATTGTAGAGAAGTGTCCATTATAGATGGATGGGCTATTCACTTACGCAAATCTGAATATTTTGCCACTTGGTTCCTATGATATTCTCATTGGGATGGATTGGTTAGAAGCACATAGGGTTAAACTTGACTGCTACAATAAGACGTTTGAGTGCATGGACGAAGAAGGAAACCCAAGGGTTGTAAAAGGAATTCCAAAGGTGACTTCTGTTAGGTAGGTTTCAGCCATGCAGCTGAAAAAGTTCTATAGAAAGGGTTTTCAATTGTATGCAGCCCATGTTTTGGAGGCAACGAAAAATGAAACTCTTAAATTGGAGGGCTATCATGTACTGCAAGAATTCAGGGATGTTTTTCTTGATGAGATTCCAAGACTTCCTCCAAAGAGAGACATTGATTTTACAATTGAACTTGTGCCAGGAGCAGCACCAGTGTCTAAGACACCATACAGAATGAGTACACCGGAATTGCTAGAATTGAAAATGCAATTACAAGAGTTGTTGGAAAAGAAATATATCAGGCCAAGTGTGTCCCCGTGGGGAGCACCTGTTCTATTTGTGAAAAAAGAAAGATGGAACACTCAGGTTATGTATGGAATACAGGCAGTTGAACAAGGTCACTGTGAAGAACAAATACCCATTGCCCCGAATTAATGATCTTTTTGATCAAATGAGAGGAGCAAAGGTATTTTCAAAGATTGACTTGAGGTCTAGTTACCATCAGGTAAGAATCAAAGAGGAAGATATTCATAAGACAACCTTTAGAACAAGGTATGGGCACTATGAGTTTGTGGTGGTACCATTTGGTCTCACAAATGCACCAGCCACATTCATGTGTCTCATGAATAATGTTGTTAGGAAATATTTGGACAAGTTTGTTCTTGTGTTTCTAGATGACATTCTTATATATTCCAAGAATGAAAAGGAGCACGAAGAACATTTGAGAATGACATTGCAATCGCTAAGGGAGCATAAGTTGTATGCAAAGTTGAGCAAATGTGACTTTTATAAAGATAAAATTCATTATTTGGGTCACATCATCTCAGACGAAGGAATATCTATAGACCCTGAGAAGATTGAAGCCATTATGAATTGGCCAACTCCAAGGAATGTGACAGATGTGAGATCTTTTATGGGCCTTGCTGGCTACTATAGGAGGTTTATAGAAGGATTCTCCAAGGTCGCAAACCCGATCACTTCTTTGCAAAATAAGGGAATAAAATTTGAATGGTCACCAATATGTGAGGAAAGTTTCCAATGGTTGAAGAATCTTCTTACGAGTGCACCAATTTTGAAAATTGCAGACCCAGAAAAAGACTTTGTGGTGTGTACTGATGCATGCAATCAAGGACTCGGAGGAGTTCTTATGCAAGACAACCATGTGGTATGCTATGAGTCGAGAAAGCTGAAGGAGCACGAGAAAAACTATGCTACTCATGATTTAGAACTTGCAGCCATAGTACATGCTTTAAAGATGTGGAGGCATTGCTTAATGGGAAGGAGATTTGAGCTAAGGACATACCATTGTGGTCTGAAGTACTTATTCGATCAGCCAAATTTGAATGCTAGGCAAGCTAGATGGTTGGAATTTTTGTGTGAATTTGATTTTGAAATCAAACACATAAAAGGAAAAAAAACAAGGTGGCTGATGCACTCAGCAGGAAAGTACATGAAATGCATGTGGCAGCGCTTAGTACTTGCCAACCAGATTTGAGACAGCAGATTGTTAACCACATTGCCGAGGATGAAGCGTATGTGCAGGTAAAAGACAAATTGCAGCAGCAAGACCTTGAAAAGAAGTATGAAGGCTATCATTTGAAGAAGACGGACTTCTTACCTATAAGAATAGAGCCTATATTCCAAATGTGGCAAATTTGAGGAGGATTGTTATGGATGAAATCCATAAAGCTCCATACTCTAGTCACCTAGGGTATCCGAAAACAATTGCTACAGCAAGAAAATATTATTTATAGCCAGGGATGAAGAAGGACGTCGCTGAATACATTTCCAAGTGCATGAAATGTCAACAGGTGAAGGTTGAACACCAACACCCAGCAGGTTTATTGCATCCATTGCCAATTCTGGAATGGAAGTGGGAAGTAATTTCCATGGATTTCATTACAGGATTGCCAATGACCGTGAGACAACATGATTCCATCATAGTTGTGGTGGACAAGTTAACAAAGGCAACACATTTTATACCGGTCAAGTCCACACACAAGGCCGATGCCATTGCAAATATCTTCATGAAGAAAAAATTTCAATTACATGGATTGCCAAAGGAAATAATTTCTGACAGGGATACCAAGTTCACTTCCAATTTTTGGAAAGGTCTCTTTGTAGATTTGGGTACACAGTTGAACCTTAGTACTGCGTACCATCCTCAAACAGATGGGCAAACAGAAAGAGTAAATCACATGCTTGAAGACATGCTTCGTATGTACGTTATGGACAAACCATCCAAGTGGGAGGATTATCTACACCTGGTAGAGTTTGCATATAACAACGGGCAGCAAGAGTCATTGGGAATGAGTCCATATGAGTCTTTGTACGGCAGAAGGTGTAGGACACCAGTGACTTGGGACAATCCAGAGAACAGAATTGTACTTGGGCCAAAATTGCTTAAGGAAATGGAACAAGAAGTTGCAAAGATCGGGAAAAATTTAAAAGCAGCCCATGATAGACATAAAAGCTATGCAGATAAGCATAGGGTGCATAGGGAATTCAGTGTTGGGGATCATGTGTATCTTAGAGTGAAGCCAAGGAAGGCTTCCTTGAAGCTTGGGAGTTGTGCCAAGCTATCACCTAGATATTGTGGGCCATTTGAAGTGCTTGAAAGAATAGGGCCAGTTGCATATAGACTTGCATTGCCTGCTAGCACTAGGGCTCATAATGTTTTTCATGTCTCTTTGCTTAAGAAATATGTACATGATCCTAACCATGTGATTAATTGGGATGTGATCCAGGTGGAACCTGAGGGAGAGTTCCAAACCGATCCATTGTGCATCCTAGACAAGAGGGTAACATTGCTCCGGAACTGAGCCATCGGACAGGTAAAGGTGCAATGGAAGCACTACGGTCCCGATGAGGCTACATGGGAGTTGGAGGATGCCATGAGAGTGGCATATCCATTTTTGTTCAATTTTGACGAGCACTGAGGACCGTGCTAATGTAAGGGGAGGGGAATGTCACATCCCCATCTTTACCCTATTGCATTAAAATTGTAAATGATGTAAATATCGTTATTAAATCATGGTGAGGAGCTCAAGGCCAATGCCCCACCATCAATTTAGAATTTTATGTATCGGCTATTAAAAAAAAATAGATGCCTATGGTTCTTGTGCCAGATATGCACAATGTAAATTCAGACATCATGTAAATATGCAATTTTAATGAAATACCCACAACGGGCTATGCAATGCAACAAGAGATGGGGGCATGATTTTTATAAGGAATAGGGAGGGAAATCATTCAAACCCTTGAGCCAATAGAGTCAATCCATGTGTCAATGTGAAAACCCATGAACTCTCAACTACCCATTTTGTCTCATGCACCCAATCATTTAATTCTTCCAAGAATTGGTTGAGAGAGTTAATGCCTTGGGATTAGGGAGGTATGGCAGTCAAATTTTCATGCATGGGCAAGCCATCAACCGGGAAAATCGTATTTTTCGCTTGCTGGGCAAGAAAACACCCACGAAATGGTGCCCAAAGCCATTCTTCACCCATTGCATTCATCCTCTCACGCAGTTTGAGCTTGCGGGGGTTTTATCCTTCACGTTTTCACCATTTTTCCTGCAATTTCCATGGCTAGGAACTCATTTTTGTATTGCCCAGTGGTTGGGAGGAAGGGAGCCACGGTTTTGGGGTCCAGGGAGGTCGTTTTTGTCCCTTGAATGCCCAGGAACTTTTTCTGGAAACAATTTGGCTCTCACAGACTTGATCTCCCTCCACCATTCTGTTTTGGTTGCCTACGTTTTTCTGAAAATCCCATTGTGGGTATTCCACTGTAAAAAAAAGTTTTTCTACTTCCCAACATTTGTAATTCTGTTGTTTGTGCATTCTGTTTGGTTTGAATTTAAGAGCAAGGATCTAGGATTGGAAGAGGACCTGATTTGGCTTGATAAACCTAGTGAGGGAAGTGGCCTCTCATGTAGATCAAAGGGGTTGGTTACTCTTCTATGCACACCCTGAGCAATGTTAGATTGGAAGGTATGGCCTGAGGGACTGTGTAACAATGAAGGGAATACTTTCTGGTAATGGGTGTGTAGGCATTGTGGAGACCAAGCTAGAAAGATCTTGCAGAGGTATCCATAGCTCAAGGGTCGAGCCACTAGCTTAGCAATTCACCCTCTGTCCATTTCCTTAGCAACCTGATAAACCCCAACTGTAGATTGGCTTGGCTGATTCTAGTGTATCTTTGGGCTATGTGTGAGTCTATTGTTCCCTGGTTCCTTGTAGAGATCATGCCCAACTCGGGGGGTGGCAGTGTGTTGAGATATTGATGATCACAACTAGCCTATGGTTGGGTGGAACGTTGCAGTTGCATAGCCAGTTGCTCGGGACTACTTTGTTATAAGATAAGTACTCTCTTGTGTTAACTTTGCAATTTATGTATTTGATGAATCTCATGAATATCTTGAATGTATGATGGATGTGTAATTGAATCTATTTCCGCTATGTTTCTTATATTTATACATTTGCATATGTCTCTTTTATATTATGTGAATGTTTTATTTAATAAGTATGGGGCTAGATGCCTAGTTTCAGCATCATGGTCCTCTCCATCGTATTGGTATGATGGGTGGGGATGTGACAGACATTGAGAATGAAAAGAAGACTTGCCGAGACTGATCTCCATACCAGCAACATCGCAGAAAGTGTAGATAATACCTTTAAAATGAGCCCATTCTAATAAATTACCCCTCCCAAATAAGAGTACATCATCAACGAATAAAATATGTGTAATTGAAAGAGTACTTGCCACCTTAATACCTTTAATAAGGCCTCCTTTCATGTTCCCTCTGAAAAGTGGAGACGGCGAACCATTGACGAGGATAGCGAAATTAGCAGAAGACACACAAGACATAATCCATCCAACAATCTCCACTGCAAGACCCATTTGTAAAAGGATAAACCTTAAATAAGTCCAGTCTAACTTATCATATGCCTTGACAAGATCCATCTTCAAAATGAAAGCGTCCAACTTTTTCAACTTGATTGAATGAACACCCTCTTTAGCAATTCCAACCGCGTCCAGAATTTGACGATTATGTAGGAAACCGAACTATTCAGTAGAAATATGACATTCAAGATAAGGCTTAATACGTTCAGCGATGACCTTAGAGATGACTTTATACAAAAGGTTACAAAGTGAGATTGGTCTATAGTCACCGAACCCAGCTGGTATGTCAGTCTTAGGAATGAGATTGATATAGGTGGAGTTCAAAATACCCGGAATATGAGCCTTCTGTCTAGAATCCACAATAGCTATAGTAATCTCTTTTCCAAAAAGATTAAAAAAATGTAGAAAGAATTCTACAATCCATTTGTCCAGTCCCGGACTTTTATCCTTAGAGAAAAGTTCCAGTTTTTTCAAAACCTCTGCTTCAGTAATGGGCCCTCCAATAGTTTGGAAAGCATCCTCATCAAAAAAATGAGGAAAGATTTTTAAAATCTGTAATTGACTTTCCAAATTATTACCCTCTTTTGTCCTATAGATATCCTTGAAATAATTTGATGCTTCATCTTTCAGCTGAGAATTATCACAAATGACATGTCCCTGCTCGTCTTCTATCTCCCAAATAGAGTTAATCAATCACCTTTGGTTCGCATACCGATGGAAAAACTTTGTGTTATTATCCCCTACCTTAATCCAAACTACCCGACATTTTTGCCTCCATGTTTCTTCTAACTGCTGTAGAATCTTCCTTTTTTCACCCTGCAGAGATGCCATTTTATCAAGTCTATTCTGATGAAACAGCTAATCATCCATAGAAAGGGAGAGCACTTGAAGTTCATTTTCAATCTCCTTGAGAAGGTTGGTATTCTCCATTTCTTCCTTTCTGAGCCGAGAAAGTCTCTTCGACAAATATAGAAGTGGAGGACCCTAAAAAGAATTGCAGTTGGACTCCCAACCAACCTTGACCAGATCACAAAATGTAGAATCTTCTAACCAGATAGGATTGAATTTGAAGGGGTACAGATAGAACCTGTTGTCAAAATCCAACTGTAAATAAATAGCTTTATGATCAGAGAAGCCCACATAAAAGGCCCAAGAACGATATCTTCCAACAATATCACACAGATCTTCCCCCATGAAGAATCGATCGATCCTTTTGGCAATGCTAGCTTTCCCGCACCTACCATTAGACCATGTTGGTACAAGAACATTTGGTACAATATAAATTAGCTTGGATTCATCAAATATGGCATCAAATAAGTCAGCAAGAGGATCCAAAACTCTACCGCTCCCCTGGGATTCATAGGGGGATAGCGTAAAATTAAAATCACCAGCCAAAATAAGATCGAGGTCTTGTAGAATACCACCATTCCTCATTCGATCCCAAAAAACCTTTATGTTCAAATAAGGTGCATAAATGTTTAAAATGCGAATAGCCCTAGAAAACCCCTTCAGCTTCCCTTCCACCAATATGCCTGCAAAAGTATGAAATTCCTTCAAATCAGCAACATCAGGGTTCCGAGCAGGTAACGTACCACCCGAGAGCCCAGAGGAATCCAGGGCACAAACCCCCTAGCTCGGTTTGATACGGAGATATAATTTCATAACATCTTCAACACATAACATTGTTTCTTGAAGCATAATTACTGCACGTTTAAACTTGTCCAAAAAATGTTTCAACGTAGCTCTTTTAGGGCCACTGCAGAGCCCTCTCATGTTAAAAGAAGAAATAATCATGGAGGAGCACACTCAAGAGCCACTGAATCTCTAAGGGCCGCCAAGGAGGAAGGGGAAGAAGTAGAAACTCTACGAAGTCCTTTCTCAAATAAAGATGTCACTCCAGGGTTACTACAAACAGGGGGTTTTACAAGGTCTACCCCTTTCCCTCGTTTAGGTTTTCTAGCCTTCTGTATGGTCACATTCCCATTCATAATCGTTGAGATGTGAATGACATCCAGAGAGCCCGAATCCTGAGCATAATATGTAGGTAAAGGGAGTCTAGCCTCCGAAGGCAAGGAAAGTGGACCATGATCAAAATCAAAAAGTGATGAGGGAGATAACGCAATACCTAGGGTATTCGTTCCCGGTGCCTCCTACTGAAACATAGGCATGTGCATCGGTAGGGCCTCAGTAAGACTAATAGTCGTAGCATTAACGGGACACCGGAGTTCACCAAACGATACATCACCCACACAAGGGCTAAATCCGACGGCAATGAGGGGTCAAGCGAAGGGGTAGGGTTTATGACCAGTGACAACCCATAAATCAATACAAGAGGTAATAAAGAGTCACAGGTAAGGTTCAAGGAGGTTAAAATATCTGCAACAGGTAAATTTTTTAACAAAGTATGTATGGTTTTTGAAAACATACCTACACATTCCATGGCCGAGCTGTAATCCAAAGGAAGTTGGCATTGTAAGATACCATATGCCCCCTCTTGAGCAAATGGAATTTTTGAACTCTTGTAAACCATCCCGCCAGATGCACCAGATGGACACAAAGCCCTGGAGTGACCAACCTCTCTACATCGATGACAACGAAAAGGAATACGCCAGTAGTCCAATATTTGAACAAAAGAGCCTCCTTCCCATACAATCTCTAGTTCATCAAGTAAACCCTCATCATAATCTAGGTCTACCAGCAACCTAGGCGAGTTTCGCTCCGACCCCACTAACGTTTCTTCTTCAATAAGGATGAGCCACACAATGGAATTGGCGACCTCAACGAAATCCTTGAAATTCCAACATTGTAACAGGAAATCCGACAGTATAACGCATAAATGTCACTGAGATAACCTCTCTTTTCGGGGATCAAAAGAGGCGTGCCATCGAGAAAGAACCAATGAGTCAGACCCCAAGACCCAGTATTTGTTTTCAACATTTTGCCTATCTTCCTCAGACCGAAAGAGGAAGATTATCCAACCATTCGCGAGTGTTAAAACTCTCGGCATACTATCAATGTGCAGCTTCCATTTATGTCATATCCATGATAACAACTCGGGACAAGCAAGTTTCAAATACTCAAATTTGCCTATTAAGGCTCTTTGGCTCAACACAATCACCATCTCAAATGTAACGTCTTTACCAAGAACGCTGAGTGGCCTTCCCTTTTTTTCCTTTTCAAAGGTTAGCCGAGGACCGAAATAGGCAATCTTCAAACCATTCAAGGTTTTTTGTCGAGATTTACCCACTGATGGTTCTGTACCAACCGGATTCATCCCAACTCCATCCCCGGGTCAAATAACCCTCATGGACACCTGGTGCCTCCGTGATACCGTAACATCCGACCAGGGTTCAAAGTCCACCGCAGAGTGAGGGTTTGTCTTGACATTTCCAGAGGTAAACCCTCCAAGAGATAAATACGTTCCTGAAGTCCCCCCTCCCACCACTTTCCAGCTTATTTGATGGAGGAGATAATAAGGTGTCTGCATCACCAACAATACCCATCAAAAGGTCAGCTAATAAAAAAATTAGGGAGCATGTGAACCCACCAGCCAAAACAAAAAATATTCCAGAAATACAATCCTTCTACGTACAATGTCAATCAAACAATGGATTTAAAACAGAAGTTCCCACTTATTGTTTCCTGGTTGGTACTGGGTTTGTCTCCGAAGAGGCAAATTTGACTCCAGGACCATTGTTTGACCTTCAGGTGATGCCTGCGAGCTAGGTAACCCTGAAAAACACAGTCCACACTGGGATTGCCATGTCCAAGGTCTTCCAAGGGTTCATAAGACCATCAACCTACATGCAGGGACATCGTCGAGGGCCTCCAAGCGACAAGCATTCCAATCCCCCCCAAAAATGGTTATTCATAGATATTATTTATTTAACACTTGTTTTGTATACTCCATTTTGTCATTTTAAAGTCATTATGATATTTAACCTTGACTTATTTTAATAAATAAAACTCTTTGATAATTTGGTCACCCCTCCTGGTCTCTTATTTATGATATTATTAAAAATTGTTTTATTATATTATTTGACCAAGTCTCCTTCACTATTTTAGTATCAAACCCATTGACCGAAATTTATTTTTCTTTTTGCAATTACCTCGTTATAGTTCATATCCAAAACATCTACCAAAGTTACGAATAAATACATTTATTTTTTTACGAAAATGGTTAAGAGATTTTTATATTGAAAAAAGGTGGCAGAAGCAAAATTACACAATGTAAGATCATGCATCATGCCAATAGTGGAGAGCCAACATATCTTAGCCATCACCTATTACAAAACTTCTTCCAGAAAACAATAGAAAGGAAGCTAAAAGAGAGTATGAAATACCATAGATTGCTACAGACTTGCCATTTTAACCTTTTGTCGACATGGAGGATGGTTCAAACTACTTCACCCAAAATTCTAGAAAAGGGTTGGCTGAAAAAGGCTCCAAAACCGCCAACCACAGACCGTATAAGAACACAGTTTATACATAAACCAGTAACACAGATTCAAACTAAAAGCTGTGTGACCGAGACCATGCAAAATTCAAGAAACCCAAGACTCAGCTAATTCCGAGGCACAGCTTCCAGCTTCAGTTCCTCCAGCTCCTTTCGCAGATTGTCCACCTTGCTCTCAATTCGCTGAGCTATGACACGAACCACCCTAATTTGACAGGTGCACCCATCGTCTACCTTCGCCGAGATATTGTCCACCTTTGTGCTGAGAATACCAATGTGATTTTGAGCCTCCAACCGGCCCACCTGCTCCATGGCGTCCAGGCGTTGCAGAACCTGTTTGATATCGAAATTCTCATTCTTTAGGACATGTATTTGTGCGTCGAGAATGGTCAGGTGGTCATCCACCACTGTGAGGGAATTTGAAATTCCCTGTTGCTCATCGAGCCACTACATACTTGAATCTTCGCACGATGCTGCTCACAAGCCATACAGTTGAAACCTCCTGGCCAAGAGGGAAGCCATTTCTTGAAGTCAGGCAGGGAGTCACTACCCAGACGGGGCATTGTCTGCTTGCCACAGGAATTCACATCGGAGTCTGCCATAATCTTATTCTCAAAGCAAATTCTTTGCCTCCCTGCTCTGTGAATTGGGATAAATAGAGTAAATCTTCCAGGCTGCTTAACCAGCCTGTACTGACAACCTAAACTAAGAATTGCAAATGAAAAGAGGGCTCGCATGCTTCCCAGGTGGGAGCCATGTGACGAGCGCATGTAGATGACACTCCAACTGAGGCCCCAAAGAGGGTTTTCAACTTTGGCTAAAACTCTCGTGTTTTGTAAGGTATTATAACCTGAGAACCACCCCTCGTGGGATCGAGCATAAGTAATGTTGAACATGGTGAGACTAAAAAAATCAAAGGCACTGAATCCATACATTTTGTTTCATCACATGGTTACTAACTAGGACTCCACGATTGAGTTTAGCACCGATGTTAGCCATCACATCAGCGTCTTGATTGTTGTTTCTCAAGATGTGGAGAAAGCTGATACTGTTGAATTTGCTAATCAAGTATTTAAGAAGACTGTGTATTTTTAAAACAGGGCTCTTTCTATTTTTGCTCAGACTCCGAGCCTCCCTAATGACCAGCATAGAGTCCCCGCAAACTACTAGTTCATTGATGCCTTCCTCCTTGACGATCTCCAAACCTTTAATGAGAGCAAGCCATTCGGCGCTATTGTTTGATCGTCTTCCAATTCCCCATGCGTAGTCTTTCCTCTTTTTTCCATCAAAATCGAATGAATAAATACACTTATTAACAATTAAAGTAATCTAATTTATATGTCTTACAACATTTCATATATGTATTTTGTTATTCAAATTTATAATAGTTTAAAATGTAATATTATATTTAAAATATATTATTATTATATTTAAAAATTATAATATGTAAAAAAAAAAAATAATGATGATGATGGTAGTTAATGTCCATTGAGACCAACTTGGTCTATCGAACCTTAAGAGGATTATTCGATTGTTGTAAAATTGTATTTCGATGCTCAAAAAGCTTAGAAAAAAGCGTTCCTAGGTCGTCATAGTGCTAACAGGTTAAAATGTTAGGGAGGTTTGTATTGTAACAAAGATTAGGAAACTGGTATCTAATGTGGATATATGCAGGGCACTCTAAGAGAAAGTGACTTTCATCCTCAACTCTCATATTTTCACATAGATGACAATCCCTATCCGCCCACAAAGTTTTAGGAAATGTCCAATGCCTTGTTTCACTACGAAGCTCACAAGAGTTCATTCTTATCTTAGCTAAATTCATTTTCTTCTTCGAACTAGTTAACACAAAGAGATCATTTTGATCTTCTAGATTAGGGTTAATGACCTCCTTATAGTATCTTAATTTTCTTTTAGCCTCTAATCATTTCTAACCCCACATTTTCTCTTTAAACTTAGATGTGATAATACTTTGAATGTTACTGAAATCTTGCAAAGTGGCACTTTTCGTCAATTCCCCAATGGTTTAACCAAGCCATGACATCTTTATACCATCCTCTCTTGAGTCGAAGTTGGTCTTGATTGGATTTTAAAGCAATTTTAGGAATTCTTTGGTCTCCAATGTTATTTATCATAAACTTGTACCTCAGGTATCTAATCATATCGATACTCTCGATGGGGGAAAACCTACTTCTAAAAGGAGAATAAGATAGGGAGTATTGCCTTTAATTTTGAATTTATACGTTAGGAAATGTTTCTAGATTCGTTCAATCTTTTGCCATGATTCTCAATATTGGATCTCACTTTTTTATGTTCTCCATATTTCATAAATCTAAAAAAAACTCTGAGTTGGTTTCGAATATATTATGAGCATCTTTAATTAGCATGGTCCATCGTGTTCTAATTAGTCTTTATTCAAGGGGTGTCATAATGTAAACGTCTATTTGATTTCTAACACCTTCGATCATGGACTAAAAGGGCATGGTAGTGCACTTGGGTCCACCTTTAACCGCTTTCATGTGACCGCAGCCTAACAACAGCTTTGGAAGGGTTTAAGAAGAGTAGCGCACAGAGCAGAAGGCGCACTAGGGTTTAAGAGATGAGTGTTTTAAAAACCAGGTTTGTGCATCAGTGAAGAAGGCAGTGAAGGTCCGATGGTGTCGCGGGCGAATTCGAAGGGCAAAGGCAAAATGAAGAAGGGATCGAGGGGCGGAGAGTCTAGATCCGCGACTAAAGTATTCAAAGAATGGACTACATGGGTACTGAAGAAGACCAAGACAGTCACTCACTATGGCTTCATTCCCATGATTATCATCATAGGCATGAATTCGGAGCCCAAGCCTCGGCTTGCTCAGCTCCTGAGTCCCATTTGATCTCTTTCAAATTTTATTTTTGAATACTTGTTACATAAACGCACAGAGTTATGTTGTCTGTATTTGATATATGACTTTTAGGTGTTTGAAGCCATGGAGCCCGTTAGGGTTTATTCCATGTGGGATTGCTGTGTATGATCTAATTAGGGTTAGGGTTTTTGTCAGTGCAGCTTTTATTCGATACAAACTTTATTTTCTGTAATCGCCCTTTGGATGCCTGGAAATACATTGTGACGGAGTAATCGCAGCCAGGAACACGCTGACATAGAACATTGAGTTAATTTGTTTCTTTTTAAAACAATGGATGGAAGTTTTGTTTGTGATGGATTACATTTTTATTGCACGAGCTTATTATTAGATCCAATTCTCTTGGTTTAAACAAGACACACAGATCAATTTATTCCATAGCATGGCTCTTCAGTGTCTGTGAATTAAAAATATTTTAAGTATTGGATATGGCGAATTTAAATCTTATGTATTCCATAGTAGAGCTAAACGGGAACAAGAAGTGATAGATTGTTGATGCTTGGTAAAGGTGTAGGGTTTAAGTCCATACTTATGTTTGGTTTTAAAAGAAAACAGAAGGGGTGCCAATTTCTATATGGTCTGAATTTCTGAGTGAATGTCTGTTTGGGTTTATATAAATTGAAGTTAATCTTGTAGTAGAGGGATCTATTTTCAGGTAAAAATGAAATTGAATCTGGCCAAACGTTTAAAGGCAGTTTGAGTTTATATGATCCAAGTTCAATGTATAGTAGAACTTTGCCCTGAGGAGTTCGGAGTTAGATTGGAAATTTGATTTATTGAATCATTGAATTTCAGTGCTCTTCAGTGTCTGTCAATTTATGTCAATTTAATCCATATCATGGCTCTTCAGTGTCTGTGAAGTACAAATATTTTAAGCATTGGCAATGGCGAAATTTAAATGTCAATGTATTCCATAGTAGAGCTAAACTGGAACAAGAAGTGATAGATGAAGATCTTAATCTGTAGCAATAGGCGATTGCTGATGCTAGGTAAAGGTGTAGGGTTTAAATCCAGCCATCTCAGGGTGATCCCACTAGTAAAGAATCCATGATACTAATATCAAATTATTTGTAGTGTGTGGGATGTTGGACTTATATTTGGAATTAAAAGAACTATTCTTTGGAGAGAGAGAAGCTATGGCTACTTTGAAATATAAAAGTTGGCAATCTGTACATGATCTAAACTTTTTGAATGAATGTTTGTTTGGGTTTAATTCTGTAGTAAGGGATTTATTTTTAAGCTAAAAATGAAATTCATTTAGCCAAACTTTCAAGTGCAGTTTTTAGTATGTTCAATGTATAGCAGAACTGTCTTTGGAAGTTTGTTGATTGGATTTGACTATTCAGTCAATGAATTTGTATAGTTTCACTGGGGAGGAAATATTGCTACAAGATTAACTACTCCATATAAGTTTTTATAGTTTGTTTCTCAGGAAAATACAAACAATGTAATGGTGTATTTGAGTATACTTGTGTGAGGTTAGGTGGAATTATTGAGGTTTTATGAACATTTTTTTATTAGTTTATAATGCTTAGAATTATATAAAAAATGCAATGGTGTATTTGAGTATATTTGTGTGAGGTTAGGTGGAATTATTGAGGTTTTATGAACATTTTTTTATTAGTTTATAATGGTTATATTAAAGTGTAGGAAGACATTATTTTTGTATTAAAATATGCTATTTTTTTATCCAAAAGGAGGTAGAAGTCTTCATTTTCTGACTTTTAGATAAAGATATCTAACTTTGAAACTCATCACAACTATGATGATTTAGGAATGCTTCTCTTAAAGTTTTTTAGCACAAAAATAAAATCTAAAGAAAATTAAGTGAGTTATCTTTTTTAAGATTATATAAAACATAGTTGGTCTTAATGGAAGTTAATCAATCATCATCATCATAAAACTCAAAAGCATTTATTTCTGCAATTTAAAGATGATATTAATTCATTTTATTATTTAATAATTTGTAATAGATATAATTAATAATGATTAGGAGGAGGTTTATCTATAATGAATGAGATTAATTAACTCCTTTCATCCCAACATTTCAATTTTAATGTATATATACATTAGAACTATTTTTCAAAATAATATATTCTTATGAAAAATGCTATCCTTCCTTTGGAATAAATGATTGAATCCTTTATGATGTGAAGTAGATACTTATGGTTGAGGAAACCCTAGGAGCACAAAGGGTTTGAGCATTGGTTGATGAGTTTGGCAATGGAGGTTGGCAGAACTCTTTGGGGGGTTTTGTGTTGGTGCATAAAAAGGCAAATATCAAATTACTGTTAAGGCTGCTCTAGAATTATGTTTATGAGATAGGCGGGGGTTCACTTAGCAATCCAAACAGTGTGGGACTCCTTGTTTGTTGTTATTAGAGAGGTATCTTTTTATATCCATTTGCACTCTTAGGTTTTCATGGATGTCAGCGGTTGGAAAGGTTCCAGTCTTGAGGGGTTCCACTACGGACAAGGACCGGTTATCAGATGAGTGGTGGAAGAGGGAAGGTATTTTGAAATCCGATGAAGAATATAGAAACCTCCTACTGACGCATGCATCTGTTAATCCCCCAATAAACAACACGAGATAAACCCACCATACCAAGATAGCGACAAGGGTCAACACGATAACTGGACAAAACCCTCATGGATCGGATTCCGGGTTCTTTGGGGAAGGTTCCAGTAAACCATTACAGGATTCCATCCCTTTGACAAACAAAAAAGCTTATCTGCAAGCAAAGGTTACATCAAGTTTCTTCAGGGGAAACGAGTCCATTAGAAGACATGGTAAATGGAAAATGCATCAGGAGGATGGGAATATGATTCTTGGTCAAGAAATTGGACTGGAAGGAATAGTGGCTCTCTCTCTAACGGCATTGGTGGGAAAATTTAGCTACTGGGTTATGAATTCAAGAGAAATCTCACAATAGGTTTCCATCACCTAGGCCCCTATTATTGGTAACAGGATAGATATTTCGATATTTCCCAAGGGTTTGTATGGCTTTTTTTTCAGGAAGGAAGAGCATGCATCCCTCATTCTGGGAAGAACATGGCATCAACCCAACATACCAAGATAGGGAAAAGTGTCGACACGATAGCTGGACAAAACCCTCATGGGTCGGATTCCAGGGTCTTTGGTGAAGGTTCCAGTAAACCATTACAGGATTCCATCCCTTTGACAAACAAAAAAGCTTCTCTGCAAGCAAAGGTTACATCAAGTTTCTTCAGGGGAAATGGGTCCATTAGAAAACATGGTAAATGGAAAATGCATCAGGAGGATGAGAATATGATTCTTGGTCGAGAAATTGGACTGGAAGGAATAGTGGCTCTCTCTCTGAAGGAACTGGTGGGAAAATTTAGCTACAAAGCTATGAATTCAAGAGAAATCCCACACTAGGCTTCCATCACACGGGCCCCTATTATTGGTTACAGGACAGATATTTCGATACTTCCCAAGGGTTGGTATGGCTTTGTTTTCAGGAAGGAAGAGCATGCATCCCTCATTATGGGAAGAACATGGCTGCGAGGAAATCCTAGCCTTATGCTCAAATGATGGTACTATGGGTTTGACCCAAAGACAGAAAGGATAAGATTTAGACATCTCAAGGTACAATTTCTAGGGTTTCCCTTAGCCTTATGGAACAAAGCCGCATTTGAAGCCGTTGCAAACCACCTCAGTCGATTTATTTTCATCGGTGATGATATCCTGACAGGCATGGATAAAAGAGTCGGGGTATGTTAGTAGAAATCGACATGTCAAAGGGTCTGTTAGCGAAGCTTGAAATAGAATGGCAGGGGAATTTTTTTTCTCAAATTCTAGATTATTGGGGTTTTCCCTTTAGATGTTCTCGTTGTAAAGCAGTAGGCCATTTGTGGCGTCAGTGTTCTTCGTCGAGTTCTGGGTCGGAAAGAGAAGAAGACATTGAAGAAGTTCAAGCATACACGTGAGAAAACTGCTACTCGTCACAAGGCGATCCAGAAGTTATTGAAACATCTGAGCATCCCACTTCAGGACACATTTCAGAAGCTAAAGCGAATCCCTCAAATATTGTCGGTAAGCTCAGATTACTTGATCCTGTCTTCATTGCATCTTTAATAGAACATGAATTACTTTTCATATCTTCTTTGGAAGGGAAGGGGGATTCGATTGGGGAAGATTCAGTGGGGGGGGACCTTTTTCCTACCATGGTGTCAACATAAAATTATCGAGTCCTCTACTACATGTGAGACTGCTCCTAGGTTAGGGGGTGTTTCTATGCCACAAGAACCCCATAATTTGAATCGATTACCATTTCCTCTCTCGATTTCTTCTCAATTCCAAAATACTGAGATTTTCCCTACATTTCCTTCAAACTGTATACCAGACCATCCTCCTATTTTATACAATCCTAGTTCAAATTTGAAAAAAGGAGATTCAGAGTCTGGAAAAAATGCGAATTTGATAGCTGGGATTACTCCTACAGAGAAGCCGGAGGGGACCATGTTGGATAAGATTCGTCTAGATGGCTTGGACAGTACAAAGTCCGCCCCAACATACTGTGACATATTAAAGAAAACTCCTCTTACCACATATATAGGAAATATACCATTTGGAATTGGCCCATCAGAGGAGGATCATGGGAATGTTGGTATTATCTCTCCTAATAAATTGACAGCTAAAGGGGTGAGACATGGGGGTTTTGTACAAAACTACTCTCCTATCAAAACCAGAGGTACTAGGAAAGGGAAACATAAACTATTGGTTGATCCAAAGAAGGATTATCCTTCCCTACTTGTCACTGACAATATTCCATTTGAAAATACAAGGGCCCTTAGAGATTTACAAGCCCTAGCAAGGGTTAAGAAATGATATTTATGTCTTTAAACATTATAGGGATTGAGGGCCCTCAGAAAAAACTTGCCCTCAAGCGGATCCTGGAAAAATGGAAGCCATGTCTGATTTGTCTACATGAAACTATGGTGACTGTGGAAAAAGCTAGGGTTTTTTTCCAAAAAATTAAGAAGGAATGGGCTATTGTTTCTACTGATGCTGAGGGTCAATCTAGGGGTTTGTTGTTAGCATGGAATCCCAAGTCTTTAAATTTTCCTACTTATAATATTCATATGGGTATTCTTCTTAGAGGCAGCTTGTTAGGTTTTTTTGGAGAAGTAAACATTATCCATTGTTACGGGCCATATATTAATCGGAAGTTATTCTGGGAACAAGCAATCGATGATGGTTTTCTAAAGCTCCCAAACTTGATCTTAGTAGGGGATTTGAATCTGATACTTTCTGCTCTTGAAACTTGGAGACAGTCAAGTAGAATGGACAATTTAAGTAACTTTTTTCTGGACCTTTTTTCTTCTGTGGGTTTGAATGATATGCAGCCAGTCCCATTGGGTCCGACCTGGAGCAATGGAAGACTTGGCTTGGAATGTGTTTCCAAGCGGCTTGATAGATTCTTGATGGGAGATCTATTAATGAACACTTTACATCGATACAGATCGTGGGTGGAGTTTAACTCCATCTCATACCACATCCCAATCTTTCTGGAAATGGAATTTGATGGCATAAAAAATCCATACCCTTACAAATTTAACCATACCTGGTTAAATGAGGAGGATTTCAAAACATTGGTCAAGAAGGAATGGCTTAGCTATGAGCTTGATCCTCTCGATTCTCCCTCACATAATCTAGTTCAGAAATTGAAAATATTAAAAAGGGTGATTCTAAAATGGGAACGAGATTGGAAAAAAAAATAAAAATAGATTTATTGTGTATTGAATCTCAAATTGAGGATTTTAATAAGGATCAGGGATCGTCCTCTTACTGATCAATCCAGATTGTTCCTTTAGGATTTGGAGAAGAAAAAATTGCAAATTTTGAATAGGGAGGAGGAGACCTGGCGTCTCAAAAGAAGGGCGTTATGGATCACTTTGGGGGATCAAAATAACAATTTTTTTTCACAAATTTGCGAATTGTAGAAGAATTAATAATTCCATTTGGACTCTAAAGAATGGGGATGGGGAGTGGATTGGGGATCAAGTGGATCTTCAGAAGGAAGCAGTACAATTCTTTAAAGATTATTATCAAGATACATGGGATCATGATATCAAAGAGTAGATCAAGGTCATCAAAGAATATCCACGTTTCTTTTCAGAACAGGAAGGGGATGCTATCTATAATCCAGTGACACTGGAAGAAATTCAAAAAGTCTAAAAGGGTTTGCTAAAATAAAAATCCGAGGTCCAGATGGTTGGATCGTGGAGCTTTTCCTTGAATTTTCCAACATCATGGGAAACGATATTCTTGCTATGGTTGAAGATACTAGATTATCAAGTAAGGTCTCAGTTGCTAAAAACTCTAATTTTATTGCTTTAATTCCAAAATATTCCAATCCAGAGACCTTTGAAGAGTATCAACCTATATCTCTGTGCAATTTAATTTACAAAATCATAGCCAAGATTATTGCTATAAGAAATAAACTTGATTGGTCAAGATGCATGTCTAGGGAGCAATTTGGTTTCCTAGAAAATAAACAGATTCTGGACACCATTGGAGTGGCTCAGGAATCCTTCCATAGCATCAAAGCAAGGAACCTAAAAGGTTTAATCCTTTAGTTGGATTTATCAAGAGCATATGATAAGGTGAACTGGAGCTTTCTAAGGTTGGCTCTAATGCAAATTGGAATTCCATGGAAGGCATTTAGATGGATTATGGCATGTATTTCCTCGGTGAATTATGATATATTGATTAGTTGATGCCCCACATATTTCATATCATGTTCCAGGGGCATTGGACAATGCTGCCCACTCTCTCCACTTGTGTTCTTGATCGTCATTGAAGGCTTGCGCAGGCTTCTCCTCAAGGCAAAGGAAAATGAAATTATAAAGGTATCAAAATATCTCCCAAGATAGTCGTTACTCATTAATTATTTGTTGATGATGTAATGCTTTTTGGTGTTGACCGATTGGATGAATGGAGAAATATCAAAACTATTTTAACAATGTTCTGTAAGTCCTATGGGATGGAAATAAATGAAAAAAACAATTATTCTCAAGCACAACACAGAGGATTATCAACTGGCGGAAATTCTACAGATTATGCCTTATAGAGTTATGGAACTTGTTGAAGGTACAAAATACCTTTGACACTTCATCAATCCAAATGGTTATAAGACTCAGACTGGCTTTAGATTCTAGAACGTTTTGACAGAAGGATGCAACCTTGGTGTTGGCGATAGCTATCTATTGGCGGGAAAATAATATTGGCAAAATCAATTTTACAAAACCTATTGGTGTACTGGAAAAGCCATATCAGGTTTTTTGGAATATGCAGGGTTTTCCCGAGGCTTTTCTCATGGTTTGGTTAAGACCATTAGTCATCCATTACCTCAGATGATTGGCATCAGTGAAAAATTCGATGGGGCTTCTTGTGATGGTGCTAGTAAATGTGGCGTTGGCGCAATTATTGAAATGGATCAAAATTGGCACTATAATATCTGGATGAATTGTGGCTATGGGACTAAAACTAGAGGCGAGCTTATGGCTCTATGGATGGTTCTTTATTTTGCAAAGATTCATAAAAATTCCTTACAACATATTGTGGGAGACTTCATGGTCGTTATAAATTGGGCATGCTATAAATATCCTATAATAGCTTTGGAACTCTTGCCGTGGATGATTCGGGTCAAATATATTCTTCTAGACCTGCCATAGGTCTCCCTTTCACATATATTTCGGAAGCATAACACTCAAGCTAATGTGTTATCGAGACGTGGCCTAGTAGCAGATGAGGGATCTATCTTTTTTGAGGTATGGATCAATGGTCATCAACGTTCGGCTGGAATTCGGGTCATATTTCCTCATTAGTTTTTTGGATTGATATCAGGGTATATTTTTTGTTAGGGAGATTCCTTCTCCCTACATACATTGACTCCTTTTTTGGCAGCGACTTATGTATTTTTTGCCTATCTAATTATCCGACATATATCTCTATGATTGTTTTGTTGTCATATTATCTTTGGATAGTCTTTTCTTGGCGGTTGTTCGGCTTTGTTATTTGTGAATGATGGTCGTTTCCATATTGGTCTTGTTGGCAGTGTTATGTTGTGAGGCTTATCTTGGACATTTTGGTTGTTGACAACTTTGCTTTGTAACTTGTTTTTCAGATATACTTTTATAATTAAAGGTATAGTTATTTTCCTGTGTGAAAAAAAAGTAGATACTTATGGGATTAGTATTTTATAGATTTTGTAAAAGAGAATGTAAAATAGATATTTATAAGATTAAGATTTTAATTTGTGTTTTAGGTTTTTTTTTAAAGGACAATGTAATTTATTAGGAGTGTTGATGTTGTTCATGAAGAAAATGTTAAAGCTTTTCGAACTTAACAACATTTTATTTTTCATTTATAAATATAAATATAAATGTCATTGAAAATTATAAGAATAAAGATATAAGAATTGTTTAGGCAATTCACCAAGTAGTCCCAAGTGGAGTTACTTTCCTTGTGGGGGCTCTTACAGTTTTTTTTATGAAGAATTTGTTGTCTCTTCAGGTGTTTGGATACTCACGTGTCATTGTGGACTCGACAGTGGGTTCATCTTCTCTTCAGGTCATTTTGCTTGAGCAGTGGTATGATAACAAGAAATCTCTTGGATCAATTCAGCTAGATATCCATTAATCACATCAATCGAGAACTTAGCTCTTTGGAGAACAACTTATCCAAAGTAGCTATCAGTTTAACTTAAGGCTTGCTTCTCTTTGAGGAGTATAAGGAATATTCTATTTTTAGTTCAGTATCTTGGCAATTATATTAGGATTGGAACATAGTAGTTTTTTGTCCTTATTTCAGCTGCTCTGTAGTGATAATAACCTTTTTATATCTTAGCAGTTAGGGGTCTCTACTCTTTTTTGAGTTGTTTCAACTCAAATAGTATGCCTAGTTTGTTGAAAAGATAAGTTTTGATCATTGTAAGGAAAAACTTAACTTTGATTCTTTTTGGAATATCAAGTTTTAAGGTGTTTTATATTTGAAAAAAAAATGGTTAACAACGTATTCTTATATATGCATGTGTCTTTCGATCTCTTTAAATGCTTCTTCAACTCACCAAAGGCAACAAATAGCTCCTTAATATACCCATCTTCCTCTAGTCTCCCAACCACCATCTCATAACACTATTGGGCCATGGCTACCTTCCCATTCACCTCAAACTTAGCATAGCGAGTCCAAGAATTGATAGTGTTAAAATTTTAGACCATGGTAAGCAAATTCTACACCGGTAGCTTAAAATCTAAAATCCTCAATAAAAAAATAATCTCTAAATACATTAGTCTACAAACACAAACAACTCAAAATTATGAACAACTATTACACAATGTGGAACACTCAATATTGCATCTATATTCTATTTATTGAAATAATAAAATATGCATTGTCATAGCTCAAAACTTAAAACTTTCCAACCAACACAGTGGTGAGCCTTGGGGCTCTTTTATAGATCAAGAGATAGAGGGAAGATACAATGTATCTAGCACATGCATGAAGCACCCAAAGTGACTCACTAAAATGCTAACCCTAATCTAATAAATGAATGTGCCTTCTTGCATAGATTCAAATGCCAAAAATAATGTGTGCACCAATTGGAAGATAACTATGGCATGCATGTGGACCGTGGGGGGGCAACTCAAGTGGTAAAGATAAGAAGTTGTAATCGGTTGTAAATGGAAGGTCATATGTTCGAATCCCCCTAGAATTACCTATGCACCATGGTTCGGGCCCTATGGATGCACCTAGGGTTATAGTGGTAGCGAGATTGGATCCATGTACCTTGTGTCACATGAGTACCAGCCCAACCCCAAATGTTGATTCCCCTAGTAAAAAAAAAACTATGGCATGCATACATTGGCACTCTGACTTGGGATCTATGCCCTCCTAAAGGCAAGCACCTTAGAAGTCCTAGGGATACACATCCTACTCTAACAATAAATATGCATGCAAAATCAAATTCTGAATAGAAAAGATAATTGAAGTGCTACATCAAAATGACATTTTAATTTTAAAGTGTTCTAAGTTGAGTCATCCACAATAACTATGTTTGTTTCATTATAATCAGTGTATTCCCATACTTTGTGCATTGGATTTGTCCTCAAATATATCTCTTGTTGTATTTTTATTTTTGTCTTGAAACATGTCTATAATATTTTGAATGTCATACAAAGAGGAATTTGTATTGAACATCAATTGGAAACATATTTTTAATCACTTTTTTAAAGCCTCAAAATTATAAACTATAATCAACTCGTTAACTTGGAATTCAAATAAACACATCAAAATTAATAACATTCACCATTATGGGTACATTGAATATTAAAACACTTAACAATAACCACTAATTTATTTTCATAATTCAACAAGTAAGTAGACAACATACCTAAGAGATTCACAAGTAACCCACTTACAATTTCTTGAGGATGAACCAATGACGCTCCAGCCTCTCACTCCCACCATCTACAAAAATGTCAGAAACAATTTGTGGGGGATGACTCTCCTCCCAACCAATTCCCTCAGTCGATCCAACTGAGGGCCCTAGAGCTCTTAATCAATAAATCAAAGCTAGCTATCGTTCCTCTTCCTTTAGGAGCTTGAGCTCCAACTATAAACCTTAGAAACTCAAAATGATCCAAGCCAAAGATGTCTTCATATTCTCCTCAACCTCTCGTAAATAGTTAGTCTTCATATCCATCTATGAAAAATCTCATGCATAGACTTCACTTGTCGTCAAGTAATTACTCTTATATTTAATCATGCTGCTTTTAGTTAGATTTTTCTTTATTTATATTTTCCCTTTATTTCTTTTCAATAATCTCTCCTTTTTACTTTTTCTTTTATAATAAATTGGTCAATTTATTATTTTATTATTATTTTTATCATCAATATTATTTATTACCATTATTATTTTCATCCTTAACTTATTATTATCATTATCTTTAAGACCACTCATTTATTTTCATCACCAAACTATATGATTAATTTTAAAATAGAGGGCATTACAACTTTTGTTGTGTTTTCTTTCATGGTCATTGTCCAATTTCCAATGTTAAAATTTACATTGAAACAAAGGTCAATAAAATTTGATAGGTTTGAACTGATGCCGAATTATTTTTTATCTATTACACATCCTATTTTACTTCCCATATCCTCAAATTGTTCATCCATTGAAAAATATAAACTTCTATAGAGAACACCATTCAAATAAAAATTAACTAAGTTACTTTTTGTTGCAAACAAATATGATAAATGCCAATGAAAATATTTTCTATTCATTACATAAAATTTTGATCAAACTATCTTGTTGAAATATGTAAGTAACATTTGAATAGAATAGTCAAAGTGTGTTATAAACACACTGCTACTTACTAGAGAATGTTTTGAGCAAAGTTATTCAATCATAGGTTTGAAAAGGAAATGTGACCTAGATTATATAGAGAATAAAATAAAAGCATAAATATAAAATGGAAACACACAGAAAGATGTTGTAGAGAGAACAATACTACAATAAAACCCAAATTCTATTAATGAATTAAGTGGAAAAGACTATAAATTGCAAAGCAATACAAACTAGCTAGAATGGTGGTAGCTTATCTCTAAAGAGATATGTATCAACTAGACTCATTTGGAATAAAACCATTACAAGAGGCTGAAAATGGTCTTTTAACATAAAGTGATAAATCCTAAGAGGAAAAAACCTTAAATATCCAAAACTATAACCCTAAGAGATAAAGTGGCAAAAGGAATGTGGGCCCTAATGAGTCTAGTTGATACACCAACTTCTTGGGGCCACAACTTCCACATTCAATCTTCAATTGGGGCACATGATAACCCATTGGAAATATGTTGATGAGAATAAAAAATGTATTCTCGTAATAGGAAATCCTTCAACAACCTTAAACCATCGCATAGCCAAAGAACTTTGTTTAGATCCTAAAAAATGCAACAAAAGTTCCAGGCCTAAAAAATTGTAGAAAATTTACCACAAATAATCATTATGAATCAGTTGAAGAGGTGGGTGGCCATTAATATCCACCTAGAGCAAAAGGAATTATTCTCTCCCGTGTCAACCAACTTAAAAGTTAGTATTATAAGTATATCAATAATCAACCATTGACATATCAGATTAAATATATGTATTTTTGTTGTTTTGCCACCCTCCAAAATTTTCAAAGTGTCCACATTATGCAAATTTTTGCAATATTATTCCAAATTCTATGCCCCCATGTATTGTGCTTTGATGTCAATGGTTGAACATTACATAACACTTAGACCATGTCTCCACCATAGAAGAAATTATTCTCCTTTTCTGACAACTTGTTAGAAGTTTGTCCCAATGAATAAAGAAATAATAACAATAAGATTATTCATCTCAGGTAAGTCATCTAATAATTCTTACAAGAACTCAATATTTCTCTCAAAAATCAAAGCGATCAAGAGATACTTCTTCAATTTGATTGTAATTGGAAGAGGGTTCTTTTTTATTTCTTGATAATCTATGTATGCAAGGTTTATAAGGCAAAACACATAAACTCATAACATTCTTCACCTTCAAATCCATAAATGAAAATATATATTTTGTACTTTTATTTGGAGTTCTTGATATAAATATCCATGGCTTGATGTAAATTATTATAATACCAATAATCGTTTATGATAAGAATGGAAAAAGTCTTAAATCACTGCTTTCCACAAGAAATTGAAACAATTCAATGAAATGACTTAGAAAATATACGTGACTTCAGATTCATTGTATCTCACAAAAAAGGTTAATGTACAATAATGTCTACAACTAAAGAAAAACAAGTGTAAAAGTGTTATACAACTAAAGAAAAACAAGTGTAAAAGTGTTACAAAACATTAGTCTCCCCACAATTGACAACCAAAATCAAAGATATCTTTAATGGCACACATTTACAACCAAAATCAAAGACATCTTTAATGGCATAGTGAGTAATTCTCACACCTTTTATTTTTCGATCGGGTATTGAACATACCTGCAAACTAAGGAACTCTATTTTTGTATTCTACGATCCTCAAAGGTAGAGTCGACCACTATCTTTCAAATTTTGGAAAATGGATAATCATTAAATCTATAATTCTTAAGAGTGTTGGTGGTTGTAAAAGTGTTTATTGTCTTTCTCTTATCGTTTTCTTTGCAAAAGTTCTCATTGCCTTTAGTATAGTTTTACTTTTTTCAAGTCATCAACTTTTTGGCCTTGGATGGATAGTTTTAAGGAATGGTGAACTAAAAAAATATGTGCATAAACTTTTTTATCGAAACATCAATTTCTTCAATTGTTAGCCTTTAAGGGTGTTGGAATCGATTTAATACTAAGAGGGGGTGAATCAGTATTAGTGCAGTTATTATCAATTTTTTCCTTTTTAAACAGATTAGCCTTTACTTAATTCTTATCTTTTGTTATGTATCAATAAATAAAACATTCATCCATTCATGCACCAACACAAAGAACACAAAACACATGAATTTTGACATGGAAACCCAATCAGGAGAAAACCATGAAATGCTTCTTTATAATGAGAAAGAATACAGTCAAGGAAGCACCAACTTTCTGTGTTTACCAGCACCAACTGGAAGGAGGCACTGACCCTTTGGTTTTACAGCCTTCTACCTTAAGGAAGCTACAACTCCCCGTATTTCTCCAGCACCAACTGGAAGGAGGCACCGACCCCTTGTCTCCTTGTTGTTTTACAGACACCAACCTGAAGGAAACTCCAACTCCCTGTCTCCTTGTTGTTTTACAGGTACCAACCTGAAGGAAACTCCAACTCCCTGTCTCCTTGCCCCGTCCAGTCCCCCTGATGTCCATAGTATAATTCTATCTAACTGAACTTCAATTCCACGCACTTGTCTGATCTTCTGAAAAAAAATTTGTTGTGCGCTACCTTCGTATGCAGTAGATTCTCTGTCACTAAGCTGCATACATCACTTGACTTCTTATTCCTCTCTAATCACACTTACGCTGATGTCTTACTTCATGTACGGTGTGCTCAATGATACTGCAGTCTGTGCTGAGGTATGCTTTGTAGTTCTACTGCAGCGCTACTTATTTCACCAACTGATACTGTGCTTTCAATTGATAGTTTGTTGTTATGAAATAATGCACTAGTAACAGATGGAACTGCGCACTTACTAATGGGTCCATTTTGTATAAGTGCCACAATATTTTAGACAATATGCAACAACCTATGCATCAAATGATTCATCCGTTTGGTTTAACGCACTTGTCTCATATCATCTGCATCATGACGTGCTTACTGGATCCTACTATTGTTCTGTCGTCGTGCATCAGATGATCATCTCAACTTCGCACACTTTCACTTCTGCTCATATGCATCAACTAGACATCTGCAAATTATCTGGAATACTTCGGTTATGTTTCTACGCTTACGTCTTTCAACACCTGTGACTAATAGCATGCTCTATGTAATGCTATCCTTCAAAACATCATGCACCTGCGCATACTTCAACATTTCTTCCTTTTAGTACATGCGCATTAGTCACAAATCTACAACATCATATTGTGCATCATCAAAACTAGATCATGTTGCATGTGTGCTTATCGGATCTTCGCTTAGATCATTTTGTTATGTCCTCGATCCCTTTGATTCCCCGAATATCAAACTTCAATAAAACCTTGAAGCTCTTATGCTCTCGCCATCAAGCTTACCTCGAATCTCCAACTTGCATCTCTCTTTATACAAGTCCTACACGGATTGTATGTATAGAAGTTGGTCGTGGCATCACTTCTTCGAAACTTCACGGATTGTGCATTTGCGATGCGTCATCTTCTGCACTATTGATGTGTCATCCTTTGTGTGTCTTGCGCCTTCATGGTCCACAACTTAGTGGTACATTACACCTTGGTAGTGTACTCTTTTCACTCTTAATGTACCATTATTTGAGATATGTGTGCATCCTTGTTTTTCAACTTGGTGTATCTTCAACCTTTGTTGTACCATCCCCTATGGGTAATGTGCCCTTGATGTGTTGTTGCTTTGTGGAATCTGCGCATACTCCAACTTCTACTTGGTGGGGCTTTGACCCTTACCGCTTCATCACTTGTGAGTAATGCGCACTTGATGCGTTGACACTTTGTGGATTCTTCCCCTACTCCATATTCTACTTGATGGAATTTTGACCTTTTCCTTGTCATCACTTTCTGTACTATTGGCTGTGGAATTTTCTCATAGACTTACTTCAACCATTGTACCCTTCTAGGATCTTGTGCGCGTTCCACTAACTGAAAGCATCCTCCAATTGGCTAAATTTGCATGCTTTCATATATGTCCAACCATTTGTTGTTTCTTACTGCCTGTGCACTTCTGAGCTTTAACCAAACAATGTCGACGCATACCAGAGACTTCTTTCACCATGCTTGCACACTTGTGTTATTTTCTCAACCAACTCCTTGGCTGCTTGTGCATAAGTACCTTTGTCCAACCAATCTTTTGACTGTTACCATGAAGGTGTATGACTTGGTGGACTTGTCTTCTGCGCAGGTACAATATGAAGTAGGATACATTACTTGTGTTCTTCTTTGAACTGAACCTGCATGATGTATTCTTGGACACACACGTTCAGACTGGATGCACCTTCTAGATATACTTCTTCAAACTGGAATCCATGTCCTTCACCATCTTGCGCAGATACTTCTTCAAATTAGTTTCCATATACTTCTTCACACTGTTGTAGGAATGTTGTATCCACTTTGACATCATTTTATATCAATGACTCACACTAAATCAATTGACATCCTCTTTGACATTAGTTGGCATCAATTACAACTAAATTTCAACAATATCTCCCTTTGGCATTGATGTCAACACCTTATGAAGTTGTGTATGATTTTCTTTGAACTATATGCTTCATATTTTCTCTATCGCAATGCTCCCCCTATATATGTGCTCCCATTGAGTTCTTTGGGATTTTGGCTCCTACGTTGTCTGCTACTAATTCTTTTGCTACTTCTACACGAACAATGTTGCTTTTTATTCCTTCTATGCAAACCATACATTCAATCATCTTCATGCCATTTTTTTCAATTTATTTGCTTCATTCTCTTTCACATCTACTTTATCTTTATGTTGTTTGCTATATATTCATGCTTTCAATTCCAGGTTCATGCATCTTCATCTTTTTTGTCAGCTTCATGCATCTCTCTCGGTTGTTTTCCCAGCTTCATGCATCTCTCTCAGTTGTTGTCTCAGCTTCATGCATCTCTCCCCCTTTTACATCAATGGAAAAGAGGACCCATTACTTGTGCAATGTAAGTGCTTTTGTTACTTGGTTTTGCGATGGCATCTACCTTAACTGTTTCAAGGATGACTCCCCCTGTCTTCATGCTTCATTTCTCTTCTAAAATTATATAATAACATCTTTTCATAATTATCTTTGATTTCTTTCTTGATATAGATGTTTCATTGTTCCTTCATCTTAATCTCATGTTCCTATCACAAAACGTCATCCTTCCTTGCGCAGTGATCCATACAAATATCCTTTTGTGTTAACTGCGTAGTGCCAAAGTCATTCCTCTACTGGTTTTGCTTACACTACATGCGCCTGACTGCTTCATCTGTCCACTTACAGTGTTGTCACAAGGCCTTGTTGCGTTTATTGTTGTCGCATCCTTTTCCAAGACAACCAAAGATATGACATGTTTTTCATTTATCGGCCAACTTGGCATAAAAGTGGACATGAAACTCAGGTCGTGTGGCAACAAAGACGTGTCACTTTCGTACTCAAACCTTTTGGTAAACATTATCCATTGTAGGATGCAATGAGTTAAATTTCCGCCATTTTTGTACTGTTTCCAAAAATTCATTAACTCCGGCATTTAGTTTTGGAAACTCTACCACCTTCATCGACTTGTGCGACATTGAATGCATATCTAATCAAATTAATTTCATGCACACGAACGTCTTCCTTTCAACTCTATAATATTTATGGGAACAATTCTTGTTTCACTGCCTCTTGCATTCCTACTCTTTCGTGTCACATTGCTATCTGATCCTTCTTCTTCCTTCCAATGGATGCTTTTCAGAGAATGAACACATCCCTTGAGAATGTGCACCTTGCTGTCCAGACTCAGTAGTTTGAGTTTTTTCGCTTGAGAGTTGGCATAGAGTCCCGGCAAAGACAAATGGAGGAAAAGCAATTTCTTAATGAATACTCTCATTCACAAGTGAATCACCATCATTCTGAGCAACTGATTCTTTTGACCCATCGAACGGATAATCTGGAACGTCAACAACAACAAATCTTGAATGAGTTGTCTCGTCTTCAGCATCAACATGCTGAACCATCGTTGTCTGCAACCCTACAAATTCTTCCTCTGCGCTCTTCTTCTAAATGTATTGCATTGGTACAGGTGGATTTGGAGCTTCGTCTTACAAACCAGCCATACATGTAGCTTGACCTCAAACCGCAGTTGTAGAATGCTTCAACAACTCTTCAATTTTTCCACATTTGTTGTCTTCTTGTATACACCATTTTTGGCCTCAGCATGGAGTCTCGACTCATGCATTTTGTAATCATACCCAATTTTGAATATAATGAGAAGGCTCCATTATGTATAGTCTTACATCTTTAAGCAATGTTTGTTTCTTCATGAAAATATTTTCTTCTTGTGTTTGTACTACTGAAGTCAAACTGATACTCTATGTTTTGTAACATATTATCTGTAGTGTAAATATTTAACTTCTTAATGTATGCAATTGAATTTTCCCTCTTTTGTGACATCACATACCATGTGCGAACATAATGAATACTTGCAACAATCATCTTAACCACAAATACATTATATCCACCAACCTAACTAACATCCCCTTAAATTCATTAAAATGCATCGTGTTGAATTCAGGGGTTTCTCATAGTCGTTATAGAACTAGCTTGAGAGGCAAAAATTGCTTGTTGCGCCTGGATTGTCTGCATCTTCAGCATACTTCTCGGGAGATTTCCTTACCCTAGCCTTGTTGTGTGCACTTCTGTTTTGATTTTTCTTCAGAGATTTTCCACTGAAGACTCTTTGAATGTGATATCCTTTGCGCAACAATTCTTCATCCTGATAGTCCACTAACTTTCGATAGTACATGGATTTGTGTCCAAAAACGTCACATGCAAAGCATCTCACAGTTTGACAGATATGACCAAAGTGACTACATATTGCGCACCTCACCCTATTGATCCTTCTTTGGTTAGGAAATTGAAAAGATCTAAAGTTGAAGGAATGATCATACCTGAAGGACTTAACCTGATTTCGACAATATTCTGTGTCGCAGATCTTCTTTGGTATCTTTATATAACCAAGACTTGTTTTCTCTTCTGGTGGTATCTGATCCTTCAGAGTTCTATTCAGTATTGATGTGCTTTCTTTTAACTTGTTTTGCACTTCATCTTCATATTCCGCCTTGTCACTTTCTGAATGTGCTCAGATAGGATTGCTGCTTGCAATACAAACTTGTTTCTTTCCCTTTATTTCAATTAGATTGTCTTCTAAGAGAGATATCTATCTGTCCTTTTCTTCAAGTTGACTCGTCAAGATCTTTATTTTCCTCGCTAATTATTCCAGAGAATATTTCAATGCAAATCTCTCTTTGTCAAGTAATTCCACCTTGTCTTGTGCGCAAATCAGTTGAATTTCATAGCTGAATACCTTTTCACGAATTTATGCAACAACAAAATCCTCACATGGTCTATCTTGTTCTTCATACTTTGACAGTTGTTCCTGCAAGAGTTTATTCTTCTTCTTTGAATCCTTCAAATCGTCTAAGGTGCTAATCAATTCACCTTCCTAGTCAATATCTGCAGTATCTTCATCATCATCAGATTGACTATCATTCTTGACCTCTGCTACATGCTTAGGAGTTGTAATTTTCTTAGGAGATGTTTTAAACGGTCCATTGAAGAAGTATTTGTCTAGTGACTCTGGATTTCTTTGTGCAACAAGAGTGTTCTTCGAACTATTCTTCTTCCATTCATCTTCGCTTTCTTCTACTACATGAGCCATGCAGAGTAATTCTTTAGGTTCTTCGTTGCAGTCACTTCCTTCAGACGCATTGCTTCCTTCCTTGGTATACAATCTCTTCCTCTGTTTTGGAATTCTTCTTTTATTTTCAGGTCGGTGTTGTGAGCGTGTAGTTTTCTGATCATATGACCTAGGTTCCTCATCACTATCCATGTCTCAATTTTTCTTGAAGAGACACTTTGAGGCATAGTGGCCTACTCCTCCACATCTAAATCATTTGAAGGGAAACTTGTTTATATACTTACCTCATCCTCTTTTCATCTTCTTGACAAAGTTTGATTCTTCATCCTCTGATTCATCACAACAGTCTTTGTCATGATCATGCTTATCCTTTCTCGTTGATTTAAAAGAGGATTCCTTTTTGAGAGGAGGCTATTTCTCAGTTCTCATCTCATATGCAATGAGAATCCCATGAAGCTCATCCTTCGTCAGGTCTTCAAGATTGGCTCGATCTTCTAACATAGACACCTTTGCATTGAATCTTTAAGGCAAAGTCCTCAATATCTTTTGCACCACTGATTCTTCATCTAGTGCGACCTCGAGACTCTTGATAGAATTAACTATCTCATCTACTCTTAAGAAGTAAGATGTAATATTCTCTTCATCTTTCATCCTCAGTGATTCAAATTGCCTAGAGTAGTTTTGCAATTTTGCTTTCTTTACCTTATCTTCACCTTCGTAGATACCTCTAAGTTTGTCCCAAACTTCCTTAGTCGATACATAGTGCATAACCTTGACGAATTCATCATGTTTCAAGCCACATAGAAGAGCATTTCTGGATTTTGCATTGCTTTCATAGATTCTCCTTTGTGCTGGATTAATTGGCACAATTATTGGGACATCATAACCATCGACAATATATTTCCAAAAATCTACTCCCAATGATTGCAGATAAAATTCCATACGAACCTTCCAAAAAGTATAATTGGTGTCGTCAAACCTTGGTGCCATGTTGGTGGAAAGGCCTTCTTGCTTATCCATTTATGTGCAATGATCTATCTTCCAGATGTTAATCTATTATTGAAGACATCCGCTCTGATACCAATTGTTGGAATCGATTTAATACTGAGAGTGGGGAGTGAAGTAGTATTAATGCAGTTATCAACAATTTTTACCTTCTTAAACAGATTAGCCTTTCCTTAATTTGTATCTTATGTTATGTATCAATAATTAAAATATTCATCCATTCATGCACCAACACAAAGAACACAAAACACGGGAATTTTGACGTGGAAACCCAACTGGGAGAAAACCACAGAATGCTTCTTTATAATGAGAAAGAATACATTCAAGGAAGCACCAACTTCCCATGTTTACTAGCACCGAATGGAAGGAGGCAACGACCCCTTGGTTTTACAGAATTCTACCTGAAGGAAGCTACAACTCCCTGTATTCATCCAGCACCAACTGGAAGGAGGCACCAACCACCTGTCTCCTTGTTTTTTTACAGGAACTAACCTGAAGAAAGATCCAACTCCCTGTATCCTTTCCCTATCCAGCCGCCCTGATTTCCAAAGTATAATTCTGTCTAACTGAACTTCAATTCCACGCACTCGTCTGATCTTCTGAAAAATGTTTTGTTGTGCGCTACCTTCGTATGCAGTAGATTCTCTATCACTGAGTTGCATACATCACTTGACTTCTCATTCCTCTCTAATCACACTTCTATTGATGTCTTACTTCATGTAATGTGTGCTCATTGATACTGCATTCTGTGTTGAGGTATGCTATGTCGTTCTGCTACAACGCTACTGCTTTTACCAACTAATACTATGCTTTCAATTGATAGTTTATTATTCTGAAATAATGCACTAGTAACATATGGAACTGCGCACTTACTAATGGGTCCGTTATGTATAAGTGCCACAATATTTTAGACAATCTGTGACAACCTATACATCAAATTATTCGTTTGTTCGGTTTAACACACGTGTCTCATATCATCTGCATCCTGACACGCTTACTGGATCCCGTCGCTATTCTTTTGTGGCGCAACAGATGATCATCTCAACTTCGCACACTTTCACTTCTACTCATATGCATGCGCTGGACATCTGCGCATTATCTGAAATACTTCGGTTTTGTTTCTGCACTTACGTCTTTCAACACTTGTGACTACTAGAATTCTCTATGTAATGCTATCCTTCAAAACATCATGCACCTGCGCATACTTAAATATTTCTTCCTTTCAGTACTTGTGCATCAATCACAAATCTACAACATCATATTGTGCATTATCAAAACTGCATTCTGCTGCATGTGTGCTTCTCGGCTCCTTGATTAGTTCATTATGTTCTGTCCTCGAGCCCTTTGATGCCCCGAATATCAAACTTCAACAAAACCTTGAAGATATTATGCTCTCTCCACCAATATTACCTCAAATATCCAAATTGAAACTCAATTTTTACAAGTCCTTCACGGATTGTATGTCCACAAGTTGGTCGTGGCATCCCTTCTTCCAAACCTCACGGATTGTGCATTTTCCACATGCCATCTTCTGCGCTATTAATGTGTCATCCTTTGTGTGTCTTGCGCCTTCATGGTCCACAACTTAGTGGGACTTTACACCTTGGTGGTGTACTCCTTGCGTTCTTGATGTACCATCATTTGAGATATGTGCACATCCTTGTTTTTCAACTTGGTGTATCATCAACCTTTGTTGTACCGTCCCTTATGGGTAATGCGTCCTTGATGTGTTGCTTCTTTTTGGAATATGTGCATACTTCAACTTCTACTTGGTGGGACTTTGACCCTTATTGCTTCATCACTTGTGAGTAATGCACACTTGATGCATTGGCACTTTGTGGATTATGCACCTACTCCATCTTCTACTTGGTGGAACTTTGACCTTTGGCTTGTCATCACTTGTTGTACTATTGGCTATGGAATTTTCTCATAGACTTACTTCAACCGTTGTACCCTTTTAGGATCTTGTGCGCATTCCACTAACTGGAAGCATCCTCCGATTCGATAAATTTATGCGCTTTCAGATCTGTCCAACCATTTGTTGTTTCTTACTATTTGCGCACTTCCGAGCTTTAACCAAGCAATGTTGGCACATACCAGAGACTTCTTTCACCATGCTTGCACTTGTGTTAGTTTCTCAACCAACTCCTTGGCTGCTTGTGCACAAGTACCTTGGGTCCAACCAGTCTTTTGACTGTTACCATGAAGGTGTATGACTTGGTGGACTTGTCTTCTGCGCAGGTATAAAATTTAGTAGGATACATTACTTGTGTTCTTCTTTGAACTGAATCTGCATGGTGTATTCTTGGGCACACACCTTCAGCCTCGATGCACCTTCTAGATATACTTCTTCACACTGGCATCCATGTCCTTCACCATCTTGTGCATATACTTCTTCAAAGTGGTTTCTATATACTTATTCACACTACTGTAGAAATGTTGTATCCACTTTGACATCAGTTGATATCAATGAATCACACTGAATCAGTTGACATCCTCTTTGACATTAGTTTACATCAATGACAACCAAAGTTCAACAAAGGGGACAAAATATATTTACTCTCAAATTTGTTAGATTTTTATGCTTTATTTTTTATTGATTGTAACGAATTGGGGAACATTCCAATGAGCCATGTTTAAATAATTAACATTTATTCCAATGAACGATGTTTAAATAATTAACGTTTCTTCCCATAATCATCAATACATAAAGTTTTTTTTGTCATAGTAAACTTGAAATTTTATAGTCAAAGAATGTTGGACATGTCATGTACTCTTCATAGGTTCTCAAATATAAGGGAGTCCAAGGGGTGATCACCCCAACAACTAGGGGGTGTGTAGGAGGCCAGTGGACCCCCCTTCCAAGGGTTTAGGTATAGGGACCTTAAAAGAAAGCTTTGGGTCTATTTTGTGGTTTTGGGCCCATTGTAAACTAAATTCGATTAAGGAATTACGATTGTAATATAATGTGGGTTAACAGACTAGGGTTTTGGATGCTATAATATTGTATTGTAATAGTGAATATAATACAATGAGATAGAGATATGAGTAACTCTCAATTAGGTCAGTTTTCCTAGTTAAGGGTTTCCAAGGTAAATATGTGTTTATTGTGTGTATGTGATTGCTAATTCTTGTGTTTTAGATTCCATTTGTATTTCTTTTCTTACATAGATTTATCAAAGTCTTCATTTGGCATCAGAGAAAGGTTATCAACTTCAAGGGGATGCCTTTATTGATAGGTTTTAGCTCATTCGATGAACAATAAGGGTATCTTGGATCTATGATAAACCTATGTTTGAGTGGGAGCTTTGCGCGGTGAATCTTGTGAAGAGAAAATGGCAAGCAATTATTGTAGAATTGAGTTATGGAAGCTCAAGATGAAATATATTCGTGTAGATAGAGAATAGTGGGTTGATGTGGATCTAGGTATAAAACCTACTGATATGTCAAAAGAACATTGGGGAAACTATATAAAAAGTGAAAATAATTATTCAACTTTGACTCTCAAACTTGGTGTTGTTGAACGTCTCTAGAGAAGACAATGCAAATAAGTTGTGGAATAAGTTGGGGAATTAGTATCAATCGAAGTATGTGGTAAACACTTTATTTCTTCAAAATAAGTTGTATCATCTTAGGATGGAGGAAGAAAACTCTATGACAAATCATCTAAATACCTTTAATACTATGGAAAGTCAACTTGTCTCCGTTGATGTAAAGAGAAAGGAACAAGATAAATGTATTACCTTGTTATGTTATTTACCATACTCTTGGGATAATCTAGTTGTAACAATTGGTAGCACCACTCAAACCACATTAAAATTTGAGTATGTAGTTGCATTCTTGTTATCATAGGAAATGAGGAGAAAATCCATGGCAGATGTGACCAAGGATGACTTATCTATGAGAGATCATCCCCATGAGAGGAAAAATAAGTCTTCAAGGGGTAGATATAAATCTATAGGTATATCTAAATTTATAGGTAGATCTAAATCTCTAGGACAACCTATAGGGAAATGTTGGAAATGTGGTAAAGTTGGTCATTATAAGAAAGATTGCAGATCTAAGAATGTTGATAAAGGTAAGGAATTTGATGATTCCCCTTCCACAGAAATGAAAACCTCCACGAAAGGAGGTGATGTTTACCTAACATCTATAGGTATACATGTAGATCATGGTGTATGGTTGATCGAATTGGGTGATTCATTCCATACGACTACTCACAAAGAGTGGTTTTGTGAGTATGAAAAATATGATGGAGGTGATGTTTTTTTGAGAGATTACTCGACAACTAAGATCATACGACGTGGAAGAGTCAAGTTGATGCTCACATATGGAAGGACCATAGGGTTTTGCACATTATAGATCTAGCAAGAAACCTGATATATGTACGATGGGTGATGTAGGTGTGCATATTGTATTTAAAAAGGAAACATGCAAGATGGTTTGAGGAGAAATGGTATTGATGAAGGAAATTTGGATAGGAACTCTGTACAATCTATTAGGAATAACTTTTTATGATGGGTGTAAGAGTTCTATTTTTCTCGAGGATATCAATGTAGATGGTATGAGCCATATTGTCCCTAGATAAAATACAATGGTATGGCATCAAATATAGGGACATTTAGGAGAAAAGAGCCTTCGAGGTTTACCTGGTAAATGTATGGTTGAAGGTACGTCCAATTTCTCATTTGATTTCAACTTTTGTAAGCATTCTTCATATGGTAAACAAAATCAAGTGTGTAATACCCTATTTTGATCCCTTAGGGTTTATTGGCCCTAATGTAAATATTGTGTAAATGCAAGGTGTGTTGCCCTAGTGTGGAGCTCAAAGCCAAGGCCCCACTAGTGGATGTTAGTTTATTTGCATAGGCAAGTATTGGACAGTTCTGATAATCCATGTGTTGTTAAGCCATGAGATGTTGTAAATTATGTAATTATTTATTATTGCAATAAAAATACACAATAAGTTGGATAAGGAGGAAACCAAAGAGAAGGGGCCATGTGTATCCACTAGGAAGAGGTGAGGGGGTTGTGGATTGGAACCCATGCTGCCACATGTCGATTTGTGAACCCATTTTATCTCCATGCTGACATTTAATGTTGTTGTAAGAGAGTGGTTGAGAAGCCCTATTCATGAGGCTGATTGAGTATGGAGCATGCCTGCGAATCCATAGGGAAGAGTATGGCCTGTGTTACTTGTCCCTTAAGCCACTCTACACCTGGAAATTCATAGACCCTGATGACTATCGATGGTTGACCAAGAAACCCTATTCATTCATTCATCATGCATCACGGAACCAAGCCGAGGAGGCTGAGAGAAAGAAAAACATAATTTTGTGTGAGCAGAAATCAACAGACTCGAGAACGCACAGAACCCTACATAGGAAGTGAAGCCGGTTAGGAAAAACCATAGACCAGACGCTATGATGAATTATACAGAATCGGAATCTCAGTGAACCCATGAGAACACTTGAATCCATTTGCAAAGAACCGAGTTGCGGGACCAAGCTTAGGCAACAACCCTGAAAAGATCCCAGCTTGATTGACATAGTATAAGGTCAACTTACGGTTGGATCTGCTTGATAAACCTAGTGAAGGTTGAGATCTCATGAAAACAACAGTTGGACCTTTCTATGCCCACCGTGAATAGAATTGGAGGGAAGGGGCCTTGAGGGACTGTGCAGCAGAGAAGGGGGCCTTCCTTGTGGTGGGTGTGGTAGGTAATGTGGGTGCCATGAATGCTTAGTGTCTTGAGATGCCTGCAGCTCTATGGATGAGCTCACTAGCTAGCAATATCCTCCCTATGCCCTTGTATGATTGATAAACCCAACTGTAGGTTGGCTTAGCATTGGGGTGAAACCTTGACTATGGGAGAGCCTATTAGCCCTCCTTAGTGGATACACATCCCAGCTCGGGGGTGGTCTCTCAGTTGAAAGAGTATAAGCAAGATAGAGACCTAAGGTTGGGTGAAACGTTTCTCTCACTTATCCAGTTGCTTGGACAACTTGATTCCAAAGATACGTGCTTCTGGTGGTGTCAAATGATGATATTCCATGCGTTATGTTATGATTACTATGTTCAAGTTATGAAAATGAATGTTTGAATGAAATTGATCAATAGGGAGCTATGTATAAGCTTGAGTATGAGGTTGAGTTATTATTGAATTTTTCATCAATTGCATAAGTTTAATGCATTGTTGACCTTGTAGGTTATAGATGCACTGTCTATTTTAGTTTCATTACATGTGTTTTTGCTATGTATTGCATTCCCTTTAAGATGGACCGCTTGACCTAACCTGGAGATGGGGAAGGAGTTAGAAACCCTGAAGTGTCTTCAAGACCCCTCTATGGGTCAAAGGAAAAGGAAGAATCCATGGAAGGAGGCTAGCAGGGTACTTTAAAGAAGGTTGAAGGCATATTGAAGGAATTTAGGTAATACTTCAGTTGGAAATATGACAATGTTAGGGACCTCAGTTGTGTCAATAGATCGCATCAGTGGATAGATATCTCCAAGAGATTTCCAACGATACCAGACTTTCCCTATTTTGTTCAGGGATGATGGATTTATAATCCTAGGAAGTTTGTTATTGCAGGAGGTGTGGTTCCGCAGTTCTGCATCAGCAATGTGGATTGCAGATTGCGGAGGCCACAGACTAGCCTTCGATTCGCGTGGATAGGATTCTGCCTTTCCTCATCCGCAATGCAGATTGCGGATTGCGGAAGTCGGAAGGGATATTTCCACTGGATTGGCATGTTGGACTTTCGCCTTTCCACACCCGCAATGAGGAGTGCAGATTGCGGAAAGGCGAAAGTCCAACATGCCAATCCAGTGGAAATATCCCTTCCGACTTCCGCAATCCGAAATGCGGATTGCAGAAGTCGAAAGGAGAAATTTTCCCTGGATGTGAAATAAGTTTCCCAAATTCTGAGTTCTACATGTGGAATGTGAATTGCGGAAGTCAGAAGGGGAAATTTTCTGGAACGTAGATTTGAATTTCCGCATTTTCAAATCCCGCAATGCGGATTGCGGAATGCAGAAGGGTGTTTTTCCAGAGTCATGGATTGGGAGTCTACATTTCCGAATCTCTCAATGTGGATTGCATATTGCGGAATGCGGAAGGGTGTTTTTTCGGAGTCATGGATAGGGAGTCCGCATTTCTGAATCCTGCAATGTGGATTGTGTATTGCAGAATGCATAAGGGTGTTTTTCCAAAGTCATGGATTGGGCGTCCGCGTTTTCGAATCCCATAATGTGGATTGCGGATTGCAGAAGGGATTTTTTCTAGAGTCATGGATTGGGAGTCCGCATTTCCAAATCCCGCAATGCAGAAGGGTGTTTTTCTGGATTCATTGATTGGGTGTCCGCATTTCCAAATCCCGCAATGTGGATTGCGGATCGATGGCCATTGCGGCTGTGTGTAAAAATGGAGGGATTGAAAAAAAAATGTACTAGGTTGTCCCCCATCACCTCTGAAGGTCATTGATAGGTTTGGGGACGTGACAGGAGTGGTATCAGAGCTCAAGTTACAGCACTGGGGATGCTTGGGCCGAACCGTGAATGGATTTGCACGCAGAGAAGCGCCTAGGGCATGCTTTCAACAAAAATTTCTTACTGTTATTTCCAATGAATGATTTCCAAATTGCATGGATGTTTTATGTTTCTATGCATACTTATGATGTCTAATAAACGATTACATCATGCACAATGATTGCAGTGGTTAGTGGTTGAATTGTACAGCAGGGGCAGCGTATAGGGAAAGCCGTGAATCGTGCAGCAAGGCAGCATACAAGAAAGCAAGAAATGGTGACCATAAACGATGCCCAAGACCGTTATGAGCATGAGGAAGATGTGCTGGGTGAGAATGTGCAGGAAACACACACTGAAACGAAATCTAATGGAAGAAGGGAGCAAATAAATCCCCAGAACTTGGTTGAAACAATGGTGAGCTTCAATGAGAAAATGATGAAGGCACAGGAAGAGCAGCACCAGCTCAATGCTTCCATCTTGCAGAGCCTCACTGACATGCATCAAAGGATGAACCTTGGGTCTAACCCAAGTAATGTGGGAAGAGAAGAAAATGATGCAGGTAGTCATTCTAGAGGTCATTCTAGGGAGAGGACTCTAAGCCCTAGAAGGGGTTCTGTGAGCAGAAAACACATAACACACTCCTCAAGGTCACTTTCCAGTAGGTCAGGTGACTCCAGGGATTCCCAAAGAATCCCAAGGAATATTTCCAAAAGGTTTGAAGGAATGGCACCATTTGAAGGTAGCTCAGGATAGGAAGAAGAGTTATGCAGATCTGAAAAGAGTGCATAAGGAATTTCATATTGGGGATCATGTTTACTTGAGAGTGAGACCCAGTAAAATTTCCATGAAGTTGGGAAGTTGTGCCAAGTTGGCACCCAGATATTGAGGGTTGTTTGAAGTCCTTGATAAGATAATACCATTTGCATATAGAATTGCATTGCCTGCTAACATGAGAGCTCATAATGTTTTCCATGTATCTTTGCTTAAGAAGTATGTACATGATCCTAATTACATAATTGGTTGGCATGTGATACAGGTGGAACCCGAGGGAGAGTTCCAAGTGGATCCTATGCACATTCATGATAGGAAGGTCCCTTTGCACCGAAATAGAGCCATCGAACAAGTTAAGGTGAAATGGAATCACCTTAGTCCCGAAGAGGCTACAGGGAGCTGTAGGATGCCATGAGAGAGGCATTCCCATTTTTTGTTCAATTTTGAGAACACTGAAGACAATGTTTTTCTAAGGGGGGGATTTGTAATACCCTATTTTGACCCCTTAGAGTTTGTTGGCCTTAATGTAAATATTGTGTAAATGCAAGGAGTGTTTACCTAGTGTGGAGCTCAAATCCAAGGCCCCACTAGTGGATGTTAGGTTTATTTGCATAGGAAAGTATTGGAGTGTTTTGATAATCCATGTGTTGTTAAGCCATGAGATGTTGTAAATGATGTAATTATTTATTATTGCAATAAAATACCCAAGAAGCTGGCTAAGGAGGAAACCAAAGAGAAGAGGCCATGTGTATCCACTAGGGAGAGGTGAGGGTGTTTTGGATTGGAACCCATGCTGCCACATGTCGATTTGTGAACCCATTTGATTTCCATGCTGACATTTAATGTTGTTGTAAGAGAGTGGTTGAGAAGCTATGTTCATGAGGCCGATTGAGTATGGAGCATGCTTGCGAATCTGTAGGGCAAAGTATGGCATGTGTTACTTTTCCCTTAATCCACTCTACACTTGGAAATTCGTAGACCTTAATGACTATCGATGGTTGACCAAGAAACCCCATTCATCCATTCATTCATTCATCACGCGTCACAGAACCAAGCCGGGGAGGCAGAGAGAAAGAAAATCACGATTCTATGTGAGCCGAGAACGCACATAGCCCTGCATAGGAAGTGAAGCCGATTGGGAAAAACCATAGACCAGACCCTGTGATGAATTATAGAACATGAGAAGATCATTGAAACCATGAGAACACTTGAATCCATTTGCAAAGAACCGAGTTGCGGGACCAAGCTTAGGCCGCAACCCTGAAAAGAACCCATCTTGATTGAAATAGTAGAAGGTCAAATTAGGGTTGGATTTGCTTGATAAACCTAGTGAAGGATGAGATCTCATGAAAACAGCAGTCGGACCTTTCTATGACTACCTTGAATAGCACTGGAGGGAAGGGGCCCTAAGGGACTGTGCAATAGAGAAGGGGGCCTTCCTTGTGTTGGGTGTTGTAGGTAGTGTGGGTTCCATGAATTCTAAGTGTCTTGAGATGCTTGCAGCTCTATGGATGAACTAACTTTCTTAGCAGTATCCTCCATGTTCCCTTGTATGCTTGATAAACCCAATTGTAGGTTGGCTTAGCATTGGGGTGAAACCTTGACTGTGGGAGAGCCTATTAGCCCTCCTTAGTGGATACACAACCCAAATCAAGGGTGGTCTCTCAGCTGAAATAGCATAGGCTGGACAGAGACCTAAGGTCGGGTGGAATGTTTCTCTCACTTATCCAGTTGCTTAAACAACTTGATTACAAAGATAAATGCTTTTGGTGGTGTCAAATGATGATATTTCATGTGTTATGTTATGCTTATTATGTTCAAGTTATGAAAATGAATCTTTGAATTAAATTGATCAATAGGGAGCTATGTATAAGCCTAAGTATGAGGCTGAGTTATTGTTGAATGTTTCATCAATTGCATAAGTTTAATGCACTGCTGAACTTGCAGGTTATAGATGCAATGTCTAGTTTAGTTTCACTACATGTGTTTTTGCTATGTATTGCATTCCCTTTAATATGGACTTCTTGACCTCACTTGGACATGGGGAAGGAGTTAGAAATCCATGTAGTGTCTTCAGGACCCCTCTGTGGGTCAAAGGAAAAGGATGAAGCCATGGCAGGAGGCTGGCAGGGTACTTTACAGAAGGTTGAAGGCATATTGAAGGAATTTAGGTAATACTTCAGTTGGAAATATGACAAGGTTAGGGACCTCAGCTGCGGCAAGATATCGCTTCAGTGGATAGAGCTCTCCAAGATATTTCCAACAATACCATACTTTCCCTATTTGGTTCAGGGATGATGGAGTTATAAGCTTGGGAAGTTTGTTGTTGCAAGAGGTGTGGTTCCGCAGTTCCACGTCCGCAATGCGGATTGCGGAGGCCAAGGACTAACCTTGGATTCGCGTGGATAGACTTCTGCCTTTCCGCATCCGCAATGTGGATTGCGGATTGAAAAAGTCGTAAGGGAGATTTCCACGAGATTGGCACGTTGGAATTCCGCCTTTTTTCACCCACAATGCGGATTGCGGATTGCGGAATTCGGAAGGCAAAATTTTCCCCGACTGCAAAATAAGGTTCCTGACTTCCGAGTTCCGCATGCAGAATGCGGATTGCGGAAGTCGGAAGGGGAAATTTTCTTGAATGTAGATTTGGATTTCCACATTTACGAATCCCGCAATGCGGATTACGGAATGCGGAAGGGTGTTTTTCCGAAGTCATGGATTGGGCGTCCGCGTTTTCGAATCCCACAATGTGGATTGCGGATTGCAAAATGCGGAATCGTTTTTTGCCGGAGTCATGGATTGTGCGTCCTTGTTTCTAAATACCACAATGCGGATTGCCGATTGTGGAATGTGGAAGGGTGTTTTTCCGGATTCATGGATTGGAAGTTCGCGTTTCCAAATCCCGCAATGTGGATTGTGGAATGCGCAAAGGTGTTTTTCCGGATTCATGGATTGGGAGTCCACGTTTCCGAATCCCGCAATGCGGATTGCAGATTGTGGATCGATGGCCATCGCGATTGTGTGTAAAAATGGAGGGATTGAAAAAAAATGTACTAGATTGTCCCCCATCATCTCTGAAGGTCACTAAGGGGTTTGGGGTCATGACAAAGTGAGATTCCCATCTGTTGCGACAAGAGAAAAAGGAATCTTGGAGTTAATATGCAATGATATGTTTGGACCTATTCTTGTTCCATCATTAGGTAAATCTATGTATTATGTTGCATTCATTTATGATTTCTCGAGAAACACATGGTTCTATTTACTCTGTAAAAAATCTAAGGTTTTCCGTTTATTTAAGTATTTTAAGGCTCTTGTAGAAAATCAACAAAGAAGAAAATAAAGGTGCTAATGATAAATAATGGTGGAGAGTTGTGTGGAAATGAGTTCAAGGAATTATGTAGGAAATGTGGAATAACAAGGCAAAAGACTACTCCATAGACTCCTTAACATAATGGAGTTGTATAAAGATTGAGCAAGACATTGATGGACAAGGAAAGATGTATGCTTAGTGGTGCAAGGTCATCATAGGAATTCTAGGTGGATGCGGTGGATACTACATGTTATTTGGTAATTTGATCACATATTTCAATACTAGTTGATAAAACTCCACATGAGGAACGGACTAGTAAAAAAAACATCTCTTAGACATATTATATTTTTTGGTTGTGATGCTTTTGTGCATGTTCAAAAGGAAACAGGAGCAAGCTAGATAATAAATTTGCAAAATGTATATTTCTTGGTTACGATATGCTATAAAAGGTTATAAAATTTGGAACCATGTAACTAAGAAGAATATTTAGAATTAGGATGTTGTATTTAGAGAGGTTAAATTTGTTTCTAAATAGGAAGTCAACCAAGGGAGGAAGAACCATAGATAATAGAGTTTGTTTTGGAGGGTGAAGAATATGACTCGACAGAAGAAGATAAACCAGAAGAGGAATAACATCAGACTCTAGTCTTAAGAAGATCAACTTGGGAAATAAGGAAAATAGAAAGGTATACTCCACTTAATTTTTGTTCTAGTTCTGATCTATCTATTACTCGTGATGACCCTAGAAATTTTTGGGAGGCAATAAATTTAGAGGATAGTAACTCTAGAAGAAGGCCATGGTTGAAGAAATGGATGCCTTAGATAAAAATGATACTTGGGATCTAATTGGGTTATTAGTTGGAAGTAAACCTATTCACAGCAAATGGATTTTTAAGAAGTTGAATGAAAAAGGAAAGGTAGAGAAGTAAAATCCCTCCTAGTTGCAAAGGACATTCTCAGTTGGAGGGAATTTCTTTTTTCACCTATTTCTAAATTAAATTCTATTAGATTTATTTTGTCAATTGCTACTTATTTTGATCTCGAAGTAGAGAAAATGGATGTGAAGACAAAAATTTTGCATGGTGATCTTGAAGGAGAAATCTACATGAAATAACCAAAAGGTTTTGCAAAGAAGGGAAATAAGAAGTTGGTTTGCAAGCTGAAGAAGTCCATGTATGGATTAAAACAACCACCAATAACGTGGTATCAAAAGTTTGACACTTATATATTTGGACTTGGTTTCTCAAGAAGAAAATATAATCACTATGTGTATTCCAAGAATGTCAGCGACCATTTTATTTATGTGGTCTTGTATGTTGATTGTATGTTCTTGATTGGAAACAACAAGGAAATTGATCAAGGATGTCAAATATTAGTTGTCTTCTAAGTTTGATATGAAAATAATTGGTGTTGTAAAAATTTTGGGCATGGAAATTAAAAGAGATCGAGTAAATAAGAAACTCTAGTTGAATCAAAGGAAATATATTAAGACGGTATTGTAGAAGTTTAATATGCAAGAATGTACATTGATACATGTCCCTATTCATGTAAGTGCAAATTTATTTGCATATTACATGTCCCATGTTCCTAATGCCAGTGTTTGTGGAAGTTTGATGTATGCTATGGTCTGTACTAGACCATACATTTCCCATGCAGTGGAATTTTGAGTAGGTATATGTCAAAACCAAGGAAGAAACATTAGCTAGTTGTAAAGAGGGTCTCTAGGTATTTGTGTGGCACTTCATATTATGTAATTTGCTACCAAGAAAGACCTAAACCTCATTGGTATATATATATATTTGTTGATGCAGTTTGGGTTAGAGATATTGACCGTAGAAGATACACACGTGGTTATGTATTTAACCTATTTGTGGTGCAGTCAATTAGATGAGCAAGATACGGATTTTGGTTGCATTGTCAACCATAGAAGTTGAGTACATGGCAACCACTCATGAAAGTAATAAATATATATGGTTGCAAATATTGTGTTCAGGTATTGGTTTTGTTCAAAAGGTAGTGAGAATAGGTTTTGACATCTCAAGTGTTATTTTTCTAGCAAAGAACCCTTGTTATCATTCCAAGGCAAAGCATATTTATGTGCAATACCATTTTGTTAGAGATGTGGTTGAATAGAACAAAGTAATGTTAGAGAAGGTTGATACCTTAAAGGTGTTCTAGATTCATTGAAAAAGTTTGTTAGTATTGAAAATTTCTCTTGTTGTAGAGAATCAATGGGCATTTTTTCCCCTAACAGTTGAATACACAAATGATTTCCTTTTGCCCCTTTCTTTCAAAGAATACAACAAGTGGTAGAATGTTGGACACGTGTTTTATTCTTTGTAGATTCCAGAAGCAAAAAGGGTGTAGGGAGGTGATCACCCCCCTGGATGGGGGGTCACAGGGAGACAACAAACCCCACGCTAGGTTTTGCGGGTAGAGCCTCTGAAAGAAAATTTTCAGCCCATTTTTGGTCAATTTTGTGATTTTTCAGCCCTTTGTAAAAAAATGTCGGCAAAGGAATTATGGTTGGAATCTAATATGGGTTAACAAATTAAGTTTTTGGATTCTATAATATTGTATTATAAATGATGAAGATAATATAATGAAATAGAGAGAGGGGTAACTCTCAATGAGGTTAATTTTCCCAATTAAGGGTTTCCAAGGTAAATATTTGTGTATTGTGTGTGTATGCCATTATTAATTCTTGTGTTTTAGATTCAATTGATATTTATTTTCTTGCACAGACTTATCAAAATTTCAAATAAAATTTATAATGTCAATTCATCTACTTATTGTTGAAAAATAATTAAATATAAAAGAACATAATTTATATAATTTTTTTTACAATTCATTTGATTTGACATCATAAATTTAAATTAAAAAAAAACATAACGAATTCATAAGCATGTTAAAAATGACAAAAAGTACATACCTTATCATCATCACTCCTATTTCATTATTGTAAATTAAAAAATGCCAGACATATCATAGATAATCAAGGAATGGAGTCTTGTCGTTTACTTTGTTGGCTTTATTTATTTGAGTGCATATCATGAGCACTGTATCAAGTGATATAGGTGGTTTTAAAAACAAAGCAGTTACCTTCTATACGTATGCCTTAGTTCACATCTCTTAAAAGTAATTTTGCAACTTGAATAGTACGCTCACGTCAACTATCTAAAAATTGATATAAAGAGCAATGCGATATGTCTCATATTTTATAGTTGCATGGTTTCCAAGAGGATTATGCTCCTTTATTAAAAGGAATTAACAAATCATTAGGAAGATATGATTGCAAATTATCCACAAATGATCTTAGTTAGGTTAGAACATTATACATCCCATGATCTTAATTTAAGTATGTCTTCAATGCATCTAATTACTTCCACCATTTTGTTGGAAGTGTTTCCAAATAAATATGAATATCTAAAATATTCATCAATCACTTGCCATTTTAGACGTTTGAGATTCATCTTTCTTATATTTTTTTAAGGCTGGTTAAATCTTTGAAATCACTATTTCCAATGTTTCCTTCTAATTGTTTGAAATTCATCCCTTATTCCAGGTAGAAAAACACAACATACATATTTGGGAATTTGGTTTTTGTTATGCATAAAAAAAAAACCTTAGATGGCATCTTGTTTTTCCTTGAATATCAAAATACCAAAACTTTGGAAGTATGATGTACAAGTTTGGCACAGTTCTTCAATTCGATCCCACTTGCTTGCCATCTTAGACGTTTGATATTCACCTCTCTTATGGTGTTCTTGGTCTGTTGGATCTTTGGAATCACTATTTTCAATGTCCTCCTCTAATTGTTTTAAATTCACTCTCCTCATTCCATGTAGAAAAACACAACATACATCTTTGGGAATTTGGTCTTTGTTATGCATAAAAAAATTCTTAGATGGCGTCTTCTTTTTCCTTGAATATCAAAATCCTAAAAATTTAGAAATATGATGTACAAGATTGTCACAGTTCTTCAAACCTATTTTCTCAAACTATATAACTTAAATTTTCATTGTTATGGTTATTCCATAAACTTGGGATCCATTAGTTATGACCTAAACAATTTATACTCAATTGTACATGAAACTACTCTTGTATGACCCAAGTGGGGCATACATGGGGTTAAATGTATATGATATGACCCTAAAGAGGGAATGTACAGGGTTTAATATATATGATATGACCCCAAAGGGGGCACATATGGGGTTAGATGTATATGTAATGATGTAAATGTATATGTAATAGGGTCGGCCTAATGAAGGGCCCACATGTGCAATGAGTGAATAAGTATATATAAAGCTCATGTAGTCATTGTTGAGGAACATGTGAATGTGATGTATTAATGTATTGGGGTGTTTGTAGAAGGTTATCCTAGTCTTTATGGAGTTATTGGGTAACTCATCTCTCTTATCTATCTTGGAGTGGTGCTCCACATTTACATTTATGTAAATGGTGTGTACTGTGATTTATTATGCTATTCTAAGGCTTTGGTTCATAACTTTTGGTCTCAAAGCATATGGTCCTTGTCTTGGGCTCTTTCAAAACGAGTCATCTAGTAATTTTAGCTATAATTTTTTTCTAGGAAGTTTCAAATAGAAAAAATTTCAAGGACCTAAGAAAACATAGCAAATTATCTATGGTAAAAACATTAATTTTTTATTCATTGTAATTTAGTGTTTCAAAGAGTCCAAAAACTAGTTTCAAATAAGTGTTTCGAGTAAAAACTATCATATCTAAGGCTTTTGAGTTCATTGAGTGCCACCTATCACATAAGAAATAAGACAAGCCATAGTAATTATGGTAAAAAAATCAGAACCAAAATAGAAAAATTGGAGACATTTCAGTCTGTACAAGTTCACTCTTTTGAAAGGAATAAAATCGGTAATTTTGGGGAAAGTTACCATATCTTTCTCACATGTAAAGTCCTTAACTACGAATCTTTGAGGGCCAAACTTTTTGAAGGAGGATACTATGTTATGACCCAAGTGGGGCATATATGGGGTTAATTTATATGATATTACCCCAAAGAGGGCATATATGTGGTTAAATGTATATGTAATGAAGTAAATGCATATGTAAAAGGTCATCCTAATGAAGGGCCCACATGTGAAATGCGTGAACAGGTATATATAGAGGTCATGTAGTCACTGTTGAGGAACATATTAATGGGATGTATGAATGTATCGACGTATCTAGAGAAGGTTCTCATATTATGTAAGGATTTATTGTGTAACTCATCTCTCTTATATATCTTGGAATGGTGTGTTTGACGGACAATCTACCAAGAGCAGACTCAAGGCCTGATCACCCTAGCTCAATGCGAGTCTAGAACAAATAGAGATAGAACATAAATAACTCTCCTAGATCTAATTAGAGATCAAGGAACTAGATACGTTACCTTATAGATCGTTGATCCTTTTCTCCTTGAATGTTTCTCTAAGCTTGACGATCTTCAGATCCGAGCTGCAAAACCTGTCAAGATAACAAGAAAACAAAACAAGTAAAACGCATCTACACACTAATAGATCTAAGTAAGCAGTTAAGTAGGCAAACTACACAAGATATCATTAACACAATGAGATTTGGTGGAAAGCACTTATATTACTGTATTAAAAGGGAAATACATAGGGTGAAGAGATTACAACCACTTACTTAACGTAGCAATCCTTCTCCAATCAAGCCAAAGCCAAAGCCTCCCAAGGAAATGTGAGTCTCCCAATAGATGAGTAGGGACCTCTCCTAAGCTAATTTCACCAACGTATAGATACTATAGACTTCCTCCCTTTGGTATGGGAGTGAGCTTCACTTATATAGGGCTAAAGGGATAGGATAAGTTGAGATATGGTAGGAGAGAGATAGGGGATCTCACCCAAAGGCTAGGGATAGGGCTCCACATCACTCATCTTCGAGAAAGGGCTCAAAGATGCACTTTTATCCACTTAAATGACTTCGTTGCAGGCTGCATTAGGACAACCTGCGATGTCGCATGCTGCACAAGGGTGAACTGTGACGACCTTGAAAAGTAGGTCAATCAATCCCTCCAGTCATGGAAATCAGGTATGTTTACACTGAGTCTTAGGGTAGAAAGATTTATGTGTAATATAATGCCCCCCAAATCATGAAGTTGTTTGAAACTGGACAGGTGAAATGCTTTGACAGAGAGAATGGCAATGGACTTGTCCGACGAAGGATGTTGCTGTAGTACAACTTACTCTGAGTACACAGTATCAAATGACTCATGACATGGCTGCCGACCAATACAATGCAGATCCATGGTAGCAATGACCTACTGAACATAATCATGGCTACTAGACACAAGCGTAGATCCATGATGAGATGATAACACAGCCATGACCAATACAAAAGTGGATCCGTGTAATATGACTCAAAACAATCTCCATCACAACCTGGGTAAAACATGACTCCCCAGGGTCTTCAAGCCAAACACGCAATGATACGAATCTATCCATGTGATTACAAATGACTTGGCGTCGAACATGGTAGAAACCATTTGATTACCGGTCATTGATGTATACCGTTAACAAGTGCGAGGGAAATCACCATTGATTTCAATTATACCCAAGGTATCACAGTACATACCACTGAGCATGAATAAATGAGTTGAAGTCGAACACTCAACGGAATCTTTCAATCAAGAGTTAATGATGTAAACTCATGTTGAAAGCGAGGTAACCTGCCATTGAGGCATGACGGCCCAAGGTACTCAATTGGTTTCTAGATTCAATCCTCAGATGATGTTTTGAAGTCGACAAGGATGAATTCGTCGAAGGAGGGCCATGATGAATCCCCCATCATCGACACGAAACACGACAAAGGATGATTTGAAGTAGATCGGATGGTACAATAACATGCAAGACTGACTCAGAATAGACTGACATGATGGAAGGTGTACTGACTGTAGATAATGAGTGGTGAAAGTATTCTTGAACATGGGCATGGCATGACTTGGCAGTATTGACATGACGAGTACGACACCAACCCCTAATGCAACTAATGATGGAAGCGTTCTTTGAATGAATCAAAGGAGTGAAAAGACTTAGGAAGTAGGTACAACTCGAGGACAAACAGATGACCCAAGTATGGTATGCAAATGCAGATGAGTGCCATGTTCAAGAATGACTAGATACTACCACTGGTAAAGGTGTGTAACATAAGAGATTTCATTTTTCCCCATCATGACTGATGAGTGCCTCATGTGTTTTTTATGAGCTTGATGAGGGTAACCAGATGCTCGGTATAGCTCATCTCATAGATGAGTCCAATCCCAAATATTTTCTGAACCTGGGAAAGGAGGGGTTCGTCCCATAGTGGGCCCTTAAATGTTGAGTTTTAACGAGTCCATAGAAGGTAAACTCGGTCGTCATTTCATGTTTAGAGTCTGAAAAGAACTAACGAAGACTCCAACGTTCCTTTTTCGTAAAGTTAGCCTCATCGCCCGAAAAAGGGTAAAACAACGCGGGAGAGGACTCTTCCAGTCATGAACGGCTGGAGTATTCCTTTTTTGTAAACAGTGCCCCCTGGTCCGAAAAAGGGGTAAACTATCACCAGGGAGACGACCATTCAAATTCATTAACAAGCGTGAACACGATAAGTTTGCTTGGCAATATTTTCGTGTTTCGAGAGCCTGAAAAGAGCTTACAGATAGACTCCGGGGGGGTTACTTTTCCGTAGGAGTTTAACGAGCCCGGAAAAGTGATAAATCGTAACTCGGTAACTTATTCTCATGGTTTAAAGAGCACGAGAAAGAACAAAGATTTTTCTCATTATCATTAAATAATTGAAATCTAACTGATGAAAATAATAACAAAAACATTCAACGGGTTGTTCATACCTAAGATGATCGCTTCAATGTGAAAATGACGCAAATGGGACACTTAACATCTCTTGCATGCTTGAAAACTAGGTCAAATAGTCAACCAGGTATTCAAATGCAGTGAAAATGATCCAAACTATAGCGAATAACCCAAAGAGCATCTAAATTTGAAAGAGAATATTCCATTTTTGTTTATAAAATAGAAAAAATGACCAAATATAGTTACCATTGTTCATTTTCCAAATATGGGAGAAACAAGTGCCATTTGGACCAGAATTTCATTTGTTGATTGTCGGAGCCACGAGTGACCATTTCACAAGTTGTTTGGAGCAGGTAACCCTAAATCTCAGCCAACATATTTCTAGTGGTTTAGAATTTCAATTTTTGTTCAGTTTTTAGGTTTTTGAGTTGATTTGTGGGGAGTTCATGCGCCCTCGGGTCGTCACAGGTCTCCCTTATGGGAACTGCGATGAACTCGGGTCGTCTCAAATCCCATAAGGGTGTCCTGCGATGATGTCGCCCTGTCTGCAAGGACAGGGTGTGTCTGCAAGGACAGGTGTGTGACAGCGGAAACGCCCATGTACAACTCAAAGCCTATCCCAAAAGAAAAAGTTTGGATGGTTGGGGTGAAGTCGAATGATGTTTAAATGCTCCTTTTGACAGGTTTGTGGCTGCCGACATGGTTCTAGAGTGGCGTGAGCGAGAACATGAGGTGGATGATGTATAAGCAACGAATGACCCTTTATGTGTAGAGGAATTGAGGAACTGTGGGTTGATAAATTTATTCCAAGTCCAGGGCATGAGGGCCCAAGTGTTACTGCTGGAGCATATGATCCAGTGCTGGGATGCAGCTCAGTAGTATTTCGTGATCCGTGAGCATATACTGACCATAGATGTCGAGGACATCTACTTCTTGACTGGACTATCCCGAAGGGGGGACAATGTGGCTCTTACCGGACCACACGGGAGTGATCAGACAATAGATGATTTGATTGTCCAGCACTTTACTCCACATGCCCGTGCCTCTAGTGGGAATATTCCCATCAAAGAGGTGCGAGATCATCCATTGCATGTTGTACTATTCACCATCGTGAGGATAGCAAGGAGCCAAGGGGCTCATATGGCTACCAAGTCCCAGATGTTGTATGCAGAGGACTATATGTCTTTGAAGGTCTTCAACTGGTGTGAGGAACTCCTCACCAACCTCCGAGCTCAGCTGACCAAGTGTCGGTGTGGTGAGCTAAAGCAGTTCGGGTATGGATCGATAGTGATCTCATTCTTGTTGGAGAGGGTTCCCCTTTTACACCCGCAGGTGACTCTAGATGATAGGGATCCACATATGGTCCGATGGACAAAGGTGATGGCCTTCCATGGTGGAGGGGGTCCTATCATCGGGTATGGTCCTGGATTCTTCACCTGGCTGGAAAGCCAACTACTCATGATAGAGGACTACCCGTACAGTGGTACAGATTTCAAGGAGGACTCAGACCTAGTATTACCTGAGGGAGCAAAGTGGGGAGACATCGGTAAGAACAATGACCCTTGTACTTTTTATTTTGTGTATTTATAATTTTTTTGGGTAGTGCTGATGTGTAAACAACATGTGTGTGCAGATGTGGGTCCTTCGCGACCGGTGGGAGTCTCGCTTCTTGCGAGGAGAGGAGAGGCAGCACCAGTAGCCCCAAGCATGCATGATGCCAATGTGGATATGGATGACATCTTCAAGAACTTTACCAAGTTGACATTGGACGTCCCAGATCCAGCAGTACATGAGTTTCCGAGGCCCATGCAGAGGTACACAGTTGGTGTGACTATGCGATTCGGTACGCTACTCTACAAGGTAGCGAGGGCAGTTGATTGCTTCCACATCCAGCAGGCGAGGGCCGTGAGACCTAGGGGTGCATGGGCCAGGCATCAATCCCAATGATGTTATTATGTATGTGTTGAGAGCTATATGAGCCTCGGATTTTGTACTACTAAAAGCTGTCAGGCTTCAGATTTTGTATAGACTCACTGAAAGTCATCGTGCTTCAGATTTTTGTATCGGCACTACTTTATTGTGATATATATATACAGACATTTTGGCGGCTTTATACTTGTGTTCGATATGAGATATTGTTTATGTGTTTGCTTATGTGATGAATTATTTACATGTTGTGTCTACTTTATAGTTCATGAATATGCTCATGTGTGTGCAATGTACCAATCTAGGATGAAGTTGGCCATGGAGTCGGCAACTGTGTTAACGTCTCGTGGAATGTGCAGGTACTGAATGGACTCGAAGGACCTTTCCAGAAGATGGACTTGTCTGTAGAGACGGAGTAGGGTAGGGTCATGGATAGTGTAAACCCGGTTAAGATGGGAGACCACCAGTTGATAATCCAAATGGATGACAATGTGGTCCATACCCAAAGAAATAGCATCAGTTAGGGTTCTAATGACTGCTTGATATTCCGCAACATTGTTGGTTGCGAAACCTAGACACATCCCTCCTGAGCTGATAAGATTGCCGGTAGGTGAATAGAGCACCCAGACTGTCGAAGCAAGTTTGCGGGTATGCCAGCTGGCGCCGTCCGCGAATCCATAGCAAGTTTCCATCTGCACACACAGGAAGAACATGGTATAAGAAACAACATAAGACCTAAGCACGCAAAAATTAAAGCGTCACACCACACAAAACACATGCCATGTACAATATATACAAAGTACCTATGCGTGAAAGACTCAAGCATAGTACCTCTTCAGGTAGAGCCCGTTGCAGGGTTCACCCAAAGATATCCCATCGTAGTCTTATAGCTCGTAGGCTCCCTTCTCTAAAACATGTTTCACTATGTAGGGTCCATGCCACATGGACTCAAACTTTCCTGCCCCCATCTTATCATGTCTTTGGTCGTATGTAAGGACCAAATCACCCTCGCTATAAGCGCGAGGTTCTACCGACTTGTAATACTGCGCTTTGATGCATTTCTTATGAGCGTTGTTGGCAAGAGCGGCATCGCGGTGAGTCTCGTCGAGTTTAGCTAAGTAGAGGAAGCGTTCTTCCTCAGCAATAGTGTTAGGGAGAAGTTCAACTAAGAGTTTGAGGGACGGAATCTTGCACTCAATCGGTAGGACTGCCTCCAATCCATAAACTAATTGGAAGGGGGTAAATCTAGTGGCGGTCTTTACGGAAGTTCGATGAGCCCATAGTGCGGAGAAGAGCATATTATGCCAGTTGGACTTATGCGTACCCACCATGCGTTGGATCATGGTTTTCAAGACCTTGTTAATGGCCTCTACTTGTCCATTGGACTGTGGGTAGTACGGTGTTGAGTTTTCATGGCGAAAACCCAATATAGTGCTCAACTCGTCGACCATATGGTTCATGAAGTGAGAACCATGTTCAGTGACTATAGCTTGAGGAACTCCAAACCGTGCTATAACATGATTGAACATGAAGAGTGCATCGGTTTTGTCGTCGTCAGTGTATGTAGGCATAGCCTCAGCCCACTTTGTAAAGTAATCCACGGCTACTATGACGTAACCATGCCCCCCGGCCGATGTAGGCTTACAATGCATGAAGTCAATGCCCCATTTAGAGAAGGGGCCAACGACAATAACCCAGTGTAACGGGGTAGGGTGGGTGCACTTCTTAGTTTGGAAGTGTTGGCATGGAGGACATTTTTTCACGGTCTCAATACAATCTTTGAAGATGGATAGCCAAAAATATCCTGCATGAAGCATCTTCTGGGCTGTAGCCATCCCAGAGAGGTGAATGCCACACACCCCAGCATGACAGTCATTTAAAACGTGTTCAGCCTCTTCATGAGTGAGACAACATCGAAGAATAGAATCGATACCATGGCGGTACAAAGTGTCACTGATGATCAGATAATACTTTGCATGGTGGTGTATTTGACGGCGGTCATCCCGTGAGAGTTGAGGGATGAAACGCTGGGTATGAATATATAAAGTGATATCTCCATACCACGGATCAGACGTGCTGATGAGGAACAATGATTTGTCTGGAAGAGAATCATTGGGCTCAAAATCGACATCAACCCGGGGAAGATCATAGATCAGCTCAGCAAACACCAAAGACTTTTTAAACTTAGCTTTTTCAAAAAGGAGATCGAATTCCTGCAGTATCACGATCCATCATGAATACTTGCCCCCAAGCACCTGACGTGTCAGAATGTGGTACATGGGGTTTGAATCGGCAATGATGGTGGTGGTGCGAAGCAAGATATAATGTCGGAACTTCTAGACGGCAATGACTGCCGTGAGAGCGAGTTTCTTGACATGTGAATAATGAGTTTCGGTGTCAATGAGACCCTTGCTTGCGTAGTATATCACATGTTCCTAGGAATCGTTGTCTTCTTGAACCAAAACCATGGAGATCGTGGTAGTAGAAGCGGCAAGATACAGGATATAATCCTTGTAGTAATTAGGTGGCTGGAGCACAGGGGCATGCGTGATAGTGTGTTTTAGACTTTCAAAATATTGTTGAGCTTGGTTGTCCCAAATGAAAGGGACATTTTTCTTCATCAATCTCATGTAGCCCTACGTATTTTTGCGTAAAATTACAGATAAAACGCCTTAGATAAGTTGCCTTCCCTTGCAAACTTTGAAGTTTCGTAATGTCGGTAGGAGGTGGGAGAGCAACGGTGGCTTCCACCTTCATGGGATCAATGCGGATCCCATCTTTCGAGATTATGAAACCGAGGAGGTGTCCAAACTCAATGCAGAAAATGCACTTGCGATGGTTCAGGCGGATGTTATACCGCCTACATTTGAGGAATACCGTCGTCAGATGATCAACGTGGTGCTCAAGTTGCTGTGAATGGGCAAGTAGATCGTCCAAGTAGGGTTCCACGAAGTCCTTCACGTCGTGGAAGGCATACGACATGGCCCACTGGAATGTAGCACTAGCATTTTTAAGAACAAAAGGGAGATTGCGATAAGAAAACGTTCCCCAAGGACAAATGAAAGTTGGCTTGTGTTGATTAGCTGAGTGGATCTCAATTTGGTCATAGCCGGAAAAGCCATCCATAAAAGAGAAAATGATGCTTCCAGCACAGTTGTCAATTATCTGGTCGATAAAAGGAGTCGGGTAATTGTCCTTAGGACAAGCCTTGTTGAGATCCCAATAATCGACGCAGACATGAATGGTACCCTGTTTTTTAGCAACAGGAACAATGTTGGAGACCCATTCTGTCAACCGGACAAGGTAGATAAAACCATCTTTTAAGAGCTTTTCAATCTCTACCTTGATTTCCGTAATCTTCCGAGGGTGCACCAATCGCAACTTTTGTCGGACTGGTTTAGCGTCAAGATAGGTTTGAATTGTGTGTGAAACAATAGCGGGGTCTATCCTAGGCATTTCCTCGTATGTCCAAGCAAACACGTCTCAAAATTTCTTGAACAAGGCCATACACGTTATAATCTCTTCAGGGGAACACGTCTGGCCTACACGAATGTGTTCCACTACACCAGGAGTAACCGGTATGTCGACCGAAATGGTAGGCTCAATGTTGGTGAGGTTTCCTTCAGAGTCCGTTTGACACGTAAGTATCGAGAACTGAGAGCCAGGGTAGACATCTGGTGTAAAGATGGTGGAAATGATACTCTCCATAGTGTCCATAGAAGGAAGGAAAGACGATCGATGATGGAGTTCTTCCCACGGAGGGTCATCCGAACTCATAATTTCCATAATGGACTCGTCAAAATGAAAAGTCTGGAGCAGATGATCGGGTAGGGATGGCGTCCGTCGTAGAGAACAGGAGTTGGAGACCACAGCTAAGTGGTCGTCCGGGGCTGATTGGATATCCTCGTAAGTGAGTTCAGCAGGTGAAAGAGGCATAGTGTCTCCAATCAAGTGTGTGGTGGCTTCATCAGGTACAAGCCAATTATCAATAGACTTGGGTGTGGATGAAATCCGAGAGGAGATCATGTTCACCGTGGCAACATGATTTTGGGGATCTGAGGTCGGAAAAACACCCATAAGGGATGAATCCTTAATGAGTCCGACCCCCACACTCTCATAAGGATGCGAATATTGTCCAAGTAATGGAACATTATCGCCCGAATGAGTAGCGGTGTCAGGTGTGCAGAAATCCAGTTGGTCGACAGTAACAATTCGACCTTAATGGGGGAATTGTACTATGTGGAAGACAGATGATGCGACCGCAGTCATGGCGTAAAACCAATTACGACCAAGAAAAATGTTATAATCTAACAGGGTGGCGACCACTTCCACGTTAATGGTTGTGGTCTTGCCCCCCAACTCGACTGCTAAAGCTTGTAACAGCCCATGAGGTTAAAAGCCACGTTTGTCGAATGCTTTCAAGGTGGTAGGAGAATGGTTCAACTCGGGAGAGCCAATGGCTCTCCAACATGAAATCTGCATGACTGAAGTTGATGCACCTTCATCCAAAATGGTACGATGGATGGTCTTCCCAGCAATGTTTGTGGCAACTTGAAAAGCCAGCTGATAGGAAAGCCTCGGTTTAAAGTATTCCAGCCGGAACATAATGGTATTAGATGAATCCGGATCAACCGCGTCGATGGCAGCGAGGAGAGTCTTGCACTGATTAGGATAGTTTTTGCAAGACCTCGAGCTGCAACCATACTGGGGATATGCATTGTTTTTAGTTTTCAATTTGAATGTAATTTTCAGTTGATTTCTTTTGCAGGCCATCTTTTTGACTCCTAAATCCTTTTTCACCATCAGATCTTCACTTTGAAGAGTCTATAGTCCTCCTATGAGTCTGTATTCATTATTTTCAAACCATTTTATTGCTCATTGTTTGGATATTTGTTCATTCTTGAACTTGGATCTTTCCTGTCGCACCTGGGAAGTGGAACCAAAGCGACACCGTGTCATTTTTTTTATCTCTGTTCTCTATCTGTTGGCCTATCATCGCAACCCATCCACTGGTGTCCTACGACATCGTCGTAATTCCCACACTAGTGACCCGTGACGGTCGCTCTGTGTACAAGCACAGACTGCGTGGATCTGCCTAAATTGACATATGGGCATCCCCCTCTATTTTTTATTTGAGTTTCATTTTGGTGTGCAGACCCTCTCTGTGCTGCAAGATCCAGTCAGAGACCTCCTTTTGATTAATGTGTTGAAAGTGTTTGGTCTTTATGTGAGTTGTATTGGGCTTCACTTCTTGGCGAGCTTGAGCTTGGTAGTGGTGGACACTTTGGTTCCCCCATATTCATCCACTTGACCTTGTCATCCCCCCTCTCCTCACTGAATCTGATCTCTGCATTAGATCTGACCCCAAACTTCTTTTTGGCACTTGTCATTTATCTTTCTTTGCATTCGGTTGTTTGATTGAGTGTTTTGAGTATTTTGGAGTGTTTTCAGTCCATATGAGTGCTTGTCATTTTCTCGAAATTTCCTGAGTGTTTAGAGTGCTGCAAAGCAACTTTCTTTTCAGTTTTCATGCTTAAAAACATCATTGTTATCAAGTTATTATCTTGGCATATCATTGGGAAATTAATGATGCATCATTTTTACTGATTTTCAGGCGCATTTGGAAATGATTGTAGAAATTGGTTCATGCATTGGAATGTATCATTTGTTGGTCTTTTGAAAAGTTTGAGAGAAAATTAGTCATTTGTTCTTTTCAAGAATTGTGAATCATTCATCTTCTTGAAGAATTCAGATGAGATCAAGTTTTTGCAAAAGTAGTTCCATGCTTGAAAGAAGTGTATGCATTCTTAGTTTTTATGCTTTTAATCCATCATAGTGAAATCAAAAAGTTAGAGTGCTCTAGATAGAGAATTTCCCTCTTTTCGTCGCTTAGTTGCATTTTGATTCGAAAATACAAAAGAAAATGTTTAAATTTGGTTGTCATGCTTGTTGATTTTTTGAGTTTTGCTTGGAAAAACGAAAAGTGAAAAGAGTACTTTTATCAAATTTGATAGATTTTGGGATTGTGTTGCATTTAATTGTTTTGGTAAAACTAGGAAAGAAGTTTCTCCCTCCCATATATAGAGTTCATCAAAAGAAAAGTGTATTTTTTGCATGTAGTTAGGCCTTGCATTATGTTTACATTTACGTACTAACCTCATGCATTCACCTAATTGTCCAGATAAAATTAACAGTAGAACTAGGGTAAAGTTTTTAGTAAATTGTGTGTAAGTTAGAGATGTGTTCCGGCGTCGTAAAACGTGGCAGCTGTTGTTACTTGCCAGCACTGTATTCCGAGGGTATTGTAGTCTTCCACGTACTTATCGGTATATCGAAGCTCTTTCACATACCAACTAGGTATATCGAAGCTCTTTCATGTACCCACCAAGTACTTCATGTACTTGGCGTATATCAAAAGGTGTTTCATGTACTTGGTGTATATAGAAAGGTGTTTCACGTACTCGGTAGTATATAGGAAGGTCTCGTGCTGTACGGTTGTGCATTAGACAACACCACTATGGATTTGAGCTCCCACGTACCTTGTGTATATCGGGAGACACCATTAGGATTCCTGAGACCAATTGAGTTAACCTTTTGGCCGTCTTGGCAGATTAATACACTGAGAATAGCACTCAAGGAGCTACTACGCACGTACTATCAGGTAGTCGGGTTATATGGTCAGGGGTACGGTCCTAATCCTCCCTGGTTAGTGCTCTGAAAAATTGGGTCGAGTATAACTATTGGACCCTGGAGTATATCGCGAGTTGGGAAGCCTTGATAATCCCGTGTGGTTCCAGACTGTTGAATCCTCTCTTATCACATAAGTTTGCTTGCAGCCTTAGTTTGTGTAGGATTTTTTTGGACTGCTTTTCTTTTGTTTAGCTTGCCTTAGGAGAAACTTTTGTTTCATTCACTCTGGATGAATTTCCTTGAAGGTCCCGTAGGATTCAAAACTTGCCACTAGAATATCCCCTTAACCAGAAGGTAATTTCGAAGCTAAGGATGGACCCACAAGCCATAGTTGTGTCACCTGAAGTCGAAAACCCCACTTTGAATGTTGGAGCACATATGTTTCCTCCAGATTCACCTGCCTCCCATCCCCCACAGGGTGAAGAGGCACAAACTTCCACTTCACAAGACACACCTCCCGTGTTAGCGGGGGAACCTGGATCGTTGGAATGGTTAAATCCACCCCAGGATGAACCTGTTGGTCCCTCAGCAGCTTATTGGACATCATCTCTAGGCCATCCGGTGGCCCATTTTTCCATTGCATCCCCAGTATGGTCACCAGATTTGTTTAACGAACAATCTACCAAGAGCGGACTCGAGGCCTGATCTCCCTAGCTCAACGCGAGTCTAGAACAAATAGAGACAGAACATAAATAACTCTCATAGATCTAATTAGAGATCAAGTATCTAGATACGTTACCTTATAGATCGCTAATCCTTTTCTCCTTGAATGCTGCTCCAAGCTTGACGATCTTCAAATCCAAGCTGCAAAATCTGTCAAGATAACAAGACAACAAAACAAGTAAAACGCATCTACACACTAATAGATCTAAGTAAGCAGTTAAGTAGGCAAACTACACAAGATATCATTAACACAATGAGATTTGGTGGAAAGCACTTATATTACTGTATTAAAAGGGAAATACATAGGGTGAAGAGATTACAACCACTGACTTAACGTAGCAATCCTTCTCCGATCAAGCCAAAGCCAAATCCTCCCAAGGAAGTGTGAGTCTCCCAATAGATGAGTAGGGACCTCTCCTAAGCTAATTTCACCAGCGTATAGATACTATAGACTTCCTCCCTTTGGTATGGGAGTGAGCTTCACTTATATCGGGCTAAAGGGATAGGATAAGTTGATATATGGTGGGAGAGAGATAGGGGATCTCACCCAAAAGCTAGGGAACCGAATGCCAACTCCCCTAAAGGCTATGGATAGGGCTCCACATCACTCATCTTTGAGAAAGGGCTCAAAGATGCACTTTTGTCCACTTAACTAACTTTGTCGCAGACTACATTAGGACAACCTGCGATGTCGCATGCTGCACAAGGGTGAACTACGACGTCCTTGAAAAGTAGGTCAATTAAGCCGTCCAATCATGGAAACTTCAGTCATGTTTACACTGAGTCTTAGGGTAGCAAGATTTAGGTATAACATGGTGCTTCATGTTTACATTTATGTACATGGTGTGTACTCTAATTTATTATTTTATTCTAAATATTTGGTTCATAACAACTCCCATTGTGTTATTTCCAATAACTTTCAAATAAAAATTAATGTGAGTTTTTTCGTATAACAATTTATAATTATTCCAAGCAATTTTGGGATGTCCTTGTTACACTTTCCAAATAAATACAAATCTAAAAACATATTCCTTGGAGTATTTATATGGACATAAATTCCAAAAAAAAAATACCATTTGAAACCATTTGGTACACCTTGGAAACTTGAATTGACACAACCATAACAATTGTACTTGTAATTGCATCTATATTCATTAAAAAATTATCTCTCTTACTAGTAGGATTAGGAATAATTTGTTCAATGTCATAGTTCATGGAAACAAGTCAAAAGAATTTATATATGGATCAAATGAAAGTGAACTCTCCCAAACAATTTTTAAAAAGACTACCTACCTTACAATTAAATGTTTTACATTTTAAGTTAATTCACATTCCAAACTTTTAATTTCATCCTTGGATTTTAAATGAAATATATTGTCCACAAAAATCTATGAACAATTATAAATATAGTGTTAAATTATAATATTTTTTAAAATACTTACATCGCCTATCAAAGTGATCAACGTTGTTACTATATACATAATTTAACTTAGAAATCACATAGTATAACAAATATACATTTCAAGTTAACACTGATAGATTGTCTAGGCAATAAGGAAGAACCAATGACGTGACTTTCAATTCACGGTGTCTAATATTATAGTTGAACATTTAGGTTGTCTCTTGTATGTGTGAAGTCACAAGATAACTATTCTACAACAAACTTCATTGGTTGGGTGAAGCATATCCTTGATTGTGAAACCAAAAGTGCATCCAGGTCATTTTTTAAATCCTTCAACCCCATTTCATGAAACCTATATCATTTAATAAAAAGACAAGTAAACTCATTTTATGCACAAGCATACTAAAACTCAATAACAAAGTAAAGCTTCATCCAATCCCAAATTTTCACAAGTACAAGGAATCTCAAGGTCAATGATGGCTCATTGAGTCCTGCAATCCACCAAGATTCATGGGCATCCATTCACATATCAAACACAAGAATATATCAATCTCATTTCATATAAAATCCTACTACAAGCATAGGGATGTAGAATTTTAAGGATGCCAAATTGAATCCTATTATCCACTAGAATTCATTGATCTATTTCAAGGATATCTCATACACAACATCAAGGGTGGCTCACTAAATTAGTGTTTTTACTAAGGTTCATGGAAATTCAATTTGCATATCAAGCACAAGGATAGCTCAATCTTATTTCATACATAATCTTACTACAAGCACAATATCAAGGATGTCCCATTGAGTCCTAACGGCCACTAAGTTCATGGACATTTCAAGAACACATCAAGCACAAGGATAACTCAATCTCATTTCATACAAAATATTAATAGAATAATAGGGGATCACAAGCTTAAGGATGTTACATATTGAATATTCACATATCAAGCACAAGGTTATCTCTATCTTATTTCATAAAGAAGCATCACAAGTATAGGGAAGCACAAGCATACGAATGTCAAATTAAATTTTAGCAACTTCTATTATTCATAGACATGTCATTTTATATATCAAGAGTTAGGATATCTCAATCTCATTTCATACAAAATATTACCACAATAATAGGGAAGAACATGCTAAAGGATGCAATTGGGTCTAGCCCATGTGGTTGTGGGATGGAGTGTTATCATCCCCACCTAGGTTATATTCCCCTAAGTGACACATTTATCTCATAATGAGTATATTATAGTAATGAATTCATTCCTTGTTGTTGACTTTCCTTTGTTCCCTAAATAATTTAGGGTTTACCCTGGGTTCCATCCTTGAAATGAGGGGAAGTGCCTAGTGGTTTTCACCAAGATAATTGGTTGGAAAAAAAAACAAGTTGAATCATTTTAAAAAAATGGTAAGCTGGTAAAAAATTCTATTGATAATCACAAAAATATTATAGAGTATCTTTTTATGTGGTCTTCCTAAAGGAAAACCATACCACATATCAAACAAAATATTGTCATTACAGGTTCTAAAAATCAAATTTAAGACTGCAAATAGTAAGAATATTTAACCTAGACTAATCTACTATGAAATGGACATATCTATGATATTCAAAATGATAAAACTAAAGGAAACAACTCTAATTTCCAGCATCATCATCAGAAATGGGTATGCTTGGATCCTTCTTCTCACTACAGATCCGAGGGTATGCTGAGGAAAATTCAAGCTTGGTGGTTTCCTTGAAGAGAGAATCAATTTTGGACTCCAACCTCTAGTTATGGGCCAAGAAGCTCTTATTTTGTTTAATAAACACATCCATCATCAGAACTATCTCATTAAGCTCTTCCTTTGTGTCAAGAAGAACCTTACCCAACAATGTTTTGATCAACCACTGCAGTGCCATGGTCTAAAAGTTTTTTTTTTTCCGGGCTTTGGTATTCCTTGGATCATGAACCCAAGGTCCCATACTTTACTAAATTTATGCATCCTGAGTGCAATGCTACTCCACTTTCACCCATTCATCAATATTGTCAAGATCGTGATGGATGCAAACTTGGTGAGTCTTAAATATGAGGTTTTAAGACCTGCAACTTCCTTCTACACCCACGGTTCAGATATAGGGATTTTACCCTTATGGGATCCTCTGCCACGAGGTACTCTAGCCATAATTAGGACTAGGGAGCAAGACAAGATCGTTAGGAGGTTGGTCGAGAATGATGGAGGGTAAGTGACAAGGCTAAAAACAAGTTGGAGACTGGACTAAAAATGAGGTAGCCACTTCAGCGGATCCAAGGCTGAGGAAAAATTAGAGGAAGGAAGGAATAATTTGTAGAAAAATAGGGTTGCAAGAGGGTGCAAACTCAGGATTACACCTTAAATTATTTTCACTCGACGAAAAAGAAGGGATAGAGGGGGGATAGAGGTTCTTGACAGAATCTAAGAGATGACTCTCTAGATAACTCATAGTCCCACCATTCTAAAAACCATTCAATAAAACCACAAGAACAAGAAATGAGCCAAAGACTGAGGAACCACCACCAACCTATTTATAACTTGAGGTGACCGCCATGGAGCCAAATCACTTTCCCAAAGTTTCCAAATGAACTTGCAGTGGAGTGATATGCATATCGGCACAATGATGAACCTTAATTCTAGGGGTGTGACAAATCCCAACCAAACTATATTTAACCATCCACCAAAGTTCCAGGAATGAGGTTGAGTGATTCTATGATTTCCCTTTTCATTCTTGTCAAATTCTACTCTAAGTGACCCTCTTGATCTTTGAATACCCTTCAGTTATGTTCTTTCCATGTCTCCTAGAGGAGGAACCTCAAGAACAACTTCCATGCATGATTAAGAATTGAGTGATTGAAAGCTCCTTTTCATCATTGCTTGATGGTTTGCTTTACCTCGTTCCTATTTCGATGTTATTGGTGAAATATGATTTCCCCTTTGTCCTATAAGCTTGTGACATAAGGGCATTGATTTAGGAGGTGCTCCATATTTTCCTCTTGGACTTCACAAAGAGGGAATTAAGACGGTCCTTGAAATCCTCTTTTATGAATTTGATCCCAGGTTAATACTTTTCCTTTCACTATCATCCAAGTAAAAGTGGATATTTTGGGCCAAAGGTTCTACTACCAGATCTTTTTCCAAAGCACATGTTCGTCATTGGGGAAAATCCCTACTGCTTTGGAGTAAGTTTCTTGGAGATTGAAGGATCCATTTACATTATTTTCCCTTCAAATTTTATCCAGTCCTGTGGTTATTTTTATCTTTCACTACTATAGAACAGACCAAATGATTTTTGGTGACTCCTTGTTAGTTATCAACTAGGCAAAGGAGAATACTCTTTGTCATGTGATGGTTCTATTACCTATCCTGGAGGAGGTGATCCGGTTAAAATTGTCCTTTAACCACATCACATTTACACATGTTTACAGGGAGAGGAATGGGATGGCAGATCAGCTATCCAAGGAGGCTACGCAGCAGGAATTAGCTCATGGAACATGGAGGATAACTATTCATTCTCCGGGAGGCACATTCGGCTATTATCACAGACCATTTTATGAGGATAATGAGGCACAGAATTGAGCAACGACTCAGCATTTGTTGAACAATGATGGTTTTCGTTCTTCCATTTCTGTTACAGCTATTATGTAATAGGATATATGTGGGTTGTATGGAGTTTTTGTTGTATGTATGGGACATTAGATATGATGATTATATGGGACAGTAAATATGTGACAATGTAGGGATCTCTGTGATCTTTCTACATGTGCAGAATGTAATTTTGTTCATATATTTGAAATAAAATTACGATTTTTTCCGAGGAAAAAAAAAAAAAGAACAGTCCAAATGGTATCAATTTCAGTATTTGGTGGGAGAGGAGACCATGTTTCTCTTGGTATCCAGCTTCTCCTAATGTCTAGTAGTTTATGGTTTTCCCAATAATGTGCCACCTGGAATTGGTCATGTGCTAAGAAGATATTTCTTGTTAGATTATTGAGAAATATGCATAAGCATGCAACAATAAATTTACTAACATGTAAATCAATAACCATAATCTAACTAGTCTAATCGCATATCAACGCAAGCACCAAATAACCAAATAATAAGAGAGAAAAAGAGAAAAGACATAGTACACCATATATAAGTGGTAAAAATCCAAATGGGGAAACATCCATGAGTAGGCTTGATATTCTTTATTCTTCAAAAAATCCAACTCTTACAATACAAGGCATCCTTACATAACCATTACATCACACTCCATCTTCACATCATGGCATAATTATGTTTCATCAGCATACCCTAAAAGTGTCTCCTTGACCTCTATTATACAGGTAAAGGTATGGAAGATTTACATCCCATAATACATGTGGGATAAATGGTTTTCCAGTTTTCTTATATAAAGAGTGATAATAAGAGAATTTACTTCATGATGCATGTGGGATAACTCCTTTTTATAATTTAGAGAGTTATGAAGTATTTTATGTCTTCTTTTGCTAGGTACAACCAACAACATCACACTAGTCATCATCAAATATCTCAACATTCCCCCTTAGTGATGACTAGGGAGAAAGAATACAAATGGAGAAAGATGGCATTGCATTAACATTCCCCTTGATGAAAAATTCCATAATTCCCAATACGATGTGAATATGAACACACTCTGCCTTATGGATTTGATGAAGATAACAACCGCTTCTCACTGATACATTAGAAAATGTTTCCAATAGAACAGTAGATGGTCTATACATTAGAAAATGTTTCCAATAGACAATATTCACAACCAAAGAACTCTATTGAATATTACATTGTGAATACAAGACCCTCATATGGTCTATCAATCGAAAAACATGGCCCGCGGATAATCAACATGACTTTATAGAAGAAGATGGCCATTCGTCTCATTACATTATAACTGCAAGAAGGTGACAATATATGGTATTTTATTAAATTACGCTCCTTCTTAATAACAACTTCAAATATCCCAGATAACGTGGAAAAAGGTTTCAACTTTGTTGTTGTCAAGGATAAGTTGTAGAGAGGAACAATGTTGAATGACTGAAGATAACAATATCAATATGTTATCTTAATGAAAAAAAGACAAGAAGCTAATGACAAGAATCAAAGATAAAAAAATTGACACTCTCACCAATGACGAAGCCTTGTAGCACCTTACCGACAGATTTGTAAACCCTTAGCAAAAATGATGAAAAGAATCGACTTACAGTGATGTTTTTGGTTTGGAATTGGGAGTATGAACTTTTTGAGAAGACAGGTCGCTTGGGTACATTCCTTATGTGAAGGTCGTTCATGTACGTATGCGACTTTTCTGTCTGCAAACCGTGTACTAGTCTGTTAAGGCCCTGAAACTACAAAATTGCTAAAATCAAAGTCATCTTGACGGAAAATTGCAAAACATAAACTAGAAACATACAAACAACTAGATTTGGTGGTAGAGATATGGATCCTTGTTAATATGTTAGTATATAATGGATTTCAATTAGATCTACAAAAAGGCCAAGTAAAACTTGAAAACAAATTGAATTTTTTTGAAAAATAAATGGTGAGGGTTAGGGTTTTGAGAAAAAATCTCAAACATGTAGAAAAATGCCCAAATATGAAGAAAAACCTCAATGGTTGTCTATATACGATGGAAAATATACTAGATAAGGAGGTCCCAACACAAATATTCAAGAACATGGTACTTGAAAAAAAATTAACAAAAAATTACTGAAGAAGGTAGAGTATAGTAACCAGCTCTTATACCATGTTAGATTTTTTAGAAATATACATAAACATACAACAATAAATTTACTAACTTGTAAAAAAATAACCAGAATCTAAATAGTCTAATATCCTATCAACACAATCACCGAACAACCAAATAACCAAATAATAAGAGAGGAAAAGAGAAAAGAGATAGTTCACCATATATACATGGTAAAACCTCAAATAGGGAAACAACTGTGGGAAGGCTTGATCTTATTTATTCTTTAGAAAATCCAACTCTTACAATACAAAGAATCCTCGCATAAGCATCACACCACACTCCATCTTCAGAGCATGCCATAATGATGTTTCATCAAAATACCCTAAAAAGGTCTCCTTCACCTCTATTATATAGCTGGAGGTATGGAATATTTACATCCCATAATACATGTGGGATAATTGCTTTTCCACTTCTCTTATATAAATAGTTGTAATAAGAGAATTTACTCCTTGATGCATGTGGGATAAATCATTTTTATAATTTAGATACTTATGAAGTATTGTTTTCCTTCTTTTGCTAGGTACAACCAACAACATCACAACAGTCATCCATACATATTCCAACATTTATGTGGTTCTGTAATTTTGGGTGATGTTTGAGTCTTGGGAGTTGCTACCACACATGTTCCCAAAATAATGTTGAGGTTCCATCTCTAATTTCCTAGAGGCAGTTTTCCTAAAGAATAGAACAATTCTGCTAAGCATTATTCCATATGAGTGATCCATTTATGGATCCTTTAGGGTGGATTAATTTTTGGTTTGGAGTTTCTGGTGCAACTTTTATCTCCATGATTACCCAATGCGCCTCTCTTGTCTTAATCCTTTTGTACCATAATTTGGATCCTAAAGCTTAACTTTCAATTTTCGGGTCTTTGAGGCCAAGGCCTCCTACTAGCTTTGGATAACAAACTTTATCTGACACGACGATGGCCCAATTTTGCTTGGTGTTGGTTCCAACCCAAAGGAAGTTACATTAAATATTGTGAATGGATTAAGAATAAACTTGGGGGTTTCTAGGGAATAGAAAATATAGAGGGTTGTGGCTTGGAGAATAGATTTAAAAAGTGTGAGTCAAGAATATAAGTTGAGAGATCGAAAGGTCCAACTAGAAAGCTTGTTTTTCTAATTTGGGTAGGAGAGATTCCCAATAGATATTATGAAGAGAATTCTTGACAAGGGGACCCCCAAGATATTTAGATGGGAGGGTGCTTCACTGGAATCATAAGAGTATAGAAATGTCAATTTGAAAAGAGGACGTAGTGTTGAAGAAGAATATCATGTACTTATAAAGATTAAGTTATGTGCATGAGGTAGTTGTGAAAAGATGAAAGACTTTCTTGAAATATTTTGCTTCTCTTATAGTATGAATTCCCATTTATATGGTGTCATCAACAAATTGGAGTTGTGAGGATGGAAGGTCCTCAACATGCAACCCAAGACCTTTAATTTCCCATGTGTTGATTGCCTTTGTAATACATATGCCTAGACCTTCTACCATAAGGATAAAGAGGAAGGGAGAGAGAGGGTATCCTTGGGGAATGCCTCTGGAAGAGGATAAGGTTGAGCTAGGGAGCCATTGAGGATAATGGAGAAGAAAGACAAAGAGGTGAGAGAGAGAATCCAATTGGTTCAAATGGGGGGGAATCCAAAGGTGAGGAGACTATGATTAATGTAATTCCAACTAAGTTTATCAAAATCCATCCAGTCCTAGAGATTTCCCCTCGGGCATGTTCATGACAACTTGTTCGACTTGTTCCATAGTAATTGCTCTCATAAGGTTGTCATTTTGATCCATTGTTATCAAATTTGGAACGTGTTGAGTAATTTATTGAATGTAATCTCCTCTATCTACCTAAGGATTAGTAAGAAAGTTTTGATAAGTATTTAGTTCCTTTTCCAAGTCTTCCTTTGTGGTAAAAGTATTGCCTTGGCCATCATTGAGTTTGGTGATATGATTGTTGTGTCTATGTTTATCATGGATATATGAAACAATTTAGTGTTTCACTCTCCCTTCTTCAACCATTTGACCCTATATTTTTGGTGCCAAAGAACTTCTTCCTACAGTCCTCTTAAATCAAGCTGAGTTTGTGTGTCAATTTCCTCTTCTAGGAGAGCTTATGTGCAACCTTCATGTATGAATTGTTGTTGCAATTGGGCCATTAACTCAAGTTTATTTTGGACACCGAATATATTACCAGAAACCTCTTTGTTCCATTTGTTTATCCTATTTTTTATATTCTTGAGTCTTTTCTAAAATATGTACATTGTTGTTCCTCGATCCACCTCGGACTCCTTCCACCATGTTTCTATGTTCCCATGTAAATTTGGGTGCTCAAGCTAAAATTTATCAAATTGGAAGGGTTTTTTTGCTTGCAGTTCCCAAAGGCCTAATTTGAGGTTGACTCACTAGTGATTTGATCCCCAGGAAGGCAGAATGGTTGTAGCCATTGTTGTCCCTTGAAGCATTAGGGACTCAAATATAAGGAAGTGGTCTAACCGAGAGGAAAATTGGTGCATGCCACCTCTTTTAATATTCCAAGTTTGTTTTCCATCCATTGTGTCAATGTCTACCAAATTGAGGTATTGGATGAGGAATTTGAAGGTTGTACTGTCAACACCCAATTTCCTAATTCCCCCTCTCTTTTCCTCTAGGGAAGTGATTAAATTGAAGTCTCCTCCAATTATCCAATGGTGGGTTGCTATTAACATTTGAAGAGATTTGAGATTGTTGAGAAAAGATAAATTCTCCTTGATTGCTTGTGGTCCATAAACATTGTCTATGTAGCCTCATATTGGTGTTCTTGTTAGGAGGAATTTGGCTGAAAGAGTATTTGGAGTTGAGAAGAAGTTAGATATCTCTATTTCATTGGGGTTCCAATGAATGGATATTCCTCCTACCACACCTTTTGCGTCTAGGGCCATGGCATGACGATTTTTCCAAATATGTTGAGTGATTGCATGTAAGGTAGGTCCTAAACATTTTTTTTCGTGAATCATGATTATAGTTGGTTTTGGTCCTAGAAAAATTGTTCTTCAAAATCCCCTGCTTCTCTTTCCATTGATACCTCTCAAATTCCAGGTGATAATCTTCATTATAAATTATTGGAGGAGGTGGAAATTGTTCATCCTTGGCACATATTGGCTGGAGTCAACCAACTTGGCTCCCAAATTTTTGAGAAGTTGGCTGGTAGATTTTCTACCTCTTTTTTTTCTTCTTTAGTGGGTTTTCTCGAGTCTTTGGAGGATGAAGTTTTAACCCGCATTGAAGTTGAGGCTTGATTCTACTTGGATGTCGATCCTTGTTGTTTGGATTTTCTTTTATGTAGAGAATATTTTAGTAATTGAATTTTTTTTGGTGAGATGGAATTAGGTTCTTATATGTCATACACCTCTACTATTCCTTGTAGATCCAAATCCCCAATGTAATTTTATCCTCCTTATTTTGATTCCATAAACTCTTCTTCTAGTGTTAGGTCACTAAATTTCTTGATTACAGGTTGAGTCTGAGTTTCCTTCTAATTAAGACTTACTAAGGGTTCATAGGGTTCACTTGGATGGATTAGTTCCTAGAGGTTGTTGATGGAAGGTGGTGCTACTGGGTTGAAGATCTGGTTTGGGTCAAGGTTAAGAGCTTCAAAATTGTTCTTAGAGTTATAATTATCCAGATGTATAAAGGTTGGGATATCCTTGTTTTGTCTTCTTTTTGGTGCCTCCTTGGTGAAATACTTAGGAATTTGCTGAGTGGGGGTGTTTGAATGGGGTTTAGTTTTATTGAGTGGACAATATCTAATAAAATGTCCATGTTCATGTCACTTTCTATAGTGGAAAGGTACATGCTCATAATTAAGGTTTTGCAACCGATTTTTATCTTGAAAACTAAGACAGATTGATTCCGACAAAGTTTGAGACACATTCGGGTAGGCATAGATCCTTGCATAGGAAGTGTATTAGCCCTATTGGGTGAATTCATGTATTTTGACAAAAGTTACAAGCATATTCCCTATCCCTTCAAGAGTTTCCTCATGCCAAAAATATCGGGGCAAAGAATACATTCTAATACAAACAGGCTATGGAAAAATATTCTTGATCTGGGTTGAACTTCTCCTTCTAGTGGCGGAGAAAAATCCTGCCAAGTTAAAGAAATATGGACCCCCCTCAAATAATCTCTCATTGTCTTCCATATTGCAGAAGATAGTTGTAAGGAATAATTTTTCCCCCACTTTTAATTCAATATGACCCTTAGGTTTCCAATTTGTCACTATCCAGTGGAGGAGTGATTTATTAGAAGACTAGATGCAGATGAAATTTTCAATAAGTGTGTGGTCTTACATAAATTGAATGTAAGGCCTTATTTTCAGTGATTTTATTTAATACCTAGGAGTATCAATTGATTTTGGGATGAATTTTCCACTAGTACAATTTGTTGTCTTCGGCTGTTGTGAATCCACATCAAACATCTGGGTATCAACTCGTGGTTGTACCTCCCTTTCCTGGTTGTTATGTCCCTGACACATGATGATTGATACTTTTCTATGGATGGTGGGTACATATTGTGGTGGTGGCTGACAGAGATTCCTTGTAGGAGGGAGCCTTTCTCCTTCTTCAGACAATGCCATACTGACAGAAGTCATGCTTCATAAAACCTAGTTGTGAAGCACTTCAGAAAAACCATGATCCTGATTCCAATTCCACACTTATATTAACAATTCATCTAAAGGATGTTAAATTGAATCCTAGAGGCCACTACATTTCAATAATGTCTTATAAACAAAATAAAATATGGGTTGTTGAATCCTAGTGGCAATATCAAGAATAGCTCATGCACAACATCAAGGATGGCCCATTGAATCTTAATGGTCATTAGGATCAATGATCTATTTTAAGAATAAAACATGCACAAATTCAAAGATGGTTCATTGAATCCTAGTGTACATATAAATAATAACTCATACACAAGAAAAATGATGGATTATTCAATCCTAGGATCTAGTACAATATATCACTAGAAATAAAGTGTGAGGATATCTCAATCGGATTTCATACAAAATATTAGTACAAACACATTAAATAACATTGAGCTAAAAGATGTCAAATTGAATACTAGATAACACTAGAATTCATGGACATCCCAAGAATATATCCTACACAACATCAAGGATCGCTCATTGAATCCTAGTAGATATCTCAAAAATAACTCATACAAAATATCAAGGATGGATCATTGAATCCTAGTGGTTACTAGGATTCATGGACATATCAATTCACATATCATGCACACGGATAACTAAATCTCATTTCATAGACAATCTTACAAAATGCACATGTATGCACAACATGAGACTATCAAAATAAATTATAGAATAACTCATACACAACATCAATGATGCCTTGTTCAATCGTAGTAGACATATCAAGAATAGATCATACACAACATCAAGGCTGACTCATTTAATTTTAGTGGTTGATAGGATTCAATGGTCTGTTTCAATATTAACTCATACAAAACATCAAATATGGCTCATTCAATCCTAGCAAACATCTCAATAATGTCTTACATACAACATAATGGATGGATCATTGAATCTTGGTAGCTACTATGAAATCACACTAGAAATAAAGGGAGAGGATATCTCAATATAATTTGATACAACATATTAATACAAGCATATGGAATCACATTGAGCTTAAGTATGTCAAATTGAATCTTAGTGGTCATTGAGATTCATGCACATCTTAAGAATAGATCATACATAACATCAAGGGTGGATAATTGAATCCTAGTTGACATATCAAGAATAGCTCATGCATAACATCAAGGATGATTTTTTGAATCCTAGGGAACAACTCAATAGGTCATCTAGAATATCAAGGATGGATCATTGAATCCTAGCAGACAATAGAATTCATTGACATGTCGATTTACATATAATGCAAAGGTATAAATAAATCTTATTTCATACAAAATCTTAAAACAAGCACATGTATGCACAACATGAAGGATGTCAAAATGAATCCTAGAAACTACTAGGATACATGGACATTTCAATAATAGATCATATGCAAAAACAAAGATATCTTATTCAATCCTAGTGGACATGTCATGAAGAGACCATTCACAACATCAATGATGGATCATTGAATCCTACTTGCTGCTAGGATTCAATGATCTATTTCAAAATAATATCATACATAACATCAAATGTGCTTCATTGAATTGTAGTGGACATCTCAATAATATCCGATAAACAACATAAACTTTGGATCATTGAATCATATTAGCCTCTACAATATCTTTCTAGGAATTAAGTGCGATGATATCTCAATCTAATTTCATACAAAATATTAATAAAATCATAGGGAAGCACATTGAGCTTTAGTGTGATATACTTACACCCCTAAATTCAAAGAAAAGATAGAAAAACACAAAAGAGAATAGATAAAATAGATAGCGATGTTCACTTGCCTCTTAAGGGGGAAACCTCCAAGATAAAATCTCCAAATACAATGACAATTCTTCACTCCCATTACATAAATTACTTATATATATATACAGTGCCTCAATATCCAAACACCTAACTACTTTTGGTTCCAATATTAACGAGGGTCAACCACATAGGGGCATTTATTCAATAATAAAGTCCCTTTTACATTAAGACACTATCCACTAACTAATTAATGGGCCTTATGGACTTGTACATTCATAAAGTAGGGGGTTAGGGTAGGACCCTAACATGCCTCCCCTTCAAAAGTAGCCTTGACCTCAAGGATGGAAATGGGGAACTGTTGTGAAAGGGTTGACAGTTCCCAAGTAGCATCTTATGGCTTTATATCCTTATACTGGGGTATAAATTCCTTAATTGTGTGTTGGTGTAGGTGATGCTTTCGTATGGAAAAAATGGTTGTGAAATGAATCCAAATGGAGCCTTCTACATCAAGTTCTGGTAATTGCATTGAGTTTTGGTAATGGAGTTTGAACTCAACGATTATGACCCACACCCTTTTTCAAACAATACACATGAAATAATGGGCAGATCTTGGAGCGTTAAGTTATCAACCACCTCACCCATGCATTGAACAATTTGATATGGGTTGTAAAACTTTGGTGAAGGGGTGTTGAATAGCTAATGAATGTTCGGATATTCCTTAAGTTGCTTGATTATTTTATATCTAGTAACATTGGTGATCCATTATTGTCATGATTTTTCTACCCATTCTTGTACCAAAGAATATAAGTAAAATAGGGTCCCTCTTCCTCATATTTACTTGATAAAACATATTCCAAAACATTATCTTTTTCCTTTTTGTAAATAGTCTTGTAATCATATCCAAGCATCTTGATGGCCCATTTATATTGCTCTGAGGATGAAAACCTTTGTTCCAAAAAATACTTCAAGTTGACATGGTGATCTATCTAGAAATGCTACCCTATGAGATAATGTCACCATGTGTTGACTGCATGTAGGATGGCCATCATTTATTCCTTGTAGGTAAACTTGTCCAAATACGTATTACCCTGCTACATACTGGAGAATGCTACGTCATCTATATTTCATTAATATTGCACCCAAACCTTTTCTGGAAGCATCACATTCCAATACAAATTTCTTAGTAAAATCATGCATGCATAATACTAGAGTGGTGCACATGACATGCTTTAAAACTGTAAAGGAATTTTATGTTACTATATGTTCCATGCAAAGGCACAAAAAACATGACACATGTTCCCATTCCCTTCTTGATTTAAAACCATGACCACTGAGGATTAATAAGGGTATTGCTACGATGAATGACTCCGACCTATAATAGTTCCTGAGTGATCCTTCCAATTTCATTCTTTTGTGCAAATGGGTTCCTATATAGGTGTATATTTGGTGGTTCACTACCTAGAATAAATAGTATATCATGATCATGCTTGCCTCTATATGGGGGTAAACCCTTTGGTGTCTCAAATACCTACTGATGTTTGTCCAAAACCTTTTGTAAGTCAATGTTTATTTATGGTGTGGTGTTTTCCAGAGCATGTATGACATGGAAGTGAACAATAATTCCATAGTGGCATTTCTTCAATCATTTTTCCATCTGATGAGAACTTATGATTTTAGGGTAGATTGCATGGATCCCTTTGAGGGTACATGAGTAACTATCGCCAATGTGAATAGTTATTCTACGCCTAAAACTATATCACGACCACCCATATATGTGGCCAACATATGAGTTTTGAGATGATAATCACCAAATTGGTGCCTCGCATTTTCACAACACCCCCCACATTTCATCATCCCACCATTATCCATCATAATTTGAAAGTTGGGTACTGGTTGGACATAACAATAGAGTTCTTCAGCCACTTGTCAGTGAATAAAATTCATGGTTTTTCCACTATCAACCAAGACTATCACTTTGCGGTGCTTGATGTAACCCAAAATTACCAATATTTGTGGGGCTAAAATACCAGACAAATCATCATGAGAGATGAGTGGTTCTTCTTCATGAACTTCATTCTCCACTTCTTCTTGCATGGGAAAAGTTTGCTCAACAATCTCCAACTTAGGGGTATCTTCCATAATGATGTCTTTGTAATGTGTAGGAGTAGTCAAGTCAATTTGAAATAAATTATGTTCTTTGAATTTATGACCCAGAGCATACTTTTCATCACAATTATATTATATTCCACATCTTTTTAGGTCTTCCATTTATGTAGGATACAACCTTTTTACTTTCGAGGGAGGAGAAGGAATTTTGCTTGAGAAATTGACCTCTGTAGGGTATGTCCAAATAATGAAAGATGGTTTGTTGGTTTGTGCATTAATCATTGTATCTACTTCTAGATCCTTCTAAGATTCCTCCAACCAGGAAGTAGGATGCTGCATTCTAACTTGTGCTTTAATCGCCTCCTTGAGGCCACTAGTGAAGCATTATTTATATAATTAATCTGTTAAGTTCTTTGTACGGATGGATAATTTCTCAAAGGGTAAGATAGAGTCTATGACTGAGCCTACTTGGCATAACTTGGTAAGTCACCCCAAATAATGAGGATATCACTCGTAACACTCATTTCTTTAACAAATAGTCTCCAAGTAATGTAGACCCACGGGCATTTTTATGTCACTTCCACCATTTCCATCAATATGGATCCAAATACATAACACTCACCCTAAGTTTCATCATGTCATCAATAATACCATGAAGGGAGAAGTAATGATCCATTTGAGTGACATGTCCTGGTTGGTTAGAATCATCAAACTTGTTCAAGTCTACTTTAGGAAAATGGTTATAGATGTTATTATCCATGGAAGGTGATTTACTGCTATGAAGACCTGAAGGAGGTTGTTGGTGGCTAGATAATCCCGAGTGTGAATTTACCTTGAATTTCATGGTCTCCATAGCTATATAAATTAATATCTTAATTAGACCCAAAGGGAAGTGGATCACAGGGTGATGGTGGTAGAGATATTTAACTATGTCCTTAATAAGATCCCAAATCGAGCACTAGAATTGTTAGGAGTTAAATCGAATGTTTATATATAAGGATGTTGATACATGTGTTTCCAAATTGAAAATTTGGAGGATACCTATTAGGAGGGCCTCTTTAGGAAAAAATAAAAATCAAAGAATTCACAAGTGAAATGGTAACCATGATCGGTCATGGCCTTCCATGCCCATGGGATGATCAATTGAATTTGCATGCTCCATATATGTCTAATGGGTTATTGAAGGCAATGAGGGATGGTTTATTAAATGTAATAGAAAAAGGGACCATTCCCTCACCTTTAAGGTTTTTAAATAGCAACACCCATCAATTTCCACCTAGACCCTCATATAGTGTCATGTTCTCTCTCTTGGGAACCATCGTCCATGCAAATAAGACAAATTTAGAGAAGTATTTAAAGATTCTAAGTGGGGGGGTACATTTAACAAAGAAGGGTGAGGATAGATCAACATCATATATGAATTTCCCATAAGGTACCAAAAACCAGGTGTACTTCAGTAAGTGCCTCCTCTTGCTCATGTATTGCTTGGATAGAAAGTACCTTCCTAGCCACCAAAAATTATATATTCATCACAAATGAGATCACCATCCCAAACTAAATACATAAGTGGTTCCAAAAAGGAAAATAGGAAAAAATAGTAAGCAACCATTTTCAGTGTTAACTCTCGTGTGTACTCCCTAATTTTCTCTAGTTAGGAACAGGTGGTGATCCTTAATCAAGGGTTAAGCTATAAAGGAAACATTTATCCAAAACCATCAACAGGCCATTTAGAAATCTATATCATAATCCCTCGGCATTGGATGAAAGCATTGGTAATTTGGGTACAATCAAGTTACTAAAATTTTGAGAGTCAAACCCTATTAATGTGTATTGCTTTATTGACATCATGTTGAGAGTATTTGTCACATTGATTTTGTACTCCTATTCTCATTCTTCTCTTTTCTGTAAAAAAAAAAATAAGCTCTATAATTTGGGAAGGAAGCAATTGAGGCCTGTGATTGAGATTTTATAGTCCTTATATGATTCCATGATTGTAATCAAATTATTTATTGATTTTATTGTATAATCATCACCAAGGTACATAATCACTAGTGAAATAATAATAATGGAGCAAGCTATGCACATTTTCTGCCATTTTTTATCTTATATTTTATGTTGAATGAATCAATGGATCTATGCTTATCTTTCATATTTGATTTTCAATTTTCAATTAACTTGTTAAATGGGAAAGTAGTGTTTTCCCTCTTTTTCTCATGCATGTTCCTTTTATTTTGCACCATGTATAATGAATATACAATCATGATTAAGGTGCCCTTTTGCATTGGGTTAGTGAGATTTACTTTCAATAGTATATAAGTAATGTTTTCCCTTTCACCACTTATAATACAAACGAATCATCATAGGTTGTAGGGATTGTTTTCATGCACCACTTTGTCTCTGTAGTAAATCCAATTGGAGCTTCATGGAAAAATTTATTCTAGTGTGACAGGATAGGATGATAACTTTAGGACAAGGAGTGCACCCTGATACATGGTATACGATACATGACATACAATACATACAATTTCTTTTCTAGTTAGAGAAGAAGCAAACTACTAGACAATCTATGTGTAGTATTCTCAAGTGTTCTATTTTTTTAGTATAGTGAGGTGTACCCTACCATAGAGACATCTACATTTTCCTTGCGAAATTTTTCGTAAGAACCTATATGCTAATAACCAAGGAAGTGCTTTGAAAGGTGACTCCATCGGGGAAGAGGTTATACTAGAAAGCTACAATCGTGGTCCATTGTCACAAGATCCAACTAAATAGGATGGTCAGTTGCTCCATTATCATACCAAGACCTTGTCTGGTGCAAGAGGCAAATATTCGTAGGAGTATCTCTACGTAGGTAGCCTAATCTTGTTATTCTATTTTCTACTCCTATTGTGGGATTTGACAATATTCTATTATGAACCTTTATACTCCTATGTCATCTCCATGATAGTCTTCTACGGTTGTTTCCTACCCTTGTTCACCGCTAATAAACCTATTCTAAGGGCCTTTTTTTATCATTTAGGAATGTTAGATACTACTTTCGTTCACAAAGCTCCCTCTCCCCTCTGCTCTCCTCCTGCGCTAATCACTTCCACTCCCCCTCCCCCCCCCCCTCATCTCTCCAGACACTTCCCCTCCCCTCTCTTGGTCCTTCCCATCTCTTCCTCCTCCCCTCCCCTTTCCTCCTTTCCCCCCCTCTGCCCCCTCTCCTCCACTCTCCACAGTCCACCCACCCCCGTACAACCCTCTTGTCTCCCTCTCTACAGTGGATACTTGATTCTAGGAATCAAGACCCTAAATCGAGTCTCCACCTTGGAGAGGGCGGAGGGAGGGAGGGGAGGGGGGAGGGGGGTAGAGGGGGTGGGAGGGATGGGGAGAGGGGAGGGGGCGGAGGGAGGTTGGAGGGATGGGGAGAGGAGAGGGGGTGTGGGGAGGTGATGTGAAGGACAGGGAGATGGGATGGGAGGGGGGAAAGGGGGTATAGGGAGAGGGTGCGGGGAGGGGATGGGAAGGGTGGGGAGAGGGGACGCATAAATGGGGGGAAAGGAGGAGGGGAAGGGATGGATGTTGGAGGGGAGTGGAGGGGAGTGGAGGCGAGATGGAACAAAGGGATGGGGGGAAGGTGCATGAGGTAGATGGAGTGTAGGGATGGGGGGAAGGGGAACGAGGGAGAGGTAGCATTTGGTTTTTTTGTTTTTTTTAATACTTTTTAAAATGTTTTTTATTTTATTTTTTTAAATCTTTTTTAATTTAATTTTTTAAGCGCTTTTTCTATTTTAAATTTTTAATATTTTTTGAATTGTTTTTATTTTAATTTTTAATTTTTTCAAATGTTTTTTTAATTATTTTGAATTTTTCGTTAATTTTTGTTTAATTGTTTTTAAATTTTAAATTTTTTAAGATTCGGTATATATATAATTTTTTTTAATTGTATTTTTTGGTATATGTGTGTGTGTGTGTGTGTGTGTGTAATTTTACATTTTTTTAATATTTTTTTTATTTCTTGTCTTATTTTATAAAAAAATTTATCATTTTTAAATATTTATATTTTTTTTCCTTTTTTAATTTCAATTTTATATGAAAAAAATTGCAAATTTTAAATTTTTTAACTACATTTATTTTTTTAATTTTTTTTTCAAATTCATTTCATTTTTTAAGAGAATTATATTTTTTTAAATTAAAATTGGGCTCAATTTTTGTTTTTAAGTTATTTAAAAGAACAACCACATAAAATATTTTCCTTACATCATCTATTGTTTCAAACTTAATGCAATTGTAACTCGATGGCAAAAAGGGGTGTCACTTGTAGCACCACTTTTCGATTCAAAGGTTTCTTTAGGGTTATAATTGCGCCTACACTGGTTGGGATTTATAAAAAGTTTTAATTTTATCCCTAAAAAAAGGTGCTACTAGTAGCACCACTTTTTGATTTGGGGCCTTGATTTAGGGTTTTGATTGCAACAACAACGTCCTTGTTTTTTGAAAAGTCATAATTTTAGCCCCGCCCCCTAAAAAAATGGTGCCACAGGTAGCACCACTTTTCGATTCGGGCGTTGTTTTGATGTTTTTTTATGCAAAAATATAAGTTTTAAAAGCAAGAGTTCTCATTTTGAGTATAAATTTCTCGTCAAGTTGTATAATGTGTTCTCCTCCTCCACCACCACCTCCTCCTTCTCCTCACCTAGCTAACCCACCATCCACCTCCTCCTCCTCCTCCACAAGTCGATCAACCACCATCTCCTCCTCCATTGGTCAATCGACCACCCTCTCCTCCTCACCCAGTCAACTGACCACCATCTTCGGCTCATCCACAGGTTGACCGACCACCCTCTCCTCCTTAGTGAACCAACCATCCACCATCTTCTACTCCAATCCTCTCAGTTGCAGATATGATGGCCGCATTGGGTGAGATTGAATCTCATGGAGAGGTATATGATTTCTAGTTCATTCTATATCGATTCCTGGCAGAGGTACTGATGCCTCTGGCTCTGTTGGTGGAGGTACAGATGCCTCTTTCTCTGTTGGAAGTGGTATTAATGCCTTTGGTTTTGAAGGTGGACCAACTATATATGTGTGTGTGTGTGTGTGTGTGTGTGTGTGTGTGTATTGCATTTTTCATGTTAATGTCGATGTGTATGTTAGGTCATGTTAGATATGTTTGTTAGATGTACTTGATAGATGTGTATGTTAAATGATGTTTGTTAGATGTGTGTGATTATGATGTTAGATAATGCTTGTGTTTTGTTAGATGTGATTATTATATTTGTGTGTTAGATGATGTTTATATCTATTAGATGTATATCTTAGATGATGTTAGGTAATGTTTAAATGTGTATGTTGGGTGATGTTTGATGTGTATGCTACATGATGTTTTTACATAATGCTTGTATTTTTTTAGATGTGTATGTTAAATGTGATTGATATGTTGTATGTTAGATGATGCTATATTATTTTAGACGTGTATGTTAATAGATAATGTTTATGTTTGTTATGTGATGATTATGTGAGATCATTCTTGTGTTTTGTTAGATGTGTATGCTAGATGTGATTATTAGATATGTAGGTTAGATTTGTGTAGTAAATGATGCTTATCTTTGTCAAATGTGTCTGATGATGATGTTATTTAATTCTTTTATTTTTTTTAATGTGATTATTATATTTGCAGCGTAGATGATATTGTGTAATGTTTAGATGTATAAGTTAGATGACGATAGGTGATTTTAGATGTAATTAATAGATGTTTATCTCATATGATGTTAGCTTATATTAGATGTGATTGTTTATGTTTGTTAGATGTGTATGTTAGATGTGTATGTTAGATGTGTATATTAGATGTGCTTGTTAGATGCATATAAAATATTTATTCCTCCAATTTTAAATTGTGTATAAACATCATGCATATTAAATTGCGAAAAACATCATGCATATTTATTTTGAAAATTTGTGAGAGGTGTTTATTAAAAACATCAATAATAATTTCTTCCTAACAATGCAATTACTGTCATATTTTTACAATTGATGCAATAAACAATTTTCTAAAAAATTATTGTTTAAATTTAGAATAAATATAACCATGTTTAGTAATGGTAAACGTTTTTATTTTTTAATGAAGAATCACAAATTAATCATAATGAAAATTACAATATTTCCTTGAAATGTGCTTTTAAGATCTCTAGAAACACCTAAACACTCTATACTAAATATGTCTAACTTATTTGGAATTATAGTAAGCATATAAGATATTTAATCACAATGTAGTAACATTAAAACATAACTCATGGTATCTAATTAATGTTATGTGTATAACACTTAAAACCCATTTATTCCATAACCCCTACAAACTAACAAAATTTGTATTTCTCCAATTTTATATAGCGCTAACATAATGCATATTTTTTAACAAAAATGGATAGTTGGTATTTATAAAAGACTGAAGTGAATCAGTAGCAAAAAATGACAGTATATCAATCCCTAAAGGAGAACTTATAAAGTTCCTGCAACAACTATTTATCCCATATACAATCATCCAAATTTTTGTAGGTATTTCACTATATCCATCGACGATTACATTACTAAAGATTCTAACAAACCGGCCTAATACTAATAAACAAAAAAAAGATCATTAACAACAAAATCTAGTTGGAACTATGAGCATTGTTCATGACCTAGTCTTGGTCATTTTCTTCAATATGTTCTTCAATATCTTCTTCCTTTTCTTCTTTTTCATCCAAGCTTGAAATAGTTACAACTGCAATAGGTTGAAGAATAGAGGAACCCTCAGTTCCCATGCTATCAAAATAGTCAGTGGTGCGGGATTGTTGTTCTGCAAGAAGATCATCATGCATGTCCAGGGTAACCTAAATGGTGTCGAATTGAGCTTTCTAAACATGATTTTTATCCTTTGCATCATCTAAATAGGACACTTGTGTTGAAATATGATGCATTGTCTACTCAACGTCCTCACATTTTTCCACAGTGATAGATACTTCATTCATTTGGGATTCACAAGTTCGAACATTCCCTTCCACTTCGTCAAGACGACCATCTTGACAATAGGTAAAATCTCAGAGCTGTTGAGTAACTTGCTCAACTTCTTCCAAGTAGGATTCCATAATAGGAATACGAGTAGTTGATTGAAAAACTGCATGAATTAGCCCTTCCAATTGCATATCCATCCACCTCAGTTGGCTACAGATATATTTAATGTTGGATCGGGAATCTCGCATGCCTTCATATAACTCCTGCAATTTCTTATTTATATCCATTGAAGTATTTATCACCAACCACACACACATCTCCTCTCAAGATACAATGCCCCAAATCTCCAATTCATGGTAGAAGTTAAATCTGCACTCAAACTTCCGCAAATTCCTTAATGAGTATCCTCAATTCGTCCTACAAAATCTACACCAGTTGTACATTCCCCCAGGGCACAAAGGAAGACACCTATTCCCTCCAATGTTCCTTAGTCCCATACCTCCCAAGTCAAAGAGATAGATAAATCTAAGCAGTCTCTACAAATGACGGCCTGAGACAGCTCTTCCTCAAAGTAAACATTGATATCAATAGGAAACCAATCCCCCGGTGCATAGGGTAAGGCATCAAAATTCTTAAGTCTGCAACACCATCCCCAATTAGTTGTGTGCACCAGACCTCCTCCTCTTAGCACTACTCAAAACAAAATGAAGGTAACAATGGTATGGGTAAATGAAATACATAACAACTGCATGGAAGAGATTAATGAAGGTAGCACCACACATCCAAGTATTAATCCCAAATGTGCAAGCCCTAAAACCTTAATAAGCTTCATAAATCTATCTATCATGGGCCTTTCACATGAGAAAATGAGTTGGTTGGCACATTAAGCATGGATCTTGTCGTCGTTTTTTGGTCATTTATGAAGGACATGACTTGTTCCTTCATAGTATATGAACTGTATCATATAGTTGATACCTTAGGGGAGCCAACAAGTTGAGAGTTGGCCCCCATTTTTTTAATTCCCCCATGAGGTAGAAGGGATGCTTCATTTGATAACTAGTCTACTGATGAATTATATTCCCATCGGACATGATAGAAGTGAGTATTTGGAATTCGAAGAAGAATAGTGATGATGCATTTGTGAAGTCTTCTGGAAATTTGATCCACAATTTCCTACCTATGCCCAGTTTGAGAGATAATTAGAAGAGAATCTCCTATTACCACTAACAATTGGATTCCCAGTGAGACAACTTGATCCAGTCCCAAATATAAGGTATATCTTTTGTCTTGATTATTAGTAGCATTCCCAATACCACAAGCAAATATTGATACTACATTTCTTCTGGGATAAAAAAGAATCCACCCCCCCCCCCTGGCACCTGCCTCCCCTGTAACATAATGCCTATTAAATAATGAAAAGAATTATAAATAAAATCCATTAATTTTTTACATCCATTGGTATGATTATATTAAATATTATATTAAATCATGCAAATAATTATAAAGTTAACATATTCTAAAGTTATATTAAATAATGAAAATAATTTTAAAGTTATGCAAATATTATATTATATATAAACTAATATCATGTGCTTTGTTGATATAATAAGTTATGATTCTACTTACATCACTTCTTTTTGTTGAACCCCAAGAGATACTGAGAGGGGGGTGAATCAATATCATGCACTTTTTATCCTTTCAAATATCTGTTATACCATGTATTAATTGATTAACTTATATACCATGTATCATAAGCAATTTCCAATACAAAGAACACTGCACAAAGAATATGTACAGAAATATTATATATAAAAATATTCTTATTACAAATAATGTTAGGAGACACCAATATCCAATACAAATGTGAGCACCCACTCGTTGATTTTGCTAACACGAATCAGAAAGGAAGACCAATCCCTTGCAAGCACCAACTTGTTGTTTTACAGGAACCAACCTATAAGGACACCAATCCTCTTATGAGCACCAACTTGCGCGGTTAGGCACCCACTTGAGCTTTTAGGCACCAACCTGCGGAAGACACCAATCTTCTATCCTTGCCCCATCCTACCACCCATATATAGATTTTATGTTGTAGACCTCGATCACAATCCACTCTATGCTTTCTAATTTGTTTCCTCTATTCTACGCAAACGGATAAGCATACTATACTTCACATTTCCAACTCTTTATGTGCAACCATTCTTTGTATCCTTATGTTCAAATGATCCTTATTTATATGCTCCTTGTGCTCTTCTCACAAATGCTCCTTATATTTCTACGTGAATTCTCCTTGTATTTCTACTTGTCATGTAATCTCGCGCACTTCCTCAAGTCATATTGTCATTGATTCCCATAAGCATTGCATATGTTCCCCGAAGCTAGCAATTTCAGAATACTACATCTTTTGTGCACCCAAGCTTGTCCCAGCACACATCAATATTTCTCTTATTTATATCGATCTTACTCAATTGATATGTCCACATGTTGCAGTTTCTCTAAGTCGGTGACATCCCTTCTTCCTTTCTTCTCGGTCAAGCTTACCACACATCTTATTCTTTCGTTGGTGTGCACTTTTTTATATTTACTGACTTCACGGTAATTCAACCACTTGTCCTTATCTTGTACTGATAGAGGGCCTTGCGCACGAGATTTTAATGACTTGGTGGGACTTGCGCACATACAATCTTATTTTGTATACTTCTTCAAACTTTCATCGAGATTCCAATGCCATCACCAAGTTCACCAATCACTTTGATGTTTGGTGGGACTTGCTAAGACTTGCGCACATATTTTCTATATACTTCTTCAAACTGGAATTAAGACTTCAATGCCATCACCAAGTTCGACAATCTCTTTGACATCAATGACAACACCAAGCTCAACACTTTTCTTTCAAGGCAATGATTTTTTAAACTAGTAAATCTACATAATTAGTTGATTATTTCCAAAGCATTAGAAATTAATGAGCTTGTAACTTATCAAGTCTTACAATAATGAGGGAACATGCACATTGTTCGATCAAAATCCAAATGGATTCCATCATTTGTATTCTACATAGTGTTATATTGAATTAAGTATATTAGGATTTTGAACTTTTAATTTATATTGTATATAGAGTTTGCAAAGAGAGGTTATGAAGGTAGGACTAACCCACTTAATTATTTTATCATGAAAATAATTCTAAAATTTTATAGTAAATATGCAATTAGATAAAAATACCTTCAACTAAAATAAAATTATTTTTCAATCAATCCTTCCATACAATCACAAATTACTAGATAGATGAACACCTTACACATCAAATTGATTGCTAACCAACGAAAATTATTTAAAATTGGTTATAATTAAATTTCCATTTCCACCGTCATAAAATGAATCAACTAATAATATAATTATCGAATTAAAGATAACAATAATAAAATGATACATCAACACCATAAATGATGAAATAAAACATGTACGTTCACTCTACATTGCCATCACCCTAATTATCTTCCTCGCTTGGTATGATAACATTGTTGTTCTCAAAAATATGTTTTGATCTAGGTTCCTGTCTTAATACGAACCACCAATCCCTATCCAACATGTCTAGGTTAAAAAACACTTGGTTGTAGTGTTTTCGGAAAACATGAAGCTCCTTACTTTCATCCCACATCTTTCTAGAGTTGATACATATCAGCCCACTATTGTGATCTTCCTTTACATTTCTTCAGTCGAAGGTGTCCCATCACTTGCACCTAAAAATAACACATTGGAAAGTTGAGAAGTCCACTTCAATGATCTCTTGTATCTTTCCAACATAACCTAACTTCCACCCTATTATGTTCTGATCATTGTGGCTAGCACAACTAGATTGGTCGAACTCAACTTCCACTCCACAGTCTTGTGTGGAACATCCAATATTGACATCCTTAGTGTGAAAATGATGCCCATATGCCCACATAGATGGGAACAAATGCACATGTATAAATGTGACAAATGACGGTGTCATATGTCTAATAACCTGACCATTAATATATAAAATATAGATGTTATAATCCAAAGGTGCATTATAAATTTAAAATGTACACAAAGAGATTATTACCAAGTTACTACACCCAATCCCTATGTTTAGTGCATCCTCTTCGGCAGGCAGGTAATGAACAAATGCACGGTATTTCTCTCTGACTTGGTCAACAACCCAATTGTTGGGATAGATCATTGGCATATTTTATTTTAAATGAATAGGATAAGGTATGATTCTACTGTTCAACCGTCTGAATTCTTTCCTGTCAATGTCCCATTTCCTCCTCTTCCCTTCATACAATGTGATCTATGGCTATGTTTCCTTCGCATTGTAAAGAATGAATTTATTGATGGCATCAATTTCTAAATTCATTGATGTATTCATGAAATCAAATCGACATATGGTACTTATAAGATCAAATATAGATTATGAAGTTCAGTGTGAATGGTTACTCTTTAGAAAATTGAAAAAATATAAGTGACTTACTCTTTATCATGCATCTTTTTCCATTCATTTGGAGTAGCTCCCCTTCCCTTTTTTCCCCATCCCTTTGGTCATCCCAAATCATTACACCTAGTGTGTGGTTGATTTTCTCTATGTTCCCATTGGCATAATAGAACGACTCATATACTATGTACCTGTTTTCCATAGACCCCTTGGTTTTTCCCTCTATTGAACAAATCCCTTCAATTTTTTCATGTAACTCTCTCAGAAGAACATCCAATGACATGAGACCACCCCGAATAATTCAACCTCGCCAACTAGGTAAATTAGAAGATGAACTTGCAGGTCGATGAAACTCATCGGAAATTCCTTCTCAAACATACACACAATCTCAACTATCTCTTGACGTCACCATGGAATGGTAGCCATATGAATCTCCTTTGATGTGATCCAACATACAAATGTAGATAATTTATATAAGGCACATTGCAGGTCCTCGGGGAAGTCATTTTTCACACACCCATGCATGAGCAAAAGGATAATGACACTACAAAGTAAATACATATAACATTAAACGTGTTTTAAATTGTGACATAAAAAATAAAAACATGTTTTTGACATACATACCCTTAGAAGTTTCATATGGTCATGTGATTTAAACCCCGATAAATGTTCTTCTACAATAAAGCAACGTCATAGAGTAGACCCATAAAAACAAGACACGTTCACAGCCAATATAACTTCCTTTTCCAAATAAATATCATATTTCTTCAAAATCCATGGGACATCGCCTTCTTTAAAAGACCAAGAGGGTCCAACCTCTCCTCTATTTTCTTGTATTGGCCAATGATTATTTTTAGTATTTGAAGAAATAAGATCTCTCCTAACAGCCAATGTGTCACTTTTTTTCGATGATATGTGCCTCCATAAAGAATATGAAACATTTTTAAATATATGCATGGGATCTAGTAAATGGACAATCTTAATCTGCTCCCAATATGGGATCTATTAAATGGACAATCTTAAGATGTCACCATGGAATCCTAGCCATATGAATCTCCTTTGATGTGATACAACATACAAATGCAGATAATTTATATAAGGCACGTTGCAGGTCCTCGGGGAATTCATTGTTCACACACCCATGCACGAGCAAAAGGATAATGACACTACAAAGTAAACACATATAAAACTAATTGTGTTTTAACTTGTGGCGTAAAAAATAAAAACATGTTTTTGACATACATACACTTAGAAGGTTCATATGGTCATGTGATTTAAACCCCGACAAATGTTCTTCTATAATAAAGAAACGTCATAGAGTAGACCCATAAAAAGAAGGCACATTCACACCTGTTACGTCCCCTCCCGTCATCCCAACCCACGAACGGAACATGAACGTAACATGGGGTGTCGAATTCTTCCCCACAGCCATATGATGGAATTCACAATTAAAAATAGATGCATAATTAAATTATACATCGGAATAATTAAAACATTTTAACACACACAAAAAGTAGAATGCATCAGCATGTTTCTCCCAGCTTGAAGTATGAAACAACATGCAGATAATTAATCCCCTTCTCATGCTATGCACAGGATTTATGCTAATTAACTTAAGATAATCATTTCATTCAATAACAAAACAGTCACTAGTTAACGCATTGCAGAATACAGAATGGACATAATTCAAACCATGGAGAATACTTATATTTAAGATGAATTTGTCCAAACAACTGGCTATGTGAGAGCAATGTTCCACCCAGCCATAGATCCCTGTCCATCCTATATTCTTTCAGTTGAGAGGCCACCCCCGAGCTGGGTTGTGTATCCACTAAGGAGGAACTAAACAGGCTCACTCACAACCATGGTTTCACACAAACAATCATGCTAATCCAACACACAGTTGGTTTTATCAAGCATGCAAGAGACAAAGGAGGCGTATGCTAAGCCAGTGATCTCAACCAAAGATCTACAAGCATCTCAACGAAACTCAAACAGTCATGGCACCCACAATACCTACCACACCCAACACAAGGAAGGTCCCTTTCTCTGCTGCACAATCCCTCAGGCACCCCTTCCCTCCAGTGTTATTCAGGGTGGGCATATAAAGTTCCAAGCTTCTAAATCCTTGAGATTCTAGTCTTCATTGGGTTTATCAAGCAGTTCCAACCTCTGTTCTCTCTTCTTCTCTGTTATTCACACTTGTGTTTTTCTCAATTCTATCACCAAATAATTATGTCTCGTAATTGGATTTTCGGGCTATAAAATTGGGGTTTTCCTATGGATTTATGGGCATCTAACACTCTCAAATTCTCCCCAAGGTTCATATCTATGGATCCCCCATTGGATTTCACTATCCACATGAATTTCTGGGCATTTTTGGCACTTCAAAAGGTGTCTTAATTCAAAGTTTCGATTTTTGGTTTTTCTCACTGCTAGAGCTGTGTAATGGATGAAAATTGATGCTTAGATGTTCCACAATGGCATGGAAATGAGGAAGAACGAATTACCATGAGGTAGACTAACTTGTGGGTCAAGAAAACATAGCCCATACCTACCATACGAATTTCTGAGTTGCCCATGCTCCATTGAAGCCATGGACTAATTTCTTCAACCACTTCCTTAAAATTGAATTAAATGTTAGCAAGGAAAGTCAAATGGGTTCTCAAGATGACATTTTTCAACATATGGTTCAACCCCACAACCCCCTCACCACTCCCTAGTGGAATACACATGGCCCCCTCTTATTAGTTGATTCCATAGCCAGTTTTTGGTATATTATTGCAATATTAATATTTACATCATTTTACAATGTTCCATGGCTTAATAGCACATGGATACCATAATATCAAATACTTTCCTTTTTAAATAAAATCCGAGCATCCACTAGCGGGGCCTTAGCCTTGAGCTCCACGCTAGAAAAATATACATCGCATGTGTACAATATTTACATTAAAAGCCAATATATCCCAAGGGTCAAAATGAGGGTATTACAACACCCACTATAACTTCCTTTTCCAAAGAAATATCATATTTCTTTAAAATCCATGGGACATCGCCTTCTTTAAAATACCAAGAGGGGCCAACCTATCCTCTATTTTCTTGTATAGGCCAATGATTATTTTTAGTATTTGAATAAATAAGATCTCTCCTAACAGCCAATGTGTCACTTTTTTTTCGATGATATGTGCCTCCATAAAGAAGATGAAACATTTTTAAATATATGCATGGGATCTAATAAATGGACAATCTTAAGATGCTCCCAATATGGGAGCTCATAAATATTGATTTCCTTATCATCCCAATGGGAATTTTCTCAACATAGTTGTCGAAGAATTCAGATCATTGAACATAGGTTCTCCATTTGAATTGAACATTTATGCAATTTCCTTCTCCTTCTCTCCATCATATGCCCTAAGCTAGTGAACCGGATTCATTATTTTAGTCATTTGGTTTCTCTTGAATTCTCCATTGAAAGTGGATGTTGCTCTTCTATAAGGATGGTCTTTTGGGAGGAATACCTTGGAGCAATTGTACAGCATATTTCATAGGTGGTTGGAAAACCTAGCCTTCACAGAAGGTCCACAACATTTCCATCCATGATACCCTTTTGTTACAAGACCTGTGGTGTTATTGTATACAAAGCATGTTAGCGTTGAATATCAATACAGTCGCACAAGATCAATACATTCGCACCGAATTAACTATTCCAAAAATAATTGTTATGAATATAAACAAATCAATAAACATGCTTACCATAACAAACTCCTAATCCTAGATAATCATGTGTGGTGTAGGAACATATGCCATACAACATAAAACTCATCTTTTTAGATGGGTATTGATACATCGTATACTTATATCTCTTCCCATAATTCCTTCAATTTATCAATCAATGGTTGTGGGTAAACATTCATATCTTTCACTTGTCTTCTACCAGCGACTATAAGAGCCAACATAAGATGCTCATTCTTCACTAAAAACCATAGGGGGGTATTATTATTGATCACTACTACAAACCAAACAGAATAGTTGGTGTTTTAAAGGGAATATTGGTTAATTCCATCCATGGCTATGCTCAATCGAAGGCTCCATACTTCACCCTTGAATTTATTAGGCCATGTATCATCTACATGCTTCATGTCTATTGAATATGTTAGGATTTACATAACTCTTGACTCACTTTTGTGTGAGGCATGCCATCCCTACAACATAGCTAATTCTTTGCAGTGAAAGAGCCTTTGAATCCTTGGGATTATAGGCATGTTCCTCAATATCTTATGAGGAGGACCATGTGCTTTACCCTTGTTTCTTGATTTATGGTACCTTTCATGCCCACATTTTGGGCATATCTCTTTGTCTACATATTCTCCTTTAAATAGAATACAATCATTCAAACACGCATGACATGATATGTACTCAATGCCCAACATTTTCAACATCTGCCTTGCCTCTTTGCAACTTCCAAGAAAGACATTATCACTCGGAAGTACCTTATCTTTCAATAACCTGCAATTTGTGGGCAATAGAAATCTAAAATGTCATTTAACATTCATAAAATCGACCATTTTCAATTTTGATTGTGTGAAAATATTCCTCAAAATATACGAGACTTGATGGTTAGTTACCTCAAAAGTGTCAATAAACACACATTTGACATGCCATACATTCAATTTGTATAGTAACACAGTTGTCCCTAGCTGGGCAGAATTTGACTGGCCAAGTCCAAAGAGAGAGGTGGTGGAAGCAGATTTCAGGCTTTCGAAGAAGGTATTACTAATATGAGCATCAACCCCTAGCTCATCATCCTAGAATGCATATAACAACATCGGATCCATGGAAACTGTATCCCATAAGAAACCATCCATACCAACCTATATTTCATTGCCTTCATTGCCAACATGTGAAGAACTAGTGTTACTGTAGACATTCCTATTTGGTGAATCTGGATGTAGTTGGAATTGAATAGGTGATTGATTAAACCATGCTTGGTATGCTTCCTCTCTGAGTTGGGCTCTTTTTGTAGCATTCTCTTGATTTTCCATTGTAGTGGGATGCAACAAAATATGGTAGATAGGTCACTTATCATCATAATCATGATTTCAAAAATATTGAACGTGACAATGGTGATATTAGTAAGCACAATGCAATTGCTTTTTTCATACATTATACCAAACAATTATTATAGAAGCATGGGAATTTTTTCCGATAGTAAATGTCCAACCACGAGCATTTTATTAAGCAAAAGTTCAAATGGAGCAATACCTTTACATTAATCCCATTGAAAATAAAAAATGCAATTAATCAATTACTTTTGTCTTATGTCTCAAGGGAACTTCTAAAGGTAGTCCCAATGCAAGGCGTCTTTGACGAGCGGTTGGTGGTCTACGAAATTTATAGTTTATTAACAAGTCGTCACCAAAAAGAAAACTAGGTATTGCATGATTTCATTTTCATAAATAACTCCTGGTTATTGGAGTGTTCCTCAAATGATCAATCTGTATAAAATAAAGAGCACCTAGAACTATTTATGAACCCTGCAATGTTCCCATGAGTGCATGGATGACCATCAATATATAACAAGTCTTCCTCTTAAAGTTTCTAGAAGCATAACCATTCATGCACATACTATACATGGAAATGTTGAGTTTGTATTTAACAATATTCAAGCAATCAAGCCGACAATAAAGAGGACCACAAAATGACATAAGTGCTACTGACTATTTGGGAGGAACTAGTACATGTGAAAGGATAAACAACCCAAGATTTGCAGCATCTATATTATATTTTCAATCATAAAATTATTACCACAAAAGCAGAATTTGGTTCCAACATCGGGCACACGTAGAGAAGATGGCCAAGCGCCATACAAAGCACGGTTGTAATAAGTTTCAGTAATTAATTTACAAATGCATAAGAAGAGAGAAGTCATTACTACCCTTCAACAATTGGACCAACCTTGGTGTGTATTTGGAATTTTTTTCTCTCAACTCATACAACTTTTTGAATCTCCTATAGAAATGTTTTGGGTGCTACTGATATCATTCATTGGATCACTATAACTTTTGATTGAATAAATAGAAGTAGAGGGGTTGGTTTATTTATGACGAAACATAGTTGTTTTGGCTTCCAAAATTTAAAAAAATGAGCATAAGGAAGTGTTCCTACGTGTCTTTTCTATATCACCTATTGGATTTTTTACTACAATAGGAGGTATAAGACCATCAACATTGGGTAGTCGATCATTAATATAATGGGCGAGTATGACACGCCAAGGGTTCTCTTTCAACCCTTGAAATTTTGAACAAGTACATACTACTGGGGTGTCATAATATAGATCCAGCTCACGATTAATTACCATTGAGGACCCAAGATTGTGGTTGGAAGATGACATATTACAATTGGCAAGGTAAAGAGGTTGTCCATTTTCATCTACCAAATGATTGTGGTATCTTGCTCTTGATAAGAGCTTGCGGCATTTTTCAATTAGTGGAATATCTTGTTCATATGAATTTGATCCTCAATCAAGATCCTACAAAATTGAATGCATTGCTATTCATATTCACATGAATAAATAACATAAATTCAATTAGATAATAAAAATATAAATAAAATCTAAACTTATTAGAGATGGAAAGGGAGGAATTTATGAACTTTGAATAATATGGAATGAGCTGGAATTCGAAGCATTGACCATCTAATATTATAACTTTTTCTTCCTGCTTTTGAGCCAAATCAAAACAATACGTGATCTACATTCCTAAAAAAATTGACTATTTGAGATAAATATACCATTTTTAGTTCATTTGAGAGAAATATACCATTTGAAGTAGTAGCACACAGTCATATGGCCTTTTAGCACATCTGATGTGATTTAATAAACATAGCGCACTGGTGCGTCTTATATTTATAAATGCACCAATGCATATATAACATATATGCACCAACGCAAAACATCCACACAAAAATAAGCAAAAGAAAATATATTCTATATTTGATAGTGGATACTTATATATTCATTTTTCAATATTATCAGCATCGGTGCATTTTTTATATTATAGCATCCCGGTGCACTAATATATTTGAAATGCACTGGAGATTGGAGAATGCAAGCAATACAAAATTAGCGATTTAGAGTATTTTATGTCTACCCGATGCTCTTTGCAAATAATATCGCATCAGTGCTTCTATATACAACAGGTGCACCAATGCTCACATATATTATGAGAGCACCGGTTGTTAGATAACCTAACAGGAAAATACCATGTTTACATGTTTGTTTCCCTATTTTAGGCCTAGACGATGTGCTTTAAAACCTGTAGCGCACCAATTCATTCATATCTTAAAGGTGCACCATTTATGAGAAAAATTATTATGAAGTTTATCCTAACGGTGGGTTTCCTATCATGGTGCATCGATGAAGTTATATAATAAAGCACACCAGTGAAATGTTATAAAAAATGCACGAGTTTTTTTTTCCATGAATTGAAAAAGGAGCGGGAATTTCTTTTTCAAAATACTAGTTTGATAAAGTTTTTTTTTTAAACTAATCACTCTTTCATTATTTTGTCGAATTTCAAGGGGAGAGTTTTGCAAGAGAGATTTATCAGAGAGAACTTTGGAGCAACAAGATTTTTCTGAAGATCAGAATTTGTAAGGTATGGTGAATCACACAAAACTCTTCATAGTAGAAATTTCAAGTATGTAAAATCTTACTATTGATCTCAATGCATGATTTATTTATGTTCCTATTAAAATTTAGAGTAAATTCTGAAAAAATAAAAGACTTTCATAGTTACCGTCAATGGTATAACCCTTGCTTTCTTATGTTGGAATATTGGTCAATACTGAGAGGGGGGGGTGAATCAATATTGTTATCTTTTAACAATTTAAACCACTTTCTAAATTAAAACATGGAATCAACAAGATACACAGAACACATATTTTATCGTGAAATCCCAATTGGGAAAACCACAAACTCTTTCTATACAACAAAATTATATGTACAATAGTTTTTGCAAGCTACAACTTGCTGGAGACTCCAATCCCCAAGTTTCTCATCTACAACTGAAGGATGCTACAACACCCTAGTTTTTGCCTGCTACAACAGACAAGGATGCTACTACACCCTATTTACCAGCTACTACTGGAAGGAGGCTACGACCCCCTGGTTTATCAGCTACTATTGAAGGGATGCTTCGACTCCCTATTTACCAACTACTACTGGAAGGAGGATACAACCTCCTTGAAGGCCTGTAGCCTGCCCTAGCACCACCCTACCTCCCTAATTTGATTTTATAACTTCAATGGGATATACATAGTTTATACTTTCTCTGTCCTATGTTTCTGATATTCAATCCAAGCTCTAAAGAATACCTTGCTCCTTTTATTCTTTCTCTGATATATGTATTGCTTCATATCTTTATTTAAGCACATAGCAGACACTCTCATCTTCCTTTTCTAACTTCTCTGGCTTCTACAGTTTCATTGGTCTCTGTCTGATCTTTCTTCTTCTTTGATCTAGGCTCTTGAGACATATTCCTTCAATATCAAATGCTTGTATATATATTATCATCTTATTCTTCAATCGTTGCATCTCTTCAATCTGGACTTGTGTCTTTTCAAACTCGCACTTTTTCAAAAAGGATTAATTATGTTTTTGTAATTAAATAACAAACCCTGTTTTTTTAATTAAGATCAACTCTGGTTTTTATTTAATAAACTTTGCCTTATTATTAGTTTATTTCTGTAACTTATCATCATGCCTTTTCAGCATCACACTCTTTCCATAATTACGTCCTTCCAATCTGGAAATTGCCTTTTTATCAAACACACCACTTCAAAAAAAATACATCTTGGTTTAATTAGTTTTATTTGATAACTAGATGGTAATTAATTTCCTCTTATTCATAACATCTTAATCATTCCTTATTTTTATTAAATTGACTTAGCTGGGAAATTTAAATAAAAACTTGTTAACATATATTTTCAGGCTTATTGCTGGCATATTCACATACTGTGTAACAATGGTTTTTCCTCAACTTGGCAACTCAAGTTTTGACATGTGTGACCACCAAAGAGGAATCTGACACCATGGCTAGATGGCCAGTTCATCATGGAACATACCCATGCTATCTGGAGAATTTATCAACACAAGGACAATTTATGGCGGACATTTCCAAATGGCCCTTCAAACTTTATTTAGATAGAAAGACAAACTTTTTCTCAATTTGGCAGGCTTGTATTTAGCACATGTAACCTCCATAGAGAAATATGAGCCCATGACTAGATGACCAGATCATCAAAGAACAAGCCCATTCCAACTGATGAATTTATCACTACAAGGACAGTTTATGGCGGACATTTCCAAATGGCCCCTTAACCTCCAGTTTTCAACACTTGGACAAATTTCATTTGTTGTTAATATGAAAAACAAGATTTTTCTCACTTTGGTAGATTGATTTCTGTAATACCCCCATTTTGACCCTTATGATATATTGGATTTTAATGTAATTATTGAATACATGCGATGTATGTTTCCCTAGCGTGGAGCTCAAGGCCAAGGCCCCACTAGTGTATGCTCGTATTTTATTTAAAAAGGCAAGTATCCATGTGCTATTAAGCCATGAAATATTATAAATTGATGTGAATATTTAATATTGCATTAAAATACCAAAACTGGATATGGGAGCAACTAATCAAAGGGGGCCATGTGTATTCCACTAGGGAGTGGTGAGGGGGTTGTGGGGTTGAACCATACACTTCCAAATGTCATCTTGTGAATCCATTTGACTTTCTTTGCTAACATTTAATTATGTGTAAGAAAGTTGTTGAAGAAATCAGTCCATGGCTTCAATGGAGCATGGACAGCCCAGAAATTCATATGGCAGGTATGGGCTCTATTTCCTTGACCCACAAGTCACTCTACCTCATGGTAATCCATTCTTCCTCATTCCAGTTCCATTGTGGAACATATAAGCTTCAGTTTCCATCCATTACACAGACCGAACAGTGAGAAAAACTAGAAATCGCAACTTTGCATGAACCCACGTTTTGAAGTGCCACAAACACCCACAATTTCACGTGGACAGCGAAATCCGATGGGGGATCCATAGACGTGAACCTTGGGGTGAATTTCAGAGTGTGAGATACCCAAAAATCCATAGGAAAACTCAGTTCTGATATCCCGAAAATCCAATTACGGGATTGAGTCATTTGGTCACCAAATTGTGAGAATCCAAGCGTGAATGACAGAACAGAGAATAGAACAGAGATTGGGATTGCTTGATAAACCCAATGAAGGCTAGAATCTCAAGGATTTAGCATCTTGGACCTTTCTATGCCCACCTTGAAGAGCACTGGAGGGAAGGGACTCCTGAGGGACTGTGCAGCAAAGAAGGGTACCTTCCTTGTTGTTGGCTGCTTTTTGGACAGACCCGGGTTTTAATGAAGCGCAGCAACAAAACCCCCTGGCGCACTGGCCCTCTCGGCAACGAGCTGCGCGGCAGCTCGAGGTCTCACCCGAAGTGGCTATGGGGAGGCTAAGGAATCAGGTTTCCTTAACCTAGGCGACGCGGAGACTGTTCTCTCTTCAGACTTACGAGCGCAACAGCTCTCAAGCTCCTGCTCGGCAGCTGAACTGCGCGGTACTTCCACTCCTGCGCTAGGACCAATTATCCTCTGCACGGATATTCTACGCGTAGTTTCACTTGCGTGCTCGTCGCAGCAACAGGTTCTCCTATCGCAACGGCGACATCGTCTTACTGATTCCTTCGACCCTTAACGATTATAGTTCCCAAGAAAGCTTCACTGATTTACTCAACACATTCATAAAGGTAATGCAATATCTGTATTTGCTCGTTAGTAAACTCAAAACAGGTAATCATTTCATTCACAACATTGCAACAACGAGAAATATGAAGTCCACCTCCACGGGGAAAACCACGTCCACGGGAGTATCTTATATTACCCAGAAAATGATAGACTTATACAATATGTTGCGCACACAGCTGCAGCCTTAGATCTTTCCAGGAAACTCCACGCACACAGCTGGGAGCCCTTCTCTCGATCTAGTCTCTTCCTCTCCAGAGATTACAATAGTTCAGACGTCGCCTCGGACTGTCTGCAACTCAAGGATTAGCTTCACTGCAAACCAGCTCTAACTCCTGTTTTCTAGCAACACGGTAGAAAACAATCGACAAGATCGTAACAGAGGATGATCAACTCGATCAATCCTTCTTACATCTAGCATCAATTATCTTAGCTAGCTCACTCAGAGGCTTAGCTAACTGACTCACTAATCAACCAACTCACAGACTAGCTAGCTAACTGTCTAACCAACTAACATCTACCCTTCACAATTATACATATATATAGGTGGCCATGGCGGTCGCACCTTTACAAAACTGTGGGCCTTTCCCAGCAGTAATCCCCAAAAACCCTAACCACGCACATGGCTAGGTGTACTGTAGGCGCCGCTTGCAGTCATGTCGCCGCTTCCTGCAGGCTCCATGAATTCCGGCGCAGCTTACGGGTATGGGTGCCTTGTCCTTCGCCTTCAATGCTTTGGTCCGTTGCTCTTCCTTGATCCGAGCAACCATAACTTCTGTACTTAGCCTTAAATGAGGGTAGCTGAGCCGTCTACTCCATTGCTTCATTGATTGTGGTAGCTGGGCTTTCCACTCGGCTACCTTCATTCTCTTCTGACGTGCGCGCGAGCTCCACGATTTCCGGTCCGTAATCTACGCTGAGATTATCCATCTGGCACCGTACTGCGCACCGTCTTCTTCTGTCCCAAAATTGGCGCTTATTCAAAACTTAGCACTTTCTCTTCCATACTTGTGCTTTTTCCTCAAAATTCACAGCTTTTACCATAGTTGCGGCCTTGGCTCCAACACTTGTGTTGGGTGTGGTAGGTATTGTGGGTACCATGACTATTTGAGTTTAGTTGAGATGCCTGTAGCTCTATGGTTGAGCTCACTATCTTAGCATCCTCCTCATTTGTCTCTTGCATGCTTGATAAACCCAACTATGTGTTGGCTTACCATGACTATTTGTGTGAAACCATGGTTGTGAGTGGGTCTATTTAGTTCCTCCTTAGTGGATACACATCCCAACTTAGGGGTGGTCTCTCAGCTAAAAGAATACAGGCTGGAAAGAGACCTATGGTTGGGTGGAACGTTTCTCTCACATAGCCAGTTGCTTGGACAATTCATTTTGAAGATAAGTATTCTTTGTGGTTTAAATTATATTCATTTTGTCTTCTACAATGTTTAATTTGATGACTGTTATGATTATATGTTGAATGCATGATGCAATTGTGTGTGGATAGTGTATCATTCCGCTGTGTTTATTTAAAGTATGAATCTGCACACATAAGTTTTTATTTGTTATGAATTTGTTAGCAACGAACGGGGTTGAGTTTCCCAAATAAGCCCCAGAATATTAGTCATGTTTTCCCCCCTTGCATTGGATCGACGGGAGGGGACGTGGCAGAGTGGTATCATATCCCACGTTGCAGCATTGGGGCTGCTTGGGCCAAACTGTGAGTTATAGGCAGATATTAGAATGTTTTAATGTGGTACTGAAGAAGTTTGGGAAACATTTTGATTAGAAAAATGGCAGGATCAGAGTTCTCAAGAGTGGCATACGATCACACAGTTTCATAGAGCTCTCCAATAGCTTTCCAACGGTACCTGACTCGCCTTACTTGGTTAAAGTACGAGGGAGATATGAGCTATGAAAGTTTGTCGGAGTAGAGGTGTTTCCACAATTGCGGATTGCGGAAACGTAAAATTTTCGAAATTACGTTTTAGACTTCCGCATTTCCGAACCCGCATTGTGGATTGCGGAAACGTTAAATTTTCAAATTTGCGTTTGGGCATTCCGCATTTCCGAGTTTCGAAGTACGGATTGCGGATTGCGGATTGCAGATTGCGGAAGTGACATTTTCCGAAGTTGAAAATTTGACGTTCACATTTCTGAGTTCCACAGTACGGATTGCAGAAGTCGCATTTTCCAAAATTGAAAATTTGGCGTTCCACATTTCCGAGTTCCGCGATACAGATTGCAGAAGTGACATTTTTCGGAGTTGGAAAATTGTCATTCTGACTTCCGCATTGCGGATTGCGGAAGCAAAAAAAAGGAGTATAGAGCCCAAAACTTGATTTTTAGATAGAAGGAGCATGTGGAATCAAAATTGGATGAGTTATGTGGTGTTCTGAGGCCATTAACAAAGGCCATGAAAGAACCACAGAGGGTCCCAAGCCCATTATGCTCCAATTTGGCATAAAATGGGAAATAATGGCTTTTAAAAATCGGAGTCCCGACGCTTGACCGAAGGTCAGATTGAGATGAAATCGATATGGAGAAGCCATGGAGTAGGAACAGTGTTAAGTTTGGAAGCTTGGAGCCAAAATCCAAAGGATGTGGATTCGGGGTGAGTGAGAGGGCCAAAAAGCACTATTCTGGGCCACTTTTTGAGGATTTTGAAAAACTTGCAGTGGATGAAAGCGACCCTATATTTAGGATTCAAGAAATATACTAAACTCCACATTTCATATTCTTATTAAAACTGACATTTTCCGTTAGACAAATATGTTCCAGAAATGCACAATTTGGAAGATAGCCATTTTTGGCCAAAATTTTGAAATTTTGGAAAAAGTGGAAAGTTAGAAATAGTCAAACCCAGAATTTTATAGAAGATGAATGGCACATCGGAACAGAGATCCAAATGTTGCTGAGTGTTCCTTTTTATATGTACTAACTTCTCCCGATAGAAATGTTTCCATGATTCTTCCTAGATTTGATTCTACAAGTGGCTGAAGTTGGCATTTCAGACCAAAATACAGCTGTGTAAAAGTGCAGAATTTTGGTAAAAATTGTCATTTTTGGAGTAATGTGATTTCCACACCAGAAGTCAGAATGAAGCACGTGGATATGCATTGGAAAGCTTATGCAGCAGGTAACAATGGTGCATAACCAGAATTTGAATGAGGTTATCATACATCATATATATGTGCAGCAGAAAAGTGCCAGTGACTGTTTTGAAAAATTGTTGTTAATTTGGGCAATTTCAAGAATTGTGGGATGGGGCAAAAGAAATGAAGGCATAATAGCTCTGAGAATTATTCCATGAGTTCAATTCTTTTAAATATTGATGTTTTATGTTTCTATATGCATTCCTAAGATGTCTAATAAATCTTTTATAATGCACAGTGTTTGCAGTTGATAAGATTTGAATAGTTGTAGCAGAGGGCAACATACAAGGAAAAGGGTCTCCAAAGGAAAATGGTGACCATAAATGATGCTTAGGATCCTTATGAGCAGGATGAAGATGTTCCAGGATAAAATGTGCAAGAAGGGAATGCTGAGACTGAATCCAATGGGAGAAGGGAGCAAATAACTCATCAGAATTTGGTTGAGACCATGGTAAGCTTTAATGAAAGATTGATGAAGGCTCAGGAGGAACAGAACCAGCTCAATGTTTTTATTTTGCAGAGACTCACTGATATGCAACAGAGGATAAACCTTGGGTCCAACCCAAGCAATGTAGGTGAAGAAGGGAGAGATGCAGGGAGTCGCTCTAGAGGTCGTTCTAGGAGGAGGACTCCAAGCCCAAGAAAGAGTTCTGTGAGAAAAAAGCATAGAACACCCTCCTCAATATATTCTTCCACCAGGTCATGTGACTCCAAAGGTTCTAGGAGAAGTCCAATACATACTTCTATCATACTTGAGGGAAGAAATAAATTCAAAGGAATTCCACAGGGAGAATTCAGGAAGGCAAGGCCTCCCATGTTTGATGGAGAAGACAAGACTGGCCAAGAGGCAGAGGCATGGATTCTTGGGATGAAGAAATATTTCAAGATTCATGATTACTCAGGGAATAAAAATGCCAGAATTTCCATTTACAATCTAAATGGAAGAGCTTCAATTTGGTGGGATCACCTTTTGGAAGTAAAAGGGATCAGTGAAAGGAGGATCAGCTGGGAGCGATTTAAGAAGTATTTCAAGTAAAAATACCTTTCTGCTAGGTATTATGACAGTAAGAGGAAAGAATTCAATGAACTCAAGCTGGGACAGAAAACTATGGAAGAAAATGTCCATAAATTCTTGGAATTGTTGAGGTATGTGGACTATATCAAAGATGAGAGGGTAAGGATCCAATGCTTCCTTGGGAGTCTACCTCAAAGTTTCAAATATAGGATTGAGTTTGTTAACCCACCAAGTATTGATGAATCCATTAAGATGGAAATGCATTGCTATGAGAAGAATAAAGTAAAATCAGAGGTTCACCCAGCATGGAAAGGAAATCCAAGAGGGAGGTTTGATCAAAAGAAAAGTGGCTTCAAGCCACCATTCAAAAATCAGCCCAGAATCTTTCCATAGTGACAGCAAGCAAGGAGTGGATTCAAGCTAGCAACAGCAGCAGAAAAGACATCAAAAGGGCCAATTTAGTGTTGGGGATGTGGAGGAAACCACATGCTTAAGGATTGTACACATCAGAGGGAGAATCCCTGGAGCTTGCACAACTTAAAGGGAGAAGCTACAATGGAAGATATGGGAAGAGCAACACCTAGAATCTATGCAGCATTGGATGATCACCAAGTAGACCATCAATCAGCAGTGGTGGAAGTTGAAGGTAAGATTGCTAAGCAATCTATTTCTATTTTGATTGATCCAGGATCTACTCATAGTTATGTTTCTCCAAAAGTGGTTGAAGGTTGTTCTCTTAGAAAAATGAAACATAGTAAGTCTTGGCTAGTTCAGTTAGCCACAAGTACCAAGAGAAAAGTAACCGAAGTAGTGGTGGAGTGCCCCATAGAATTGAATGGACTCCACACATATGTAGAATTAAATGTACTACCATTAGGATCTTATGATGCCTTAATTGGCATGGATTGGTTGGAAATACATAGAGCCAAGTTGGATTGTTATGAGAAATCACTTGAATGGATTGATGAAGAGGGAAGACCAAGATTGGTAAGAGGAATTCCCAAGCAAGTTTCAGTAAGACAGATTTCAGCCTTACAGTTGAAAAAAAATTATAAGAAAGGTTGTGAATTATATGCAGTTCATATATCAGATTCATCAGAGGACAAAGGACTAAGGATAGTAGACTTCCCCTTGTTGCAATAGTTCAAAGATGTGTTTCTAGATGAAATGTCAGGACTACCACCAAAGAGAGATATTGATTTTACCATGGATCTTGTCCCAGGGGCAGCACCAAATTCCAAAGCTCCTTATAGAATGAGCACGTTGGAATTGGTAGAGTTAAAGATGCAGCTACAAGAGTTAATGGACAAGAGGTATATCATGCCAAGTGTATCTCCTTGGGGAGCACCTGTGTTATTTGTTAAGAAGAAGGATGGGACTTTAAGGTTGTGTATTGATTACAGGCAGCTTAATAAAGTGACAGTCAAGAACAAGTATCCATTGCCAAGAATTGATGATTTGTTTGATCAAATGAAGGAAGCTAAAGTGTTTTCAAAGATTGACTTGAGGTAAGTGAGGATAAAGGAGGAAGACATTCACAATACAACTTTTCGAACAAGATATGGGCATTATGAGTTCACAATGGTGCCATTTGGTTTTACCAATGCATCTGCTACATTCATGTGTCTCATGAATAGTGTCTTTAGCAAATATTTGGATAAGTTTGTGATTGTGTTCTTAGATGACATTCTTGTATATTAATGGAATGAAAAAGAGCATGAGGAGCATCTAAGGATGGTGCTGCAAGTCCTTAGAGAACACCAATTGTACGCAAAGTTAATCAAGTGTGAATTTTATCAAAAGAAGCTGCAGTACTTGGGTCATGTCATTTCAGAAGAGGGTATTGCAGTTGATCCAGAGAAGATTAATGCCATCATGGATTGGTCTACTCCAAAGAATGTTTCAGATGTTAGATCTTTTATGGGTCTTGTTGGTTACTATAGAAGGTTCATTGAAGGATTCTCCAATATAGCACATCCAATCACTTCATTGCAGAGGAAGAATATCAAATTTGTATGGTCTGAAAAATGTGAGAAAATATTTCAGCAGTTAAAGGAGTTACTTACCGGCGCTCCTGTTTTGAAGATAGTAGATCCAAAGAAGGATTTTGTAGTGTGCACAGATGCTTGCATTGAAGGGCTAGGTGGAGTGCTCATGCAAGAAGGATTTGTGATTTTCTATGAGTCAAGAAAATTAAAAGAGCATGAAAAGAATTATGCCACGCATGATTTAGAATTAGCATCCATAGTACACGCTCTCAAGATGTGGAGACATTATTTGTTGGGAAGAATATTCAAGCTTAGGACAGACCATATGAGCTTGAAGTATTTGTTTGATTAGCCAAAATTGAATGCTATGCAAGCCAAGTGGATGGAATTTATCTATGAAGTTGATTTTGAAATTAAGCATGTAAAAGGGAAAGAGAATAAGGTTGAAAATGCTCTTAGCAGAAAATTTCATGTTGCAGAATTGAGTATGTGCAAATCAAATTTGAAGACAAGAGTTCTCGAAGTCTAAAACGGTGATGAAACTTACCTTCAAATTAAAGAAAAGTTGCAGCAGAGAAATATAGATGAAAAGTGTACATGATATCAGCTTGGCGAACATGATATCCTCATCTATAAAGATAGAATGTATATTCCAAATAGTGCAGATTTAAAGAAGCTAGTAATGGATGAGATACATCAAATTCCATGCTCTGGACATCCAGGATATCAAAAGACAATAACAGCAGCAAGAAAGCCGTATTTTTTGGCATGGTATGAAGAAAGACATAGCTGAGTACATTTCTAGGTGTCAAAAGTGCCAACAAGTCAAGGCAGAGCACCAACATCCAGCAGGATTGTTGCAGCCCTTACCCATTCCAAAGTGGAAGTGGGAAGTGATTTCTATGGATTTTATAACAGGTCTTCTCATGACAGTGAAGACGCATGATTCAATCATGGTAGTGGTGGACAAGCTATCAAAGGTAGCTCATTTCATTCCATTCAAGTCCACTCACAAGGCTAATGACATTCCAAATATCTTCATGAGAGAGATATTCAGATTGCGTGGATTTCCCAAGGCAATAATTTCTTATCGTGATACAAAGTTCACTTCCAATTTCTGGAAAGGATTGTTTCAGGAATTGGGAACTAGATTAAATTTCAATACAGTATATCATCCTCAAATAGATGGTCAGACTGAGAGGATGAATCAGGTTCTTGAAGACATGTTGAGAATGTATGTGATGGATAAACCATCCAAGTGGGATGATTACCTACACTTAGTAATGAGTCCAAGTGGAATTTGGATACAATAATGGGCATCACACATCATTGGGAATGAGTCCATTTGAGGCGTTGTATGGAAAGGGATGCAGGACTCCAGTGAATTGGGACAATCCGGTGAACAGGGTAGTGCTTGGGCCAGAGATGATCAAGGAAATGGAACAGGAAGTTGTTAAGATCAGGCAGAATTTAAAGGCAGCTCAGGACAAGCAAAAGATTTATGCATATTTGAAAAGAGTGTATAAGGAATTTCATATTGGGGATCATGTTTATTTGAGAGTGAAACCAAGGAAAAGTTCTCTCAAGTTGGGGATTTGTGCCAAGCTAGCACCAAGATATTGTGGGCCATTTGAAGTCCTAGATAGGGTAGGACCAGTTACATATAGAGTTGCATTTCCTGCTAACATAAGAGCTCATAATGTTTTCCATGTATCTTTGCTTAAGAAGTATGTACATGCTCCTAATCATATGATTGATTGGAATGTGATACAGATGGAACCTGAGGGATAGTTCCAATTAGAGCCTATGCACATCCTCGACAAGAAGGTCACATTGCTCTGGAACAGAGCCATCGGGCAGGTAAAGGTCCAATGGGAGCACCGTAGCCCCGATGAGACTACATGGGAGCTAAAGGATGCCATGAGAGAGGCATTCCCATTTTTGTTCAGTTTTGAGAACACCGAGGACGATGTTGTTCTAAGCGGGAGGGGAATGTAATACCCCCATTTTGACCCTTATGATATATTGGCTTTTAATGTAAATATTGAGTACATGCAATGTATGTTTCCCTAGGGAGCTCAAGGCCAAGGCCCCGCTAGTGTATGCTCGGATTTTATTTAGAAAGGCAAGTATTTGATATTATGGTATCCATGTGCTATTAAGCCATGAAATATTGTAAATTGATGTGAATATTTAATATTGCAATAAAATACCAAAACTGGCTATGGGAGCAACTAATCAGAGGGGGCCATGTGTATTCCACTAGGGAGTGGTGAGGGGGTTGTGGGGTTGAACCATATAATTCCAAATGTCATCTTGTGAACCCATTTGACTTTCTTTGCTAACATTTAATTATGTGTAAGAAAGTTGTTGAAGAAATCAGTCCATGGCTTCAATGGAGCATGGGCAGCCTAGAAATTCGTATGGCAGGTATGGGCTATGTTTCCTTGACCCACAAGTCACTCTAACTAATGGGAACTCATTCTTCCTCATTCCCATTCCATTGTGGAACATCTAAGCTTTAGTTTCCATCCATTACACAAACCGAACAGTAAGAAAAATCAGAAATCGCAACTTTGCATGAACCCACGTTTTGAAGTGCCATAAACGCCCACAATTTCACGTGGACAGCGAAATCCGATGGGGGGTCCATAGACATGAACCTTGGGGAAAATTTGAGAGTGTGAGATACCCAGAAATCCATAGGAAAACTCAGTTCTAATAGCCCGAAAATTCAATTACGGGATTGAGTCATTTGGTCACCGAATTGTGAGAATCCAAGCGTGAATGACAAAACAGAGAATAGAACAGAGGTTGGGATTGCTTGATAAACCCAGTGAAGGATAGAATCTCAAGGATTTATAAGCTTGTACATTTCTATTCCCACCCTGAAGAGCACTGGAGGGAAGGGACACTTGAGGGATTGTGCAGCAGAGAAGGGGACCTTCCTTGTGTTGGGTGTGGTAGGTATTGTGGGTACCATGATTGTTTGAGTTTAGTTGATATGCATGTAGCTCTGTGGTTGAGCTCACTTGCTTAGAATCCTCCTCCTTTGTCTCTTGAATGCTTGATAAACCCAATTGTGTGTTAGCTTAGCATGACTGTTTGTGTGAAACCATGGCTATGAGTGAGTTTGTTTAGTTCCTCCTTAATGGATACACATCCCAGCTCGGGGGTGGTCTCTCAGCTCTAAGAATACAGGATGGACAGAGACCTATGGTTGGGTGGAACGTTTCTCTCACATATCCAGTTGCTTGGACAGTTCATTTTGAAGATAACTATTCTCTGTGGTTTAAATTATATTCATTTTCTGTTCTGCAATGTTTAATTTGATGATTGTTATGATTATATGTTGAATGCATGATGCAATTGTGTGTGGATAGTGTATCATTCCGCTGTGTTTATTTAAATTATGAATCTTCACACATAAGTTTTTTTTTATTATGAATTTGTTAGCAACAAACGGAGCTGAGTTTCCCAAATAAGCTCTAGAATATTAGTCATGTTTCCCCCCACTTGCATCGGATCGACGGGAGGGGACGTGACAATTTCTTGCACATGTGACCATCATAAGGCAAACTGAAAAACATGACTGGATAACCACTTCAACAAGGAACAGATCCATGTCACCTTTTGATTTTTTTGATACACACACGTCATTTTTTTGGCATTTGAAAATGGCCTTTTAAACTGTTGATTTGATACTTAGTCAAAATTATCAAACCCTAGGTTAACATGAGGATATTTTTATTTTCATCAAATTGGAACTATGAGACATCCAATGGAAAGAGGACAACAAGGTGATTCCATCCAAACCAATTTCATCCTTTGAAACCTCTTTCTCTCTCCTCGGCGGACATTTTTCTAGAGTAGTGCAAATCAAGCTATGAGGCACTTTTGACAGATCAATATCTTCACCTACAGAGAATTTTTGGACAAATAAATGATATGGTTGGATGCACCAATCAACATTCTAGAGACTCATACCATCAAAATAGTTTAAGACATCAACCACAGAAAATGGCGGACATTTTACTGAGGTCACTCAGGAATTTTTACAAGCATTTTTATACTTAGACAATTTGTGCAATCTCCAAGGTGGATTTTTTATTCACCAAAGTCTTGAACCAATGGTACTAGATGATGTAGTACATCTCACTGAGCACAACCAAAGTTATTTCACCTTCAAACTCATCTTCCTCTGACCTAGGTGGAAATTTTACTGGATTGGTGCAAAACTGCCTAAAACCCTGTTTTGGCATACCTATAACATCCTCCTCAAACACTCTCAATACAAACTGAGACCATGGTCAGGTAGAAATATCAACAAGCTACAACTTGGTGATTTCATTTAATTTTTATCATTCTCCTATGAGGTACGATAGACATTTTCCCAAGGCCACTTGGACCAAATTTCCAACACTTAGTCAATTTCTTGAATTTCTCCAAACTAACAAATCTCTATATAATTAGGTCAAATTGTAATAATGACATCATGAAGGTACTAGAGCACCATTAGGTGGATTTTCATATTCATCAACAATGCCACATCATCATACATGCCATGTCATCACTTCCTTTGTTATTCCTTTGACTTCCACTGAGTTTGCCATGCCATCATGTCCTTGGTTATTCCTTTGTCATTATTGAACTCCTTTGACATCAATGATAGCAACATTCAACATCTTGTTGCTTCCTTTTGTTTTATGTAATTGCAAAATTTAACATTAGGGTTTAACTCCCTCTATTATTTCACAATTAGGGTTTTTCTTTTTAGGCACTTTAGATTTAATGGGTTTGTGCTTCTATACATAAGGCATTGGGAATTTGATAAAATGGGACCACTTATTGTTTAAAATCCCAAACCTTGTCCATGTCAGTGTTTTTTCAAAAGAAATGCTTTCGCATTTTTTGGTGCAGATAGTTCTGTAGAAGCATCGATGCACTTTTATTAAAAGCGCATCATTTGGATACATGTTTAAAAAAAAAATTGTAGGGAATTACGAGTTCGATATGTATAATAAATCACACTGATGTGTATATATTGTAGACACACTGGGACGTTTTGATTCATAAATATCACCGATACGCCATACTACTTTTTTTAGCTAGAACTTATGTAATTTATTTGTATAATATATTTAATAGCTTGTCTATTCTTTGATCCAGGTTTTTTATTAATAGAAAATGTGTGATAAGAGTTAAAGAAAGAATAATTCTGATCGGCACAATTGGAGCACATATAACAAAGTGAAGAAGGCAAGTTCTTTGTAATTTTAGTATAAAATTAATATGTTTGAATTATATGTAAGTTTAACTAATGTGTATTGGTTAATATGTGTCATGAAAACTCAAAAAATGAGGAAATTCAATAAGATTCTTTGCAATCTAGGTGCAGAATAACGTAAAACCTTGATGGAAAAGTTGTGATGGATGAATCAAGTGAATCAAAAAGTAATCAATATGAATTTTTTCTTTGAATTTTCAAAAATAATGCACTTAAGAATATTCGCCAACATGTTTCAAACAATCTATTTCACATATGTTAAATGTTTTACAGGGACCGACAACAAGGGAAGGGAATGCCATCCTAAGTATATAAAAATTATGGAAGATATAAATGATGATGCATTGGTCCTTAGCTCATATGGAGTGGTGTTGGAAGTTAATCAAAGGGGGACAATTTTTTATAAAACTATGAGGGATATAGTGGAAAGAACATATAAACGTACTTTCCACTAACAGTACAAAAAATCAATCCAATGACTCCAAGAATCGGGTTATATTTAAACTGTAGGAAGCATTTCCAAAGAAATGGTCATTGAGACCCGTCAGACTTGCAATAGAAAAACATACAACAACTAAAAAAAACATTGAGAAAGTAATACTCCTAAACATGTTTTTCTAGAATATGTTTATACTACTACAAAGTAGTGCTTTATTAATATTACTTATGTTATGTTTACTTTTTATGTCAATATAAAAATAGTTTATTGTCATTTTAATTTTTTAGGAAGATTATAAAAATCCCAAAGGACGAATGAGGTGATATCCAAAAAAAGCCAGTAGGGATGTCCAAAAAAATGTACAAGGAGATGGTTAAAGAAATGGACATAATTGCATTGCAAGATGATCCATCTCAACACCAATGTGCTTCAAATGCATGTAATCAAGAGCCATTAGAAGAATTGATTGACATTGAGTTAAGTATGGGTTGTGAGTATATGGTGGCGTATCAAAAATTAATTGTGAAATTTGTAAGTATCGATGTTGTTTTACTTCTCTCATTTTATAATTAATGGAACAACAAAAAATCTTTATATTAAATCTATGATTTGTGATGGGGTATACAACTTGCAAGAAACAAAGTATGGAGTGGAGCCAACGGAAGAGTTGTTGAGAGATGGCATGATTTTTTTTTTAAAGAATGTGTGTCATTCATGGCACAATTATTGCTATGGTACACTTTTCAATTTACATAATCATGTATGTTATCTATTTTTGCATTATGCCCACCAATGTAGATGCACTCATTACACTTTATTTGTATGCTTGTAGATGGAAGCTGAAGAGGAGGAACACAATGGAGGCAGTCAACAAAACATTCGACCAAATAATATAAGTCATGCAAGTTGCTTGAGCACTAACAACAGTTATAGTAAAGAATGACAATCAATATAAATGGATGCTAATGCAAGATATTGTATGTTTTGAAATAATTGTCTGTGAAAATGAGACCTTTTGTATAATGTATTGGACATAGTTTACCAATTGGAAGACAACAGGTTACCAAAAAGTGTAACAATTACATATTGACATTTTGATTATTATGGACATTTATGTTGTCCCATTCTGTATGAGAAAGGGCCTCTTATTCATTTATAATCAAATAAGTTTCTTAGTATAGTGTATTGTCCAATGTCATTGTGAAATGTTACATCACTGATTAAATATATGGATGAATAAATATTACAATGAACATATGCGAAATCTGATGATATAACAAATTAATCCAAACATCATATACAAACACAATAATTAAATTTTAAATTATATGAATCCTATTATAAAAATTATTTCATTTTTTTTGAAAAAATAAAAATAAAATATAGATATATCAGTTCATTGTAATTTTTATAATAGTCATTGATCACTGGTCACCAATGAGAAAATGATAACTAGTGCTTTTAATCATTTTAATTGCATCGGTGTGTTTAAGTAAACATCGCACCGCTGCAGTTAATGATGGAATATGACCACCGATGCTTTTGAAATACAATCGCATCAATGCAACAAAGTGGTAGTTATATTCCTGGTGCAGTTTTATTATTTGTATGCATCGGTGCTTTCCATATAACAGTGCACCAAGCTACAAAATATTGTAATTGCACCGTAATATAAAAATGTAATGAATATCAACGTCCTAGTCATCTTCACCGGTGTGGTTTCCTTCCCTATCAACAGTAGTGCATTATCTTAGTACATAACCACCGGTGCGATGTTTCTTATGGGGAACCGGTGCACATAAAGTTATAGAGAACAGGTTGCATTAATATAGTTGTATGCATCGTTGCTTGTTTGTATTAAAATACACCAATGTTTTTTAGTGAATCTGCACAGTGCCTTTCATTATTATATGCACTGGTGCGTTAAATTAAGTAAAACACACCAGAAAAATTCCTCCACTAAAACTTCCAGCTTTCGATTTTTTTTAATTATAATACTTTTCTGTAAAATCCTCCTCCAAACCATCTGTACCATTGGTGGAGGTTGTAGCAGAGGTTTTTTTTTACAATTTTGGCCAATCTTGTACCACTAAAAACCTCCTCTGCTACAAGGCCTTTTCCTTGTTGTGTAGAGATGTTGAGTTGAAGTACAATACTATGGAAAATCAAGCTTACTCCCTAGTCAAAGCTCTTAAATCATTTAGGGAGTATGTCCTGCAAGCCTAGGTAATTTTATATGTACCCCATATTTCAATCAAAAACATGCTATTTCAACTATATGTTGATGGAAATAAGGGAGAATGGATCACCAAGATCTAAGAATATGTATGGTAGTCAAGACAACCAAGCAAATCAAAGGGAAAGGTTTGGCCAAGTTGATGGTAGAAACAAATCTATAAGCTATAGGTATCAATGCAATTAAAGAGGATTTTGAAAATAGGGAAAGGTCTGGCCAAGTTCATGGTAGAAACAAATCTATAAGCTATAGGTATCAATGCAATTAAAGAGGATTTTGAAAATATTCTAGATGAAGATAACTACATGTTTCATTACTATGTGTGTTTACATACATTAAATACCAAGGTGGTTACACCTTTCACCTCCATTAATCATTATTCTATTAGTCTTTACCCAAGAAGTATGCGCCCTCCATATTATAGAGAGATGCATATAACATTCACCTCAATTAATCATCACTCTAGTGGTCTTTACCGAAGGAGTATGCACCCTCCATATTATAAAATGATGGATATAACTACAAGTTTCGTTGTGTCAATAAACTTCATTATTGTATGTCATCGAGAATGGGACGCCCTTTCAAGACCTCATAACATTATTAATACAAGTAACAATGATATCTAACTGCGCAATATTCTTGTGTTGAATATATTGGCCATACAACTAGAATATAATTGGAAAATGTTTAATCTATTTAAAAAGTTTTCTTCTTTGGTGATTCTCATGCACAATTCCCTATTAAGGATTATGCTTTGAGCATTTGATATCAATTTTCCATAAATGTATGCTTCTTCAAATAAGAAACTACCAACCACTTCAACATTGTTCCCAAATTTTCCACTAATTGCATGAAAGCAAAATTTATGTTTTTTTAAAGTTATTATAACTCTCAAACATTCAATGGATCAATTATACTAAATTAATGTATTAATTCGAATAACGATTGAATTTTAAAATAGTGAGAATCATACAATCAAGTTTATTCATTTAATATCTGAGCTGGCAGGAGCATGTGGAGTCCTCTATGACTCTGATGGAACCAGAATGAAAGATTGTGCATGGGGATTAGGCAAAAAGTCCAACAACAAAGCTGAATGGCTCACCCTAATTAAGGACTTGAACTTGCGAGAAGTGATGGTATTGAGGACCTCGTTGTTTTCGGTGACTCGTTACTAATTATAAGGGAAGCTAGGAGTCTGGAAAATTGTAGAAAGATGCCTTTCACCATGATGCATCATCTGCTGAAAAACATCGTCAAGGAATATAAAGCAATCAAATTTCTTCACATCCTAAGATTCAATAATAGAGAAGTGGATATAATGGCGAATAATGGAGTTAAGCTGGCTTGTGGGGTCTTGTTTTGCAATCAACAAGGCCTTGGATTTGCTTGGGTTCCTTAATCCCCGTCGCTCCATATGTCTAAGTCCATGCTCATTGTTAATTTTTGGAATTGGCTTGGAATTTTCATTATCCCAAGCCCAATCTCGCCCCTACTCGGGCTCCTCAACGTCAACCTCAGGGATTTAATCGAGGCCATCCTCAACGCACGCTGGAAGATTCAGGATCATCTCGCATGTTCATCCCACATGGCTCCCATGTAGGGAGTTATTGAGCTCAACCCCCATGGCGGAAGCTTAAAGCTTGGGGAAGACGACATATCTCCCTCATTCGAACTCTGGGTATTACAAGATTTCAGGCTCTTCATCTACCTTCGCAAGGTTTTCCAGCAATTCAGCAAGCGCACCATGGACGAGGATTTATCCACACTTCAGTCCATCCTTTGTGGGAAGCAAGTTATAACACACGGGCAGCCTCTGTTGGATAATTTGAATCAGATGGAACCGTTGGCAGCCGGTAGAGGATCCAGCAGGGCGCATCCCTCTGCGCAGAAGTAAGGAAAAGCTACATTCCTTGGCCAAGGACTCAGCTCGACCACTGACGGCTTGGGGTTTGATAATATTTCGACTGCGTTTCAAACATATTTGAAAGACATGGAGGCCCAGATCAGAACAGTCAGCAATGAAAACTATTAACTGAAAAGGCGTTCACCCATCTCTTCGCTCTGGTAAATGCAACGAATATTGAGGTTCGCAGCCTCAGTGCGAAAATCACTGGGCAAGTTGCCACTCTGGTCGAACCAAAGCTGGTAAATTTGGATGCAAGGATTTTGGCAATCCATGGCACAGCCAAGGCGGTGGCAGCAACGCTGGACAAAATGAATACAGACATCGACAATCTTGCAGAGGAGCTCAAAGGAACTAGGAAGCCCAAACACCCGTAATCAGTTGAATCTTCGTCTTCATGTTTTTTGGTTTTTCTGGCTTAGTTTCAGAGCTTTCAAGTAGTAGATATTTAGGTTTTTATCTCCCTACAAGAACTCTCTGGTTTTTTGGTGTCTGAATACACAATGTTATGCACTTTTGTTTTTATACTAGGTCAGTTTGCAAGGAGCTTCAAGCTTCCTAGAATAGGATCTTTTCATGAACATATTTGCAACGATGAATTCATACTTGCAGGCTTGTCTCTACCTCTTTACAAAGAGCAGCCCAACTGCATATATTTTGTAATTTTCCTCCCAAACTTTATATAAAATACGATTACCCGTTTGTGTTAAAAAAAAAGTTTATTCATTTAATATATTATTTTAAAGAAACGTTGAATTTGAAATAAGCATAATTATTTCCTCATTAATGTGTTACTTTGAAGAATTATTGAATTTGAAAATAGGTAGAATCATACAATTAGGTTTCTTCAATTAGTTTCTTAATCTAAATCTAAAGAACAATTGAATTTGAAAATAGGAAAAACCATACAACCAAGATTCTTTGATTAATGTATTAACTCAAAGAGCTGTTGAATTTGAAAATAGGTAGAACCATACAATCTACCAATACATAATTGAAATTTCCATCAAACCAACATTAGAGATATAATTAGAGGACTACAAGCATAATATTTTAAGATTGAAAATGAGTTCTTACAATGACCATAGTGATTGATAGTCTTTTCATTCAATATATTACTATGTTACTCTTTAGACACATCGAGATAAATCACATGAACATTTTAACAGCCAAGCACCTTGATATGTCAGTGACACCTATGAGATGTTCTTCCCACATGGTGGAGAACATAAAATTCACACCATTCATAGGACGCCAATAGGCCATTTCCTTCCACCAACAATTGAAATACCATTAGTAACACAACATAAAGCACAAAAATGTCAAATCCTGCTAGCATGGTTAGCTTTGGCATGCCCCATTCTACATGACGACCCAAATTTGAACCCCGCAAGGTAGCTTGGAGGAGACACTTAAAATTTGGCATTGTTAAAGGTTGGTGTGGCCTAGATCGGGTGCGATCCGCAAGTGATTTAGATGGCTTATGTACCCATGGTTCATGGTTTCTTAAACCATAGGCTAGTCCCACATGTCATAGACAAACCAACAAAAAAAACATAAAGCACAAAAGAATAAACATACACACACAAAACAATACACAGATACATTCTCTATTTGTAAAACTTACTTGTTGTAAAAGATGCAATGATGATGAACATCATTTTCCCTCCTCACAAAAAATCAAGTGATAGGACCAAATAGCATCCCCATCTTGTCAAATGAATGAAAACATCATCAAATCCATCGTGTTATTCTTATGGTCAATGGGATCAACCTTTTTATCCAATGAAAACTCGATTGAGGCTGGAACTATTATTGTTTCATCCAATTAAAAAACATTTAAAACCAATGTAACAACATAGAGCTTTTCTATCTAGTTACACAAAGTCATAGACCTCACAGACCATGCAAGGTCTCCTATTATCTCCAATATCCTTATTATGGATTGAATAATTAGAGATCCGTGTATCTTCCTCGGGGAATTGTGAATGCTCCACACTTTCTCTCATCACTTCATAATTAATCATTAACTGACAACACATATAAGCAATTAATTATTAGCAATTAATTATTAGTCCACGTTGCATATATGAACACAAATCAAAAGAGCCTTCAATTAAATTTATAAATTCTCTAAACAAATTCAAATATATAGATTATATGACTTCTCGTAATAGTAAAATTTGGCATATAATTAGACAAGACTTGTCTTGTAAAATGAGAACGTGGCAAAACATGATCATCCTAATTTCCGTGTAGTAACATTATGTGATTGCTCCACCACAATCATTATTTTTTGTACACAATGATATTGATTCTTGATATATAAATGCTTGAATAGCACTAATCCCCCAAAGCATTTGGCTCCAAAAGATTAATTCCTCTCGGTGTTTGTTGCATAAAATATTGCACTTCAAGTTTTGACTCAACAACGATTATCCAATAAAATCTCCTCCTTTAAAGCATATTTTGTCCTCCACATAAGCCAACTCGTATAATAATCTTGGCAATGTGACACAACATCTTAAACAATGACAACCATTTTATTCATCAACTCAAATTTCCTAAGCACAACAAAAATATTTTACCAAAACATGGCCACTTTGTCCAATTGCTTTAAGATCCACTTCAATGTCATTGAAAGATGATGTTTTAAACATCCACATTTGTGACTCTTACAGGGACTCAGAGACAAATGTATGAATGAAAAGGGTGAACCTATCAATAAACTTTGATTCCTTGGTGCTACAAATGTCAATGTATGTCTATACAAATTGAATGGATTCACCCATTTCATCTAGCAAAGGTAGAGTACTGGGATTTACTACTATGCATAGGTTTTACTATGTAGATATTTTCCCTAAGGATAGACTAGCGTTTGGTTTCACTAGAAGGTAGGAAGTGGCATACATCAAATTGAATTGACCGTAACATTTTTTTCCATACGACTTAATATCTCAAGCATATATCATTAACTCATTATCAACGATTGTTTAGTGGTATTGTTGAAGAGATAAAGAAATGGTAAATCATGAGGCCACCTACCATTACAAGAGATGTAAATGAAATTTGAATTACGACCACAATTCCGTGTATTTATCATAGTTTGTTTTTCTTATGGTGCAAAGTAACACTTGATTTAGGGGAAATGGAGTTTAAATGCCTCCCAGGATTACAGGAATCTCACATAAAAAAATTAATTTGAGGCATGTCATGGCTCTCATAATCAATGTCACAAACCAAATTCCGTGTTTATTTTCTCCCTCTCCTAATGTGTCTTTCCCTTTCTACAAATACACATTTACAAATTATTTAATTGATTATTTGGGTATGGAAGGTAAATAAGAAATTCATGATACCCTATCCAAGTAGGCTTTATAATTCGAGAGGGTACCTAAACTGAACATGCTTTGAGGGGATGCACTCTCCTTATTGCTACATAAGCATCTTTACAATAATATTTGATCCAATATGATGAGGAGGTTTTAATGGTGAACTTGTGTTTTTATGGATGTTTTAAAAACGTATTTAAGTATTGTATGCATGTCTTTAATATTGATGCTAAAGAAAATTATGATACATGATGTAAAAGGAAGATTGTAAATATTCCTAAAATAGGTGTTGGGGAAAATACGAATGAGTATTTTTTAATAGTTGATGGTTAGATAACATATTGGTTTGTCAATTTATATTTGATTTCTACCTTTGAAATATCAATATAATGTTTTTTTTCTCTAGGAAAAAAAATCCAAGAAAATCATGATTTTTTTTCCGAAAAAAATTCACAATTTATTGATCTCAACAAAATCATATTCTTCATTGGCTTTACAAATATTCATACATATCAAAAACTTGTGAATATGCATTCAATTCATACATATCAAAAACTTGTGAATATGCATTCACATAATAAATCCTAGCTAAAATAAAACAATCTAAAAGCCATTCATAAAGTACATGACAACCTAAAAGCCATTCATAAAGTACATGACATATTTACACTATATGCCATATAACAATGATTTATGTTTTTTACAACGGAAAACAATAAACAATAAAGAACCAACAACCAAATTGTCCCATACACATTTCGTCATAGTGTTTTTTAAGATTATTTCTAAGCTCTTCCCTATAGAATTTTCTCAAAAAAATATTTTCCACCTGTACTGACCAAAACTGTATTGTAAATAAAAGAGTAATATAACCATCATCCATTTCCTTTTACATGAAGAGTCTGGTGTGATATTCATCAAGAGTGCCATTCATATTTTCTCATAAATCTAGCTTCCATGTGCCATATTTAGACCCTCCTTTAAGACACAATCCACGATCCCATTCCTTTCCTATTGGCACGAGGTTAGTCTGCATGAAGTGCGGAAGCCGCCATCTGGGAAGAAGGACCATTCACGGAGAACAAGGAAGCGCAAGACTAGTTTAGTTTGTTTTGTTTGTTAGAAAGGGTCATTTGGACCATTTTGTAACCGCCATAGTTGGATATAAATAAGAATATGAATGTAAGCCTAAGGGCATCATGATCATTGTGATTATGCAATTCGATTGTAATTTGCTATGTTTTCGGCAGTTTTGTATGGATCTGCGATAAGATGTTTTGAATTGTTTCTGCAAAGGATATACCGCAGATTTTGATGAGTTAATGCATGAAGATGTTCGGATATGTTCTTTTGTATCTGGTTATGTTGAATAATGAATGCTGTGTCATGTTTTATGTTGTCTTTTCTGTAAGATTTCATTGATGTGATCGCTAGTATTACTCTGTTGATGCAAATTTGAATATGTGAATGATGAATGTCTAACACGAAAGTGACTCTCTGGTTTCTGATGCGATAGAGGTAGAGTATATGCATGTCCCTTCCCCACTGCGGAAACTTGGTTCCTGCAGCCCCCTTAACCATATCGGGTGAGACTTCACTCACTTCGTGGGTGTTGCTGGAAAGGGTAAAACCTTTCTGGGTCGGTGCTTAAGGGTGTTAGGTTGGTGTTTGTTGATGACAGTGCAAAGTGAACCCTGTCGAAAAAAATGTGTCAACAAATGGTTTTGTTGTCGGGACCCTGAAGAAGAAATAAGGGGACATGCTGTGGCACCCGACGAAATCGGAGATCCAATATTGGTTTGACAAAAACACAGAAGAATTCACAGAAGGAGAAAATCATAACCCTAGGCAGATAACAAGCAGTTGGTTGGAAAAGCATATTTATTCTGATATCCATGAGATATTCTTCTGTGAATTCCTAGTATTGTTGCACGAGTGGATATTCTTCTACGATATCCAACAGCTGAAACGGGTCAATAATAAGGTATCACGGGCTGTTGAATTCTGGATAGATAGTATCTTAGAGGGATACATCACTGAGTTTTCCGTTGATACGATCAAATCATACAGCGACGTAGAGAGGAAATTTTTCAAAGGACCTAGAGGAATATTCTTGCTATATCTGAAGTTGTGGATTAAGATGCTCATCTGCGAAAAGGGCATACTGAGGATGAATTCCGATGAATAGAAGATCAGTGTGCGAGAGTTGTGGGTACCGCGTGAATACGAGTCCGATAGAAAGATGCGGAGTAGATGGACATGAGCGAAGATGAATTTTTAAGGGAGGCTGACAAAGGGTGTGGTACCTTGAGGAGTGGGGTGATATTCCAGGGACCAGAGAAGAAGAGGAGGACTGAGAGAGAGTCTCCTGAGGGGACCAGAACGGAATATTGCGAAACAAGACCACAACGGACGAAGCGACCTTATTACGATGAAGAAGAAGTTGAATAGGATACCCCAGAAGCCGAAGAAGGACAGACCCTAAGCTATAATGTACCTTCAACTCCGCACACTACTTAGAACTTGATTGGAAGAAATACAAGTTACTCACAGAGTTGTCCTACATGCCAGAACAGTAGTAAGAGTAGCGGATTAGTAAATAATAATAGTAGGAACGCAGGAATGGCAGGTGATGATGCAAAGATGCCAACCTTCTAGGGTAACGGGACTGAGGATCCCGAAAAATATTGGTTTTTGTACGAGGCAGTATGGACCATGAAGCGGGTCCAGGATGAAGATATCAAAAAGGGACATTTAACGACGACCCTCAGGGGATGTGTGCTAGACTAGTATATGAAGTTTACTAAGGTACCAATGGGCACTCCAGGTAAAACATTACTATAGATCAAGGCGAGGTTGATCGATGAATTTAGAAAACCAAAATCGGAGTTGCAGTACATTACTGAGCTCAAAGAAACCAAACAGTTTCCCAATGAGTCAGTATGGGAATTTGACCAGCGGTACAAAACGCTAATGGCGAAAGTGAGTTTTGGGATGAGTGATATGCAACATAAAGAATGGTTTATCGCAGGATTGGTGCCGCACATTCGTGGGCCGCTGATGCAACAAAAGGTAGCGACTTAGGCAAAAGCGTTGGAGATCGCAACTAAGTTAGAGGCTTCACCAATCGACGAAACAGGCTTGGGCATAGATCGAATACAAGCACAGCTGGAAAACTTGACGATCCATCTACAAGACATGAAGAAAGGAAAAGAGGCCCGCGAAGATGTATGGTGCACTAGATGCAGGACAGAGGGGCATCACAATGATCGGTGCCCAGAATTTCGATAATATTTGCAATCGGGTGCACCGAATCCCCTCAGTCAGGGAGGGATGCCTTGGTGTTGCATCTTCCAGATGAGAGGACATCGACCGGAAGAATGTGTGTACCTGTAGAAGATGGTGTCGAAACAAGTGAACTTGTATTGCAAGTTTTGTTGATCGGTTTGCCACGATGAGAAAGACTGTAGAGCTTATGACCTACTCCAAGAGAGGACTGCGGATACATTCTTCATGAAGGGAGAAGAGCAACCACCAGTATAGAAGCATCAGCAGTATAATCAACAGTTGTTGTAGATATTTCTCCCTACGGATAGGTAGAAACTCTCTTAGGATAAAGCAGAATGTACTGACTCTATGCTAAGACAAAAAAGAAACAAATGCTACCTTGAGTTCCTAAACTAATCTTCACAACAAGATTGAATGCATTCAGAAGAGGTGAAAGACGTAACTCACCTTCCAATTCGACGTTTGTCCCGCTTCTAGCTCTTGATCCCGAAGCTCCAATGTAGAACCTGTTGAAATCAAACAAAAGACAAGCATGCAAGCTTCCAAATACCTTGAAGCAAAGATTAAGTTCAAATATAAACTAGATACATTTCATATCAAAGATTTATACAATACACATGAAATGGGAAAAACAAGACAAGTTATCTTATTAAGAAGCTTGAAAGTGCTTACAAAGGTTGCTTGATGTCCAAGCCAATCCTCCAACTCCAAGTGCTTCCTCTAGCTATCTCTGCAGAAGTCTGAAGATCATAGGTTTGGTGCCCCAAAAGTCCTCCCTTTGGCTCATGGAAGGCTTCTCTCTTATAGCATATGGGAAGGTTAACCAACAAGAGAGAAGTGTGGATCTATGGAGGGTTTAGTGGATCAGGCTAGCTAAACAAAGAAGGAGTTAGGATCGAACCAAAAAAGGTAATCCCAACAAAATCTCCTCGAAGGTTGAATCCCAAAGTCCAAGGAAAAAAGGCTAATTTCATACTACCGTGCCCCTACTACTGAGCATAACGCGGTAGTACCACACCCCAGAGAAAGAGCAACATGCAGTAGTGATGACTACCGCGCCCCTGTAGATGTGCAGGGAGTGGTAGTGCTTGCAAATAGGTCCAGGTTGGGTTGACAGATGGCAGAAAAAGTGTTTTCTTTCAGTGTTCAGTCAATGGATTTCATTCTGGATATTCAGATGATCTTCAAGGGAAACTGTCGTTTAGCTCGCTAGTGCAAGGATGTGACACTAATACATAATGTGTAATATTGAGGTATAACAGATGCCCCCTAAAGTGTGAGGTTAGAAGAGACTGATGGCCGAAAGCCTTTACAAATATGGTGCGGAGATAGCATCGAGGGGAGCAACAAGGAGCTGAAACAAAAACAAAATGTCAAATATACCACTGAGGCGGGCATTCCCATGCTCTAAAATAATTGACTCAAAGCATGGCTGCCGACCAATACTTTGCAGATCCATGAGTACTGAGATGATATAGACTGTAGACAAATCATGGCTACTATGAACAAGCGTAGATCCATGAGACAGTGATGACACAGCCACGACCAATACATAAGTGGATCTGTGTGACAATACAGAATAAATATCCATTGCATCCTGGACGTAATCAAAATACAAAAGGGTGTGCAGGGTCTTCTACTTGATCGTGAACGATACGAATCTAGCCATGTGATTACAAGGTGTTGAAGTCGAACATGGTAGAAACCATTTGATTACCGGTCAATGATGTGAACCGTTAACAAATGTGAGGGAAATCACCAATGATGACAATGATCCCCAAGGTATCTATAGTACATCTCAACGAAATGCGAATAAACGAGTTGATGTCGAGCATCTGAGAGATCATTCATTCAAAGTTCAATGATGAAAACCTACTGTTGAATATGAGGAAACCTGCCATTGAAGCATGCAGGTACCAAGGTACTAGTGGTTGACTCCTAAGCCTAATTCCTGGATAATGATTTAGTGTCAACAGGAATAGACTTGTCGAAGGTGGGCCACAATGATTCCCACATCATCGACACGAAATCGGAACGAGAGATAATATGGAACAATGGAATGATCGAACATGTACTGACACAACGGAGGACTTGACATAGTGGATGACTCAGAGCAACGCAAAACCTTTGAACATATAACGGCATGAAACAGAGCTTGGCAGCAGCGAATACTTGAACAAACAGAACCACAGGAAGTGTGAACTCATAGCAATAATGAGGACGCATGATCATAATGATGACACTATCAACAAGACTGACTACCCAAAACAGACAAGGTGAGGATGCATGCCATGTTCAAAGGTGACGACTCACAAGCTGCCAACAAGGTAAACTTGACTCATTTTCTCATTTTCCCTCGACATGATGGATGAGTACCTCTTTGTTGTTTTACGAGCTTGAGGAGGATAACAGATGCTCGGTATAGTTCATCTCATAGATGAGTCCAATCTCACATTTTTTTCGAACCTGAGAAAGGAGGGGTTCGTCCCAAAGTGGGCCCTTCGATGTTGAATTTTAACGAGTCCAAGGAAGGAAAACTCGGTCGTCATTTCATATTTAGAGAGTCTGAAAAGAACTAAAGAAGACTCCAACGGTCCTTTTTCGTAAAGTTAGCCTCATCGCCCGAAAAAGCGTAAAACAACGCGGGAGAGGACTCTTCCATTCATGATTGGCTGGAGTATTCCTTTTTCGTAAGTAGTGCCCCCTGGTCCAAAAAAGGGGTAAACTATCACCAAGGAGACGATCATTCAAATCCTTTTACAAGTGTGAACGAATCAATTTCGCTTGGCCATCTTTTCCTATCTAGGGAGTCTGAAAAGAGCTTAAAGAGGACTCCATGTACAACTTTGCCATGGTTGATGACCGAGTACGACAAAGGAAAAGTAAACTCGGCATAGTTCCTTTTCCGTAAATAGTCTAGCGAGGCCGGATAAAGTGATAAACCTATACTTGTTAGACACACCTTTTTGCTCAATTTTTAACGAGCACGACAATGGTATCAAAAGCACTCGGAATCTTTTTCATATTTGAACCAGAGCATGAAAAAGTAAAAACTAAGCTCAAACCCCTTTTCATGTTTTAACCAGAGCACGAAAAAGTGAAAAGTAAGCTCAAACACCATCTCACTGTTTTTAACGAGCTCGAAGATAGGTTGGAAGAATGCTCATGATGTCTGCTTCATTTTTTAACGAGCTTGTAATAGAAAATGAACTATGCTCGGGATAATTTTCATGGTTTAATGAGCTTGAAACCTAAAAAGGAAAGTACGCTCGAAAAATGTTCCCAATGGTGAACTTCTTCCCGTCATGAAATCCGAAGGTTGGTACATGCCCCCAGCATGATTGCTAGAAGTAAGTGACTTAGATCCAATGTGGTGTGGAGAGGTGATCGAGTTGACTTCAACGTAACTTCTAGAGGTTGAAGACATGCCCCCAAGCTTCATTTCATTCGCCTAAGGTATAGGCGAGTGAAAGGAAGGTTCAGGTACTAAGTCTACGAAGAGACTCGACTCAAAGGGAAAGGATATGTTTCATTTTTTAACAAGCTTGACACAGGAATAGAACTTTTCTCATACTACTGGTTTCATTTTTTTAATGAACTTGAAGCCAATGGTAAACTCTGCTCAAGGTTAAGGCCCATTGACAGGTTCCTTCCCAACATGATGACCAGAGGTTGGTAACTGCCCCCAGCATGATTGCTAACGGCTAAACATGCCCCCCAAGCTTCGTTTCGTCTGACTACTCTTCTTCCTTACCCACAAATCTTGGCTACTAATATGAATCTGTTCACCAGGGGCGGTAGGGAGAACCAGGACCAAGTGACCCAGGCAGATGAAATGAAGGTTCAAATCCTAACCCTAGCGAGAGATTCGAACAAATGGAAGGGAGATCTATTTCATTTTTACACAAGCTTAAAAATAGATAATAACAATGCTTGAAAGGGTCTTTTTTATTTTTTAACGAGCTTAAAATAGAAAGAAATTATGCTCGAAGGTAGTTTCATTTTTACGCAAGCTTGAAACCGAAAGTAAACTATGCTTGGGATTGATTTCATTTTTACACAAGCTCAAAACCAACGGTAAACTGTGCTTGAGGGTCGGTTTCATTTTTTAACGAGCTTGAAACAAAGAATAAACTATGCTCGTAGGAACCTATTTCATTTTTTAACGAGCTTGACATAGAAAGGGAACTATGCTCATAGGAACCTATTTCATTTTTTAACGAGCTTGACATAGAAAGGGAACTATGCTCATGGTGACCTGTTTCATTTTTTAACAAGCTTGACACATAAAGGGAACTTTGCTCAATTTGATGGTTGGTTTCATTTTTACACAAGCTTAAAACCAAAAGTAAACTATGCTTGAAATGATGGTTAGTTTCATTTTTACACAAGCTTAAAACAAAAACTAAACTATGCTTGAGAAAAATGGTTTCATTTTTTAATGAGCTTGACACCGGAATAGAACTTTGCTCCACCCCCCCCCCTTAGGGGGAAGAAACCACTAAAACATGTGGAACATTTAGGGAAGTCTGGTGACTAGGAGTCATGCGATGAGTGGGCGTCACAAAGGAAAGTTGATCGATGGTCACAACATTCCCATGATGGGGAAAATACATCACTCGAAAGAGCGAGGACACTATAGCCTTCATTGCATAAACATAATCACGTCCAAGAAGTAGATTAAAGTCTAAGGGACCTCGGACTACCATAACATCAATACAGACAGTTTTCCCTCCCAAAGTGATAGGTAACTGAGGAAGGGACCCTAAAGGTCTAGTAGGCCTTCGATTGAAAGCCAATATCTAGTCAGTGATAGGCACAAGCCGAGGAGAACCTAAGGCTTGCCAAGCAGTTGAGGATAAAATACTAACAGAAGCTCCCTCATCAACTATCATACGAAAAATTTCTTTATCGGAAACTCCTACAGATATTTGAAAAGGAATACTCGAAGGAAGACGCGATTCTGTTAACCCATTCCAATCAAATGAAATGACCTCAGTACTTGGAGGGGGTCCCGTGGAAACGAGCTCTTGCCCATCATGATCGGAACTGACTAGAAAAACATCAGTGGTTATCAATCCACTCTCGCTTGGAAGATAAGAATGAGACGAAGATTGTGTCGAGGTGACTGCTTCAGTCTGGACTTTCTCCAATGAAAGAGTGAGATCGAGTGGAGATGACAGCGACTCGATCACTTCACTCTCGGAAGGGAGAGTGGGATCAATTGCAGATGAAACTGAATTGATCACTTGGACAACCAGCGGGGGGTCGAGGGACAACTTTCTATCATTTGTTGGAAGCACTAGTTGAGAACTAGTAATATCTTCCAACCACCGCGAAGCTTCATCCATGCTTGGACAAAGGAAAGTACGGTGCATACCCTTGAATATCAAATAGGGATATAAGACTTTACCCTTCTGACCCTTCACCAAGGGGTCACTGGTTGAGGGAGTGTCATCGACATGATGGTCAGAGGTCGACGATACAAGTGGTTTGGGGTTTTTAGACCACACTTCTGATACACGGTAAAGACCGGGGCAATCCTTGAGAAGGTGATCACCCTTGCATATTTTGAAAGGGAACTTGGGCTTACGAGGTATTTTCATAGAATGAGTGCCATTAGAGGCAACTGGTTTATGCTCGGTCTCTTTCTTATCCTTCTTCTTCTTAACTATCCTTTTCTTCATCTTCTTATCCTCCTGATTACTAACACTATTGCTTTGATCAGGCAAGGAAGAAGGAACGGAAGAAGATTCATCAGACGAAGAAGGGGAAGGATTAGTTTGGGATTGACCCTCTCGTGGTGGAGAGTTAACATTCAGAAAATTGGGTACAACTGGAATCACCGGATTGAATAACCATACCGGTAATCCTATGGTTAATCCAGGAAGATTTAACATGGCAATAAAGAGAGGACCAATATCTCCAACTGGAGGAAAAGTAAAAGGTACCCCTTGAAAAGGGGTCTCCGGATTGGTAGTCCCAGAAGGAGCATGGGTTCATGGAGGTGGATTCTCCATGGAACAAAACTAAGTGATGTCGACGAATTCTTGTTAAAAAGAACTCAAAACCCTCAGGCAATCGAGCATGCGAAAGGGGAGCTAGGAAAATACAAGGCTCACAGGCCAAAAGAGCAAGCTCAAAAAACTATACTGAGGCCGCTGCCACAGTAAGCGAGCTGTACAACAAAACGGCCAGAATGCCAACAAGCAGCCCTACAAAGAAAAAGACCCTCTACAATATAGCAAGAAAAACCTCCTAACTAAGAGCTGGAGACCTCAACAAATTGTATCCTTTGCAAGGTGATGAAATCCAAGTCGAACAATACAAAATGAGAGACCAATAATGGAAGGATATCCCTCTACCGAAAAGGATCCTGGGTAAAAGATCCCTAGAAGAAAAGTCACTAAGCTACCTCATTCATGACACGTCGGAAAAAAATTTCGGCACTTCTGCCTTATCACCCTTGTATCACCAGTATGGTGGCCGGAGAATACAAGGAAGACAATGATCGATGTTGCCTTAGGGATAAGTGGAGTGCGGCATTCCACAGAGTCCGTCCGGTTCTCGATCTCACGGCGGTTTAACCCCTGAAACAACAGGAGGCCCCTCCACAAACTGGTTGTGACCGTGTCAATAAATACTAGAGGATTTTAGTTCCCTAAAGACAACAACTATGTCTCAGATGAAAAATGACAAGGGGGAATTATTTTGATGCCTATCCCTGGTGTCCTACCTAACTACCAAATTCTTTTGATTTCCTCAAGTGAGGTTAATATTGGTTTAGTTAGGGAGATTAATTTTAGAGGTTGTCTTACACAATCGGGTTATGGAAGTGCAACTTGATGGTGTTGTGACAACTCAAACCATGCAAATGAAGATGAATCGAAATGAGCCTTTCTCTTCGATGAACACTAGCTAAAGTAAGGAAGAATTCTTTCCGTTCCCAATATGTACAACCCAATGCAAATGCAATTTTATTTCTTTAAAAATGATAGAAAGAGGTAAAAGATGTACCCAAAACTAACCCAAAGCAATAAAAAAGTTCTTTATATGAACACCAAATGTAATAATTATAATCTGTTTCCTACCTTTTTACACTTGAAAAAGACACATCCAATCTATGGAAAGAAGGATTCCACAAACGCTTCCAATCAAATGCAAGACAAAGAGAAGCACCTAATAATATCATCTAACTCAAATGCACATAAATATGCAACAAGCATTTCTTCTTCTCATGAATGTAAGACCAAGAATGTCAAATGATTGAATTAAAGTAAGAAAAATGCTTATGTTTTCTAATTTCATGAATATAGCAAAAGAGTGACAAAATAAAGCTTTCCTTTGAACAAAAAATGGAAACAAGGGATCGATCTATTCCAATGACCAATAAATAGCTAAAGATGCAAAGGAAACAAAGTGCAAAACCCAAGAAAATGACTTCAAAATACAAGGATGTCCCAAGTTTTTCAAAGCCAATCTAAGCAATCCAAATGATGCCAAACCAAACAAACCTTTGGAATATCACACTAAAGAGATCTCTACAAAAAAGTTGAATCCAATCACAATCCGATGGCGAGAAGAAATTTAAAAACAAATGCAAGCTATTGGGGCTTGAAAAGAATGACAATTCTACCCAACAAGCAACCAAAGCACTAGTTTGACTCAAGAAACCAAACAAAGGCTTTGAACTTCCAAAAGATGCCAAGAGTTTCCAAAACAAGCCAAAAATGAATTGTATTAGTCCAAATCAGTCATGTAATGGTCACAAGATCACTGATCAAGAGACTCTAATTCAGAAAAATCGAAAACATACACAAGGGATCAAGTTAACCCAAGGGGATTTCAACTTTCCAAGGTAGAACCTAGTCTTCCAAACAAAGAAAAAGGGTCACAAATTCTCCCAAATGAGGTTTGGAAGGGTTCAAAGTTATGTTATAGAGATCCTAAAGTGACTAGGAAGGTACACTTGACTCCCAGAACTGAAAAGTGGCTCAGAGGACTCAAAATTGACCAAATGGCCTCAAAGATGCCAATGAAGGACTAGAGACAAAATGTGGGTGAAAAGGACTCAAAAGAGACCCAAATCTCTTCAAAAATGTGACAAAAAGAAGTCAATGGACCATATGGAGGCACCCCAAAAGTTTGGGAGCAAAAAACCCAAGGGAACCCCTCCAAATAAGCTCAAAAATGACCATAACAGGACAGTGCCGCCACCTGGAACACTGTGGGGGAGCGGTAGTGTGACAGTACTGCGCCCTAGAACACTATGGGGGAGCGGTAGTACCGCGCTATAGCCTACTATAAGGGAGCGGTAGTGTCCTGTAGGATTGAAAAAAATGAAAAGTTGGCCAAGATCCGAGCAAGGATAAGGTCCTGAGTTTAAAATGGTCCTCAATGATGATCAAAGAGGATCTAAGGTGATGAGAAACAACACTTAGAAGAGGATTGGATGATCTAAACAAGCAAGCAAAGGTGAAACTAGGGAAGAACCTCCCCAGTATGTTCGCTAGTTTTTGTTGTAGATATTTCTCCCTACGAATAGGTAGAAACTCTCTTAGGATAAAGCAGAATGTACTGACTCTATGCTAAGACAAAAAAGAAACAAATTCTACCTTAAGTTCCTAAACTAATCTTCACAACAAGATTGAATGCATTCAGAAGAGGTGAAAGACGTAACTCACCTTCCAATTCAACGTTTGTCCCACTTCTAGCTCTTGATCCTGAAGCTCCAATGTAGAACCTATTGAAATCAAACAAAAGACAAGCATGCAAGCTTCCAAATACCTTGAAGCAAAGATTAAGTTCAAATCTAAACTAGATACATTTCATATCAAAGATTTATACAATACACATGAAATGGGAAAAACAAGACAAGTTATCTTATTAAGAAGCTTGAAAGTGCTTACAAAGGTTGCTTGATGTCCAAGCCAATCCTCCAGCTCCAAGTGCTTCCTCTAGCTATCTCTGCAGAAGTCTGAAGATCATAGGTTTGGTGCCCCAAAAGTCCTCCCTTTGGCTCATGGAAGGCTTCTCTCTTATAGCATATGGGAAGGTTAACCAACAAGAGAGAAGTGTGGATCTATGGAGGGTTTAGTGGATCAGGCCAGCTAAACAAAGAAGGAGTTAGGATCGAACCAAAAGTGGTAATCCCAACAAAATCTCCTCGAAGGTTGAATCCTAAAGTCCAAGGAAAAAAGGCTAATTTCGGACTACCACGCCCCTACTACTGAGCATAACGCGGTAGTACCACACCCCAGAGAAGGAGCAACGCACGGTAGTGATGACTACCACGTCCCTGTAGATGTGCAGGGAGTGGTAGTGCTTGCAAACAGGTCCAGGTCGGGTTGACAGATGGCAGAAAAAGTGTTTGCTTTCAGTGTTCAGTCAATGGTTTTCATTCTGGATATTCAGATGCTATTTAAGGGAAACTGTCATTTAGGTCGCTAGTGCAAGGATGCGACACTAATACATAATGTGTAATATTGAGGTATAACAACAGCCGCCTCAATATAATCTGCAACCGCAGTATGACCAGTCGCAGTATGGTCAGTCGCAGTATGGCCAACCGCAATTTTAAACACCGCAATACGGCCAACCGCAATATCCGCAGTTGCAGTATGGTCAACCAAAGTACCCTACATACAGGTCACTGCGAGGAGGTTTCAGAGGGGTGTTTTGAGGTACCATTTTCGACCGAGGAGAAGCTGCTGAACAAGGATGAGGACCCATCATATGTTACAATTGTGGTCAATAGCGGCACTATCAGAGGGATTTCCCGAATCCAAACCCACAGTGCACTTACTGCGTTGTTGTGGATCATGGTGTCGAAGACTGTCCTCAGCTCATCGCAAGATGGAAAACTAAGAACCTGCCCCCACCTCCACAAAATCAGAATCAGAACCAGAATCCGCCAGCAGTGCAAAAGATATCAGTAGAGGTCAGAATTCAAAATGCGATTGTTGGAATAGTAACTCGTAGAGGAGCTGTGACAAGGGCCAACAGGTCACAAGATAGCATCCGACTGGCAACAAGAAAATAGGTCACATTTGATGCAGAGGCAGAAAGGGATGTTTTCTTGAAAGTGCGGGAAGTAATGAGGAAGCTTAGATAGCCACCTCTTCACCAGAAGGAAGTTACTTACGACATGCCACCGATATTTGACACGGCAAATTCGCAGAAAAAGGCCAACCCCTTAAGAGCCTTTCAATAGAGTTGCCTGGATCTGGAAAAATATCAAGACACATTGGCAGAGATATCAAACATGCTGCATCGGCGGGATGGTGCACGGAAGGAGCGAACAGTCAATCAAATACATAAGAGAAAGACGGGAAGAGAAATGCAGATGTCTGCGCAAGTCGGAGCCTTCGATATTAACTCCATTATCTTGGATTTGGGGTCAAATGTAAACATACTGACAAAATAGACCTGGGAAACGATGGGGAAACCTCAATTGGCTTGGTCTCCGGTAGAGCTACGGCTAGCAAACCGAAGTAAAGTCACCCTGCTCGGTCAACTATGTCAGGTCCCCGTTGAGATCGAGCGACTTAGAACATATGTAGATTTTGATGTAATCGATATTGTTGATAACACAAGCCCCTATCCAGTGTTGTTAGGGATAGATTGGGCGATTGAGAATTAGGGTATTATCAACTTCAAGAAAAGAACTATGTCATTTGAGAACCGCGAAATAAGGGTAGTTGCACCTCTTGACCCTGCGGAAGGGCAGAGATATGTCGAGCTGATGAGGGATGAATTCACTAAGGGATGGGACAATATTTACAACATCTCTTAATATTATATCAACCCTACTGTAGATGGAGTTAGGATGGCACAGTAGCAGTTCGGCATCATCATATTCTGACGAAGCACTTGAAAATTGGCAGAATCAGATGCATGAAGTGTCATTTAGGAGGTGCGCAAGGATCACTCAGTCGCTGCGAAGGGTAGCTACGGAAGAGTGTGAGCTACCAACGTATGAGGGATTTCCCAACTTGACCGCATTTCTCACTGAATTTGAAGAAAAGTGGCAGAACCACAGCGTCTATTGGCCTTGGAGGAAGCCTTGAAGGCTACACCTTCTTGAAATATTGTAACTTCTAAGAATATTATATTTGTACTTTATTATTACGGAGATGTTTTGTTCCTCCGTGGAGACCTTATTGTATATCCGGAGATGTTTATTCCTCCGTCGGAATGTGGTAAATTGGGTTATTAGACTTCCCTAGTGGGGTCGGCCTAGAGTTAGTTGTAATGGGGTGTTTAAGTACCCCAGTGGGGTCGTCCCAATCAGCATTATGTTGAGTGGTTTAGTTGTTGAGGCCAACCTAGTTAGTGTAAAAGTCAAGTCAGGGTAGTGTATAAATAGAGGAGGTGTGTTCCTCATTTAACACACACACTCACTTGTGAAAATCGCATAGGAGAGAGAGATATTTGCAAAGGAAGAGAAGGAGCTCTTGTTTAGGGATTACATATTTGTATTTGTTGGTCATCTATATTTAGGAAGCTTTGCTGGGTTTTATACCCCATGAGGGTTTCCCAGGATAAATTGTGTCTCTTGTGTTTATGATGTGCTTATTGTTCTTTCGGTGATCTTGTATATGCTATTGTTGTGAAATTGAATGTAATACTTATGTTATATATCTTATCATATTGAATATTAACATGGTATCAGAGCTAGCCTGAAGAAAGGCAATGTATGGCACCTATGACACTTGTTTCACTTGTGACAATTTGAAAGTTAGGGTTTTGTATAGCAAAACCTAGTCATCGTGGCACTTTCGCTATAAATCCATTTCTGTGAAGGTTTAGGATCTGAAACTTTTACAGGATGAATATAACATCCTCCTGTACCTTTTGTCTGAATATCAGCCTCAAATTCACCGCACTTTGTGATTTATGATCTGTACAAGTTAGGGTTTCTACCTCTTCCAGAATGCAGTCCTAAACAGGTGACCTAGGGGAAAAGGTCATATCTTGGGCTAGGAAGCTCCAAATGAAATTATGTAAAACGTGTTAGTAAGGGAACGGACTATAGTTTCACAGGTACGCTTTTTAGAAGCCGAAGTTGAACCCGTGACACGTGGAACTCCATACAAGTTCTTTATCCTGTTTCATCCCATAAACAGTTCACGTTGCGACACTTGGCATAACTCTCTCTTAGAAAATCCATTAAATATCAGATCTATGGGGTTGGAAAGATGACAGGTCAGGATACCACAGGCCAAAGTTTTAGACCCTGCAGATTCGAAATTTCAGAGATGAACCAAAAACGATACGGCACATCTGAAATGACTCAACGGAGGAAATCAAGGAAGATGAGGAAGAATCTCTCACTTAGGGTTTTCAGTTTTTAGGTCTAGAAGGACCTGATACAATGTTGGAGACACCTGATACAAAATTGAAATCTTTGATAATGGATTTGGAATCCATTCATCATAGATATTGATCCTCCATCAAAATGTTGTAGGAGGAAGGAGATTGAAAATTAGGGTTTCCAAGTAAGAAGAAACCCTAGCAAAGTTGGGAGACTCATAGGGAAGCAATAAAGGAGGTTTAAATGGCACTGATATTTATCATCCTAACACCATGGACCTATACAAGATGTTTTACAAGTAATCTACCTTGGATGGTTAGGGTTTTACCCCTATAGAGAAGACTACATGGCAGGTATGACTTGAGAAGACACAGGTATGTTTTGAAATCTGATTCATGATTAAGTTCATAATATGTTTGTCTTCATGTTATTGAGGTTAGTACAATTATGATTGTTTGATAATGAATGCATGTGAGTGATAGAATACACTCATTGATTAGGGTTATGACACTTATGATTGTACTAATGCACCTGTGGTGTTGTATGAGGATGATGTTGTCTGCTAACAAGATACAGGTACATCAAGAAAGACAAATCAAGTTCTATGATCATGATGACATAAAGAAAAAGACTCATCCATAGTCTTTGACCACATAGAATCTCTACTTACGAGGTATGTATGACTTTGTTCTACTATGCTTAACTTATGAGATATGCAGGTTCTAGCACAAGGTCTCTAAATCATTGAAGAGAATAAAGAAGATATTGTTTGGGTATGTTAAGACATAACCAAGCATGATAATCCAGGTATGTTTTCCTATATCAAGTTAGAATCCTACTTTTTTTGGATCTTAGGTAAGTATACATGTGTATGAAATGATCATAACCATGCATACTTAAGATTATTTAGAATCATAATGTTTTGATAGTATTGATATTATACTAATGAATGTATGATTATGTATGAGATCATGACGGTGACACTAGTGCACACTTAAGCATGCATAGTGGTACAGAATGGATAGAAGTTCAAAGACATATAATGATGCTATCATAAAACAGAGATCAAGTGGGAGGAAACCACACAAACATAAAAGATAAGTATTTGAGTTGTTATTTGAATCTCTGAATAGTCAATAATATTGCTCGCAATAGTTGTATGCATATTTGTATTCCTAGAAGATATCATGCATAGTGTAAGCATTCATATAGCATTGAACAGTATACTACTAATATGCATATGATGGGTAAGTTGGACAAACATTCCATTCTTGTTTATCTAGAATGAAACCTCTTTGTTGACATGCTGAGAGTTGTGCACGCTCTTGTTAGTATGTTCTGGTAGAGATGGAATGCATCTAGATAACCACTGTATGCATACAGGATATGGAAAAGTGTTGTGCCAAAGTATTGGTCAAGATAGTTGCATAACAATGTGAATCATATCTGTATGCATAATAGGTTATCATGTCAACATGATTTGATGATTATGAAGTATTACTAATCATGTAATTAACTTTGATTTGTAGAAAAGATCATGTGGTATGATCTACAAAAGAAGGATGATGAACACCAAACAAGTGATGGATGTTCAACAAGAAGACTTACAAATCAAACATACTATAGAAGGCTCGTGGAAAGAAGATTCTCTTAGAAATAGGAAGAGGATCATGACGAGATGTTTTGCTCCAAGTGACTAGATGAGACCATTCTCTTAATGGTGTAATTGAAGAAGAAGTACGAAGCGAGAAAATTCCCAGGATTCAATTGAAGAAATCTTTGTACGGATACCCAGGATCGATAGTCATTTGATGAGCTTAATGATCACCATGGGTGATGTGGATTTCAACCTTTTCTAAAAGGTTGAAGATGGTGTCTATATAAAGATGACATTCTTCTCTTAGATGGATGCAAGAAGGAACTCACCACAGAGTTCGAATGATATTGAGTCTCATATTAGTAGACCCATATGACGAGAGATGGAACGGATAGATATGTAGAAGATCACTCAATGCAGAGTATGAATGATGTTCAGTCACAGAATTGATAGCTTCTTGACAAACTTGGGCTTTACCAAAAGTAAAGTTGATCCTAACCTTTACCTTAAGGTTATGGATGATGAACCTGTTATACTATTATTGTATGTGGATGATCTCTTTCTGACAGGGAATGAGAAACAGATCATGGAAAGCAAGAAGAAGCTAGCTACAGAATTTGAGATGAAAGATCTCGGATTGATGCATTACTTCCTAAGTATGGAAGTATGGCAAGAAGGAATTTTTCTCAACCAAGGAAAGTATGCTATGGAAATCTTGGAAAGATTTGATATGTTGGAATGCAAATCCATGGCCACTCCCATGGATTCCAACTTGAAGTTGTTAGCTGATGACTCATCAGAGTTAGTGGATGTGACTCTGTACAGACAGATTATTGGGTCATTGATGTATCTAACGAATACCAAGCCAGATATATGCTTTGTTATGAACACCTTGAGTCAATATCTAGTGGAACCTAGACGTTTTCACCTGATAGCTGCAAAGCATGTGATGAGGTACCTAAAGGGTACGATAGACTTTGGTCTATGTTATCTTGGAGATCATGACTTCGGATTGTATGGCTACACAGATGCTGATTGGGAAGGAAGTGTATCAGATAGGAAGAGCACATCGGGTGGATGTTATTGTCTGGGATCTGCCATGATCTTGTGGTTTAGCAAGAAGCAGTCTAGTGTGGATCTCAGCACAGCTAAAGCGGAATATATAGTTTCTTGCTCTGCTAGTTATGAAGCGATATGGATTTGGTGTTAAGTTTAAACCAAATAGACTAGCAAGATCACTGAAAGAAACATAATCACAAGATAAGCACAGAATATACCCTGGGAAACCCTCATGGGGTAGAAAACCCAGCAAATCTTTCCTCAATAAGATGATCAACCAAAATATAAGATGTTCTCCTTCTTCCTTTGACTCCTTAGCAGATCTCCCAGACAAGTGCGCACTCTTCCACAAGTGAGTGAGTGATCTAATGAGGAGTTCACCTCCTCTATTCATACTAACCCCCAACTGACTAAAAGACCTAATGGGGCCGACCTCTCCTGGAGAAGTCTAATAACCCCTAAAATATAACTACAGGGCCGACCCCCACATGGTGGGTCTAATAACCCTAGTTAATACAAACCCCTAGAGGAATAAACATCTCCAGATACATGATAGCATTACCTTGGAGGAATGAAACATCTCCGGAATAATAAAGTACAAATATAATATTCTTTGAAGTTACAATATTCAACACTCCCCCTTAACGAGAAGGATATTATAACAACATCTGCAGGAGCAAGAAGTTATCATACATGATACATCTATATATCATCGAAAGCTTTCTTCAATTCATCTTCATCAGTAACTCAACCAGTTACTGTAACATCAATGTCAACCGTGTTGATATCACTACAATCATCAGCATCCTTACCATATGATCATCAGCATCATCATCAGCATCGTCATCACACGATCATCAGCATCGTCATCACACAATCATCAGCATCGTCATCAGCATTGTCATCACACGATCATCAGCATCGTCACCATACGATCATCAGCATCGTCATCATACGATCATCAGCATCGTCATCACATGATCATCAGCATCGTCATCAGCATCATCATCAGCATCGTCATCACACGATCATCAGCATCGTCATCACACGATCATCAGCATCATCATCACACGATCATCGGCATCGTCATCAACATCATCATCACACGATCATCAGCATCGTCATCACACGATCGTCAGCATCGTCATCACACGATCATCAGCATCGTCATCATACGATCATCAGCATCGTCATCAAACGATCATCAGCATCATCATCACACGATCATCAGCATCATCATCACATGATCGTCAGCATCGTCATCACATGATCATCAGCATCGTCATCATACGATCATCAGCATCGTCATCACACGATCATGTTCTAGGATGATCAATCCTGCTCATTTTAGGACATAGGTCCAGGGATGATACAATCTGATCTTCAGTTCTCGGAGACATCAGTCTACGGATCTATTCTGGGACCTCAGTCTGGGGACGATGCAATCTCCTGCCTATTCATTCAGGACTTCATTATCGGAGACCCAGTCTACGGCTCTATTCTGGGACCTTAGTCCGGGGATGATGCAATCCCCTGCCTGTTCATTCAGGACTTCATTATCGGAGACCCAGTCTACGGCTCTATTATGGGACCTCAATCCGGGGACGATGCAATCCCCTGCCTGTTTATTCAGGACTTCATTATCGGAGACCCAGTCTACGGCTCTATTCTGGGACCTCAGTCCGGGGATGATGCAATCCCCTACCTGTTCATTCAGGACTTCATTATCGGAGACCCAGTCTACGGCTCTATTCTGGGACATCAGTCCGGGGATGATGCAATCCCCTACCTGTTAATTCAGGATTTCATTTATCGGAGACATCATGTCTACGGCTCTATTCTGGGACATCAGTCCGGGGACGATGCAATCCCCTACCTGTTAATTCAGGATTTCATTTATCGGAGACATCATGTCTACGGCTCTATTCTGGGACATCAGTCCGGGGACGATGCAATCCCCTACCTGTTAATTCAGGATTTCATTTATCGGAGACATCATCTCTACGGCTCTATTTAGAACAGATGTTCAAGGATGATACAATCCCTCTTCTTTCTCGGAGACTTCTGTCTACGGCTCATTTTAGAACAAGTGTTCAAGGATGATACAATCCCTCTTCTTTCTTGGAGACTTCTGTCTACGGCTCATTTTAGAACAAGTGTTCAAGGATGATACAATCCCTCTTCTTTCTCAGAGACTTCTGTCTACGGCTCATTTTAGAACAAGTGTTCAAGGATGATACAATCCCCACATGTATTCTCATTAATACAAGTACAAGTATCCACATCCGTTACAAGTACATTAATTAATACATGTGTCATCATCTATCATCAACAGTATGTATACATCATATATCAAAAGCATGTATTCTCACTGATACATCATCAAAAGCATGTATAAATATAGCATCAAAAGCATGTATTCTCACTAATACATCTATCATCAAAAGCATGTATACATCTAGCATCAAAAGCATGTATTCTCACTAATACATCTATCATCAATAGCATGTATACATCTAGCATGTATTCTCACTAATACATCTAACATCAACAACATGTATACATCTAACATGTATTCTTACTAATACATCTAACATCAATAGTATGTATACACCTAGCATGTATTCTCACTAATACATCTAACATCAACAGTATGTATACACCTAGCATGTATTCTCACTAATACATCTAACATCAACAGTATGTATACACCTAGCATGTATTCTCACTAATACATCTAACATCAACAGTATGTATACATCTATCATATCTGTCATCAAAAGCATATATATAAGTACAACTAAGTATTTCTAAATATAGTAGTCCTAAATTTAAATATTTCTAAGTAACTAGGTGTAGTGACAGGGTAGCCTCATCATTGATGAGACAAACTTGTCATCAGAGATCATACTACTCCCCCTTTCGAGGAGGGTCCTTTTGAACTACACCAAGCTTGTCTCGGAAGTATTCAAACTTCACTCGAGACAAAGGTTTGGTCAATATATCAGCAATTTGATCTTCAGTGCTCACATACTCGAGCTTGATAGCTCCCTTCTGCACCATATCTCGTATATAAAAGTAACGGATCTCTATGTGTTTTGACTTATCATGGAACACAGGATTCTCTGTCATCTTGATGCAGCTTTGATTATCACACATAATTACAGTGGGATCCATTTCTAAGTCAAACACTCCAGATAGCAGTTTCCGAAGCCATACTGCTTCACATCTGGCAGAGCAGGCAGCTATATATTCTGCCTCAGCAAAGCTGAGGGCCACACTAGATTGTTTCTTGCTGAACCATGAGATCATGGCGGATCCAAGACCATAACATCCTCCTGAAGTACTCTTTCTATCTGAGACACTACCTGCCCAGTCAGAGTCTGAGTAACCATGTAACTTGAGTTCATGACTTCCGTGATAAAGTATACCAAAATCCAATGTACCTTTTAGGTACCTCATTACATGCTTTGCAGCTATTAGATGAACCTTTCTAGGTTCTACTAAATACTGACTTAGGGTATTTACAGCAAAGCATATGTCTGGCCTAGTATTTGTTAAATACATTAGTGACCCAATGATTTGTCTATATAGAGTTAGGTCCACTAATTCTGATGAGTCATTAACCAAAATCTTCAAGTTGGAGTCCATGGGAGTGGCCATGGGTTTACACTCCAACATGTCAAATCTTTTCAGAATCTCCACAGCATATTTACCTTGATTTAGAAAGATTCCTCTTGGTTCTTGCCATACTTCTAATCCTAAGAAATAGTGCATTAATCCGAGATCTTTCATCTCGAATTCTGAAGAAAGCTTCTTCTTGCTTTCAATAATTTGTTTCTCATTTCCAGTTAGAAATAGATCATCGACATATAACAATAGTATAACTGGTTCATCATCCATTACTTTGAGATAAAGGTTTGGGTCAGCTTTACTCTTGGTAAAGCCCATGCTAGTTAAGAAACTGTCAATCCTTCTGTACCAAGCCCTGGGAGCTTGTTTCAACCCATATAATGCATTTTTCAGTTTGCATACATGAGTCCTTCCGTCATTGACCTCAAACCCTTGTGGTTGTTCTATGTATACTTCTTCTTCAATTACACCATTCAGAAAAGCTGTCTTAACATCCATTTGGTGTAATTTCCACTTCATCATGGAAGCAAGTGCCATGATAGTTCTAATTGAAGTATACCTGGCAACTGGTGCAAATGTTTCTTCATAGTCAATTCCCTCCTTCTAAGAGAATCCTCTGGCTACAAATCTTGCTTTGTATTTTTCAATGCTTCCATCCGCAGCATGTTTTATTTTGAAGATCCATTTGGAAGAAACCACACTTTTATCTTTTGGTTTGGGAACTATATCCCAAACATCATTTTTCATTATTGACTGATATTCTTCTGTCATTGCTTCTACCCATTCTTTCTTCTAAGCTGCCTCTTCAAAGCTAGTAGGTAGTTGATCCACAAGATCACACATCAAGGCCATATAGTTGGACACCAGTTTTGGTTTCTTCCTTTCTCTAGTGGAGCCTTCAGGAGCACCATATCTTTCAGCTCCTTGAATAATGTCTCTAGCCCATGCTGGTCTTCTTTTCCTAGACAATTCTGCAACAGGGGGTTCTTGTAGTTCCAGCATGTCATGATCCTCTGGTGCATCCTCTTCAAGGATGTGAACAGTCTCTGAGATTCTGGGAGATGAATCTTCTTCATAAACTTCTTCAAGTTGACACTTTCTGGATTTCTTGAGAGCTGCTTCCTCATCAAAGGTTACATCTCTACTTATTTCTATATGATGGAAACCTGGTATGTAGATTCTGAAGGCTTTGGAAGTTTCACAATAACCAACAAACAATCCCTTCTTGCCTGAGGGATCCAACTTGGTTCTCTTTTCTTTTGGAATGTGGATGTACACAGGACACCCAAATATTTTAAGATGACTTACCTCGGGCTTCTTTCCTGTAAAGACTTCTTCTGGTGTTTTGAAATCAAGAGCACTATGAGATAGTCTATTTTGTACATATACTGCTGTCTTGGCTACCTCAGCCCATAGATACATGGGAAGATCTTGGTCATGTATCATAGTCTTTACAGCTTCCATGATAGTTCTATTTTTCCTCTCAGCTACCCCATTTTGTTGGGGATTGTAGGGAGTGGTTAGTTCCCTCTTAATTCCAGCTTCTTTACAAAAGTCTTCAAATTCCTTTGAAGTATATTCTCCGCCATTATCTGTTCTGAGAATCTTGATTCTCTTATCTGAGAGATTTTCTATTAGGGCCTTGAACTCTTTGAATTTTCCAAAGACTTCATTCTTACCTTTTAGGAAGTATATCCAAGTTTTCCTTGAATAGTCATCAATGAATGAGAGATAGTATTCAAACCCACTTAGAGAAGTGGTGGGCATAGGTCCACATACATCTGAGTGTATTAACTCTAGAGAGTTCTTAGTCTTTGTTTCACTTTTCGGAAAGGGATTCTTGACATTCTTCCCTTTCTTACATCCTTTACATGAGCCATCATGATCAGCCTTCAAATCTAGTAAGCCTATAACCACCTTGCTTACATAGGGTAAGGCTTTATAGTTGATGTGAGCTAGTCTTCTATGCCATAGCTCACTAGGACTAGAAACTTCATGAGCAAGGGCAGATTCTGGATGACCCTTGATTTTATAAAGTCCTCCTTCTTCTTCACCAATGACAATTGCATCTTTGATTGATTTTCCTTTGGACCACATGAGTACTTGTCCATCTATGAAGGCTACTCTAAAACCATTCTTGTCTAGTGCTAAGATAGAGAGTATATTCTTCTTTAAACCTGGGACATATAAGATTTCTTTCATTTTTAATGGTGTTCCTGAATCAATCTTGTAGCTTGCTTCACCAATTCCCTTGATGGGATATTCATAATCATCTCCTAAAGATACCTTTTGGGGTGAAGACTTTTCTTCGATCCTGGAGAGAGTTTCCTTATGACCTATCATGTGCTTTGAAGCACCACTGTCAATGAGCCAAGTGCCTTCACCGGGAGACACAGATCCAGAGAGAGCAGAAAATAGTACATATTCTTCTGGATCTTCTTTCTTCACTTTAGATCTTTTCTTTTGAGGTCTTTCCTCCACTTCTTCTTCTTCTTCTTCTTCTTCTTCTTCTTCTTCACTATCATCTTCTGCCATATGAGTATGATGTCTTTTGCGGACAAACCTTTTCTTCTTCTTCTCTGGTAGGGTACAGTCTCTAGCATAGTGTCCTAGCTTAAGACAATTGAAACATTGGACTGTGGAGGTGTCTCCTCCTTTCCTTTTGAAACTATGAGAAGTTTGAGACCTTTTGAAGTTCACCTTCTTGAAGTAGCCTCTCTTTCCTCTTTTAGTGTGGGTGGCCAAAGCTTGGTCATCCTCTTTGAGAAGAGCTTCTCTGTTGGCAACCCTAGCCTCTTCTTGAACACAATCTTCCCATACTACATCAAACTTCATGCTTTCTTTTCTGGCACACATGGTTTGTATGAAAAATTCCCAAGGTCTAGTGAGACCATTTAGGGCAGTCATCACAAGTTCATCTTCATCAAGACTATCACCAATGGCATCTAATTGCTCCTTGATTAGAGAGACCCTTGAGAAGTAGTCTTGAATGGATTCTCCTTTGTGCATCTTGGTACTCTTCAACTGAGACTTTAGGTTCATCTTCCTGTTGATGTTCTTTCCTTCATACATTCTTCCTAGGGCATCATACATTTCCTTTGGAGTCTTCTTGGAGGCCACTTGGGGAATCAAGTGGTCTTTAATAGAATCAGCTATGATTCTCTTTTCCCTAATCAGATCCTTCCTATGCTTTTCTTTGGCTTCATCTCCTTCCGGTTCTGCAACTTCTTCCTTGATATAATGAGCAAGGTCATTCTCTTCAAGGATGAGACCAATTCTGTATTTCCAAGCCCAGAAATTTTCTATACCTTCCAGCTTGTCTTCAAGCTTAGTGTTTGGAGCCATCTTCTCTTGGGGGAGTCCAAGAGACAGAGCAGACTTACCTGGAAAAGTTACTTTTCACTTTTCCGGAATCTGGAACAGAATTTTATCGCACTTTTGGTAGAATTAAGGTTTGACTTTCCCGGAGTTCTACTCAACCAAAAAGTTCGATCTAGGGCTCAAAAGAATGGTCTTGAGAAGGGTTATCCAGCCATGTAATCAGAAATAAAAAATGCAAACTTTTTTCCTGAAACCAAATTCTGACTTATCGCACTTTTGGTAGAATTAGGGTTTGGATTTCTCGGAGTTCTACCCAACCCAAAAGTTCTATCTAGGGCTTAAAAGAAAGGTATTGAAAAGGGCTATCCAGCCATGCAACCAAAATTCAATAATACCAACTTTGGGCTGAAACCCTAACTTCACTGGAGAGAGAGAGAGAGGTATTCTTACCTTGTGAAAGATGTCCTATTCAGTCTAGCTCTGATACCATGTTAAGTTTAAACCAAATAGACTAGCAAGATCACTGAAAGAAACATAATCACAAGATAGACACATAATATACCTTGGGAAACCCTCATGGGGTAGAAAACCCAGCAAAGCTTTCCTCAATAAGATGATCAACCAAAATACAAGATGTGCTCCTTCTTCCTTTGACTCCTTAGCAGATCTCCCAGACAAGTGCGCACTCTTCCACAAGTGAGTGAGTGATCTAATGAGGAGTTCACCTCCTCTATTTATACTAACCCCCAACTGACTAAAAGACCTAATGGGGCCGACCTCTCCTGGAGAAGTCTAATAACCCCTAAAATATAACTACAGGGCCGGCCCCCACATGGTGGGTCTAATAACCCTAGTTAATACAAACCCCTGGAGGAATAAACATCTCCAGATACATGATAGGGTTACCTCGGAGGAATGAAACATCTCCGGAATAATAAAGTACAAATATAATATTCTTTGAAGTTACAATATTCAACATTTGGAAGTTGTTATCAGGATTCTTTGACTTAGAGATGGACCCCACTGTGATCATGTGTGACAACCAAGGTTGTATCAAGATGACAGAAGAATCCAATGTTCCATGATAAGTCAAAGAACATAGAGATCCGATATTTTTGTATACGGGATATGGTGCAGAAAGGAGCTATGAAGCTTGAGTATGTGAGCACTGACACAAGTTGCTGATATATTGACCAAACCTTTGTCTTGAGTAAAGTTTGAGTATTTCCGAGACAAGCTTGGTGTCGTTCAGAAGGACCCTCCTCGAAAGGGGGAGTGATATGGTCGATGGTGATATTTGGATACTGGTATCGATGTGGATACATGTATCGATGATGAGATTGCCTATATCGATGGTAAGGTCGATGATGAGGATACTTGTATCAATGATGAGGATACTGTATCGATGATATGGATAATTGTATCGATGATGAGGATATTGTATCGATGATGAGGATACATGTATTGATGATGTGGATACTTGTATCGATGATGAGGATAATTGTATTGATGATGTGGATACTTGTATCGATGATGAGGATACATGTATCGATGATGAGGTTACCTATTTTGACAATGAGGTCAATGATGAGGTTACCTGTCCCGACGATGAGGTCGATGATATCAATGATAAGGTTGATAAGTGGTCCTAAGACTTGGTCTAAGTTGACGAGGGGATTGTATCATCCCCGGACTTCAGTCCCTAAATTGATCCGTAGACATATGTCTCCGAGAAGTGGTCCCTAGTGGACGAGAGGGATTATATCATCCCTGGACTTCAGTCCCTGTGATCCGTAGACATATGTCTCTGAAAAGTGGTCCTTAGACTTTGTATAAGTGTACGTGATAGGATTGCATCATCCCTAAACATTTGGTTCAAAATGTACGTGATAGGATTGCATCGTCCCTGAACAACTTGTTCAAAATGTACGTGATAGGACTGCATCATCCCTGAACAGTTGGTTCAAAATGTGCGTGATAGGAATGCATCATCCCTAAACAATTGGTTCAAAATGTACGTGATAGGACTGCATCGTCCCTGAATAGTTGGTTCAAAATGTACATGATAGGACTGCATCATCCCTGAACAGTTGGTTCAAAATGTACGTGATAGGACTGCATCGTCCCTGAATAGTTGGTTCAAAATGTACGTGATATGATTGCATCATCCATGAACAGTTGGTTCAAAATGTACGTGATAGGACTGCATCGTCCCTAAACAGTTGGTTCAAAATGTACATGATAGGATTGCATCATCCATAAACTATTGGTTCAAACTGTATGTGATAGGATTGCATCGTCCTTGGATTTATGTCCTAAATTGATAGGGATTGACCATCCCATAATTGGATCATGTGTGTTGCAGAGTATGCTTCTATGATGTTGTTGATTAGAAGATCCAGACGATGAGGTTGTTGATCGAGAGATCCAGATGATGACATTGTTGATCGAAAGATCCAGACGATGAGGCTGTTGATCGAGAGATCCAGATGATGATGTTGTTGATCGGAAGATCTAGACGATGAGGCTATTGATCAAGAGATCCATATGATGATGCTATTGATCGGAAGATCTAGACGATGAGGCTGTTGATCGAGAGATCCAGATGATGATGTTGTTGATCAGACGATCCAGACGATGAGGCTGTTGATCGAGAGATCTAGATGATGATGTTGTTGATCAGAAGATCCAGATGATGGTGTTGTTGATTAACAGATCCAGATGATGATGTTGCTGTAGTTGTTCGAGTGCTGCAAAAGATGAAGACTCGGTACTGAAGATGTTGATGTTCCAATATTGAAGATCTTGAAGATGTTCCAGTAACTATTTGAGTTACTGATGATGTATGAAGAAAGCTTCCAATGATTTATAGATGTATCATGTATCATGTATCATGTAGTTGATGACTCCTTGCTCCTGCAAATGTTGTTATAATATCCTTCTCGTTAAGGGGTAGTGTTGAAATATTGTAACTTCTAAGAATATTATATTTGTACTTTATTATTCCGGAGATGTTTCATTCCTCCATGGAGACCTTATTGTATATCCGAAGATGTTTATTCCTCCGTCGGAATGTGGTAACTTGGGTTATTAGACTTCCCTAGTGGGGTCGGCCCAGATTCAATTCTAATGGGGTGTTTAAGTCCCCTAGTGGGGTCAGCCCAGTCAGCATTATTTTGAGTGGTTAAGTTGTTGAGGCCAACCTAGTTAGTCTAAAAGTCAAGTCGGATTGGTGTATAAATAGAGGAGGTGTGTTCTTCATTTAACACACACACTCACTTGTGAAACTTGCATAGGAGAGAGAGAGATTTGCAAAGGAGGAGAAGGAGCTCTTGTTTGGGGATTACATCTATGTATTTGTTGGTCATCTATATTGAGGAAGCTTTGTTGGGTTTTCTACCCCATGAGGGTTTCCCAGGATAAATTGTGTCTCTTGTGTATATGTTGTGCTTGTTGTTCTTTCAGTGATCCTGTATATGATATTGTTGTGAAATTGAATGTAATACTTATGTTATCTATCTTATCATATTGAATCTTAACACACCTGGGCGATGGTGGGCGGCGCACAAGTCCACCATAACTAACTGGCCATTATGTCGACACCTAATGATGGTTAGGTTCAGCGACACTGACGGATACTGCGGAAGGAAGTATGATGGCAGTAGAGATCCGAAGGAACATTTGAATGAATGTGAAATAAAATGGGTACCATGAGCAAAACAGGAATGAATCCATGCATTTGTTCACACGTTGGATGAAGTACCACGAAATTGGTATGTTGCAGTAGAACTGCGACGCGGAACAACCTCATGGGAACAGCTAACAATTGGCTTTACCCAAACGTTTAGTTTCTCAGATTAAAACCCCTTCATCCACAGCTCATTACAGGAGGTCCAGGAGAAAGTATTCGACACAGTTCCGGCAGAGAAACCTATGGGACTCCAGTGGACTACGACACCCCAAATGTTGATGGAATGTTACAACATAACAGGAAAACCAGATGATGAGGATGATCTGAGAGATACATATATCCTAGAGTCAGAAGGAAGTCGCAGTGTTAAGGCACCAGATATGCCTTCCGACAAGTTTCAGCAGCCATTGTGGATCAAGAAAGTGAACATTGGGTTGAAAGAGAACCCCAAGTTCACGAGTATTGGAGACTATTCGGATGACTCGACTATTGCGAAGATGACAGACCTCTTACACGAGTTTCAGGATTTGTTTCCGACAAAATTCTCGAAGATGAAAGGGATTTCAGGGGACCTAGGGGAGATGAAAATCCCACTAAAACCTTATGCAAAACCAGTGAAGTAGCGGCCTTATCAGCTGAATCCGAGGTATGAGGAGTGAGTGAAGGATGATATTGAAAGAATGTTGGAGGCATGTATTATAGAACCAGTGGAGTATCAGAGTGGTTCAACCCGATGGTGGTCTAGGATAAGAAAACTAACAAAGCTAGGACCTGTGTCGATCTAAGAACGTAGATGAATCTAAGGTCCCAGGAGTGCGAAAGACACGAATGGGAGCAACCCCAGCGAAGGACTGGCGTCGCAGAATCAATCATGGCACTGTAAAAAAAAGAAGAGTAATGATGACAAAAAGTGGGAGACATGGCCAGCCGGGTCGCTCGTCGATGCTTAGCACGCGAGAGTCAAATCCGAGCTTGATTACCGCAGATAAGCATCATTAGAAGACTACGGAGGAAGATGATGACACACTTGAGGATAGAATCGGATGGATATGGTAAATATTTCACAAATGATTCAATAATTAGGCGGCAAGGACACGAGGAGCAAGCATAAACACCAGCGCAAGGATTGAAGAATATAAGTTGAGTGAAGACAGTCAGCAAGTCGGAAAAAGAGACTCGATAAGTTGAATGACGCAAGCCATATGAAGATAGTTATTAAGTTGAGTGAGCAATCCCAAGGAAGTTGTGGAAAAGGGAAGTGAGATAATTGCAATGGTGCATTTCGTTTCCAGCGGAAGAACCCAAGGTGCGCTAAGGGAAAGAATGACAAGTGTTCATGAGAAATCAGTTGATGCATAGGCACCTGGTATTAGGAGACAAAAAGATGAGGTCTTACCTGAGATGTCTATGCAAGTTTCGAGTGTTAGAAGAGTAGCGGTCCCTTCAACCGCAAAAGTACCAAGAGAAAAGGCATGCTAGCACCAACGAAAGATGATCAAATGTGTGAAACAGATGTGACGAACCACTATGCCCACTCCACGAGTTGGTGCTGTCAAGGAATTTCCATCCAGTCGCAGGCCAGGGTTAAAATTAACAGACGGCTGGGAAGGAATCGATGATGAAGGTTCCAATAGACTGGAGGATGAGTTCGAGAAGTACATGACAGTTACCAAGAGACTGGAGGATGAGTTCGAGAAGTACATGACAGCGAGCTCCATACAGAAAGAACAGCCTCAGAAGTTTAGCACAACGAAGGATGAGAGTAGTACTAGCGGTATCCAGCAGAGGTGGCTCGAGGGCGAGCCATAAGTTTTTGTTGGGGGCCTGTTGGCACGGGGTTAGTCCGCATGAAGTGTGGAAGCTGACGGCTGCGAAGAAGGACCATTCACGGAGAACAAGGAAGTGCAAGACTAGTTTAGTTTGTTTCGTTTGTTAGAAAGGGTCACTTGGACCATTTTGTAACCGCCATAGGTGGCTATAAATAAGAATACGAATGTAAGCCTAAGGGCATCATGATCATTGTGATTTTGCAATTCGATTGTAATTTGCTATGTTTTCGGCAGTTTTGTATGGATTTGCAATAAGATGTTTTGAATTGTTTCTGCAAAGGATATACCCCAGGTTTTGATGATTTAATGCATGAAGATGTTCGGATATGTTCTTTTGTCTTTGGTTATGTTGAATAATGAATGTTGCGTCATGTTTTATGTTGTCTTTTCTGTAATATTTCATTGATGCGATCGCTAGTATTACTCTGTTGATGCAAATGTTGAATATGTGAATGATGAATGTGATGATGAATGTCTGACGCGAAAGTGACTCTCTATTTTCTGATGTGATAGAGGTAGAGTAAATGCGTCCCTTCCCCACTGCAGAAACGTGGTTCCTGCAGCCCCCTTAACCATCTCGGGTGAGACTTCACTCGCTTCACGGGTGTTGCTGGAAAGGGTAAAACCTTTCTGGGTCAATGTTTAAGGGTGTTAGGTTGGTGTTTGTTGACGATAGTGCAAAGTGAACCCCTGTCGACAGAACTGTGTCAACATTTCCCTATATACATGCATGCAAGAGACATCAACAAAGAATTTTTTATGTTATGAACATCTTCAAATATAGCCCTAAGCCAAATGTTTTTTAATGCTCTCAAACCCTTCATCCATTCTATAACAATTAGTGAATCCCCCATGACTTGAATTCTTTGTACTGCTTCATCATTTTCCCAATGCTAACCTTAATATAAACTTCGGTGCCAATAGTTGAGCTTTGTTGTTTGTAGAGCTACCCAAACCCACTTTGAACTTGCACCAATGATTATCAGAGAGATATAAAATCCTCCCAACCCCACCCAATGAAGGGTTTCCCTATCCAGTACCATCAAAATAATCCCATGCCCCTAGTTTGTCAACTACCTCTTGATTCACCACTTTAGGTGGTTTTATGACATAATATTGCTTAAAGTGATGAAGAATAGCTAAACTTGGTAAGACACGATGATGATAAGGAGGAACGTTGCCTTCAAAGAGACTTTATTTTCTCACTATCCAAATTTCCCATGCCATAATGAGTTGCAAAGCTCTTATCTTATATGTCACATATTTTTGGCTTCAATTGGTGAGTGCTTCCACCACATTTATACCCCCCCCTACAATTTTTAAAACCATCCACAACTGCAATGCCCCTCCATACTGCAATTGTGTGAGTAAATGGTGTATATCCTCCTAGTATTCCATGCAAAGAGAACACCTCCTAGTCCTTTTCCAACTCTTCTTTTGCATGGAATACCATGTAGCTACTTGATAGACAACCACATAAAAAAATTCTTTGAGAGGGAACTTATACTTCCAAACCCCTTTATACCACGAACATTGTTCCTTGTACCTATCTACCTCCCTAAGCATTTTGTGGCCTCATCTTTGATTCTCACATGACTGCTTCTTAAATATTTGTAATAATCATTCCAAATATGACCTTTTAAATCACTAAAACCAATACGTTTTACTTCCATCCATTCTTGTCTCATAGTAGTTGATTGTGTTTGATCAACTATTTGGTATAAATGAACATATACCTCGGCCATTAGATCCTTAACCATTTCTCTTTGTCGCTTAAATTTTTCATCGCACCCTACCTAGGGGTCATTGCCCAATCTAACTTTAGTTCCATCCCCCACTTTCCACACTAACCAACTCCCAACAAATGGGTAAACCATGATCACAACCTTCCAAATAATTAAGATATGTTGGTAGGACTTTGTAGGAGAGATGATTCAATTTCCACTATTACAGGTTCTATATATTTTTGTCTCGCTACATTGCACCATAAACCTCTACCTTCCATAAATCTCATATACCCTTTGCAACAAGAGCTCTAACAAATATATGAATATTATTTATCCCCCAACTCCCCATTTACTTTGGTACTATAATTTTCCTCCAATATACCCATGGAAAATTTTTATTTTTATTCTCCGTATCCAAAAGGAAATTGAATCTCATCCTTCTCACCTTCTCCAGGGTACCTTCAGGGATGAAAGGGAGTGAAACACGAGATATTGGGATTGCTTCAAGCACAAATTTGATTAAAATAAATTTTCTACCCCTAGAAAGCCACATGTTGTACGACTAAGTTAATCTCCTTTCCATATTGGATATCATCCAACCCCAATCCCTTTTGGTATAATCATTTGGCTTTAAGTAAAATACTAGTTATTTTATACCAAATTGCAAATTTATTTCAAAAAATGAAAATATTTGTGAGAATATTATTCTATCTTCATCACTTACACCCAAGAAAGAGATTGGTGACTTCCTTATGTTAGCCATCATGTTCATAGCCTTACATTAGAGATACATAATTTCATGGTGCTTTTTGCATCCCTTCACAATCCATCACAAAAAATAGGATATCAGCAGCAAATAATAAATGGGTTATGCTCAGAGCTCTACTAATTCTAATACCTTTTATGTTCCTAGATGATTTGGTCTTCAATGTCACTGTTCTCAATCTCTCTACTACCAAGAGAAACAATAGAGGAGACAATGGGCATCCCCATGTTATTCCTCTCTCTATCCTAAAGAAAGTTGAGCCTACCCCCATTAATTAGCACTACAAAGGAAACAATTGAAACACGTCTCATCATCCCATTTACTATACTAATGTTGAATCCAACATGTATGACCATTAATCTCATATATAACCAACTTAATATGTCATAAGATTTCGATAAATCCACTTTAAGAACCATTGCATGTATTCTTTTTTACTTGATAATGTGAAAAACCTCCTACACCACACCCACTACCTCATGGATTTATCTACCAACTAAAAATCCATATTGTTCATGATAAATAGGCTTGGAGAACATTGTCTTCATCCTTATAGCTATCACCTTGGAGATTATTTTGTTTATGCAATTGCATGATGAAATGGGTCTGTAATCCTCAAAAGTATGAGTATTATCATATTTTGGGATCAAAGTGATTAAATTTGAGTTAGAAGGTTATCCTTTAACAGTTCATAAAATCCAAGAAAGGAATCCATAGATCACCCATCTAGTCCAAGAATTTTGTCCTTTTGAAAAGATTTAGAACCTTTGTCAACTCTACTTCGAAAATAGGTTCTATCATACTGGGTATCATCCTCTGAAACTAGACTAGGAAAGTAGGTTTCCACATTGTCTACCTCTACTATGATTTCCCTATCATCATCCTTGAAAAGTATTTTAAAGTAATTGACTCCTTCTATGTCCAAATCATTGTGATTTGTGAACACATTCCCATTATTTCAGTCCATGCTCCATATAGTATTTATGTTCCTCCTATGGTTTGCCACTTGATGTAAACAATTTTGTATTATCATCTTCCTTGTCCAAACACAAATCCCTACTCTTACGTCTCCATGATGCGCCTTTTTCTTCTAATAGTTTCCTCTTCCTTTTTTCAAGAGTATTGGTTTCATCCTTGTGGTCTTCACTTGTAAACCCTACCAAATCCTGAAAACACAAACCCCTTAATACATTACCTCTAGGAATGCATTTTCCTTCCTAATTCTTCTTTCACGAGCCTAGGTTTTCGAAGCTTGTTTCACCGTCTTGAAGTTTGATTAAAAATGAATGGTATGAGATTCTATGCTAATCTCATCATAAGGGCTCTAGTGATTCTTTACCAATTGATTAAAAGACTCATCTTCCATCTACCCAACATTGAAATTGAAAGGACTGTGATGTTTGACCCCCTTGGGTCAATTTCCAAATAAATTGAGAAATGATTAGAGTCACCTCTTAACCCAATCCACTTTTTAATTGTTATGCTAACAGTCATGAAACCTTATGACATAACAAACCTGTCTATCCTCTTCGATATTCTTCCATCACCAACTCTCTTGTTTCTCTAGTTCAGTCTTGTTTTAATTGTCCTAACATCAAGCAACTCACTCTCCTCTAGATGCTTGATAAAAACGTTTGTTAAAGGGTCCACTACAAGAAGATCACCCCATAACTTAGCACTCCCCAATGCAAAATTCATGTCCCCCCCAAAAATGGTTTTATGATGATCTAGTTTATTTGACTTGAATAATCTTTCCCAAAAAGTCACTCGGTCTATGTAAGGTTCATAAATATTTGTGACTGTCAATTTATTTTCCAGCTCGCTAGCATAGATAGCCATACTGAGCCCTAAATAAAAATTCTGCAAGTTAGAACATCTAATACTTCTTACATTCATAAATTAATCTACCTAATCTACGTTTTCATATGTGAATATAAATTCACAACCAATTAAGAGTTTTCCTAGATCGACACAAATTTGATTACTCTCTTTCATATATTATTGTAACAAAACGATGTCAAGTTTTTGAGTCTCCACAAGCCTCTTTAGTGCTTGTTTCTTTGAGGGGTGACCAAGCAACCTACATTTTAGAGACAAGAATTTCATTACAAATCAAACCCCAAGGGTTGGCCTCCTTTAAGGACTCCCATGATTGATAATTGCTTTCTTGCTTGAAGCTCTAAGTTAGCCTTCTCTTGTGCAAATATAGGTGCGATCTTCTACCCCTTAATCCTCCATTTCTACTTTTATTTTATGTCATGAACAGTCTAACCTTAACTGACCCATCGATATAGGAACCTTCCCCTTTCCTAGATGTGAGAGGGTATCGGTAAAAATTCATTCGCATATATTAATATACCCTATTCCCAAAGCTTTCATATATAATCATGGTTTAAGGGTAAACAAGAAAGGACTTGGATAGAACCTATGATACCCATGTTGACCTTATTGTGGAAAGAGCTCTCCCCATTCCAATGTTCCTCCAATACCCCCCATATCCCAATGGTCCATTCAAAAACCTATAATCAATGGGAAAGGAGTACCCCTTTTGTTGTTCGGTAAATTAACCTAAGATTGGGAAGTTCAAAGAGATCATCAACATATTGTTATTAAGGTACAGAATCTATATGAAAAACAAGTACAACGTAAAGAGTTTCTTTAATTAAGAAAAGTTAGGGTTTAAAGCCGAAGAACATACCTAGACATATGAAGTTTTATCCAAGCTTTAAGCTTTATTCCTCCGATCCATGATCCCAGATGATAAACCTGCAATATAGAAGAGACCTTCCTCAAAGATTTTGACTACATAAAACTTGAATAAACTAGCATGAAACTCATATGTAAAAGAGATATGATAGATTCAATCAACTAGATTCACGAAGTAGACAAGCTATTTTATGGGAAAGAAAACTTCTTGTATTGTAATCATCAATGGAAACCAACTATACCTGATTTGTAACCTGCACTGTTGAAACTTGACCCTAGGATCCTTGCTCCTCTTCCTTCAATGGATATTTCTCCATCATTTCCTTATCAAAAATTCTTCCCCCTTTTCTCAAGGCCCTCTCCTTGTATTTATAGCGAGGCTGAGAGGAAAGGCTTTAAAGGTAAATGGTTGGGGAAGTTATGGTAGTTAGGATAACTTCCATAACTAATCCCTAATCAATATTTTAACATTTTTTTGTGATTTTGGAGGTACCCGCGGGTATATCTCTTGACAACAAGCGAGTAACTCACGGGTTTAGTGTCAAGCAACTAGCGGGTGCAACGTTTTAGGTAATAACCACGGGTTGTCATTGTAAACTCCATCGGGTGACCCACGAGTTGAACAATATAAGAGTCACGATTATGTATCAAAAATACTTCACAAAGTAGCTAGGATGAAGAAGGAGTCGTAAGATTTAGATCCAAAGAATCTATAGTCAATGAGGCTCTTCCATCCATAAGGTCATGTTTTGTGACCGAAAATGCAGTGTGGTCATGGACGGAGAAGTGCCAATCTGACTGATAACAGATTCCCCCTAATGCATGAGGTCAGAAGGTAATGATGTCCGAAATGCATTACAAACCAAGAAGTAGAGGAGCATGTAAGCCACATGAACAAAGTCTCAAATAGTAGCTAAAACAAAACAAGGTCAACAAGCAATTACAATCTTGATACAAGGAGATGTTCAGAATGCTATAAGATGATCTCCAATACATAACAGAAAAGATGTATATAGCATGGCCTCTGAAATACAAGCGTGGAACTATGTTCAAAGGAGATCATAGCCATAACAACAAACTGGATCTATGTCTCATGAGGAGCCGATATAAGTAAGGCTCAGTCTTGTGCATCTTGGGCAATAACAAAGGAGTTGCATCATAAGCCTAAGGTCTTCAAACCAACCATCGATAAATAGTACAAACCCTAAACCATGTGAATAAAGGAGTTGAAATCGAACATGGAGGATTTCGCTTGATTACCGGTCAATGATGAGAACCGTTAACAAACGTGAGGACACCCATCAATAATGAAAATGGGGTCCAAGGTACCTAGTACATTATTACAAGTGTGAATAAGAGGTCTTGAAGTCAAACACTTGAAGGAATTGTCGAGTAAGGGACATTGATGTATTCCCCTAACTTAACAGCGAGAATATCTGCCACTAATGATTGCAAATCTCAATGTACTAACTGGTAACTCTAAGTCTACTTCCTAGAGCAAAATGTGTTGATGTCGATAGGAAGAGACTCGTGAGAAGGAAGGAGTTAAGGTATCCTTCATCATCTCACATGAGGAACACTGAAAGATTGATTTGAAACAAGACTGAGATAGGGGATGGCCGACATGAGGGGGCAAGATGAAATTGCAGAATGGGCGACACAAGGGTAATCCTTGAACATTGAGCACTATAGAAAAGTAACTTTAGGCATCTTTGGACAGACAGGAAACATGATATAAGTTTGCTATGTAGGAGACATAACATACTCTCCATATGATCGGAAGAGTAACCAATCGGAGGAGTACACAACTCTGGAATCAGGTTAAATCCTAAAGCCAAAACTAAGAGCCATTGGCTCAATGGAAGTGTTGTGTTCAAGGACGAATTAGACTTGCTGCCATATGATGAAATAATGACGGAGATTCTCTTTCCCTTCTCTTTTTAAATGTATTTTCTTGTTTTAACGAGCATGAAAAGTTTGAAAAGGAAGCTCAATAGTATCTCTCTTGTTAAATTTTAACAAGTCCAAGAAATTAAACTCGAAAGACCTTCTTCATTTTGAACAAACTCGAAGAAGAGAGAGAAGAATGCTTGATACAGGCCCAACCATGTGTAATTTAGCGAGTCCATGGGAGGGAAACTCAGGAATATCTTCAGTTTTTAACGAGTTTGAAGAATAGATAAAATAATACTCGATAGGTTACTGATCCGTGGATTTTAATATATATCCCATATCTGTTCGTGCTCACTGGTGTTTTCATGTTTAAGGAGTCTAAAAAAATTAAACAAGAACTCCATACACCTACTTATGGATTTTAGTATCAAGCCCAAGTTGGTATGTGCTTGACAGTGTTTTCATAGTTAGGGAGTCTGAAAAACTTAAACAAGAACTCCATAATGTAATTTTTCATAAATAATCCACTAAGATCCGGAAAAGGGGTAAATTTATATTTAAGTGGATGTTTATTCAAGTCCTTTAACGAGTTTGAACAAGACAAGTATACTCGACAATCTTGTCAATTTTAAGGAGTCTAACAAGAGCATGAAGAAAACTCCATAAGGATGGGGAACTTGATATGAGTGGGAAAATGATGCATGATAAATGACCAAGTCCCCAAAATGGAAAGCGACGGCATGGGCACCAGTATGACAGTTTCCTATCTAGGGTGACCCATGTAAAGGAAGGTCCTAACCATGGAAGAACAACGACAATGGAGGGTAAAAATGAGGGTTAAATCGCAGTCCATGGTGAAAAAGGAAATCCTAAGGCATAAAATGATGAGGTATAGATGCAATGTAGTGATCTAATCAACATGTCATAGGAAATCAAACCTTTTATAGAACACTTATATGAACACAGTCGCAAAAAATCGCCTTCTTGTACTTTTACCTAGTCAAAACAACTGAATTAGTAATTAGGATTAAGAAAAATAACAAAAAAGAGATTTGAAACTATAGAAAGTGGGTAAAAATCAAAAAGGTTTTTATAAATAGTAACAAAATAAAAAAAAATAACCCACATTTACCGTTTTTACCATTGGAGAAGAGGAAAAAACCTACGACTTCAAACGTTACATACGATCGATCCGAAGGACTACTTCGGAATCCATCACTTGGAGGTAACAAATCTCTCTCCGCTTTGCATGTTTAATAATTTTTAAAGTTTTTAAATGGTTTTTTGAAGCTTATATTTGAGTTTAAAATTTTAGGTCTGCGTACCTACGAGTAGGCCTTCGTGAAATTCGCAAGTACATGAAATAGCCGTGAGTTGGAATGAACTCAACTCGCGGGTACCCGCCCCTATGTTAAAAGAAAACCCGTAGGTGGCGCAAACCAAATTGAAAAACTTCAAACTAATGCAAAAATAAATGGATGCAATGCAGGATAGTGCTCACTTGGAGAGAAAGAGAGCATGAGGCCATGGATAGAATAGCCATGGGGGACCCTTTGACTTTGAATTCCTTAAGATGGTGTGGACTCCTCAAGTTCTTCCGCACATCAAACATGAGGGAGAAATCCCACTTACTCCAAATGCTTGTGCAATATTGGTATCATGATTAGGGGATGTTCAATCTCCAAGGGGAGACGATAGATATCATGGTGGATGATATCTATTTCATTACTGGACTATCCCGTTGAGGAGAAGTGGTAAACTGCAAAGGCACATTCAGAGGTGTTGGAGCCTTGTCGGTGCAAGATTATATCAATACCTACTATGTAGCAGGGACTGAGAAGAGTGGCAATCAACAGTCGATTGACCAAGTAGCTAGCTTTCCATTGAAAGTGATCGTAAGTACCATAAACAGGATCGGTGGTAATGCAAGTCAACATCTAGCTTCCCGAAGCTACATGTAGATTGGCATGGAATGTCTACGCGATGTCCTATTTGTATGGTGTTCCTATATGTTGGTGAAAATGAAACACCAACTTACATAGTGAAAAACGAGGAAGAAGAAGAACTTTGGATATGGAAGCATACTGTGTACCTTCGAGAGAGAGAGAGTCCATGCCCTAAGTCCAGAAATGGCTCTTCTAGCACTCAACCCTCGTGATCCTATGGTGACCTGATGGGGTGATATTTTCCTACGCCAGAGGGGAGGTGAGACTAATGCTTCTTATGCTGATGAAGATTATCTTGGATGGTGGAACCGCCAGGTGACAGCATTCGAACAGTTTTTGTATGCCGGCATAGAATTTCGGGGTGATCCCAAGCTCATGTTGCCTCCAGGAGAAGCCTAGGGAGAGATACATCCCAAATTTTATTTTGAAAGTTTATTTAATTTTTAATATTTTTGTATTTAACATATACATGTGTTTTTTAATGAGTTTGAGTGCTAACAACATACGTTTTATGCAGATGTGGGGCCAGTAAGACCTATTGGGCATCCCCAGATATATGTGCGAACGACAAAGCCAGGTGGTATTGATGCCATGCTGCGGAGTATTGAGGTAAATATGGGACAGTTGACCCATGAAATCCCTACATATCATATTGAGCGGATGCCCATAGATATGTAGAAACATGTGGTGGGTGTGCCCCCTGTATGGATCCGGCTACTTAGGAAAGTAGCGAGGCTAGTGATCTGTTATAGGTAGGCCTTAGCAGAGCAGGTTGGGGATCCTGCCTCTCCTTAGAGAGACCGACACTTATTTTGAGGTTGTTATGCCCACTTTGTATATTGTTATATTTTGACAGAGATTGACTCAGACTCATATATTTTTTGGACCTATATATATATACATTATCGGTTTATATACGTGTTTGCTTTATGTGTTTTAATGGTTTATCTTGTCGTGTATGATACAGATGCCAATCAAGTACATAATTTGCGTATGCATCAACTAATGTATTGTGATTGCTTGAAATATGTTGATATGAAATGTAATCAAAATGTCTCTCAAGTAATCTAACTCTCAAAAATTGACGTAGCAAAGAAGGATCTCTAACCCGATACTCACCTGTCAACTGGAGTACAACTAACTACGAATCAAGTTGCACTTCCAAACATGAAATGCCGTGATGATAGCATCTCGGAGTAGCTCAATAACCATGCTATACTCATCTATATTGTTCGTCGTAGGGCCCAAACAAGCACCTCCCGAGGAAACAAGTTGGACTATAGGTGAATAGATCACCCAACTAGTTGAAGCCAAGTTACGAGTGTGATGACTAGCGCCATCGGTGAATCCTATACACCACTCGCTTGCCATCTGAAACACAATCCAGAATACACATAAGCAAATCCAAAAGGACTAACTCTACAAAAATGTACAGCTATAATACAAGAAACAACATATATGCCTAGGCGTAATAATTTTTCAAGTATAGCCCATTTCTAGGCTCGAGCAGCTTAAAACCATCATAATACGTCAACTCATATGATCCTTTCCTTTATTCAAAACTTTAGAAACAATATAGGGACTGAGCCACATGGACTTGAATTTGCCTGCCCCCAGGGTATCTTTATCGTGATCGTAAACCAAAACAAGGTCTCCTTCGGAGAATACACTAGGTTTTACAGACTTGTCGTATTGATGTTTGACTTGTTTCTTATGAGCTTCATTCACAATGAACGCATCTCGGCGTTGTTCAAACAAATGTTCTAAATGAAGCAATCACTCTTCTAAAGAAAAAGTATCGGGTAGTAGTTGGATAGCCAACTTTAATGATGGAATATCGCATTCAATGGGCGTGACTTCCTCCAACTCGTGAACAAGTTGGAATGGTGAGAAACCAGTAGCAGTCTTGACATTGGAACGATATTCCCAAAGAGATGGATACAACATGATTTGCTATTTTGACCTACTGACATTGACGGTGCGTTGAAGAATGATTTTCAGAGTTTTGTTGACCGCTTCAAACTGACCATTCTCTTGTGGATAGAAAGGAGACGAGTGTTCTTATCGAAAAATTAGCATAGTGGTCAACTCTGTCATCCTGTAGTTCTGGAAATGTCTACCATGCTCAGTGGCAATCTCTTTAGGTATATTGAACCTAGTAATGACCTGATTGAATACGAAATAGGATGCAATTTTGTTAAATTTTTAGTATTAAATCACAATACTATAGGATCTTTGCTGAGAGAATAACATCTACAGTATATCAGTGCATAACATTCATAATATGACAAGCATCACAAGCATCACAAGAATCAAAAGCATAGAGACAAGAGACATAGAGTTTCCATGGGGAAAACCCTAAGGTGAAAAACCCCACAACTTCCTTAGAGATAGAGAGAGCAATGGCTCAACCAAAATACAACCAAATAACACTGAGATAGTCTCCTAGCAGATGATCCTCCTCCTCCTCACTAGTGCGCCACTTTTCAGAGAGAGAGATAGATACTTTTCCGAGTGTGTAAAATAGAGATCTCCTATCTCTATTTATACTCACCTTTTTGCCCAGTGACTTACTGGGGCCGACTTGTCTACTTAGATACATCCACATTATATTATATATAATTCCGGGCCGACCCCAAATGGTGGTCTAATAACCCATCGGCAAGTTCACACACTTGCGACACTTGTCAATCCACATGACGACACTTCCTTATAGAGGAATAACACATCTCTTATAAGGGTACAATAAATATATATATAATATACAGATGAAATACATTCCGAAGTTACATATACATCAACACTCCCTCTTAACTAGGAAGGTATTTCTCGACACAGATCTGCTAGACAAGTCTTCTTCTCTGGATCATCGTCATCGATGCATCGTCATCATCATCATCACTGCTGCTACTATCTCAACCAATCTCTGTCTCTACTCGTCATAGGAAGTTCTACAGAGCCAGTCCTTTTTCATACTGGATGTAGGCCCACCACCTGCAGGTCTTCATCATCACTGGCCATACTGTGGAATCCTCAGGACTAATTACGTGCGTCACAAAACCTCGAAAGAGCATCCCAGGCTGTTACGAGCACACGGCTCTACCTATAGGATCTCCCAGGGCACAAATTACATGTGACCTCACCACAAAACCTTGAAAGAGAATCCCAGGACTGATTACGAGCACAAGGCTCAACCTATCGGATCTCCCAGGGCACAAATTACATGTGGTCACCACAAAACCTCGAAAGAGCATCCCAGGACTGATTACGAGCACACAACTCAACCTATCGGATCTCCCAGGGCACAAATTACATGTGGTCATGGCAAAACCTCGAAAGAGAATTTCAGGATGTTACGGGTACACAACTTCGACCTGAAATCTCCCAGGGCACAAATTACATGCCATAGGACAAAACCTCGAAAGAGCATCTGCCAAATATCCCAGGGCACAAATTACATGCCATAGACAAAACCTCGAAAGACTATCTGCAGATCTCCCAGGGCACAAATTATATGTCCTCCCAAGCAAAACCTCGAAAGAGCATTTGCCAGATTTCCCAGGGCACAAATTACATGCCATAGGAAAAACCTCGAAAGACCATCTGCAAATCTCCCAGGGCACAAATTACATGCTTATCTGCACAACCTGATCCACAGCCACAGAGTATCAACCTGATACTCACCATACATCATCCTGATGTATCCACGATCATCCTGATCATCATCACTGCAACGTCCTACTGCATGTCATCTGGAGCAACATTCTGAAGCTCATCATCTATGATCATCCTGATCATCACTGCAGCATCATGTTGCATGTCATCATACCTGATCCACCTGATCATCAATGCATCTACCTGATGCATACCAAGTATCTACCTGATACATATCATCATACATGATCCTCCTGATCATCAATGTATCCACCTGATACAAATACAAGTACATGATACATATCACCATACATGATCCACCTGATCATACAATGTACCCATCTGACACATATACAGATACATGGTCCAAGCATCCAACATGATGCATATACACATGATCCAACTGATCATATCCAGCATCCAACATGATGCGTACATACATACATAAAAATGATCCAACTGATCATATCCAGCATCCAACATGATGCGTACATACATACATAAAAATGATCCAACTGATCATATCCAGCATCCAACATGATGCGCACATACATAAAAAAATGATCCAACTGATCATATCCAGCATCCAACATGATGCGTACATACATACATAAAAATGATCCAACTGATCATATCCAAGCAGAAACCAGAACATCATCCTGATGCTCATCATCCAGCGCTTACATCCACAGCCATGTGAAGGATCCTCCTTCCAACATGCTTGGAATGGCTTCAGCAAATGTGTCCATCACTTCTTCCTCGAAGTGTCCTCGATCTGAAGAACGCCAAGCCTCTCTCTGAAGTACTCGAACTTTACCCTGGCTAGTGGCTTCATCAGCACATCTGCAATCTGCTCGTCTGTCGCAACATATAGGAGCTTCACAGCTCCTCTCTGTACCATATCCCTGATATAGTGATATTTGATCTCTATGTGTTTCGACCTGTCATGAAACACTGGATTCTCGGACAGCTTCACACAACTCTGGTTGTCACAGAAGATACCAGTAGCTTCCAATGGGAGATCAAATAGCTCAGACAGTAGCTTCCATAGCCATACTGCCTCACAACTAGCTGAGCAGGCTGCAACATACTCTGCCTCAGCTGTACTCAGTGCTACGCAGGACTGCTTCCTGCTAAACCAAGAGATCACACCTGATCCCATACTGAAGCAACACCCAGATGTGCTCTTCCTATCTGCAGAACTGCCAGCCCAATCTGAATCAACATAACCCTGCAGGTTAAACTTTTGATTCACCTCATACCTGAGCCCATAATCCACTGTACCCTTCAGGTACCTCAGAACATGCTTTACAGCAACCAGGTGAACACTCCTCGGATCCGTCAGGAACTGGCTCAATGTGTTCACAGCAAAGCAAATGTCTGGTCTAGTGTTCGTCAGGTACATCAAGGACCCAATCATCTGACGATACATAGAGACATCAATCGGCTCAGATGAAGCATCACATAGAAGCTTCATATTCGATGCCATAGGTGTGACCATGGCCTTGCAATCCATCATCCCGAATCTCTTCAGGATATCTACTGTGTACTTCCCTTGGCCAAGGAAGATTCCACCTGCATTCTGCCACACCTCCATACCTAGGAAATAGTGCATCATTCCCAAATCTTTCATGTCGAATTCAGCTGCAAGCTTCCTCTTAGTATCTGCAATCAGTCTGTCATCTCCTGTCACAAATAGGTCATCCACATACAGGAGTAGAATCACTGGATTCCCTTCCTCAACCTTGTAGTAAAGATTGGAATCTGCTTTACTCTTGATAAATTCCAAGCTAGATAGGAAACTGTCCATCCTACCATACCAGGTTCTGGGAGCTTGCTTCAAGCCATACAAGGCTTTCTTCAATCTGCATACATATGACTCCCTGTCAGGTCTTGGGACTGCATCCCAAACATCTTCTTCATGATCTACGGATCATGGCATTCCATTTCTTCATCCCAGATCCTGGGAACTTCAATATCTTCAATAGATATCTTTCTTGCTGGAACAAATGTTGTAGTCCTTTTGTAAGTGAAGATATACGGTCTTTCCTACAAAACAAGTTAAATTGCATGATTAGAAACATCTCATAATTTTCAGAACAAATTCTTTACACATAAAGAAATATGTCATGCAGTCATGCAGTTATCTTAGCCAATGCTTCAATACAACATTTATCCATGTTCCACAAATTTCTAGATGTCTTCCAGTCTCTACCAGAACATTGTTAAGAGTTTGCACTACTCCCAACATGTCAGCAAAGAGGTTTCATTCTAGATAAGTAGCACTGGAATGTTGTACAGTGCCATAAGCCACTTACCCATCACATGCATATTAGTAGTATACTGTTCATTAATGCAATCATTCAAATATGCACAATACATCTCCTAAGTCTAGGAACATAAGCATAATATTATTAAACAAACAAAATAGGCAAGAAATGATAATTGAAATACTTATCTTTGTTTGTTTGTTTGGGTGGACTCCCTCTGAATCTTTGCTTCCTGGTAGGAGCTGTTGAAGTAGCTTCTTCTACACCTCTCTGTTGTGGAATGTAGGAAGATGGTCAACTCCCTCTGAAGATCTGCATCCTTGCAGGAGCTGCTGGAGTGTGCTCCCTTTTGATCTTTGCTTCCTGGATTACCTGTCCTTATATTCATCTTTGCTGACATCAATATTCTTGAACCCAGAAAAGACCTCTTCTGGTGTCTTGTTGTCCAATATCTTGTGGGGAGTTCTATTCTGCAAATATACAACTATTCTAACTGCTTCTGCCCATAGATGCATAGGTAGATCCTGGTCATGCAGCATTGCCCTTGCTACTTCCATGACTGTTCTGTTCTTCCTTTCTGCAACTCCATTCTATTGAGGATTATAAGGAGCAGTCAACTCCCTCTTAATCCCTGAATCACTGCAAAGCTTCTTGAAGTCATTTGAGGTGAATTCTCCACCATTGTCATATCTGAATGTCTTGATTTTCTTGACAGATTGATTCTCCATCAAGGTTTTGAATTCCTTGAATTTATCAAGCACCTCATCTTTTCCCTTCAAGAAGTATACCCAAGTCTTCCTGGAGAAGTCATCGATAAATGATACATAGTAAACATACCCACTCAGGGAACTGGATGACATAGGGCCACATACATCTGAGTGGATGATTTCCAGAATGTCTTTTGCCTTGCTTTCACTGCTTGGGAAATCCTTCTTAGTGTTCTTACCTTTTGCACATCCTTTGCAAACACCTTCATGTTTGGTCTTGATTTCAGGAAGACCCTCTACTGCCTTGCTTGCAATTGGGAGTGCCCTATAGTGCATATGAGCAAGTCTTCTATGCCAAAGTTCACTTGGCTCCATGGATTCATGCATCATGGCATGTTCAGTTTGTCCCTTCAATTTATACAATCCTCCCTCTTGTTCTCCAATCACTACTGCATCATCTATGGTCTTTCCCTTTAGCCACATTAGGACTTGGCCATCAACAAATGCAACCCTCATACCTTTTGCATCTAAAGCAGAGATGGAGAGTAAGTTTTTCTTGAGCCCCGGTACATAGAGTACTTCCTTCATCTTCGGAGATTTTCCAGAATCTAGGTTGTAGGAGGCTTCACCACTTCCTTTGATTGGGTATTGATAATCATCCCCAAGTTTCACCTTATGGGGTGATTCATGTTCAGAAAGGTTCACAAAAGATTCCTTGAACCCAGTCATGTGTTTGGAGGCCCCACTATCAATCAACCAATCATTACAACCATGGGAGATGGTGCCTGTGAGTGCAGAGATCAGAACATACTCTTCTTCACTTGATGAGTCATCATCACTACTACTTTCTGCCCTAGCCTTCTTCTTTGGAGGTTCATCATCTTCGGCAGCATGAGAATGATATCTTCTTTTGTTATTCTTTTTCTTTTTGTTGAAGTTGTTGTTGTTGTCTTTCTTCTTCTTGGGACAATCTGAAGCAAAGTGTCCCTTCTCATTGCAAGTGAAGCATCTGAGATCTTTCTTATCTTTATGATAATGGTGGTGAGAGGATCTTCTATTATGAGATGATTCCTTCTTGGATTTACCTCTTTTGGTGTGAGCTACAAGAGCTTGATCTTCACCTCCCATCTTTTCTTCACGAGCTATAAGTCTAGCTTCTTCTTGAGAGCATTCTTCTCGAAGTCTACTGAAGGAGATCAACTTCTTTCTTGCACAAATTCCTTGAATAAAGGAATCCCATGACCTGGGTAGGCCATTCAGAGTGGTCATCACCACTTCACCATTCTCCACCATTTCATCCACTGCTTCTAGTTGTTCCTTGATCTGGGAGACCCTTGAAAAATAAGATTGAATGGTTTCTCCATTCTGAAACTTTACTGCTTTCAATTGGTTCCGCAGGGTCATCTTCCGATTTATGTTCTTTCCTTCAAATAGCTTGGTCAAGGATTCAAACATCTCTTTGGGTGTCTTGAGAGAAGACACATGGGGTATGAGATGGTCTTTGATAGAATCAGCAATGATTCTCTTTGACTTGACCAAGTTCTTCTTGTGTAATGCCTTGGCCTCTTCATCCTCTGGGATAGGGATGTCTTCTTTCACATATGAGTCCAACTCATTCTCTTCCAGTATTAGCCCAATCCTATACTTCCAGGCTCGGAAGTTATCAGCCCCTTCAAGCTTATCCTCAAGCTTGGTGTGGAGAGACATCTTTAAGAGTACTTCAAATGGAAATAGAAAAGATTTAGGACTTACCACTTGAAGTGTTGAAAACTGGATCTGGTCCCGGATTAGGGTTTGTCAGAGAAACCCTAAAAATTCAAAATGTGAATTTCAAAATTCCAAAAGGATAGAAAGATGCGCCTTGGAGAGCTGATCAGCCTAGTACATTCAGAATTTGAGATCAGCAAAGTCTTGCCCTCCAAAATTGCCTTTTTGTCCTCCCGGGTTCACTGGGAGAGCCCTGAATTAGGGTTTGAGTTTCCCGAAGATCTACCCAGCCAAAAATCTCAATCCAAAGCTCAAACCTTCGATTTTTGCAAGGAGCTTCTAGCTATGCCTTCAGTTTCCAGAAATTCATATTTTTGTGGAAACCCTAATTTTTAGGGCCAAATCTGAAAATGCTCGGAACTGAATTCTGATTGGACAGATAGATGCGCCTTGATGAGTAGATCCAATCTACTATACTGAATTTCAAAAATCTGTGGAGAGAAACTCAATAAACAAGGAATACAAGCTTCCGTCACTGCAAAATGTCTTCTTCTCAGTTAAGCTCTGATACCATGTTAAATTTTTAGTATTAAATCACAATACTATAGGATCTTTGCTGAGAGAATAACATCTACAGTATATCAATGCATAACATTCATAATATGACAAGCATCACAAGAATCAAAAGCATAGAGACAAGAGACACAGAGTTTCCGTGGGGAAAACCCTAAGGTGAAAAACCCCACAACTTCCTCAGAGATAGAGAGAGCAATGGCTCAACCAAAATACAACCAAATAACACTGAGATAGTCTCCTAGCAGATGATCCTCCTCCTCCTCACTAGTGCGCCACTTTTCCGAGAGAGAGATAGATACTTTTTCGAGTGTGTAAAATAGAGATCTCCTATCTCTATTTATACTCACCTTTTTGCCCAGTGACTTACTGGGGCCGACTTGTCTACTTAGATACATCCACATTATATTATATATAATTCCGGGCCGACCCCAAATGGTGGTCTAATAACCCATCGGCAAGTTCACACACTTGCGACACTTGTCAATCCACATGACGACACTTCCTTATAGAGGAATAACACATCTCTTATAAGGGTACAATAAATATATATATAATATACAGATGAAATACATTCCGAAGTTACATATACATCAACAAATTTCACCATCCACCTTCACAGTTGGCATTGCCTCCGCCCACTTAGTAAAGTAGTCGACGACAACGATAATGTATTGATGCCCCCCAACAGAAACTGGGTTGCAAGTCATATAATCAACTCCCCACTTGGTGAAGGGACTTGCTATGATAACGGGGTGAAGGGGATCCTGGTGTGCTCACATTTTATTTGTGAATAGTTGACATGGATGACAACGCTTCACGGCTTCCACGCAATCTTTGAAGATGGTGGGCCAAAAATACCCAGCACGAAGTATTTTCTGGGTTGTTTGCAACCCAGAAAGATGACCCCCACAAGCTCCACTGTGGACATCATTCAACACTGACTCGGCTTCGTCTAGAGTCAAACAACAACGTAATATCAAATCTACCCCCTGTCTATATAGCTTATCAGTAATAATGAGGTAGTTCTTGGCATGATGCATGAGCTTTCACCGTTCTTCTCTAGAAAAAGTCAGTGGACACTTCAAAGTCTAGAGATATATTAAAATGTCTCCATACCACTGATCGTAGGTTTCAATGAGGAAGATATGTTCATCAGGAAATGAAGGATCTTCTTTATCGAACTTTACATCGCTATGAAATTCAAATATCAGTTCTGCGAATACCAAATACTTTTTTAACTTAGGGGATTGAAAGGTAAGATCAAATTCTTGCGGGATGACAATTCATTTGTTGAATTTACCCCCGATAATGCATCGGGTTAAAACATATTTGAAAGGATTGACATTCATAATCACTGTGGTAGTTCGCAGTAAAATATAGTATGTAGCCTCTGAACAACATACACAGCATCTAGTGCCAATTTCTGGACGTGTGAGTGCTTTAGTTCAGGTGTTACGAGCACGCGAGATAGGTAATAAATGACATGCTCTTGGAGTTTGTCATCCTCCTGAACCAAGACTATGCCAACTATGGAATCGTATGCGGCCAGATATAGAAGAAAATCTTGAGTATAATCCGGCGGGCTCAACAAGGGGGTTGACAATAGTGCTTTTTTCAAAGCATCAAAAGAGTCTTGTGCAACCTCGTCCCATAAAAATTGGCTATCTTGTTTAAACAGTCGCATGAAACCTTTAGTAATATTTGCATAGTTAATGATAAAACATCTAAGAAAATTTGACATGCCTTGTAAACTTTGAAGTTGTCTGAAAGTGCAAGGAGGAGGCAATTTGACAATGGCCTCAACTTTCAATGGATTGACCATGATCCCTCGATTTGACACAATGAAACCTAGTAGTCGTCCAGACTCGACACAGAATACACATTTTTGGGGGTTTAACCGAATCTAGTAGTATCTGCATCGTTCAAACACGAGCAGTAAGTGTTCAGGATGATCTCTTTTATTTCGAGATCACGCAGGTAGATCGTCAAAGTAAGGTTCAACCACGTGTTTGATATCATGAAAAGAAAAGTTCATAGCTCGTTGGAAAGTGGCTACAGCATTCTTCAATCCGAACGACATTTTCCTATACGCAAAGGTACCCCAGGGACATATGAAAGTTGTCTTATGCTGGTCTTCAAGTTTGATTTGAAATTGGTTATATCCCAAAAATCCATCCATGAAAGAAAATATTTCATGGCCCGCACACACATCTATGATTTGGTCGATAAATGGCGTGGGATAGTTGTCTTTTGGGAAAACTTTATTAAGGTCCCTGAAATCTGTGCACACGCATATGGTACCTGGCTTTTTATCAACCGGGACTGGGTTACACACCCATTCCGTCATGTCGATAGGATAAATGAAACCGGCTTTGAGGAGCTTTTCAACCTCATCCTTGATGGTTGCAGCCTTTCTAGGGTTAACTAGACAGAGCTTTTTTCGAGCTGGTTTCACATTATGATATGTCATAATGATGTGTTCGACGATGGAAGGGTTGATGCCTGGCATATCCTCGTATGACCAGGTGAAAACATCGCAGGATTATTTAAATAAGTTGGTGTACAAACTAATTTCTTGTGGAAAATAATTTGTTCCAATGAAAATATTTTCCACGACATCTGGTTTGGTGGAAATATTTATCAGGATAGCTGTTGAAATACTAGCCATATTACCTTCAGCGAAAATCCCCTGTTTCGTTAACGAGTTGATGGCTAAGTCAACATTTCCACTGGGTCTCACTAAGAACTCTCCATTCTCGATTTTGTTCAGATCTCGAAGGAAGTAGGATCTGTGATGCATATGTTCCCAAGGATGATCTAGACCCACCATAGCTTCCAGAATAGATTGATCTAATGGTAAAATAGTGTCTAAACAATCGAAGGAATGGGTAGAGTTTATTGCCCATGCAAGTGCATAATCGATATCTAAATCCATGGAGACTGAAGGAGTTGAGATATAATATATCACAGAGTTTTGTGATGCTTGATAAGTCACTTCTGCGACGGATAGGGGCACAATTGGTTCCTCTTGAGTAGGAAGAATCCAAGGATCAGTTGTTTGAACAACTGTGAATACCTCCTTAGAGAACATATTAGTGTTACTCGTTGAACCAATATAATTCACGGGAGCATGTAAATCAAAGGTTCCCATCAATGATGAGTACATACCTGCTCCTAAGCTCTCACTAGGCAGACAGGCTTGATCAATCCACGGGATATTCGAATACGTAGGAGTTGTGTTGTTTTTACGGGCAAAGGAAAGTTGGTCAATCGTGACGATATTTCCTTCATGGGGGAACATAAGTATCCAAAAAACGAACGAAGGAATGGCTTGCATTGCATACGTCCAACTTCTTCCCAACAAAAAATTATAATCGAGAGAAGCATATACAACTTCCACCTCTACTGACACGACTTTTCCCGCTAGCTGGATCTCAAACGAGGGTAAGATTCCATGCAGACGGAAGGATCTCCCATCAAAAGTGGTAAGTAATGTATGCGAAGGGGCTAACTCTGGAGAACCTAAGGATTTCCAACAAGAGAGAGATATTACGCACATTGACGCGCCTTCATCCACTATTGTTCATCCAATTGTTTTCAAACCATGGACTACTGTGATTTGGAAGGCCACGTGATAGGGAAGCTGGGGCTTGATATTTGACATATCAAATCAATCCAGCATACTTGACAAATCCATACTTCTTATTGCCGCTAAAGTTGCATTTCACTATGATGGGCAGCTTTGCAATACTTCTAGAGAGGAAATAGCACACGGCGTTTGGGCTAGGTCCTTTACAACTGGGTAGTTTGGAGCAGCCTGTGCATTAGGGTTGTGCATTGCCCGTTTATAGACATCTTTCGGTATCTTCAGCATAGGATCTGCAGGTCTCTCTATATGAAGAGGAACAGATGACTTGGGGATTTCTTTGTCTTTCTGTGGCAAATCCGGGGTATAATTCTTGGCTCTCGTTTCCAGTAAAGCATGTGAGTTAACCATATTTAAATAGGATTGATCATCCTGTGTGGCACGATGAGTGCCCCCAGTATTAGAGTTTCCAGAAGTTGGGTTTTGTCCTTTGGGAAAAGGATCCTTTAGGACGGTTGGTTTCTTTTTGTTTAACAGCTTCTAGGCTTCATCAACCAGAGGACATTGATGAGTCAAGTGATCTTCTTTACAAATTCTGCAAGGAAACTTCACCTTCTTCTTTTCTCTTTTGCCCCCTCGACATTCTCAGTGGTTTTGGGATTTTGTTGGTTTCCTTCCCCTTTCTTACCCTTTTTCTTATTGTTGGGTTGCCAAGGACCCTTTTGATTTCAATGCACATTTTGTGCAGTTTTCGTTTGCGAAGGGGGGGATGCAACCGTAGTTGCTTCCACAGCATAATGCTTTATCGAAAGTGCATGGACTTGCTTAGTCAAAGCTTCTAAAGCGGTTGAATCGATTGAACCTACAATTCCATCGACATGTGGTCCAGGTTTAGGTTTACCAAGATCGATGTTTGACCTAGGTGCATCTGGAATAATTTCATAAAGGATCCCGTACTGAGCGTAAATCAAGTCGAGTTGTTGAGTTCTTAAAATGGCCTCCTCTTCATAAATAACCCCAGAAGTTGACACATCTTTGGAGATGTAGGGTAATAGTGATTGCAAAAACCACTCCAATAGAAACTCCGGAGGAATATCAGCTTTAATGAGTCGTTTCCGTCTTATCCACTCCTAAATGTGATCAGATATATGAGTGGCTTTATTATGCCTAAAAGTAGATAGAAGGTATGTGTCGGCATCATACCGGACGGGAAGTTGGAAATGGTTCAGAAAAACTGTCGCTAAATCATAAAAGTTGTTATAAGTTGCGGCCGGTAACTTGATATACCATTTGGATGCAACACAAGTTAAGGTTCTTTCAAAGATCCTCAATTGAATCGAGTCACCATTCAGCGAGTTAGAGGAGCACCAAACATGAAATGTTGTGACATGGTCCCCTGGGTCTTCACCAGTTTTTCCTTCAAACTTCGGAATGTCTGAAGGGAATTTGGTTGGGACCATAGGCCAAGCAGGATTATGCCGCACTGTGTCATTCATTAACTTTGAAATATCTAGCAAATTCAAAGTTTCCAGAAAAGGTAACTTCCTCTTCCACCAAAAAGTGAGAAAGGAGTACTCCCTACAGGCATATTAGAAGTTTGAACGTTTGAGGAATGTACATTACAACCTATAAAGGGATTAGAACTCAGAAATTGTGCAATAGAAGGGATAGGCATCGAGCCTATAAATGGCGTTGAAGGAGCAAGTTCCCTCCATACCAAGGGAATCCTTGAGTAAAAGGAGTTGAACCAGGGTTGACTTGGAACTGTTGAATAAACGGGGAATATGTAAACGATACCGTAGGTATCCCAGAAAAAGGGACATTTGATGAACCGATAGTTGATCCAAAAGGGATATATGTCAAAGCAATCTGAGTGCTAGATGATCTTAATGATCCAGTATTGAAACTCAAAGAAGTGTTTGGGGCAGAAGGTATCGGCAATGAACAAGGTATCAGAGTGTTTATGTGTGGGGGAGAAAAACCTCCCAGCATGATAGCTGATGTGGGAGTGTGTGGAACTCCTGATCCATCCCATATATTGTCCATATTAAATCTAGATGTAAATCTATATACACTTAACCCGGGTAATCCTAAAGAAACAACTATTTCTAACAATAGATCGTTTGGTCATGACTCACCTCTAGCAGGACATCAGGGGTTTCTTCAAAGCTACCGGGAGATTAGAGAGAGGTTCCCATGGAAGAGCCTCAAGAATGATGTGATGCAGCATGTAAGGGAGTGCATCTTGTGCCAACAGAACAAGATAGAGCACACTCACCCAGCCGGTTTACTACGACCATTGCCCATTCCCGAGAAAAAATGGGAAAGCATTTCCATGGATTTTATTACAGGGTTTCCCAAGGTTCGGGGTAGAGACTGCTTGTACGTAGTGGTGTACATGTTGACCAAGTTCACTCACTTCTTTGCCATCCCATCAGACTATTAAGCAGCACAGGTAGCAAATCTGTTTTTCAGAGAGGTATTCAGACTACACAGGTTACCTAAGACCATCGTCGGTGACAGGGATATCAAGTTCACTGGAGCCTTTTGGCAAGAAATTTTCAGGTTGGTGGGAACAGAATTAGCTATGAGCACAAGTTATCATCCACAGAGCGACGGACAAACAAAGATAGTTAACAAGTGGATCAAGGGATACTTGAGGAATTATGTAGCAGGTCAGCAGAGAACATGGATTAAATGGCTACACTTAGGAGAGCACTATTATAATACTACCCACCATATGACCATTGGCATGACTCCCTTCAAATCTTTGTACGGTTATGATTCCTTAACTTTTGCAGATCTGATATTTGGTGATGGCAGGGCTCCAAAAGCCAAAGAGTGGATACAAGAGAGTCAGGATATTCTCAAAATACTCAAGGAAAACATATAGGTTGCTCAGAATCAACAAAAGGTATATGCAGATAGACACAGGATTAAGCGCAGTTTTGAGGTAGGAGCCCTGGTATACTTACGTCTACAACCTTACCGACAATCGTCTCTCAAGAAGAAAGGAGCAAAGAAACTTAATCCTAGCTTCTATGGTCCCTACAAGATAATCCGAAAAGTCATAGAGGTAGCATACGAGCTCAAATTACCACCAGAAAGCAAGATTCATAACGTATTTCATGTGTCTAACCTTAAGAAGGCAGTAGGTCAACAGATTGTGACATCATCCGAGCTGCTCCCCCTTGATGATGAGGGGAAACTGATTCTAGTTCTAGAACGAATCCTATAGGTTTGAGAAAGAAAACTAAGGAACAAGATCATCAGAGAATACTTGGTTCAATGGAAAGAAATGCCTATAGAAGAGGCCACTTGGGAAGGAGAACAAGTATTACAGCACCCAACATTACAGTTGCTTGAGGAAAATCAATTTCGAGTGGGAAGGACTGTAATGTCCTCTTCTGCTTAAAGCACAGAGGACCATCCTTTAACCTATTTGATTTCCATAGGTTCGAGCGGGCACTGACATTCATGGAATCAACTGAGGATTGATGCCATACACACCTTAAGAAGATCTTTAGCATGGTTATTGTATCGTTGATAGATAAATAGGGGCCACAAGAACTAGGGGCCACCTGCATGCATAACAGACGAGTTATATTTCACGTTTCATGCACTGATTGAGTCTCCATGCACTCCGGAAGCACTGCATGCAAGTCAACTGAAAATTAGAAGATAAAGCGACCTAGGCATGCAAAACTTAGGTCAAAATTTAGGTCATGCAAGTGAATGTTATAAAAGAAAGGTAAAGCAAGAGAGCAAGGCCTATTTATATGATTATTGATTTGAGAAGTCGAATTGGAGAGCTCAGTGAGCTAATTTAGGGTTGAGTGCACACACTCAACTATCTAGTGTATTTCGGCAGCGAAATCTATCTGCCCTAGTCACTATCAGGTTGGATCATCCAGATTCAGCGTTGCTTCATGATCAGATACTATTCTTTAGTTTATTGCAATATTCGAGTCACATATTGGATTGAGGGATTCGCCCTCCTTGCATGATTGAATTGATCAAGGATAGTTACACTCGTATCTCAAGCTACAGGGTTTGAATCTTCTGCATGCTGGCTTTATTCTTTCGAGAGCAACATCATTACCCTACCCTTGGAAAAGGGGCTTCTTATCTTGACTTCCGAGCTAGTTATCAGCACTTCCTTCTTCCAAGAAGATGTCTTCTCTGCATTGACGACTTTCTCAGAGAGGAGACACATGTTTTAGGCTTGGGAGCCATGGCATGCTTTGCATGCTCCCTCTATTTCACTCAAAGGGGGACTATAACCCTGTTACACCACTTCCGGATTCACCAGCTATCAGTATATCATCTATCCTTCATTCTATTTGTTGAAGAGGGCGCATTATTACCAAAGGCGCACTTCTGGAGGAGGCAGTAATTATCTTTCATCCTCCGGCCAAAGTCTTGCATGTTGGTCTTATATTGACATGCATCGATCGATCTATCTGATGGTACGTACATGCATAACTTATATCCCTATTTTAAAGCATTTCTGATTATCTGGGTAATAGATATGCATGCAAGCGCATGCATGCTTAGATCAGTGCATACTTTCATAATCATTTCCTATATTGAGGCATAAGACTACTAGCAAACAACAGAACATCATAAAAAATAAAAAAAAATATCAATTTGGGATATTACATGTAATAAGATATAAAATGAAACCAATGATGCCAAAACGTTGTCAAAATACCAACTGGAAGCTTTCAATGCACATTCATGAAATTTTGCACGCTTTCACTGATGAATACCCTACCACCTTTTTCAAACTGACTGATATGTAGCAGTAGTGATCAATATGATGGAACATGTCTAGATAAAGGGCCAAATGGGTAGTCGAAAATGTCCTTGGAATAAAATTATACCAAGTACAACTCAAGTTATAACATACCCCCCATTTGGTCACCCTAAAGCACTAGAAACTGGCATTGAAGAAATATAAATTGGTTGATTAAATCTGATATATTGGCTAGATGATGTACACCTATGTCATATGTCCCTGATGGACTAGCAGCATAGAGTGTCCATGTTGACATATATGAAAATGCAAGTAATCATCAATAGTTGACTCATCATATAGCTAGTCATGCCATGCATGATAATATACTGGAACCACATAGATATCTTCAAACGGATTTGTGGGATGCACAAGTTATCCATTAACCATTACTCAGACAACACCAAGGCATTAATAAAAGCTATTTTCTCCTTCGAGGGTGAAGTTATCATGGTCAACCAAGGTTAGTCAAATTATTTTTTTATGGCTTGAGCAGATTAATGAATTCTAGACAAGGGGGAACAAGGGGGGAAATCTATGTTCTTCACCATTCAGACAAACACTAGGGATGTGTTTCACAAAGGGAGTCAGAAGTAGCGAGGTACTCTCATGGTTGGTCTTAGCAAGCGACCCATTTATATTTTCTTTGTGTTTTTCTTTTCCATTTCCTTGGATTTTTCTATCTTTGCACTTTTTTTTCTTTTTCTTTTGATACTTCTTTGACTGCTCATTTTTTATTTAAGGGTAACAGTTGAAAGGTATTGGCCTTGGATATCCTTCCGGGCCTCAGATAATGACATGGCCTTAGCTCTATTGCCAGCAAGCATTCATAGCCCTGACGGAGTTGCCACAGTAATGCTTTTTACAACAAGTAGGCTTAAATTCTTAATTCAAGGAGTACCTACCCTTCCAACTACTACCTTATTTTGAATAACATAGGGGTGTTGTCACATCCATAGTAGTCGGGGCTACCATGATTGCAGACCAATTTTGAGCATATTTCTGAGCCAGCCATTTATTATGCTATGCACGAGATCAACAGTTGATGAGCAATTTGTTGATGAGCACTCTTATATTCAGTGGACCCAGAGCATACATATTTACAGTCTCGTGTCAAGACTGAGCCTCATGACCCCAGGTCGGTGACTGAGTTAGCCATTCTTTCCATTCAGAGTAGATGTGATGATGATGCCCATGGTATATTTAGTAGCAGTGTTCCAGTTCCATTCAGGTGCTACAGATTTTAGATGCAGGTATATGGTTTGTGCATTTGGATATTTGTATTGTGCTCAGTTACTTATCTTGGTAACTTGAATGGGTATATGGTAGTCATGCATTGGCGATGTTCTATGTTGTTTTTATTGGTTGGTTTAGAGTAGAGGTGATTTAGTTACTTTGAGTAAGAGGTTCTTGTGTATACTCGTTGGTCATGCCCTCATCATAGTATGGACTTAGTCATTCCCCCATAGGGTCTTTGCCAGTCATGGCATCATGTTGTCACCTTCCCCATCCATCCGTTATCATCCATCCTTGATTGTGTCCTGACTTACACGTTAACTAGTGATATCGAGTACTTCCCCCACTTATGCATCTGTGTTGGATAGACTCCATGTTTACCTTGTGTCTCGGCTCTGGAGTGTGTGATTCTAGTCACAGTGATTGTTCTCCTTTAGTCCTCGAAACCGAGTATGCATAACAAAAGTGTTTTTAGACACTAAATCATCGGAACTTAAGTGTGTCATATCTAAACGAATGCTAACTCGACAAAAACAATGTTGCTAAACATTACTGCAAATAAATTAAATTTCTACCATGGCTAGTCATTGGTCAAGGGACGAGCACTCATCCTTTGTATGATGTAAAGTTGTTTTCCTCTACAGGGAAACAGGGTGGTCACTCCATCGTACCTATGGACGATGGCAGGAAATGGAGGTCATACCGAGTCATTATTTGAGGCCCGCAAGGCTATTCATGGCACCTGCTCTTGGAGGGTGACTGGTGAAAGTTGATCTAAAGTTAAATCTAATGTTAAATCTTAAAGTGTGCAAAGCCAATAATGAATTACATTTCAATAAAGGTTGCTTGTCTAGATTCTACTGGAAGTAGTCTCATCACTACCCATTTGTGAGACACCTCCATCCCCTAGTGTTTATCTATCCAACATATGTGTTATCACACAAAGTGTAGTTGTCTACAGTAGAGGTCCTATCTAGGATGGTAGAGGAAGAAAACTAACCAGTGACACCTAAGAGGGCCTTGATTCCCTAGATAGTTTGGTTGTCACGCCAATCGAGGCACTCTTCACTTCTTGCTATCCAAGCCATGGATAACAAAGGGGGAGACCCTGATCTACTATTAGAAAGAGAGATCTAACCCAAGCACTAAAACAAGCAAATCAAACAGTAAATATGGAGTGAAGGGTGTAGAACCCTAGATTTAAGAAATTGAGCTATTGTAGAGGCTTAGGGAAAATGAGATATGAAAGTTGATTTAGTTCAATTACAATATCTCATAATTAGGAACAAATCCAGGATGCAAGTGTTAAGGTAAATGATCAAAATCCACTGCCTTGCGAAATGTGTACTTAAATTAGGGGAAATGGTCCCAAAGAGTATATCTGGATAGATTATGGCTTCTTAACATTGCTTGATTGTAGATCTGAAAATTTCAAAGCTTACAAGCAAAAATCGGGCAATCAAACAACTGAAAAGGGGAAAACTCAGAGAGGGTGCATTAGAGAGAGACCAGTGCCTTGGGATTTGGGCCAGAAGGAGTCAACAGAGCATGACGCCCTAGGACACCCACTTAATGCTTGGCATAAAAATGAAAACCCATAAATCGTTCACCGCGATTTGAAGTTGTTTGAGCTAGAGAATTTTTATAAATTTTGAGTAAGGCTTTGAACAATGAAATTTAATGGTGACGATTGGATCGGATCCCAAAATAATAAAAATACTTTGAAACGTACCTGGATATGCTTGTGGTCACCTTGCAAATCGATGATCTTCCCAAAATGAGGCAATCTAGAGTGAGATCCAGCCTTCCCAAGTGAAATTGCAATCCTTCAAGATGACCAGTGCGCCCTTCCCTGCCAAAAAAATGATCTGCAGTAAGAATCAATCAAGCATGAAAGCAACTATACGATAGAAAAGATGAAACAAGAAGCATCAAAATGACTAAAAGATACAATAGAGATATTCCCTGAGACACAAGTCAAAGAGAGAGAGATTTGGGGTTTCCCCACAATAGCGCCCTCTTCAAATCGTCCTCCTTCTCTACCACACGGCACCCTGTAGAGAAAACGTTTGGAAAAAGCTAGATCCACAATGATATCACAAAGAAAATATTTACAATCATTTGCAAGAACATTCATCAAAGAATCCAAGAGATTTGCAAAAGATATTCTTTATTATGCCGGAAATCCAAGAGCCCAAAGGTGCCTTTACAATGAGGGGGTCTCTTCCTTAAATAGGAATGAGAGAGACCAAAACCCTAACCAATTTATGAACGAGTGGTGAATATCAAAAGATAAAAATAATACAATTGATGGCTAAAATGATCCGGAGCAACAATACATAGATCAACTCACTAAAGAGGGGGTGTGCACTCACTAATTGACGCTAGGGGAGTCGCACCACATGAAAGATGACTAGGACAAGTGTAACAAGCACATGGTGGGGCTAGGAGGTATTAATGTCTTTCACTAGAATCACCCCATGGCACAATGATAAAATATATGACTCAATAACATCTCAAAGTGACCAAATCGTGCCCCCCTCAGTAGCAAAATAATACATCAAAATAATAACCCAGAGAGTGTGTGGACCCCACTGAATGTTGTAAGTTGTGCGGGAAGGTGTGGGATACATCAAAAATGACCTCTGAACAAACCTCACGCCAATTCCTTGCCCCAATTAACCAAACCGTTCCTCAATGACCATTTTATTCCATTTTTAATCCTCAGAAAACCATCTGTTAACCAATAAAATTCATGTAGCTCTTTGCCTAGTCCCTTGGGCACAAATCTGATTGTACCAAAGTGTCTGGGGGTATGTTAATATGGTAATAACAAGTGGTTGGACCCCATACTCCCTCTGTAGCGCCCTAGGAGAACCAAATAAAAAATCATATGTGTTGTCAGGCCATTTATAATGGCAAATCTGCAGTAAAGTGACAATCTGAGTGAAATCTAGTCCATAAGTGTCTGTAACTGAAATCTGAGTATACCAGAAGTGGACTCAAAAGGTCCAAATGCACTAGAGATGAGTACTCATACACCCTATGGCTACCTGGATAATCATCTGTAGTCTCAACCATGCCTGGACAAATAAAAATAATGGTTTGTAAATAATAATAACTATAAAATCCATAAAACCATCAAGTGAAACCTGTGTCTGCTACAAGGAACCATCATATGGGAATCAAAGGACCATAAATCATCAACCTCGAACATCACTGGTCCAACTCATCTCAGATCCTATGGTTGACTTGGTCCAACTGGGTTTGACTAGGTCAAGACTAATCAAAATATGTCTCAGGCTTAAATGCCCGATGCTGCAAGTGCAAATGGATAAGGTATGCTCTTTTAATCATTCTAATAGCAAGACTTAAAGCATAAAGTGTCATTTCACTAGTGGTTAAACAATAATCAAAATATAAGATCAAAATTAAAATAATCAATTACTTAAAACAAAACCTCAAGAATTTACTCATTTCATGGTCGTGATCATTTTGCTAGAAGTGGATGAAGTTGAAAAATGCAAGGCTAGGATAAGGGGATGACTTTACTGACTCAACATTGTGATACTTTGGATAAGGGAAAAGGAATACACACTTTAAGCATATGCTGGATAATAACACACGAGGAATATTAAAAAGTTACCTAGGAAGTGTTGTTCACCTTGTGTTGCCTTCGGTTGGACAACACTTTAAAAAGGTGACCCCTAATCATTAATTAATAAAGTGAGAAGAACTTTATTTTTTAATAAAGTCACTTTATTAAAATTTAAGTCATGGTTATATCGTAAGTTCATTTAAATGATAAAGTAAGTGAGTGATTAATTAAAAAGGGTCTGCACTTAATTAAATGACATGAGTGCACTAGATGTTATTTAATTAATATTAATTAAGCATTTATTGAGAGCCCTCAATCTAATCTAATCTAGACCATTGGATGAAAAAATAGGAAGTTTCCATGAACAAAAAGGCTTGGGGAAGGCAAACCTAAAGCATTATTCATCCAAGAGAGAAGTTTTGGAGAGCAAGAGAAGAGAAGAGAGAAAGGGTTTGAAGAGAAATTAACCCAGAGAAGACGAAGAAAAAAACTGGCTCGAATTACAAGGAGAGGAACCACGACACATTTCCCAAGAAATCCCTACAACAAGAATCTGTATCGCAGAGGTTGTACAACAGGGATCCATACAGTACCGTACAACACGAATTTCAAGGAGAAAAGTACAACATTTATTGTTGTATTCAGACCATACAGAGCATCGATTTCGAGGCTGATTTCTGGTACATAAATCGAGAAAGAATAGTACGTACAACCACACGTGTGAAGGTCGTACAACACAGTTTTCAAGGTTTCCGTATAGTCTGTACAGCAGCATTTTGGCACAGTTTTCGAGAAGAATTTTAAAGGAGATAAGTAATGTTGTGTGTTTGTAATTTTTGTCTAAAGAAATAAAAATCTCTCTCCAAGTCAGGTTTTCCCTTCGGGATTTTATCCTCAACCAACTTGGTCAAAAACACTGTGTTAATTTTTTATGTGGTTGGCTAATTTAAATTTCTTAGTTTGAAATATTAGGCTGCAAATTAAAATTTATGAGTTATAAATATTTGAAAAAGAATTTCATGTATTTCAAGTCAAGTCATTTTTATGAGAAAAATGTGCATATTGGGGTTTGGGCATTAAACTATATGCATAGAAGCTTGAAATCTTGAAACCGGTTTGGGGTTCTAAAACTTTCATGGTATCAGAGCGGTGGTAAAGATCTAAAATTTAAACACTCAGAAATATTTCAGATTTGAGAAAAACGGAGGGTTTGTGGAAAAACAGGTCTTGAACATTTTCTTGAGAAGAATAGGTACAGGTTGCAGTCATGGTGATTGGACTTGGATTAGAGGACAGATTAGATGGGGCTGCAAAATTTAGCCCATGGGAGGCTAGGATTATGTTAGTACTTGAGGAGAATGAACTATGGGAAGTAGAAAATAGTACAACAACAAATCCTGTGACTGTTCCTACCGATGTTAATAACAAAGCAGCCTTTATGAAGAAGGATCATACTTGATGCCATGAAGGATGATGTGATCCAACATATTTTAGTGAAGGCACATGCATTTCAGTTGTGGACAACTTTGACTAGTCTTCACCAAAGTTCAAATGAAAACAAAAAGATGGTGTTCCAGGAAAAGTTGAAGGATGTGCACATGAGTAAGGGTGAAGACATGGCTTCTAATCTTACCAGGATTACATAGGTGAGGGATGAGCTTGCAGCTGTTGGGGAGGTTGTACATGGAACTGAGATGGTGTGCACAGCCTTAAATAGAGTGACACATCCATGGAGTGTGTTTGTTCAGACCATTATTGGTCGTGAGAACATGCCTTCTTGGGATCGTCTTTGGGACGATTTCATACAGGAGGAGACACGCATAGGTTACCTACAAGGCAGTTCATCGCATCACAGGGATGATGAGGATGATGTGGCATTGGCAGCAAAAGGTAAAAAGTGTTGATGTATATGTAACTTCGGAATGTATTTCACTTATATATTTATTGTATTCCTATAGAGATGTATTATTCCTCTATACGGAAGTGTCGTCATTTGTATTTACAAGTGTCGCAAGTATGTTAACTTGCCTATGGGTTATTAGACCACCTTGTAAGGGATCGGCCCGATATAATGTAATATGAAGTTATTGTACCTAGCTAGACAAGTTGGCCCCATAAGGTTATTGGGCAAACAGGACAAGTATAAATAGAGATTGGGAGAACTCTATTTGGATCACTTCAGAACTCACACTTCCTTCACTCGAAAAGTGGCGCACATGTGAGGAGGAGGATCAGCTGCTAAGAGGAGTCTATCTCTTGTACTTTGGTTGAGTTATTGCTCTATCTATCTCTGAGGAAGTTGTGGGGTTTTTCACCTTAGGGTTTTCCCCACGGAAACTCTGTGTGTCTATTGTCTCTCATGCTTTTGCTTCTTGTGATGATTGACATGCTTGTTATGATTGATATGCATTGATACACTGTACATGTTATTCTGTCAGTAAAGATCCTAGAGTATTGTCAATTAATGCTCAAAATTTAACATGGTATCAGAGCTAACCTGAGAAGAAGATATTGTACAGTGACGGAAACTAGGGTTTCTTGCTTATTAGGTTTCTCTCCATAGATTTTGGAAAAGCAGTATAGTAGATTGACTCTACTCATCAAGGAGAATCTATGTGTCCAATCAAAATTCAATTCTGAGCATTTTCAGATTTGGCCCTAAAAATTAGGGTTTCCACAAAAATAGGAATTTCTGAAATCTGAAGACATAGCTGGAAGCTCCTTGGAAAAATCTAAGTTTAGAGCTTTGGATCGAGATTTTTGGCTGGGTAAATCTCCGGGAAACTCAAATCCTAATTAAGGGTCCTCCCTAATGAACCCGGGAAGACTAAAAGGAATTTCTAAAGGGTGAAGCTTTGCAAATCTCAAATTCAGAATACACCAAGCTGATCAGATCATCAAGGTGCATCTTTCTATCCTTTCAGAAAGTTGAAATTCACTTTTTGAATTTGTAGGGTTTTTTTGACAAACCCTAATCCGAGACCAGATCCAGTTTTCAGCAAAGCAAGTGGTAAGACCTAAATCTCTTCTATTTCCATTTGAAGTACTCTTTAAGATGTCTCACCACACCAAGCTTGAGGATAAGATAACTTCCGAGCCTAGAAGTATAGGATTGCGTTAATCCTAGAAGAAAATGAATTGGACTCCTACATCAGCTCTGAGGTCCCTATCCCAGAGGATGAAGAGGCTAAGGTATTCCACAAGAAGAACTTGGTCAAGGCAAAGAGAATCATTGTTGATTCTATCAAAGACCATCTCATACCACATGTGTCATCTCTAAAGACACCCAAGGAGATGTTTGACTCCCTGACCAAGTTATTTGAAGGGAAGAACATAAATCGGAAGATGACTCTGCGGAATCAATTGAAAGGGGTCAAGATGTTGAATGGAGAGACCATTCAATATTACTTCTCCAAGGTCTCTCAGATCAAGGAACAACTTGAAGCTGTGGATGAAGTAGTGGACAATGGTGAAGTTGTTATGACCACTCTGAATGGCCTACATAGGTCATGGGACTCCTTTATTCAAGGAATCTGTGCAAGAAAGAAATTGATCTCTTTCAGTAGACTGTGGGAGGAATGCTCTCAAGAAGAAGCTAGGCTTGTAGCACGAGAAGAAAAGATGGGGAATGAAGATCAAGCTCTCACAGCTCACACCAAGGGAAGCAAGGTTAAGAGGGAGAAATCTCATAACAAGAAACATTCTCACCCTTATCACAAGAAGAAAGATCTATCTCATGTTCGATGTTTCGAATGTAATGAGAAGGGACACTTTGCTTCAGAATGTCCCAAGAACAAAAGGGACAACAACAAAAACAACAACTTCAACAAGAAGAAGAAGGGCAGCAAAAGAAGGTATCATGCTCATGCTGCTGAAGATGATGAACCTCCAAAGAAGAAGGCTAGAGCAGAAAGTGATGATGATGATTCATCAAGCGAAGAAGAGTATGTTCTAATCTCTGCTCTCACAGGTACTATTTCTCATGGTTGTAATGATTGGCTTATTGACAGTGGTGCTTCCAAACACATGACTGGGTTTAAAGAATCTTTTGTAAATCTATCTGAACATGAATCACCCCATAAAGTGAAACTTGGGGATGACTATCAATACCCCATCAAAGGAAGTGGTGAAGCCTCCTACAACCTAGATTCTAAAAAGTCCTTGAAGATGAAAGAAGTTCTCTATGTACCTGGGCTCAAGAAGAATCTACTCTCCATCTCTGCATTAGATGCAAAAGGTATGAGGGTTGCATTTGTAGATGGCCAAGTCCTAATGTGGCCAAAGGGTAAAACTATTGATGATGTAGTGGTGATTGGAGAGCAAGAGGGATGATTGTATAAATTGAAGGGACAACCTAAACATGCCATGGTGCATGATTCCATGGAGCCAAGTGAACTTTGGCATAGAAGACTTGCACATATGCACTACAAAGCATTACTAATTGCAAGTAAAGCTGTAGAAGGTCTTCCTAAAATCAAGACGAAGCATGAAGGTATTTGCAAAGGATGTGCAAAAGGAAAGAACATAAAGAAAGCATTTCCAAGCAGTGAAAGCAATGCTAAAGGAATCTTGGAAATCATCCACTCTGATGTATGCGGTCCGATGTCATCCAGTTCTCTGAGTGGGTATATTTAATATGTCTCTTTCATTGATGACTTCTCCAGGAAGAATTGGGTTTACTTCTTGAAGAACAAAGATGAAGTATTTGATAAGTTCAAGGAATTCAAAACCTTGATGGAAAACCAAACTAATAAGAAGATGAAAACATGCAGATCCAACAATGGTGGAGAATTCACCTCAGGTGACTTCAAGAAACTATGCAGTGATTCAGGGATTAAGAGGGAGTTAACTACTCCTTACAATCCACAACAGAATGGAGTTGCAGAAAGAAAGAACAAAACAATCATGGAAGCAGCAAGGGCAATGCTGCATGACCAGGATCTACCTATGCATCTATGGGCAGAAGTAGCTAGGACAGCTGTATATGTGCAGAATAGAACACCCCACAAGATATTGGACAACAAGACACCAGAAGAGGTCTTCTCTGGTAAGAAACCTGAAGTCAGCCATCTCAGAATATTTGTGCCAAAGGAAAAGAGGACTAAACTAGATCCTTCAGGAAAGAAGGGTATCTTTGTGGGTTACAGTGAAAGCTCGAAGGCTTACAGAATATACTTTCCAGGGTTCAAGAAAATTGATGTCAACATGGATGTAACATTTGATGAAAATTCAGCATTCATCAAATCAAGGAAGACACCTGTTGAAGTTTATGAAGAACCTAAGGAAACTAGATTTCAAGACACTACCATGACTGAAGCAATTCCAAATGATGATCATGAAATTGAAGATCCGCACAACCTGTAGATCCACCCCGTGAGAATAACTCTCACAAGAGAGAACCTGCATGGGCTAGAGAGCTCATCCAAGATGCAGAAATATATGGCATTCCAGAAGAAGAACACAGAGCAAAGAAGAGAACTAGATCACATACCAGCTATGTTGCTTTACTCTGTGATATCATGAACAAAGAACCTTCCAGTTATGAAGAAGCAGCGGAAAAGAAAGAATGGAAGGATGCCATGGTCAAAGAATACCAATCAATAATGAAGAATGATGTTTGGGATGTTGTCCCAAGACCTGAAGGGAAGTCTGTTGTGACTTCCAAATGGATCTACAAGATCAAGCATGCTGCAGATGGTAGCATAGAGAAATACAAGGCAAGATTCGTAGCTCGTGTCTTCTCTCAGAAAGAGGGAATAGATTATGAAGAAACTTTTTCCCTTGTAGCCAAGTAAACTTCCATCAGATCAGTACTTGCTCTGGCTGCAGCGATGAAATGGAAGATACACCAAATGGATGTCAAGACTGCCTTCTTGAATGGTGTAGTTGAAGAGGAAGTGTATGTAGAGCAGCCACTTGGTTTTTCATATGTGTGCAGATTGAAGAAAGCCTTGTATGGCTTAAAACAAGCTCCTAGAAGTTGGTATGGTAGGATGGACAGTTTTCTATCTAGTTTGGGCTTTACCAAGAGTAAAGCGGATTCCAACCTTTACTACAAGGTTGAGGAAGGAAAACCTGTGATACTACTGCTATATGTGGATGACCTATTTGTAACAGGAGATGATAGACTGATTGCCGATACAAAGAGGAAGCTTGCTGCCGAGTTTGATATGAACGACTTGGGGATGATGCAGTATTTTCTAGGTATGGAGGTGTGGCAGAGTGCAGATGGGATCTTCCTTGGACAAGGGAAGTATACAGTAGATATCCTGAAGAGGTTTAGGATGACGGATTGCAAGGCCATGGCCACACCTATGGCATCGAACCTGAAGCTTCTATGTGATGCTTCATCTGAGTCGGTTGATGTCTCTATGTATCAGCAGATGATTAGGTCATTGATGTACATGACGAACATGAGACCAGATATTTTCTTTGCGGTGAACACAGTGAGCCAACTCCTAATGGATCCGAGGAGTGTTCACCTGGTTGCTGCAAAGCATATTCTGAGGTACCTGAAGAGTACAGTTGATTATGGGCTGAAGTATGAAGCGAATCAAAAGTTTAACCTGTAGGGTTATGTTGATTCAGATTGGGCAGGCAGTGCTACAGATAGGAAGAGCACATCTGGGTGCTGCTTCAGTATGGGATCAGGTGTGATCTCTTGGTTTAGCAGGAAGCAGTCCTGGGTAGCACTGAGTACAGCCGAGGCAGAGTATGTTGCAGCCTGTTCAGCTAGTTGTGAAGCAGTGTGGCTTCGGAAGCTACTGTCAGAGTTATTTGATCTCCCGCTGGAGACTACTGGTATCTTTTGTGACAACCAAAGTTGTGTGAAGGTGTATGAGAACCCAGTGTTCCACGACAGGTCGAAACACATTGAGATCAAATATCACTATATCAGGGATATGGTGTAGAGAGGAGCAGTGAAGCTCCTGTATATTGCGATGGATGAGCAGATTGCAGATGTGCTAACGAAGCCACTAGCCAGAGTGAAGTTCGAATACTTCAGAGAGAGGCTTGGCGTTCTTCAGATCAACGATGCTTCGAGGAAGAAGTGATGGACACATTTGCTGAAGCCATTCCAAGCATGGTGGAAGGAGGATCCTTCACATGGAAATGGATGTAAGCGTTGGACAATGATCATTAGGATGATGTTCTAGTTTCTACTCTATATGATCAGTTGAATCATTTATATGTATGTATGTATGCATCATGTTAGATGTTGGATATGATCAGTTGGATCATTTATATGTATGTATGTACGCATCATATTGGATGTTGGATATGATCAGTTGGATCATTTATATGTATGTATGTACGCATCATGTTGGATGCTGGATATGATCAGGTAGATCATGTATTTCTATATGTATCAGGTGGATACTTGTATGATCAGGTATATCATGTACTTATGCATGTATTAGGTGGATGCATTATGGATGAATTTGTATGATCAAGTAGATCATGTACTATGATATGTATCAAGTAGATACTTTGTATGCATCAGATGGATATATTGTTTGATCAGGATGATCACATATGACGAGCTTCATGATGTTGCTCCAGATGATATGCATCAGGTTGATGGTATGATGATGATCAGGTTGATCATGTGATGATGTACATTAGGATGATGTATGGTGAGTATCGGTTTGATACTCTATGGCCGTGGACAGGTTGTGCAGGTAGCATAGAAAAGACCCTTTAAAAACCAGACAGGTAGAGCAATGTGCTCGTAACATCCTGGGTTGCTCTATCGAGATCCAGACAGGTAGAGCGGTGTGCTCGTAACATCTTGGGATTCTCTGAGTAGGTTTTGCTACAGGTAGCATAGAAAAGATCCTTTAAAATCCGGACAGGTAGAGCGGTGTGCTCGTAACATCCTGGGATGCTCTATCGAGATCCAAACAGGTAGAGCGGTGTGCTCGTAACATCCTGGGATGCTTTGAGTAGGTTTTGCTACAGTTTCGCATAGAAAAGATCCTTTAAAATACGGACAGGTAGAGCAGTGTGCTTGTAACATCCTGGGATTCTCTATCGAGATCCAGACAGGTAGAGCGGTGTGCTCGTAACATCCTGGGATGCTCTTAGTAGGTTTTGCGAAAGTTCACATAGAAAAGATCCTTTAAAATACGGATAGGTAGAGTGGTGTGCTCGTAACATCCTGGGATGCTCTATCGAGATCCAGACAGGTAGAGCGGTTTGATCGTAACATCCTGGGATGCTCTGAGTAGGTTTTGTGAAGGTCAACATGTAAAAGAACCTATAGTCTGCGCTAGGTTTTGTTGACGCACATAATCAGTCCTGGGATCCACAGTATGGCCATTGATGATGAAGACCTGCAGGTGGTGGGCCTACATCCAGTATGAAAAAGGACTAGCTCTGTAGAACTTCCAATGACGAGTAGATTCAGAGATTGGTTGAGATAGCAACAGCAGTGACGATGACGATGAATCGAGGACGATGCATCGATGACAACGATCTAGAGAAGAAGACTTGTGCTAGGAGATCTGTGTCGAGAAATACCTTCCTAGTTAAGAGGGAGTGTTGATGTATATGTAACTTCGAAATGTATTTCACTTATATATTTATTGTATTCCTATAGAGATGTATTATTCCTCTATATGGAAGTGTCATCATTTGTATTGACAAGTGTCGCAAGTATGTTAACTTGTCGATGGGTTATTAGACCACCTTGTAAGGGGTCGGCCCGATATAATGTAATATGAAGTTATTGTACCTAGCTAGACAAGTCGGCCCCATAAGGTTATTGGGCAAACAGGACAAGTATAAATAGAGATCGGGAGATCTCTATTTGGATCACTTCAAAACTCACACTTCCTTCACTCAGAAAGTGGCGCACATGTGAGGAGGAGGATCAGCTGCTAAGAGGAGTCTGTCTCTTGTACTTTGGTTGTACTTTGGTTGAGATATTGCTCTATCTATCTCTGAGGAAGTTGTGGGGTTTTTCACCTTAGGGTTTTCCCCACAGAAACTCTGTGTGTCTATTGTATCTCATGCTTTTGCTTCTTGTGATGATTGACATGCTTGTTATGATTGATATGCATTGATATAATGTACATGTTATTCTCTCAGTAAAGATCCTAGAGTATTGTGAATTAATGCTCAAAATTTAACAAAAAGAAGAATTTCAAGAAGGGCCCTAAGGGTGGGGCCAAGCAACACACTATTGAGCAAAATAAAGACTTGAGTAAAATCAAGTGTTTTGCTTGTTAGAAGTTTGGACACTATGTTGGACAACGTCCGAACACGAAGAAGAAAGGACAGCAGATGGCAACTACAGCAAACATGGATGAATTTGCTTCACATTTTGAGGGAGAGTTTCCTCTCTATGCTAGGTGTACAGAGAGGAAATATTTCACCAGCAGTGATATGGAGAGTGATATGGATGATCAGATTGATTGTTCTTTATTGGTTGGCCATTCTTTGAGTGCTTACACCACTACTTCCACTTGGTAGCTTCAAGCCATATGACAGGTGTTCGAGATGTGTTCACTGAGATGACTCAGACAAGCTTAGTGTTGGGTGATGATACAGTTGTGAGAGCAGTTGGGCGAGGGACTGTTACCTTTCACAGGGAGTTTATGCAGTCTATGACATTAAGGGATGTCTTGTATGTCATCGGGCTGAAGAAGAACCTTGTTTCAGTTTCCACTATTGAGGACAGGGTTTTTGGAGTATGTGTCCTAGATGGGAAAGTGTATATTTTTCCCATAGCAGCAAGACCATCTACTTCGTATGCCATTGGAGTTTGATGTGGGAAACTGTACAAGATTCTCTTCCATCCTCATCATGCATTGGCCCATACTAACAGTAGCAGCGAGATGTGTGAGTTGTGGTACAGGAGGATGGGCCACCTTCATCATTCAACTTTGAGATTGCTGAGGGAGATGTCTACAGGTTTACCACAGGTCAGCATAGAGCAAGGTGGTGTGTGCGAGGGTGTACTTTGGGAAAGTACACCAAGACTACTTTTTCTGAGCAATGACACTAGATCAGGTGGAGTACTGGATTTGATTCATTATTATTTATGTGGACCTATGTCTTCTGCTTCAGTGACAGAATTTGAGTACTATATCAGTTTCATTGATGATCACTCCAGGAAGACCTGGATCTACTTTCTGAGAAGTAAACAATCTCAAGAGGTCTTGAATAGGTTCCAAGAGTTCAAAGCTCTTGCAGAGAACCAAACAGGGAGGAAGATTCGGGCACTCAGATCATACAATGGGGATGAGTATACCTCTAAGGAGTTTGATGAGTTTTGTAGACAGGAGGGAATCAGGTGGCAGTTGACAGTTCCATATACTCCACAACAAAATGGAGTTGTTGAAAGGAAGAACAGAGCTATAGTGGGAGCAACTAGAGCCATGCTACATTATCAGAGTCTTCCTTTCTTTCTATGGGCAAAGGCTTGTTGTATTGTTGTTTCTGTGCAGAACAGGAGTCCACATTGAGCATTGGGCTGTCAAACTCCTAAGGAGATGTTCACCGGGAAGAGACCTGAGATAGGTCACTTCCGTATATTTGGATGCCTTACATACTCTCATATCCTTTCTGAGAAGACACAAAGTTAGAGTGTACAGCAGAGAAAGGCATCTTTGTTGGTTATGATGAGACTTTGAAGGCTTTTCGCATATACTTCCTGCACAGAGGAAAGTTGTGGTGAGGAGGGAGGTGAGATTTGAGGAGGAGAAGGCCTTCAGGAAGTCTTATGATTCAGAGATGATGGAGCAGCAAAAGAGTACTGCTTCACAACCGATAACATCTCAGAGTTCAGCGAGTCAGGGTACAGGGTCACAAGTTTCAAGAGTGAATGGGTCACGGGTTACAAGTTCATCAGTTTCAGGGACTTAGTCTACAGGGACTTCTGGTACAGGAACAGGTTCAAGAGTCATAGGTTCACAGGTTTCACCTTCATGTGATTCGGGTTGTACAAGTTAAGGATCACCAAGTACAGGATCTTAGGCCACATGTACTTCTTCAAGGAGACAATTGTCAGATGAGGAGGTTCAGGAGGAGGGCCTACCACATGAAGCTACTTCCAAGAAACGTAAGCCAAGTTGGCTTAAGGATCTTGTGAAGGAATCTGAGGAGTCAATGGGGCCACCTAGGAGGGAGGTCAGAGAGAGCAAAGCACCAGAGATATTTTCCAGTTATATGGCGATGGTGACTAGCTTCAGTGAGTCCGAGCCTACTACTTTTGAGGAGGATACCCCACACCAGATTTGGAGAGATGCCATGATGGAAGAGTACAATTCCATCATGAAGAATGGCATGTGGGAGATTGTTCCAAGACGGGAGGGGAAGTCAATGGTGACTTCCAAGTGGCTCTATAAAATAAAGCATGCTGCGGATGGCAGCATCGAGAAGTACAAAGATCGGTTTGTGGCACGAGGTTTCTCATACGTAGAGCGAGTTGATTACTATGAGACTTTGCACCAGTTGCTAGATTTTCTTCGATTAGAGCAGTGATCTCCATTGTTGCAGGGATGGGTTGGAGGATTCATCAAATGGATGTGAAAACCACTTTTCTGAACGGTTTTCTACAAGAGAAGGTATATCTAGAGAAGTCTCAAGGCTTTGAGATTCATGGGAGAGATTCACATGTGTGCACGCTGAAAAAGGCCTTGTATGGTCTGAAGCAAGCCCCTTGGGCTTAGTACTCAAGGATCTATTCTTATCTGCTTTCGATTGGGTTTCAGAAGAGTGAGAGTGATCCCAACCTATACTTCATTGTGGTTGTAAGTGATCCACTCATTCTTTTGATATACGTTGATGATTTGTTCATTATAGGAGGAGAGCACCTAATTGAAGCATGTAAGAAAGATCTTGCTTCAGAGTTTGAGATGACTGACCTTGGGTTGATGCATTATTATTTGGGGATGGAAATTTGGGAGAAGGATGGACATGTTTTCCTGGGGAAAGGAAAATATGTTGCAGATGTTCTGAAGAGATTTCAGATGGAGGAGTGCAGACCCATGTCCACACCCATGACCACCAACTAGACGAAGCTTCATACTTATGAGGGAGAGTTGGTGGACCCTACTTTATATCGTTAGCTTATTTGTTCTTTGATGTATCTGGTTAACACCAAACCAGATTTGAGTTTTGCGATGAACACTCAGTGAGTTCATGGTGCAGCCCATGAGAGTGCATTGGACTGCCACAAAACACATCTTGAGATATCTTGCATGCACAATAGATTATGGTTTCGACTACAGGAGGTCTGATGGAGTGGGATTGGTTGGTTTCATGGATTTAGATTTGTGCAGGCATAGTTTTGGACCGGAAGAGCACTTCTGTTTGTTGCTTCAGTTTGGGCTCAGCAGTTGTGTCGTGGTTCAATCGAAAGAAAAATTTTGTTGCATTGAGTTCTGTAGAGGCTGAGTACATGGCAGCCAGTCTGGCTAGTTGTGAATCTTTGTGGCTTTGCAAGTTGATGGTTGACATATTTGGTCAGGAGTTGAGACCTACAGTTATACATTGTGATAATCAGAGTTGCATCAAGCTCCTGAGAATCTGGTATTTCATGATAGGTCAAAACATATTGAGATCAGATATCACTTCATAAGAGATTATGTTCAGAGAGGATTTGTTGAGTTCCAGTACATTTCTACTGATGAGCAAGTGGTAGACATTCTCACGAAGTCTTTGAGTAGAGGAAAGCATGTTTATTTCAGAGACAAGTTGGGAGTGGTGAAGAACACCTTCCTCGGTAAGAGGGGGTGTTGAAAAGTTACCTAGGAAGTGTTCTTCACCTTGTGTTGCCTTGGGGTGCACAAGAACACTTTAAAAATGTGACCCCTAGTCATTAATTAATAAAGTGAGAAGTACTTTATTAAAAGTTAAGTCATGGTTATATCCTAAGTTCATTAAATGATAAAGTCAAGTGAGTGATTAATTAAAAAGGGTCATCACTTAATTAAATGAACTTAAGGTGTACTAAATGTTATTTAATTAATATTTATTGATCATTTATTGAAAGCCCTCAATCTAATCTAATCTAGACCATTGGATGGAAAAGAGGAAGTTTCCATGAACAAAAAGGATTGGGGAAGGCAAACCTAAAGCATTATTCCTCCAAGAGAGAAGTTTTGGAGAGCAAGAGAAGAGAAGAGAGAACGGGTTTGAAGAGAAATTAACCCAGAGAAGAAGAAAACAAAATCTGGCTCGAATTCCAAGGAGAGGAATAAGGGAACATTTCCCAAGAAATCCATATAGCAAGAATCCATACAGCAGGGATCCATACATTATCATACAACACGAATTTTGAGGAGAAAAGTACAACATTTATTGTTGTGTTCAAACCGTACCGAGCACAAATTTCGAGGCTGATTTATGGCACATAAATCGAGAAAGAACAGTCCGTACAGTCACATGTGTGAAGGTTGTACAACACAGTTTTCAAGTTTTTCGTACAGTCCGTACAACAAGGTTTTGGCACAGTTTTCGAGAAGAATTTTAAAGGAGATAAGTATTGTTGTGTGTTTGTAATTTTTGTCTAAAGAAATAAAAATCTCTCTCTCAGTCAGGTTTCCCCTTCGGGGTTTTATCCTAGAACAACTTGGTCAAAAACACTATGTTAATTTTTTATGTGGTTGGTTGATTTAAATTTATGAGTTTGAAATATTAGGCTGCAAATTAAAATTTCTGAGTTATAAATATTTGAAAAAGAATTTCATGTGTTTCAAGTCAAGTCATTTTTATGAGAAAAATGTGCATATTGGGGTTTGGGCATTAAACTATATGTAGATAAGACTGAAAGCTTGAAACCAGGATGGGGTTCTAAAAATTTCAGGGAATGGCAGTGTCTCACAAATGGAATGAGTTGTTTTGAGAGGTTGTTATTCGACCTTGGCAAATGTCTACAGCTCACATCCAAGTTGAAACAACTCCGTGAGGATGTTCTCTAGAACCGTCGTAACTAGTGCACAACTAACCATAACTTGAGGTTATAGGGGACACTTAGAATTAGTTGTCCCCTACTCCATCTCACATCCCAATCCATAGGATCCATGAGGTATTAATAATTACATTTAATCATGGCCAAAAGTCTTTGGATTTAGCATACATTTAACCACCGCGTTTTAGGACTTTAGGATCCTTTGGATTTTGAATGTGCTTAGAAGCACAACTAATCGCAACTTTCATTCAGGGTGCTTTAACATTTCAATTTCCATAGCCCTCTTTCATTGTGTTGAGAAGCACAATTTTAATTTGTTTCCATGGGCTTGCACAAAAGATATGATAATAGTTTCCATATGCATGTAATGATGGTAGTACAATTTGCTTTAGGTTTAGCCAACACAACTCAGGAAACTAGGGGGATCATCCACAATCAGGACCAAAAATTGGGGGAAACCGACCAGAGAGGTCAAGGCATCAAATCCAACTCACCTAAGCTCAGGAACCAACACCAGCGGGTTCTCCTGGCCCAGAAGGATCAAGGCTTTGGTAAATTCTATTGCCAACTCATAACTGAGACACAAAACAGCAGGGATGTTATCCAACACAGAGGCAAAAGTGGGGAGGTCCTCTATATCACAGGTTGAGGTGTAAGTCAAGGTGAAACCAAGAGTGGGAGAGAACGGATGGATGGGGAAAGTGAAAGGTGATGCCAAAACTAGCAAGCCATAAATGGTGGGAATGATCATGTCCATTCTACTAAGAGGGTAAAACCAATGAGTATAAACAAGAGCTTCTAATTCTGAGTAAGCAAAAGAGCAAAACAATCATAACCAATGCACATCCATATACTTGCTATGCCATATACCTGTATCTGCCATTTGGATCATCAATAGTCACTGGAAACACTGCTGCTGTGAAAACTCTGGGCACTACACTGCTCTGTATGGAACAAAAGTGGTCACCTCAATCATCAAATCTGAGGTCATGAGGCTCAGTCTTGGCATAAGGTTCAACATGTCTGATCTGGGGCTGCTTTGATATGTGAGTGATCATCAAAAGTATTGCTCATCATAGGCTTATCTCATCAAAAATGTGCAAAGTCCTGGCTCAAAAATATACAAGGAACTGCTCTGCAGATCATGGTATCCTGGCTACTATGGATATGATAACAATATGTATAGGTGGTTTCCCTTTTATCCTTCATCCAAGATGTTACAGTGTTGAGGTTTTCAAGTCAAACCCCTAATACTAACCTTGTCTCTTCCACCTTCACCCATAACTAACAAAATGGTCAAGTCTGTAAATGAGTATACACTTGAGGTTCTTGTTTGAAGTGATTGGTTACTTTGATCTAGACTTATTATCGATACTTTATGTGTAATCGCCAATTAAATTCCACTTTATGCTTTAGTCCTCCTATCAATATAAATAAGGGAGAATATACTATCCATTTGTACTAATAGCATCAATTATTTTCAGTCTGGGTCATTATTTTGATCATTCTTGACCTGGTCAACCTAGTTTGACCAAGTCAACAGCAAGTTCTAGGATGAGTTTGACCGATTGTTAGGATATTTAGACACTTAGGAGTTAGTTAAGATCAACTTGTGTAATATATCCATTAGGGATAGTGTGTTTCTTTAGTATGCATTAGTATGCATTTGTAAATACTTAATCCGACGGTCACGATATGTTTCCGACATAGAGTGATCCGACGGCTCAACTTCTCTTAGATCAAACCTAACCTTGATCCGTGGCTTAACACCCGATTGGTCCATGATCTCTATTTAAAGAGCATGGAGGGTCATTGTTTAGTTGATCGATTATGAGAAGCTCATTTGTAACTTTCTTTCTTTGCATAATAAATTGTCCCGTAGAAGCTATTTGGCCGGGGTCGTGGAGTGTTTCCCTCAAGAGGGTTTAAACCACGTCAAAACATCGGTGTGTTGATCTGTGATCTGTTTGTGTGAAGTGGTTGCTCTTGGTGTTCGGTCCTTTGGTAGTACCCTGTGTACCCAAACATGGTATCAGAGCTTTTATGAAGTGCCGCTTCCGGTTATGATCTAGATCTTGAACTATTGTTGCCGAAACTCGAAAGGGTTTCTAGTTCTGGTATTTCTGTGCATTTCTGGGCTGTGGGAGGTGTTCCATTACGTCTGTAGCATCGTTTCCATTGGGAAATAGTTTTCGTTTGATCGAAAACGGTTCCCGGTTGCTCCAGAAACGCGTATTTCATCAGATCTGAAGGTATAATGTTACAGTGACGCTTTTTTTTTGTTTCGTTTTTTAATAAGAAAAAAATCTCAGATTTCATTTTTTTTACTATTAGATTTTTTTTTGGGGTTTGGATTGTTGCTTTCCCATCTGCGTATGCTCTTTTCCGTGCACCTTGAGCGATCTCGGGAAATCAGAAACAGAAAGGGAAAGGGTTTTTCTCGGCTGCGTATGCTCTTTGCCGTGCACCTTTGCGCGATCTCGGCAAATCAGAAATAGAGAGAAAACGTAGACATTCCGGGCAAGCTAACAAGATCTAACTCCACAAGTGTGGAAAAGTTTTTTTTGTTTCGTTTTGTGGTCTGTTTTGCAGGAAAAAGGGCAAGCACGCAAACCGAGCAAGAAGAGTAAAATAAAAAATAAAAATAAAAAAGCCCCCTTCCTCATTCCCATATTTTACATACCTTTTAATCTAGCTCACTTGGTTCAAAGTTGCTTTATTCCTTAATAGGTCTTGAGTTAAGTCTTAGGAAGTTACTTTTAAAAGGAAAAGTGCATGCAATTTCTATTTTCAAGTTACTTTATTGTAAAAGTGCATCTCACTTAAATAATAAAAAATAAAAATACAAGTGAGTCACTTAAGTTTTTTATTTATTGTTGCACTATTTAAAAAGTAATATCATTGTAAAAGTGAAATCACTTATTTTACAAAAGTGATTCACTTAAAGCAACTTTTTAAAGTGATTGTCAAAAGGTTCATCTTGGGAAGAGGGGGGTTCTTTTTTTGCTGGACATTCTCTAGCTGCCACGTCACTATTGGGGACGTCTTCAACAGTTTCTTTGTTCAAGCATAACTTCATCATACAGAGTCAGTTTTCAGTGCCGTTTTTTTTTTAAACCGCCTATTTTTTCGAGCTCTTCACATCCAGACTATTGGTTTCTGCTTTTACAGCCATTACTTTACAAATATGGCCTCCCATTGTGATATTCTACTTAACAATTCTAACTATTTCTCATGGAAATATCGTATGGAGGATGTTCTACGAAGTAGGGGACTTTTCAGAATTACCACAGGGAAAGAAAAAGAACCCACTGATGATGATAAGAAAATAAAATGGGCAAATAGATGTGATGAAGCTCGTGGATTGATTGGGATGTCAATCTCTACTGATTTGCGATTCCACATATCTGGAATTGATGAACCTAATACTGCTTGGGACAAGTTGGAAACTGTGTTTGGTAAACACAATGAAATTCGAGGTCACCAACTCGAAAATGAGTTGATTTCTTTAAATCCAAGTGACTTTTCATGCATTCAAGATTATTTATTTAAGTACAAAACTCTCAAGCTTTTATGTGCAGAATGTAAGATTGAGAGGGAAGACAAACAGTGCATTTATCATATTCTTTCCAAACTTGGACCTGCATATTCTGTTTTTGTATCTACATTTTACTCCATGAAAACATCCTTGAATGCAGCTAGCTATCAAGAGCCTAGTCTTGAATCCTTTTGTGATTCCTTGATTAGAGAACAAGATAAACTCATTCACCTTGGAATAATCAACAATGCAGATACATCTGGGAAAGCCTTATTGTCCCAACAGAAAGAAAAGTCCAAGCCTCCTAAGAAACAAAATTTTCACAATAATAAGTCAAACAAGGGTCCCAAACCCTCTCAGTCAGCTCCTTCTTTAAAAAATGACGAAGGATCCAAGCCAAAAGGCAAGAAGACTGAGCGGCATTGCAACTATTGCGGGAAAGATAATCATGATGAATCAAAGTGTTTCAAAAAGATGGCAGCCTTGGAAGCAGCAATGAAGAAGCACCACATCAGCCTAGATTCGCCATCAGAATCTACCTCTCATGGACATGCACTTTGTGCTTCTGGTTATTCTTATAATGCATCTTCTTCTTCTACTTCAAATGAATGGCTCATTGATTCTGGAGCATCTTATCATATGGCTAAGGATCAAGCCATCTTTTCTACTATGCATGAATGTAACACCAAACAAATATTTGTTGGTGATGATAGATCTCTAAGTGTTGTAGGAGCTGGAACAGTTCCAGTAGATAATGGTCATTTTAGTGATGTACTATGTGTTCCAAGAATTTCCTGCAATTTGTTATCAGTCTATCAGATCACTCATTCTGGTGAAGGTAAAACTGTGACCTTTACACCTCACCAAGTTGTAATCAAGGATTTTAAAGATCCTCAACAGGTTCTAGCTACCGGAATTGTTGATGATATTACCAGGTTGTACAAGTTTAACAACTTTGGGTCATCACCTTTTCCTTCAGTTTTTGTTGCTCATAGTGATAACTTGAGCAAACTTTGGCATGAGCGATTTGGTCACTTAAATTATCGCTCATTGCAACAACTATGTAAAGAAAATATGGTGACAGGTCTTCCGATGGTATCTTGCAGAGATGGTGTTTGTTCCGGTTGTGTACTTGGAAAACATCATCGGGACAGTTTTGACAAACGTGCCTCTTGGCACGCCTCGGTACCCTTGGAGCTTGTGCATAGTGACTTGTGTGGCCCTCTTCCATCTGCTTCCTTTTCTGGTTTCAAGTATTTCTTAACTTTCATTGATGATTACACCAGACGCACTTGGGTTTATTTCCTAAAACTTAAGAGCGAAGTATTTAACATGTTCTTGGCCTACAAGGCCCTTGTTGAAAAACAATCTGGTCATCAAATTATTAAGTTAAGATCTGACAATGGAGGAGAATATGTTAACAAACAGTTCACTACTTTCTGCACTGAACAAGGCATCCAACAACAGCACACTGTTCCATATACACCACAACAAAATGGTGTAGCTGAGCGGAAGAACCGCACTTTAAAAGAAATGGCTAATTGTATGATCCAATCTAAGGGACTAAGTCTTCAATTTTGGGCTGAAGCCATAAATTGTGCAAATTACATAGTTAATCGCACCCTCACAAAAGCATTACAAGGTATAACACCGGAAGAAGCATGGAGTAAAATTAAACCTGATGTAAGTCACTTTCGTGTGTTTGGTAGTGAAGCATGGGCTCACATTCCGGATGAAAAATGGAAAGCATTGCAACCTAAAAGTGAAAAGTGCATATTTGTTGGATATTCTGAAGATGTAAAAGGTTATAGACTTCTTAACCCACATTCTCATGCTATAATCATTAGAAGAGATGTTAAATTTGATGAAAATATCTTGGCCTGCGAGCCTAACTCGGCGAGTGTGCCATCTTTGGCCTGCGAGCCTGATTCGGCGTTTGTGCCTTCTTCTTCTTCTTCCAACTTCCTTGACAGGTTTCCAACTTCAGTTTCTGATGATGACAGTGAGGATGAAAATCCACTTCCGCCTGCTCATGTTCCTCCAGTTGCACCAGCACAAGTGCTTCCTCGATGGGTCCGTTCAACATGTGAAGCAGCTGGTGATCTTGCCGGCGATCCTAGAGATCAACGTCGAACACGTTCTTAGTTTCAGCGAGCCTCTTCTCTTTTGGCTCAAGTTTCCGAGAATCATGATCCAGAAACTTTTGCAGAAGCTTCAGGGAATCCAGATTGGGATGCAGCCATGGATGAAGAATATCGTTCCTTAATGGCGAACGATACTTGGGATCTTGTACCTCTTCCAAAAGGAAGAAAACTTGTCAGATGTAAATGGGTCTACAGAACTAAGTATGCATCAGATGGAAGTGTTGAAAGACTTAAGGCAAGGTTAGTTGCCAAAGGTTTTTCCCAAGTTGAAGGGATTGACTACAATGAAACCTTTGCTCCCGTCGCCAAAATGAACTCCATCCGCCTTGTTCTTTCCCTTGCAGCCTTACACAATTGGGAAGTCCATCAAATGGATGCCAAGTCTGTCTTCTTACATGGTGATTTACAGGAGAAAATTTACATGGAACAACCTCCTGGCTATGTTCAGAATAACTCTAGCCTTGTCTGCCGCCTTAAGAAATCCTTATATGGCCTTAAGCAAGCTCCTAGAGCTTGGTATGCCAAAATGGATAACTTTCTCCTTGACACTGGTTTTTCTAGATGCCATTCTGACCCCAATGTCTATACCAAGAAAGTAGGAAACCATCTCATCATACTTGTTCTATATGTTGATGACCTTATTCTTACTGGTAGTGACCCTAACCTTATAACCCATGTGAAATCCAGTCTTAAACAAACTTTTGAAATGTCAGACTTAGGACATTTGCATTATTTTCTTGGCCTCCAAGTTCTGCAAACCAAAGAAGGAATCTTTCTTTCTCAGTCTAAGTATGCTTGTGACCTTCTTCGTCGCTTTCACATGGAAGATTGTACACCAGCCCCTTCTCCCTTCCAGTCCGGAGTCAAACTTTCTGCCACTTGTACTTCACCTGAAGTAGATGCCACCTTGTATCGTCAGCTTGTTGGTAGTCTTTTATACTTGACTCATTCCCGTCCTGACCTTTCCTTTGCCGTTGGTCGAGTTGCCCGTTATATGCAGACACCTCATGAAAGTCACTGGAAAGCAGCTAAAAGAATACTTCAATATATTCGAGGTACAGTTCAGTTTGGGATTCATTACAGTACAGGGGGGAAACCTTTGTTGGTTGGTTTCACTGATTCAGATTGGGCCGGCGATCCTGATGATCGAAAGTCTATTGCAGGTTATGTTTTCAGTCTGGGATCTGGGCCTATTACTTGGGCTTGTAAGAAACAACAAGCTCTTTCTCTTTCTTCAGCAGAGGCAGAATATCGAGCAGCAGTTAATGCCAGTCAGGAAGCTTTATGGCTTCGACAGATCCTTTCAGAGTTTGGATTCGAGCAGCAGCAGCCTACTCCACTTTGGTGCGACAATCAAAGTGCCATCAAGCTTGCCAAAGATCTAGTTCTACATCAACGCAGCAAACACATTGAGCTACATATGCACTTCATCAGAAATCTTGTTCATGATCGTGTTCTTGAAGTGCTCTTTTGCCCTACAGATGATCAAGTTGCAGACATCTTCACCAAGTCTCTTACAGAAGCGAAGTTTTCTAAACTTCGATCTATGTTAGGAGTTCAGGAACTTGTCATTAAGGGGGGATAGGCTCTAATGCCTCCTTCCTTCTCCTAATAGTGTCACTTTTGTAAATCCTTCAATCCTATCCCAAGTTGTTCTTAAGGGGGGATGTTAGGATATTTAGACACTTAGGAGTTAGTTAAGATCAACTTGTGTAATATATCCGTTAGGGATAGTGTGTTTCTTTAGTATGCATTAGTATGCATTTGTAAATACTTAATCCGACGGTCACGATATGTTTCCGACATAGAGTGATCCGACGGCTCAACTTCTCTTAGATCAAACCTAACCTTGATCCGTGGCTTAACAACCGATTGGTCCATGATCTCTATTTAAAGAGCATGGAGGGTCATTGTTTAGTTGATCGATTATGAGAAGCTCATTTGTAACTTTCTTTCTTTGCATAATAAATTGTCCCGTAGAAGCTATTTGGCCGGGGCCGTGGAGTGTTTCCCTCAAGAGGGTTTAAACCACGTCAAAACATCGGTGTGTTGATCTGTGATCTGTTTGTGTGAAGTGGTTGCTCTTGGTGTTCGGTCCTTTGGTAGTACCCTGTGTACCCAAACACCGATGAGGTTCGATATTGATTATTTATGGTACTTTGGTGCCCATTAGATGGTTCCATGCTTCAGACAATGGTTTCATATGATGGTTTGTGGTATTTTTATTATTATTAGCAGTTACATGCCATTATTTTTATTATCTAAGCATGGATGAGCCTACAGATGATTCTCTTGATGGTCACATGATGTATGAGTACTCATTCCTAGTTGATTTGGACATTCTGAGTCCATTGGCACACTCAGTTATCAGTTTTGGGCACATACAGTTGATGTTATGGTCATTTCATCACTTATCAACAATTTGCCATATAAAAATGGCTTGTACAACACTTCTAGAGATCATTATTTTTCTCCTAGGGTGCTACAGAGGAGATATGGGGTACAACCACTTGTTATTACCATATTCACATGTCCCGGGACTCATTGGTGCAATTAGATAGGTGCTCGGAGCACTTGGAACTAAGTTACATGCATTTTTATCTTTTGAGGTGATGTTCCGGCAACAGAATTAATGGGAGAATGGCAAGCAAGGAAATCGATTTGGCTCAATGAGGAAAGGAATTGGCATGAGGTTGGTATGAGATATGTTGTTGATGCATCCTACACCCTCCAGCACACTCGTCATCATCAGTGGGGTCCACACGTCCTCCTAGTCATCACATGGGGGCGTCATCTTATGTTATCAGGGCACACGTCCTAGTGTCTTTTGACACTTTATGTTATGACTTATGTTTATGATGTATTGTGGGTTAGCTAGTGAACATGTTCATGCCTCCTAGCCCCCACCATGATGTTATGTCTTTTCCTAGTGTCATGTTGTGACTTACGTCCCCCTAGGGCGTTGTTGGGCAGGGCCCAAGTTGGAAAATATACACAAGAGTTGGAACTCGCGCATTCTGCATTGTGACATGGTATGGGGGCAGTTTTGAGAATTGTGCATGTCGTGCAGCGGCAATGGGTAAGGTAGGATCGCGCAGTACGCTGGTGCGCAGGACCCGCGCGGCAGCTATTTTTGGTCAGAAATATAAGTAGAGGTCAGATGAGGAAGTGACCTATTTGAGTAAGGAATAGGTTGAAGGCAGAAGAAAGCGACCTTTCAAGGAGAGTGGCAGCAAGAAGTTGAGAAGCTAGGCCACTACGCCGACGGTGACAGGCAGGCGGAAGGTGCGGAAAGGGATAGGCCACGATGCAGTTATAACCATTTTTTACGACTGCAGCTGTCAGAAGAGCGTGTGAGCCACGAGTGGCCCAGTAGGACAGCCTGGAGCAGGCGGAGCAAACTGTCGACAGCGATAGCCAGGCTGGAAGTTAGCCACGCCAGTTTTGCAAACCACAGGGTTTGTTTTGGCCCATATTATTGTAAAGACATGACCTACGGGCATGATCTATAAAAGGGATGCAATTTTGTAAGGGAAGGGTAAATGAATGTGGGTTGATTAGCACTGCATTATCCTAAGCAATACCTATTTTGAGTTGCCATTGTAAAGGCTCTGCAGCTGTGTGCGCAGAGACCTAATTGAGCGAGAAGAGAGTCTGCAGCTAAGTGCACAGACTAAGAACTGTTGTACCCTTCCCAAAAGACTAATACAACAACAATTCTTGTCGACATAGCTCCCATCCAGGGGTGAACCACGTTAAATCCTGTGTAGTGTGATTGTTTGTGTTTTGCACTTATATGTTTGCTTATGTTGAATGCTTGTATTCTCATTTACCAGTTGTTATGTTAATGCTTTTATATGTATTCGCCATAAGAGAAAGATGGGAATAATGTGTTAAGTATTGCGGGAGTGAATGAATGTTGAATGCTCAGTAGTCCAAGTTTGTGAACATATTAGTGTATTGAATAATCACATGTGTATGGAGAGGTCGAATTGTATAACTCTTTTGACGCGTAGCACCAGAAGTGCGCGGTGTTGTATGTTTCGTCTGTCTACAATTGTTATAAAGCTACATAATCTAAGGCAGTAGATGAATGAGTAAGTGTTAAAGTAAAGTCTTCATTATTGGTTACATTTGTGAAGGATGCGCTTAAGTCAGTTGCGTTGTCCTATTATTCGCATACCGTCTGAACCGCGCAATCTGTGGATGCACTGGTTGTGCAAGTATCTTCGTGTATAGAAGTCAGGACCGTGACGCAGTCTATCGTCGCGCAGTCCATAGATCGCAGCACAAGTCCAATAGCGCGCGGTGCAGTAGTCCTATCTGAACAACTCATCACATCACTGTGGAAACCTAATTCCATAGTACCCCCATAGCTACACCTCGGGTGAGACCTCAGCATATTCGTAGGCTATTGTCGAAAGGGCCGGTGAGAAGGGGTTTTGTTGGTTCCTGGAAACTGCAAAGAACCTAGGTCTATATTGGAAAACCTCTAGATCAGTTTATAAGCCAACAGGCATCTCTAAGGGAGTGTGTCCCCCTTCTTTAGAGTGATCTCATGTATATTGTATCTGGCATTTGTTAGCTGTTGATCTTATTGTGTCATATTTTGATCCTAGCCCTTCATACTTTTGGGGTTTGTTAGAGATAATGGTATCTCGAGATGTCCTCCATGTTCGGATACCTAGCATGGAGGTACAGTTACTGTATAGGCATCAGGAGGAGGTAGAGGGTAAGATGCACTCTACCAGATGGCATAAATCCAACGATGGATGCATGCGGACCTTTTAGGGTGATCTACCTCATGCATGCATCATTTTTGTATACAAACTTTTTAATTAAAAATGCATGCAAAAGTGAGATTTTGCATGCAGACATATTAGGTTTTTGGTAAACCTAATTGATCAGTGAGATGTTATAAGGAGGCAGGAGGTCACTGACAGAGGTTGCTCAGCAGACTTATCAGAGAGAGATTAGTTGGAGTGAGAGGGGCGCATTGTGCATGCAGAGGGCGACTTTCTGAGAGAGAGAGACTTTTGCAGTAGGGAGAGTGAGGGGATCTGAGTTGGATCAGACGTCACTTGATCAGAGGCACTTATCTGCTAGAGACTGTGGGCTGAGAGAGCTTAAAAGTGTGGTTTCTACAGAGTTAAGAGAGGGAGAATTGCTGCAGAGGGGAGGCGCACTTCCTGGAGAGAGGACGTTTTGGATCCAAATTGAGGCCTGAACAGTTGACATCAGCAGAGTAGGTCTTCTTCATTGTTTGAAGAATATATGTGACGATCAGAGCTCAAATTGGTTGAGATTTGAGCTAGGGCATTTTTCCAACAGTTGTGGGAGGCTGCACTTTTCCATGCAGAGCAATAGGGGCGCATTCTCCATTGAGCAGTAGCAGGATTTCATCTCATACATAGCAGATCGGGGTAGTGGAGTATAGGAGGAGATAGTACATCCTGAGACGGGCATATTTAGATCTTCAGAAGGTTCATATCTAAATGGACAGCAGGGGCCGCATTTCCCAAGAGCAACAGTTGCAGCTGCTGTAGATCTCGGGTATCATAACCCGTCGGGTTTGGTCATTTGTTTCTAAATATTTTTATGTACTAAATCTATTCTTACTTTTCTCTGGGATCGAGAAAGAAGAAAGCTCCACAGAAAGCTAGTTTTCCCCATTTGGGGTTTCCAGGGTATATCTTGAGTTATTGTGTGATTATTGTTTATTTTAATGGTTGAAGTGTTAAGTGATATGGTAGTATTTGTATCTTAAGTCTTTATTGTTTTTCTGACTTATAGAGACTCAAATCATTGAGATCTCAGGGATTCCAGAGTGAGTATTGATCTCTGGATTAAACTAACAGGGTTTAGGGTTTTGGATTGTGAGAGCCTATTTATATGATCTCTCACCATTTGTAAAAGGACTTTTGACTTTGGAATATTGGAATAAAAACACTATTTTTGCAGATCTATCTTGAATGCTTTGATGAATGTTCTTGTACATGATCAGAATGCCTCTCTTTTGGACGTCTTAGTGGATCTAGCGTGATTTCATCACTGTTTTAGTGGAGGCCGAATTGATTGTTTGTAGGGGTGCGATTTGCTTAGGAGACTGATTGTGAGGGTTTCTCCATCAATTCGCTTGGGCAAATTTATTCATCTTTCAGGGAGTAACCAATTGTGAATTCTTCCATTGAGTTATTATCTTTGAGATGCCTTGCATGGTTTCTTTTTATCTATAAAACAAATCTAACTTTTGTTGTTTGATTTTGCAGGTCAAGAGGGCACACTTCCTCCTTGGACCCACACGCATTAGCTTGAAATCATTCGGATCTCACTCGGAAAACCAAATTTTAGGATCATCAATGTAATTGGTAGCTGCAAGCATTCGAGGTAATATATACAAGGTACGTTGGATTTTCATGCTTCCTAGTCCAATTGTCATTCAATTTCCTAAAGTTTAAAACCCTAGATTTTTAGATCTGATAGATCCGACGATTATTTGGGCTTGATAACTGAAACCCAAGTCTAAAATCATAGAAAGACCATAGAGACCAAGTTTGGGCCAAATCCAACTCCATTAACCCACAGATCTAGCACTGGTCACTCTTAGGCAATTCACCCTCGGGTTTTCAGTCATTTCACCAGATCTGTTAGTTGGGCATTGCTTGTTTCACTTCAAATCTCCAAATCTATCATCGGGACACCAACCTAGCATCATTTTATCCCTTAAATCACTCAATTGGGTTCACATCACATTTATTTTCCTAAAACCTAAGTGGATCTCATTTGGGTATCTTAGATCGTCACTAGATCATTCTATATCTACTTGTATAATCTCATTGTGGTACATTTTCTCATCGATTGAGCAATCACTTTTGCCTAAGCCTCCTCAGCCAAGCCCTAACTCACTTAAACCACATATCTTCCTAGATCTAGACTTATATATTCAAGATCTCACTCTCTATTCTATTTCATACCCTTTAGAGTGCCTTGAGTAGGTTCACTAGCCCTCATTAGTTGGATAGGGTCTCCCCCTTGATCTTTCCTTCGCTTGATCTAAAGCGACAAGAGCCCGTTTAGTGTGACAACCTCTATATCAAGCAGTGAACGAAGCCCTTGCAAGTGTCACCGGTTTAGCTTCCCACCTCTACTGTCCTGGATAGGATCCCTTTAGTGGCAGCTATTATATGTGTGATAACAGGGGGTAACTTGTTTCAAGCCTTAAGGACAGCATTGATCACTTGGAAAATACTACTGTACGAGAGGGCCTTTGTACCATGAAATAAAAATGGCCCACAATCATCAATCATTTATTTCTACAAATGATCAATCCCAAGAAACCATGGATAATTGGAAGGTCTTATTAGTGAAGAAAACACAAAGGGGGAAGGTCTAGAATCCATCTATCAAGGTTTAGCCAAAGGATGCAGATCAAAAAATGAAGTGAATTATGGAGGATGGATTATAAGGTTATAGGTGGACACGAAGGAGGGGGTAAAAGCTCTTAAAAATACCAAGGTTTACCTTGGTAACTTGGCTAATAAATGAACCACATATCTTTCACCCTAGTCAACCTAAGGGTTGATACTGCTAGCTATACTCATCAGATAATCACTAAGCATTTTTGTTCAAATTTTATAATATATACATCATCATCATCATCATCATCGTGGTATGTCATATAATATATCCTCCTTTGATCATCCATAAAAAAGAACCACATTCATGTGATATGGGGATCCCAAGAGTAGCAAAGATGGGCTTCCAATCTTTGGGAATTTTACAACAAATAGGTTTGTAGGGGTGCCCCACAAAGTGTGGCACAACAGGAGCATCTTTTGTAAGTTGTAACTAATATCACATATTTAGGATTTAGTTACAATTTTGTTATATTTCATTTAATGTAGAATATGCCCCCAACTCTATAAATAAGAGGGCCAATATTTGTATTTGGGGGGGAAGAGGTCAATATGTGAGAGACACTCTAACGACCATGTAGGTAATTTCCGTATATGAATGAAAATATAGTTGAAGTTCTAAGAAATTCTTTTGTGTGGTAGGTCATACCAGCACTCTGTTCCCATGGAGGCAGGGCCCACTCCATGAGAACAAGTTATTTCATGCATGTTTTATTTGTAAATACCAGTATTGAAAATAGTTTCTTTCGTGCATGTTTTATTTGGATACATAGTTATTTCATTTCTATAGCTCATCTTGTAGTTAGCATCCATTATGAAATGGTTGTATATACAAGTTTCACACACAGAACAAAAGGTGAATAAAACCTATGACTAGCTTTAGTTATTGGTAATCCAAGCCTAAGCAACGCCACAATCAATCTAGTGATTACAGTCAAAGTAGTTTTGGATTATTTTATTTTGAATGCATGTCTAATTTTCCTTCACATTTATGCAATTAGAGAAGTTTGTTTACTTCTTGTAAGTTTGATTTATTTTCCTGTATTTTCCTTTTTGTGGTAGCTAGTCATGAGATGAGATGTCCTGGTGACAACAAGGTTCCCATTAGCATGACTGGCGTGATTTATGAAGTGTGGTGTGATGTAATTTCCTTTTCATAGAAGCATATAGAAAACCAATTGTAAATAATGAACTTGGACCCTGCAAATATAGTGCACAACACGTCACAAGTTTCTCTTGAACTTTGGGTTGACAATTAATGCACAAGTCTCTTTTGTTGCTCTTTATAGGGTAATAAAATAGCTTGTCAACAACTATGTAAACACTTTGGGGTTTTGGTAAGAGATTTGGCTCATAAATTTTATTGCATTTTACTTTTCCCTTTTAAGTTTTATTTCTTTCCTTTCATGCATTGTCTTCTAAGTTCTAACTTGTTTGCTGATTTTTTTGCAAGATTTGGAATTTCAAGATTGATTTCTATCTTCTAATTCTTCTTTAGTGTGTAGCTTGGAGGAGTGTCAGCATTAAAGGGGGTGCCTCAGCTAGTTCAAATTGTAGATTGTCCAAAAGCTTCTGCAATCTCAAGTCTCATTTGCATCTCAACGTGCTAGGAGGGGTTAATAGACTCATCTACCCAACACCAAGGCACCGGTCATGATTTCTTGTACCTCTTGTTATCAGAATTCCTATAGGGGGGATTACTCCTCATTTTTTGCTAGAGCGGAACAAATTTTGTTTAGTCCTTTATAGTGAGCTTCATAGATATATCATGTATGATGGATGGATTGAGATCATTGAGAGATCAAAACTAGATCAGTTTTGTGGGCTGAGCTTTGGAGCAGGGCCCCATGTCATCTACTTAGCTTCTTTTGGGATCCCTTACCATACAATTTCGAACCTTTTATATAGTGTATTTCCCCACTATTGGATAGTGAGATTGGATCATGACTTACAGTGCTTCACATATGTGCCTATGGTGTATCCTACATTTGTAGTTATGCATCAGATGTTGTGTCCAACGGATATTTTATGGATAATTATGTGTGGTATTGGTAGACTGACTAGTAGTAGGATTTATCTTATTTCTTGTGATTATTTGATAAGTATGATGAGCAGTACATTGGCATGGCATTACATTTAGTGTTAGCTTGGGGTTATATACATGTCGTTCTCTGGCAGGTATCCACAATATTGCTTTGATCATCACTTGACCCTTGGTTCCACTATTGGCCTTTCCCATATTCCTCCCATTCACCTTGACTGATACAAATCCCATTTGACCCAAATATGGCTAAGTGGCTCAAGGACCTTCCCCTTTGTGGCCTCTTAGTTAGGATGGCCCCCATGTATACGCCTAGTGTCTCATCTCTGATGTGTGTGATGAAGCCTTTTGACCCTATCGATCTCATTCTGCTTGTACACCCCCTATCGATTAAGTGCGAGCTAAGGTTGTCTTAATCACCAGAAGTGTTCCCCTGATTCTTGAAACAAGTCTTCCCTTCCTTGTAATTGGTTAGTGGATGGGAGGGTAGGTATTCCTTGAATTAAGAGGTTAATCCTGCTTGCTCTGAAAATGAATTACTGTGGAAAACCCCTCTCACCTATGGACAGTGGTTGGCAGCGGAGCTAAGGCCATGTCATAATTGGGGCCCAAAAGGAAATCCAGGACCAGTACCTTTCATTCATTAGACAACTAAAGGATTGTAAACAAAGAAAATGCTTCAAAGAAAAATCCAAAGAAAGAAAAAGAAAAAGAAAATGTATCAAAAAATAAAATGGAAAGTCAAAGTGAAATAAAAGGGGGGATTACTAAAGTCAAGGGGGAACCTTCTAGCATATTATCCATCTGTGAGACACCCTACTCCTTGTGTTTTCCTAACTAGATAATTTCATAGAGGCCCCTGGTATACCCTTTTCTCCAAGAGTAACTCAAGGATTCCATTGATTAAACATTTCACCTGACTATCCCATTGACTACCTGACCATCCATTCGACCCAATGAGGAAGGTTGATCTTTGCAATACTATGTGATGATTTTGATTAGAGGATAATATGTATATAACTCATTTACTTGTGCTCTATGTTTTGTTATGTTTCTATGCTATGTTACCATGTCATGCAATGAGTCACATAATGATCACAGGTTATCCTAATGTCCAATTAATATTTATTTTTCTAAGGTTCAATATGTATAGTAACGGGATTCTGGAAAAGTGAAGTAATGACATCGATAGTCTTGTTTTGGGCTCCTAAACACATTTTAATAATCTTCTTAACATTTCGACTCGAGTCCACTCAACATTTCGCATGGCCCAGTGTTACCGGGCAAATTAGCAGGGCTAATTCCCAGTAAGCACTAATAAGAATAGTGACCCAATGTCACCTTGGTCACCGTTCTAACTTTGTCGGAATTCGAAACCTCAAAGGAGAAGTGTCCTTATGGAACCCTGTAAAGACACTAGGAAAACCAACAAACTATATTCTATGCAATCTTGCAGTTAGACCGGTGCCTAAATGGATTCAATAATATTATAATCAATGCTAATGAGTGCAAAAGATATGACCAAAATCAATACTTCACTTAGCTCATTCAAAGAAATGTATACTTGATATAAGGCAACAACCATATACCAAAGGTAGGTTCAAGATTATTCACTAACGATGAGATGTAAGAAACGTGTACACATGCATTACAATAATCAATATAGGATCAAAAGACTATATTGACAATAAACCTAAACCATTAATCAATATGTATTAAAATGAAGTTTTTCAATGTCATTTACTAATAAGATGTAAGCACAACAATTGAAATGATGCAAAGATTATCGTTCATCAAGAGTCAATTAGGGTTAGCAATATTACTAATGCAAGTGTAAACTAGATGTAAGTTTGTATTTGATTGATTCCTTTCACCAATGTTTATTACTCAACAAATAATTAGCATCAATTTGATATATCAAGAACAATCCTACTTGTAACAAATAGATCATAAATAAGCATCATATCATTAACAAATAGATAATCGAAGACAATAACCCAAGGGATCATAACAGCCATCAATGAAACGCAAGAATCAATTATCCAAGTTAACATGTATCATCAGTAATCAATGTTGTGTATGTAGAGATAATCATATAAACCCAAGATAAATATGTTGAAGCTTGTCAATGTATGTAAGTCAGGGTTCAAGTTCATTAGCTACCAATCAAGTATACCATGTGAAATGTAGATCATCCAATAAATCATGTTTTCAGAGGCACGTTTACATAGTAAAATGTCCCAAAAGTGCACAGAAGAGGCTCTAGAGGCTAACCAAAATACTTCAAACAATTATAACACCACATGCAACAAATATAAAGTGGTTTCCAGGTCTGTAGGTAAGGCTTGATCATTTACCAAAATATAGATTTTTGAATTGTATGTGAAGTTCTGCATTAAGTTCATACAGTAAACCAATTCAAAAGATGCCCAGAAAATGAGCAGATGCTATTGATATTTTTTCAATAAAACACTGCAAATTAACCAATGGTGTTTTATGTTCACTGTGTGCAGAGAAGAGGGGATGGTGAGACACACAAGGTCTGCAATTTGTAATTGCAGGCCTGTGTAAGGTGTAAGGGAGGCTTGGAAAGTGGAGGATGGAGAAGGGATGGCAGATAGGAAAGAGTAGGGATAAGGGAACAAGTGGAGAGGAGAGAAGGGATGGAGGTTTTTTAGGAAGGTAAGGGCAAATCGTAGGGAGGTTTTAGAGGAGATTAGGTCTGTCTAGTCTGTAGTTAGGGTTTTAGATATTAGGTTTTAACACTAATTTTTTAAGTTTTTAACAACTTTATTAAATAAACTAAATCAAAAAATAAATAAAAAACATAAAGAATAATCTAACATAATATATACAAATGCAAAAACTCAGAAATTATGGTTTTTTAGGGAGTTTTTGATAATTTTGGGATTTTTAGGGCTTCCTATAATTTCGCCCTAGGTTTTCTAGGGACAAAAAGTGCAGAACGAATTCATAGGGGGAGGGCCGACATTTTAGGGACGCCAAAAAAAATTTGATTTTTTTTATTTTTAGATTTTTAGTGTTTTTTTTAGGAATTTTTGATATTTTTAAATTTTAGGGCTTCTTAAAATTTTGCCTTAGGGTTTTTAGGGCTAAAGAAGGCATGGCGAAATTGCAGGAGAGAGGGCAGAAATTTTAGGAAGGCCAAAAAATCAAAAGAATTAAAAATTTTGATTATTAAGGTTTTTGTCATAAAATTGCAAACCTAATTCTAACCCTAATACTACCATGAAAACGCAAAATTTAACCCTAAATAATAATTACAAATGTACAAACATCAGAAAATTAGGTTAAAAGAGTGGATGAACAACCTAGGGTTTTCAAGAGAAAGCTAGTCACCCAACCCTAGGGCATCAATGAGAGGAGCTACCCTCCTTAAGATGGTACCTGACAAGCTTGGCAACTAGGGCTAACCTCAACAATCTCTAAGATTCGTTGAGGGAACCTAGTCTTAGCAAAACTTGAAGACCTAAAGCTCAAGCGTGAATGCAAAGGTGACCAAAGACAAAAATGAAATGCTAATCAAGAAAAAATGAAGCAACAATGGCTTCCATTCAACCCTAACAAGCATCACTTTCATACAAATTGACTAAGAGACATCAAACCAAAAGTATAGATACCTCCAAGTGCATGTGTTAAGCAAACAACTCTAGCCTCACCTTAGCAATGGCATAAATAATAGTAAGACTTCCAAGAATGATTCAAACTTGCAAAATAACCTTCATCAAGGAGTGTGCTTCCCTTCAAAGAACCCTAGTTAGGGCAAATAGTAGACATAATGATCTTATCCCAAAAGTTGTTGTCTAAAAATGAAGTGAGGAGATCTTATTTATATGATCTCACACTCACTTTTACATAAAGTAAGGTAAATTTAATATTAAAAATGTCAACTTAAAATTAGAATTAAAATAATATAAAAATAATCAAAGTAGTGGGTAAATTGGGTGTTTTCCCCAGATTTGACCCCTACTGGAGCAAAAATGGCTATACAAGGTCAATTTTGACGAAACTGAAGGGTGAGACACGGAGGGGGGGTCGTCATACCCCTAATAACCCCATAAAATAATGAAAATCCCTCAACGCCCCCCCCCCTCAAAGCAAGCACACTGCAGCCAATAAGAAGGTGACGTCATCCTCTGTGGAGGCCAGGGAGGCATGGCGCTGTAGTGCTGAAGCAACAGGAGAGTGCAGAAGGAGGCCTCATTCAATGACATAGGCCCCAGTACTGAAATAAAACATGCCACTAGTGTAAAAGTGCTTGGGGAATCATGTGGTCCAATGACCCATCCTTGAGGGCCCCGGACACCAACCTCAGGGTTTCAAACCCTTTTATGAGGCAGTCAGCGGTGCCATTAAGCCATAGTAACCCCAGGGGGGAGCCAGATAACCTAGCTATGATCCCATCCATAAACTGTAGCTATATCCCACACTCCAAGTCAGAAAATAGGTTGCCATCTCAATGGGGTGCATCTGGAACATGCGCTGGTACTGGTACCACGTAACACCCACCAAGGGGGGGTGAATTTCTCTTTCTTGGGGCGAATTTGGAAAAATCAACAAAAATTAAAGGATGTAAATGATCATATAACTCAAAAATAATGCAAGGGGGGCCCCTAATGATCCCCCCATGTCTCCTAGACATTAAATTCGCCAACAAAGTGTAATTTCATCATGTAAAAGTGGGTTGTAAGAGGCAATTCGCCCCCCTCTTTTTATTTGCATTTACAACTTTGTAAAAAATGGAAAATAAGAAATAATCTCATCCATTGATCTCCAATTTTGATGTTTTAATCCCATCCCTTCATCCTTATGGGCTAGGGATTTTGCTCCTCTCATCTATGAAAGAGAATGAGCTCTCCATTGTAAAGGACTCTTGGCTCATTTCAACAGCAAATAAAACCATAATTCTTGTGTGTGCAAATCTCTTGTTCTTGGATGAAGTTTGATGGATATTTCTTCTTGCCATTCTCCTACTATTGCTATATCCTAGTTCCACTTGTCTTGGGCGATTTATATTCTGTGTTTCATGTAGGAAGAGAAGGCCAAGTTCGCCCCAAGCGTCCTGGCAGTCTTAGTAATGAATGAAATCATTTTGCTCTTCTGCTCTCTATGTCTTGCTATCCTTCTTGTTGCTTGCATGCTATTTCTGATTCGTAATGTTGAGTCTTGGATTAGTGATTGTTAATTTCACTTGCTAATTCATTTCTTGTGTTGCAGGTTGGAGGTGAAAGGAGCTCAAGTGCGCCCCAGTCAAGAGTGGGAATTTCTCCGGGCTTGGATCTATATAGCAGTTGTTGGGAAGGACAAGGAACTTCATCGACCATCTGGAACAAGGAATGTACCACAAACTTTGGTTGGAAAACTCTAAAAATCCACTAGTCACACACTTAACACTTCTAACTCTACCTCTTTGTTGGCATGTGGGGGATTAGACAATATTTTTTTTGGTTGTATCTTTTATACTCTTTTGGGGGGTTATTTTTAGCTCAAATTGTGTGTTATAGACTCCATAGAAACCCCTTGATAGGCACTAGTCTTAGGGTAAAATTCAACCACTTAGTGTTTATTTCATTTCATATGCTTATTTCATCTTGCAGTTCATGTTATTTCAGATTTGAAGCTTTTGGTATAGGGAGTTTAATCTAGTGTTAGAGTCATTTTTAAACTCAACCCCAACTCTCAACTTCGCCCCAAACACATTTTCATGCATATACTAAGCCTGGGGTTATTAGATTGAGAGTGGATCATTTAACTCTAACACAAAACCCACTTGGAACTCATAATATCAACTCACTAGATATTATTTATATGTTGGTATGTTTGTTTGGAATGTTTAATGTTTAGGACAACCATCATTAAAGCTTTCTCTAGCTATCATTAAGTGTACCAAGTGGGTCTTTACCCATCTCAAGTAGTCTCTGCATCCTTTTTCTGCTTATGTGTTGCTCGTATCTATTTTCACCCCTAGAGTGAAATCTCCCCTAGGGTACCAATTTACCATATTTGTTTAAACCCCAAAGTTACCATGTTTCCTATCCAAAACAGTTCTACAACTACTTTTCGAAAGATGAGTTTCCTAGGTGAGTACTTAGGAAAGCAGGATTGGGGACACCTCTCGTAGCTAGTTTGGGTCTTCCCTCAACAGATCCAAGAAACCTAAAGAGAGAGGCTCTTGTTCGACGGGACACATTGGGGCATGATACTGAGATATCGCGGGTCTAGCAGTCACCATTCTCTGCCATAATCAGAGACTGCTACATTTTGTGATAACACCTCTCTTTCTCCATTTTTAAAAAAAATATTTTCTCAGCTTGTTAAAACTAGGGAAAAATCTGCATTACATTTAGGCTATATCACATTGCATCTTACGCATCAAAATCCGAAGAAATCTTACATAAATCTTAAATAATTGATGCTAAGAACCCTAAGACAAGGCACTAGAAAATCATACTTGCATAGCATATAGCTTATCGAATGCTTGTTTTGACTTAGTGTAGTTTGTTTGCTTGTTGTTTTATACTTTTAAATTAGACATTATTCAATGCGTGTTAAACACTAGGGAAAAATCTGCATTTCATTTAGACTATCTCACATTTCATCTTAGGCATCAAAATCCAAAGAAATCTTTCATAAATTTGAAATAATCGATGCTAAGAACTCTAAGACAAGGCACTGAAAAATCATACTTGCATAGCATATAATTTATTGAATGCTTGCTTTGACTTAGTGTAGTCCGTTTGCTTGTTGTTTTATACTTTTAAATCAAACATTATTCAAAACTAGCAAGTTGTTATAAGTGTTGAGCCATATTCAAACTTGTACCAACACCTCTATTTCACTTAAAACTTCCAAATCTGAACACAAAACTTAATAATATTAAAAACTAAACCTAAACTTATGTTGGTAACCATTCAAACTCTACACTTAATACTTTTAGTGACATACATTCCTAAACTTCTAGGTACACTTAACTAGTTGTTCTCAAACCGTGGATTCTCACCATTTAAACCTTTGAGGTAGCCATTTAAATTTCGCACCTAGTCATTTTCGTGTCACTATCCATTTTGAAGGTAGCTTGCACCATTTATCTTCACATTCCATTAAAGTTACCTTATCAAACTTCTCACTTAGGGTATATTTCAACACATATGCTTAAAACCCCTTAGCTTTCCCCACAGTGTGCCACATTTGAAACCTTTGTTAATTTCCAAGGCTTCCTAAAAATTGGTTGAGCAAGTACTATGGGAAAGCTGGTCCTTACTGGAAAGTACCCAAAAAAGCTTGGCTGGGGTCACCTCCCCTGGTTAGTCCAGGTCTGCTTCGGTAGGCTTGGGAAACCGAAAGTGAGAGGACTTTACCCATGTGACACTTAGGGGTATCGTCATGAGGCTTTGTTAGTTTAGCAGTCGATTCCTCCTTGCAATCTAAAGGCCACTAGGTTTTGCAACAACATGAGGCTAAGACATGGATTTGGCTTACTTTTTTATTCCTCATTTGGTGGAGGCACCCTCCTTCTTGGGCTTTATGTCTCTTGGATATTTTACTTGTGGCTTTGACCACCTCATTTCATGGATGTTGTTAGAGTTGGTTAGGGTTTGTTGGAGTATTTTGATTTGTTTGCTTCATCCTAGGATAGATATAGGGTTTTACCCTAGTTTATTCATATTTTATTGTAAAATGAGATAGAGATACAACCTATATAAGGGTTGGCTCTCTCATTCGTTTCTCATGTTTGGATTGGAAGAGAAATCCTATTAGACTTAATGAAATATCTCTTGACTCTTATGGATGGTTAATGCTAGTGCTTCATTGAAGGTTTTACATATTGTTTATGATTGGATGGTTGATGGTTGAGTGCTAGCATTAACCATCAAGGTCTAATATTGGTGGTTTTGGTCATCTGTTTATGATGGATGGTTAAATGCTAGCGCTCCATTCACACAAGCCTTTGGATAAATGGGTCAAGCATTTGCCACTTTTTCATAAGGACAAGGATTTAACTTTTCATCATTTAAAATCTTTTATGGAGCATGTTTCAGAACTCAATATAGAGTTATGGGGATTCAATGATGAAATTGTTTAGCCCTAGCTTGAAGGATGATGCAAATGTTTGGTTTAGAAGGCTCCTAGTTGGAAGGATCTCTTCTTTTGTAGGTATTGTTCAAGAATTTTGGAAATATTGGGATTCAAGCTATGAGCAAGGAAGTGACGCATTTGAAGGCCTTGATCAAACATCTTATCACTCCCTTGAAGAGATCCATAAAGAAGAACATGAGGAAAATCCCATGCATGTTGAAGAAGCACCTTATGAGTCCCTCCACCTTGATGAAGAAGTTTTTGAAGAACATCAAGAAGAGGACCATATGCATATTCATGAAGACTCCTTTAAACAAATTTGCAAGAAGAAGCCCTTGAAGGCATTTGTGTTGAAAACCTAGAAGAGGGTTAGGCATGGTGACATTGGCCCCCTCTTAGTTATCCATAAGTTATCATTGATTTTAGGGCTTCAATATCAAGATGCTAGTTTGTGTGATAACGAAGCCAATGGATAAAAATCTAGGCACACTAATGGAGAGAAATATGGAGAGTTCTTTTGGAGCTATGCTAAACACAAGTAAGGCTTTCTTCGCATGTCTGCATATTTTGGACTAGTACTTCCCGAGGAGATGCACAATCATCTTGTTGACTACTTTTTTCTATTCGTTAATTTGGGGATGGAAGGAAATTGATTTAGTTAGCTTGGTGTCCACCATAGACCAAAGGTTGGATCAAAAAATCCTCGAGAACATGGTTGTCTCTCTTCAAAACATTGATCTTTTGGCAACCCAAAAGTAATCCACACAATCTCAAAGAAGAGATTAGCATTGCCTTATGTGGTGATGCTCTTCTTATAGAATGCCAAAATTGTTATCTTGGAAAAATGATGAACACTCACCAAAACACTATTGTCACCATGCTTATTCGAGGGCAATGTTGGCATGAAGTTCACGGAGACTAACTTCTAAGGCTTGCCTAGAATGGGCAAAGGAGTGTACAACACTTGCTTCTTGATTGCCGACTTGGCAATGGCACAAGTGGTGCATGATTTGAGGCATTTGCTAACATCTTGTTGGAGCTTTGGCTAGTAGAGGTGCTTCAACAACACTGGCATTGTATTCTCCATGCCTAAGTGCTTTGCTATCCACTGTAATGTGCCTCCCAAATCATCTTCTCACACTCCCTTGAAAGAATGCAAAGATGGTATAGATGCCCATCCTAGAGGTTAGAAAGTTGTTTATTTGCAACTAGTGTTTTAGTGAAATTGGGATCGCTACCATACAATTGGGGCCACTTTGATGTCTTATTTCCACAGAAGTTGAGGACAATATACAGTGCAATAATTGGAGGGAAACTCAAGCAATTTCCAACTCGGTTAGAACTTCCCTTCTTATACTTGATGTTTAGATGGAATTGTTGAAGGTAGGTGGACACTTTTAGTGGTGGTCATTCTACAACTTGCCAAAGTTCCTTACCTTAGGTAGGGAATCTATAAATCATGTTTGAGAGCATCTCAATGTGATATGCAACCAAATGTCCATGGTGGGTGAGCATGCACTGAGTGGCATAAAAGCATGTCTAAGGCACCTGTCTCGATTTTAAATAGTTGTTGTAGTTCTAGAAGAATCAGGATTGATGTTGAGTAGAATCGATGCTTCAGCTTCTCAAATGCTTTTTTGTTATGACCCAACCCAAATAAACATGTCCTTTGCTCCACCTTTTGTCATTAGGTTTAGGGGCCAAGCAATATGGGAGAACCCCAACACTAACTTGTAGTAGTTGGCAAGACCTAGGAGTTGTGGAGCTCTATTAGTGCCTTCGAGGTTGATCGATCATGGATGACTTGGATCTTGACTGAAACCACATGCACTCCATGCTCATTTGATATTGGATCCTCTGCATACCAAAGGAGCGCTTTTTTAGATTCGTATGTAACTTGTGTTGCTGCAGAGTGCTTAGTACTTGTTGAATATATTTTAGATGCTCTTCCTATGTTTGGTTGAAGATGAGGATGTCGCCTAGTTTGATGGCCACAAAAGAGTTTGTGAATGGTCGCTAGATATCATCCATCATTGTCATAAACATTTATGGCACATTACTCAAGTTGAATGACATGGCCAACCACTTGAAGAGACCTTTGCTTGTATTTGAAGGTCATCTCCCACGCGTGGGTTGGCTCGATTAGTACATGGTGATAGTCGGACTTAAGATTGATCTGGTTGAAAAGCTTGTCACCTTTGAGTTGACAGAATAGATCATCAATCTAGGGGATCGGGTGTTGGTTCTTAATTGTTAATTATTCAAGGCTCTGTAGTCAATATAGTCACCATTTCTTGTCCTTATTTTAAACTACCACAATTAGGTTATTGCAAGGTGAGGAACTTGGCCATATGTGCCCCTTCTATATTAGCACCTAAATCTGGCACCTCATTTCCTTGGTTCTCTAGAATAGAGAACTAGTACACAAGGTCATTGGGTAGAGGGGCACTCAGTGTCAAATAATTTGCATGCTTTACTATGCAGTAGAAAGGTACTCTTGTAGGTGAGGTGAACACTGAATTGTCTACTTTTCTTTGTTGCATAGAGGGCCCTTTCCATAGGATAAACCCATAAAGCAGAGTCCATGCATGTTGAAGAAACATCTTGTCAATCCCTTGAAAAAGGTCATGTGCAAGAATAATCCCTTGAAACCCCTAGAGATTTCTCCTTCACATTTTCTTCTAATAATTTATTTTAAAGAACCTCCATTAAAATATCCTTAGAAGTATATAGAATCCTTCATAAAATGTAATCTAAAATTCATATAAGTCTTCTCTTGGTGGAGTGCTCCTCAAAGTCTGCCATGATTCCTTCCTTGAATCATGCATAGATCCCATTTTTCACCTCCTAAGCTAGTGTGTTCCTCCTAGAAACTTCCTTGACCTTGAAATTGGTGCTCATGTTGCATGTGTTAATGTCCTAATGCAAACCATCCTTCTATAAGCTTCTCCCTTTTCTTGAAAGTATGCTAAAGGTCCATATAAAGATGACTCATGCCTCCAAATATGTACAGATTGCCTCGGGGAATGTGAAAGGTGTTACCAACTATTTTGTACCATAGTTGGACTTCTTGTGAGTCGCCAATTTCATGAACATGTTCAATGTTTATCTTCATAGTTCAGAAGTTCAGAGATCATTTTCAGGGCAATTTTTGTTGCAATAAACTACATGTTCATACCCCCTTGGGGGAATTGTAATAAGTTGGTCTAAGCATGGTCATTTTATAAAATACTTGGCTTACCTTAGGTTTGGATATCAGGGGGATACTCTAGAGTGTTTTTTCCTTAGGAATTATGTGTTGCGCTTCAGTGGCGTATAATTCCTGAGTTTTTCACTCACACCTCCAAAGCTAGAGTATTCTCATGGTGGTCGAACCTAGGGATTTTATTAAATTCTACGTGTCTATGTATTTTTTACATGCTAGCCATCTAAATTGAGTCGTATGGACATGCACTAGGTCCCCTAGGAGTTTGGCTTCATTTCGGCAAAAATATTATTTTTTTTTTTTTTTTTTCCGTAAATTAGACCATTTTTTAATGGTTTAATTGGAAAAATTCAAAACGTAATAAAAGCTTCACCTGGAGGTGGAATTTGGCGTGGAGAGGCTCGTTTTGATGCTCAGAGCGTCCCTTTTAACCTAGGACCCACTTTTCCTAGGTTTCGGGTGACTAAAATTGTCATTTTGGGCAATTTTCCTAAAGGTGCTACAAAACAACACTTAATTACTAACCATGCTACAAATTGCACCAAGTACAAAAAATAAAAAAATAAAAGTAAAAAATGAATAAAAAATTCATATGGAAGCGTGGCTTTATGTTTATTAAGTGACGTATGATCACATTGGATTAATGTACATGCCATTTTCCAAGTTAGGATAGCGAATGACTATTAAAAAAATGAAGATGTGCGTGGGCCTCCCTCACGTGGGCAGATTCATTCACGAGTTTGTGTTGGGAAAATACTTCATGTGTTGGGCATTGATTACAAGGGAGAGGGGCGCCCCTCTCATGAGGTGGCAGCCACCTCATCCCTCCCACCAACCTCACACTCTAAGCTTTGAGTCAAAGCGTGAGTCACTCCACGATTTAGGATATGCGCTCCTCCTTCCAAGCTCTCGCCCTCTCCTTTGAGCTCGTAGAGGTATTCATTCATAGGCTTTGAGTTGAATGCTTTTGATATGTTATTAAGAGAATAGGGAGTAGTATGCGTAGTCAGATATACAAAATACTCTTCACATTTTCTTAGCAATTGATATCTTCTAGATTTAATCCACTTTTTCTTGCAAGTGTATGAATGTTTGATGCAGGATCTCTCAAGTTGATTTGGAAGCGAATCTAAGTTGGCTTCTCTCCTCTCCAACAAGTGATCACGCTTGAATGTTGTTTTGCAAATCTCTACAAGCCTTCAGCTTCTTCAAACTTGGGATTTGTTCCCCTTTTCACCTCTTTAAACTTAAAATCAAACTCTTTTCTCTTTCTTTGTTTATTACTAAAGCGAAATGATTACAAGTTCAAAAGTTTTACTTTTCTAGCTCTTTCTCTTTCCTTCATGCAATAGGTTGCAAGTCTTAAAGTTGTATCTTTCACATATTCGCTCATCTAGAATGCATTCGCTCTACTTCCAAATTTCCTAATATCTCATGCATTCACTCCTCTTAAGAGTTGGATCCATTGCTTAAGTTCTTCATCTCTTTGATCCATTCGCTCTTTTTGGTTAAATAGTTCAAGTGGCAAGGGTTTATATTCTTTTGTTAATCTACTTTCTAGCATCTAGATCTTATTTAAAGGCTTTACCTTTATAGATCTAGTTTGTCTTCTTCTTGTACGTCAAGTATTTATCTTTCAAATCATTTATCAAAGTACATTAAAAGATTGTTTATTTGTCTATAGCATAATCCAATATTAATCATTAACTAGCCTCTGTTTAAAGCTCTTATCCACAGGAAAGCAAGGCAAAGCAATAGCCCAAAGGCTAAAAAGACAAAAGCAAGAAGAGCAAAGCAAAGTGCCTAATGGCACAAAAACTCCTATCTCCCCCCTTCTTCATCCCCATTTCTATCCTTGTGGCTTCAGAAGGAAGCTAACATCAATCATTTGTATAAAGCATAAATAAAGAGCAGGCAGGATTACGGCTCCCGCACCCTTCTTCCCCCATTTGGGGGAAGCCTATATCACCCTTTGTTTGTCATTTGTTTTCTTTATACCTGCAAGAGTAGAATAAAATTGTTAGATTAGTCTTATTTTTATAAACTGCTAGACTAGTTTCATTTTTGTTTCTTTACTTTAGTTCATTGTTTTAAGGTTTTATTTTAGATTTTACTTTTTATATAAACTACTTAAAAGGAACCCAAAGTCTCTTGAATCTCGCCATAAGGTGGATCAAGAGAACTCTCTATAGGAGAGTTTTATTTTGTTTTAGCTGCTTAGATTTACTTTTGATATAAACTGCTTAAAAGGAACAAAAAGTCTCTTGAATGTCACTGCAAAGTGGATCAAGAGTACTCTCTATCGGAGAGTTTTATTTTACTTAGTTGTTTTAGCTTAGCTTGTATTGCAAAATCTCTTGAATCTCGCCATAAGGCGGATCAAGAGTGCTCTCCGTCAGAGAGTCTATGGATCCTCTTTTCATCACCTAAAATAAAATTGGAACGAATCATTTACTGCACTGCGTATGCTCTACCCACCAACAATTCGTCTGAGCTGTGGGATACCAAAAGCAGCTGTAGCACTACTTAATTTTTTCACATTTAAACCAACTTCAACTTTAACAAAATAAACTCCTGTATAAACCAACGAAAATCCGGCGTTGAAATGATGTAGTCTAAAGTGGGCAAATTCTGCGTGGGGACGCGAGAACCACTGGGAAGAGACCTCGGGGAAAAAGTTAGACTACATCCTTGTTGCAACATGTGCAATAGAGACTCAACAATGGAACATTTCAAATGTGTGAACATCCTTCTACATGTGGAAGAAAAGGTAATCACATGAATCTCCATCACTATCTCTCCCATGCATGACATATAAGATGCTCAGACCAATTACTCATACTAGGCTCCCAAATTCACATCTCTTGGTACAACACATCTTAAAAAAATGCCTTCGAAAATGCAAACTGAACTTGCATTTTAGGCAGTAATAGATCCTATCAACTAACCTTTGGTTGAAGATCATGCCAACTCAATAAACATGTAAGGCGTCTTGTTTACGTCATCCCATTTGCATTAGGAATGCTCCCTACTATGGAGGGTTGGAGATCCCTCCATTAATTGATTATAATATGACACCAAGCAAATAGCTTTTCTTATCTTCAATCCTTGCTAAATTGTTCTAACTTCTAATCATTCCATTTAGTGATTAGACTATACCTGAGAAGGTGTCCTCCATAGGCCCCCAACTATGCTAGAAAAACCTTCTCTTAAGGTTGTCTACATGGTGATATCAAATAACATTTGTTCTCTTGAGGTCCCTGGCTATTCTAGAGAAGTGGATTTAAAGAAATTATGATAAGACCACGAAAATGCATGTGGGCCACTAGCTTGGTTACTAGTTAGTATTTAGGTTGATTTAAAAATTGAACACCACTTTATAGCAAAATGATGTAGGGCTTGCAATATGCTTTCACACACTTCTCTAGGCACTCCTTGGAAATAGAAACATATAATATCCCTTCATAGAAAATACATCCTTTGGAGATAAACAAAATTGAGTTAGAATTCTATTTGCGCACAATTTGAACCCTTATCGTGAGGTTGGGTATTGGTTGTGCAAAATAAATTATTTTTTAGCCCCTCTGTTGTACTAGACATTAGAGGAAATTTGAGGTCTAAAATGGGCCTCCTAAGGAAAATAATAAAGTAATAGTTAAAATAATATTTATTGACTTTGGAGGAAGAAAGAAAAAAACTACTTTTTTGTTCATATTTTCAACATATCTCCCTATGTTTTTACTCAAATTTCGAGCGGGAGCACTCTTTAGACACAGAATTAAATTTCGCATCCAACAAGTACCCACATGTCATCATCACATTTTTTCAGGTATTTCTTGCTTTTGGGGCAGCGGGGTCCTTCAAAAGTATGCAGTGTGGATGCATAATTTAATTCCGCATCCAACGAGTGCTCCCGCTCGGAATTTGAGTAAAAACACAAGGAGATATGTTGAAAATACGAACAAAAAAATAGTTTTTTATAACAAATATCTCAAGTCAACCATTATGGTTGACTCATTTTATTGAAATTCTATTGGTTCTTGAATTCCAACTCATCAAGAAATAATGGTTGGCTCGTTTTCTTATATGATGGTTTGTTTTCTTACAAGGCCCATTTTAGACTCCAAATTTCCTCTAATGAAAGTGGATTTGAACAAATAGACATAAATACAAGCAAATTCATATATGCTCCTTTCTCACCTTTCCTCAATAATATATAAACTTACATCACATCGAAACCTATGGCAAACTAGCGTAAGGCTTGTAACATGTTTTTATAAACTCCCTCTACCTTGTACGGTCATACTAATTCCCTGATAATCAATTTATCCTTAGAAAGAAGCTAGACAAAGTTGAGTTAGATTTAAATTTAAAAGAAATAAGTTTACCAACATATCCCTTCAAAATATATGGTCACAACATGTAATAAATTCTCCCGTTGACTTCAACATTTACAAAAGACTCCTTTAGACATAAGCACTTACAACATATTCATTTAGACATAAAGTTTGCTCCAAAATGTGTACTAGTATGCAGCGTCATTCATTGTAGATATCTACTTAAGTAGAGAAGCATTCTTGCTCATTTCTGTTAGTAAATGCATACAACACTTGCAGAAAACAAGTATTCTAGTAATGTGAGGTAACCATTTAAATAGAATTGGCTTCATTTTTTGAAAAATACATATTTTATATTAGTACATGAAGTGAGTGCCTCTTAGTATTCCACAAGTAGAGGCAAACTAAAAATCGAAGCTAATGTAATACCCCTAGTTTTGACTTGGAATGTATTTATCCAAAATTATGTAAATGATGTCAATATGCTAGTGCGAGTTCCTAGTGCGGAGCTCAAGGCCAAGGCCCGACTAGTGAATGTCTAAGCATGTATGATCTTTATATTTCATTTGGACTGTTTATTTGGCTTTTATGCTGATTTATAATATATGTAAATATTATGTGCATAAATAATAAAATGGTCCAAGAGTGGTTGTGTAAAGAGCACCAAAGGGGCTATGATTCCACCAAGGGGAAGAGGAAAGGGGGTCCATGGGTGACTAAATCCTTGCTGCCAAGTGTCAACCTTAGAACTCGCACCTAAATTCTGTCATGTGATGAGAATAAGCCAATTATCTCATTTTTTGACCATTTTCCAATCATTAATGCATGTGTGTGGTTGGTGGCAAAAGTCACCTCATGTAGTTATTGAAGCATGGGACTGAATGCACTTTTGTGACAGTTCTGTCATGACAAAAGTCAGTCTGCAGCTTCCAGTAGTCCTTTCTTCTACTTCCAGAAGTCATGTCAGTTGTCTTTTCACCATTTTCCCATATCCCTTAGAGTCAACCCTCATTTGTCTCGTTCTTTCACGCAGGTTTAGAAGATGCAGAGCTTTCCCTTGCTGTCCATGAACTTACAATGTTGTTTTGAACCCAGAAATTCGAATTTGGAGACCATGTTGCAGATTGGGAAGTGGGTATTGTTGGTTGTAGGTGGGCAGAGAGGTTGGGAAAGCTAGGAACCCTTACCTTTGATTTCTGCTGCTCGTAGGTGCTTGAGAAGCCACATATTGAGGCTGCAGGAGGTTCTATAGCAGCCAATACCAAGTTGGACTTCTTCTATGCACACACTAGAAGCACCTAGCAAGATGGATCACCCAAGAGAACTGTGGATCGGTGAAGGGGATGCCTGAGCTAGAAGGGTGTTATGTGGGGCAGGTGTTATCACTCCATAAGCCTTTCTAAGTTGCAGTCGAAAGAGCCTGGTAACTTAATCAAAATCTCAGTAATATAAAAAGGTTGGATCAAGTTGGATGACTCAATCAATCCTCATCCACTCAAAACTTATCTAAATGCGCTCAGAAGGGCATGGCTCTCAACCACTAATGATCAGGGGGTTTGTAAATAAACGAGTGTGTGGAGAAGTAACTATCATACCAGCAGAATCATACATGAAAGCATATATATGAATGGCAGATTACAATAATCACAAAATACTTGCAGAGTTAAGCTTATGAATACATTGATAAGATGACAGTCATCAAGTGTAACTAAACATAACAACATGAATATAGTTTTCAAATGCAAGTATAAAATAGACAGAAGATGGAAATCTGAACAATTAATGGCGAAAGAAGCTTGTTTTTTCTGATATAACATAAGAAGTCTGAGTTTACAACATGTGAAAAAGTCACCAAATTCGAACCCTTGTTCTACATGAGTTCTAGGATTTATAGCCTTTACAACCTCTCCCCAGATCTTAAGAAGCTGGGTCAAATTTACTCCAGATGGGAAATCCAAAACCGTTTTTCAACAAAACAGAAAAAATCATTTTTAATTGGCCAGACTGCTGAAAAATGGGGCTCGAAGATGCCTTCAATTCTCCCAACCTATGACACCTATAGGAAAACTGAGAGAGGTTATTGTTCTCTTCTGACGTGTTAGAAAGAAAAACCTCTGAGAATTTTACAGAATGATTCTCCAGTCGCTCAGAATCATCATTTGAAAATGATAACTCTGCATAGTAAAAACGCCACTTTTGTTGAAACTGCTGAAAAAGAGGCTCAGAGATGGGTTCGGTTCTCCAGCTATGTGACACCTGTGTATAAAATGAAAGAGGTTATTGTGCATTGATCTGTTTTGAGCAAAAACCTCTCTCAGATATTCGAAACTCGTTTTGGTTTTCCTGATATCTGCATTTCAAAAACGTGTGTCAAACAGGCAGGTTCTGGGATCCAAAAATTTGTGCTCAGTGACGGATTCTATTTTCTCAACCTACAACACCTGTGGGAAAACGGGGAGAGGTTATTGTTCTCTGACATGTTAGGAACAAAAACCTATGAGCGTTTTGCAAAAAGATTCTCCAGACGTTCAGAATCGTCAGTTGAAAATGATGACTCGGGACAGTAAAAAACGCCACATTTCTTCATTATTTCCATCTTGTTGGCACCTTCAAAACAGGAACAACACATTGAAACAGCTCCTATTAATTAAAACCTTCACTTAAAAACCATCCTCTTGCCATTTGGAAGCAAAAACCGTGATCTGGGCAAAAAATAATGCTTCTCTGCCCTGTTTTGCACTTTTGGTGGCTAAAGAGCCAAACTTCGAACCTATAAACCACCGAAAGCTCTGCTTTCAGTGGCTAAGAACAGCTGTGAAAGCCTGCCTAAACCACCGAAAGCTCTGTTTTGAAACTAATCTTCCAAAATGGCAAAAAGAAAAAATGTATTTTGTCTCAACTTCTTGATGACAAGTGAAGTTCTTTTACTTTTTCAGTAGCTGGAATGAATTTGCATTTGAACACGAGCGCTGCCGAAAAAGTGGTGAAAATGCCTCTCCTTTTGGTAGCTTTGGGAAATTTTTCCTTTACGCTGTCAAAACAGTGTTGAGAAAGCCTTCACTTTTGGTAGCTTCGAACCATTTTGCTTTTGACTTGTAAGCTGCCAAAACTTACCTTTCGGTGGCTAATGAACACCATCGTATTCGCCCAAGCCGCCGAAAAATGCCCCCTGATTCACACTGTATGTCTGCCCTTTTGGTGGTTAGGAGTGCCTTGAAAATTTCATTTTAAGTTGCCGAAAGCAAAGCTTTCGGTAGCTTAGGGGCCGTTTTGAATAAGCACTTAGCTATCGAAACCTGTTTTTTAAGTTTCTTGAAATAAAAACTTGTCTCAAAAGTTTCTTGATGTATTATGAGTTAGAACTCAGTAAAATGAGCCTAAACACAAACTTTAATAATGTGTTTTCATTTTCAAATGACCTACTATCACCTCACATAATAAAACTTAAAAAAAATAAAAATTTGAGGAGATAACAACAGGTATTGTGGAAGCCAAGGCTGTGAGGGCTGAGTGAGATCCCTGTAGAGATCTGTATGAGCATTTGGCTAAGCACAAAGAGTAGAATGGGATGTGGGCTGAGAGATAGAAGCCTGCAGGTGTTTCCTTCTCCCTGGTGGCTTCATAGCCCAACTTGGGGGTGGCCTCCCAGCAGAAAGAGTATATGCTAGACGGAGTGCCTATGGTTAGATGGAAAAACACTCTTACACAGCTAGTTGCTTGGATCTGCATTGGATAAAGATAAGTATTCTTATGCGTTTGATTCTGAAATGTTTTATTTCATGCCTGTAATGTTTATGCTTGCTAGATGTGTGTGGACCATATTGTTTTGCCATGGTTGGTAATATTTTATTTTTCTTTTCTGTAGAAGCAATTTTGCCTTCATCCTCCCTGCAGGCTTTCTTCCAGTTATCCTTTTTAACAATACTATGTATCGATGAGTTTACTACAACAAAAAATACACAAAAATATATCCGTTCATGCAACATACGTTTTCTCATAGGTCTCCCAGTTTGTCATTTTTCTCTCGGTTGCGAAAGTTCTTCCAACGACACATCCTCCAAATTTCGTAGTTCCACCTTGGCCTTCGTTTTCCATTTCTTCCCTCCAAATCAGCTATGTCTATCCCCTGATTTGGAGTTATTTTAGCAATCAACATATGTACCCTTGATGACTCCCTTCTTCCTACAATTGTAAACCTTGCATCTTCGCTGCCTTTTCAGTTTCCAAGTAGCCGATGTTATCCGTTTTCAGATTTGATTTGTTTTATCCACAACCACATCCACATCTTTGTTGATATTTCCCTTGATAGTAGTGACATCAAACAATCTATAGGCTTTATATTGTTTACTATAGCCAACAAACATCATATTTCTATATTTCGCATCAAACTTTGATCTCCTTTCAGTTGGAAATTAAAATCAATACATATGCTATTCAACCAAAAAATTTCAGATAATGGACCTTTGGATTTATCCCAGACCAAGCATCCTCTTGTGTGATGTCCATTGTTGCCTTTATAGGGATTCTATTGAGCAGTTATACTCTATGTTACTGGGTCCGCCGACTCTAGGGAATGGATCTGGATCTGCCCAGGATCCATTGCATTGCCACTTCCTGCGCAGTCGAAAACAAATCCTCCGCAACAACAGATCCCCCGCTGTACTACGCACATTTCTGGGTTTTTTAAAATATAAAGCTCGCAGTGTGACCCTAACTGTCATTCACCCACCGCCATTTCCTGAAGAATGTTTGGCTTTTGAATCTTAAGTCGGGTTCAAAAGGTTCTCCGAATCCGAATAGAGCCAACCATCTCGTGGTAAAGGTGAAGCCCGATTAAGTGTTTTTTTTCCAATGGAAAAAGAGTTTCCTGCTATTCATTCATGAATCAAAGAAACTACACATTTGTCTCTGTGTCATATAGACAATTACAATAAAACAGTGTTCCAACAAAAGTTGTCAACAATCCACAACCATATAAGGTGTGTTAACAAAAACTCTCCAAATTATGAAAGCTATCATTAGAAATGAAAACTGTGCTACAGATAGAACCTATTGCTCCTACTTCAGGAAAAGCCATATACCTGAGCCCATTACAAAAGCAGAATTCCCAAAAAGGTACATAATCCCCTTGTGCTCAATAGACTTATACCCAATAAGTTAACAAAAACAAAAAAACAAAAAAAGGAGGAAACATTCAGTATATCGTAATCCGCTTCTCCTCCACAAGCTGATCACTTATAAAGTACTGAATTACAACATTTCCCTCATCCAAAGCCAGGCCTTTCTTTGAAAGTTGATTTGCTAAATGATTAAAAACCCTGCTCACTTGGCAGAATGTAGAAGTTGTAAAACAAGCTAAAAGAATCTTAATCTTAGTTTTCCAAGCTGAGAGGGCAGGTACCTGTAACCTGTGCTTCATTAAGACCCAGTCAATGATAGCACTGGAGTCCCCAACCATCGCAATTCTATTAATCCCTAGAGACTGTGCCAAAAAGAGAGTGCCCCACAGAGCTAAAAGTTCATCTCTAGTGTTACTCCCCATACCACATCCAAAATGTAACTCCACCCGCTGGTCCTTATCCAATCTAATGAATCAGCCAGCACCACCACGACCCAGATGCACGGCCCCATCGAAGAATCCCACCGGTTTAGTCATATCAATCACTAGAGCACATCTAATATCAGCTTTTGTGGGTTTTGTCTTCCATACCATACCGGTCATGTAGCCTTTGATGTAAACCACCGAGCTTATGAAGGAGTAGACCTTGTGGTCAAATATAATAGAGTTACGGAGTCTCCAGACTCCCCATATAAAATTGACAGGAAAATGTATTGCAGATTTATACCTGCTGCTCCAACCTTTCAGGCACTCAGATAGCGTGTTTCCTTTCCACGGACCCTGCTGGGCGAAAAGCACTAAGACCTCCTCCCATAACTGGTGAGTATAGGAACATAATGCAAATAGGTGGTCGCGGGACTCCTTGGCACGCAGGCATAGATAGCAAACACTAGGCTCGATGCCCCCATGAAGGCAGAATCTATCCCCCGTATTAGTCTTATAGTTTAAGGCCAACCAAAGAAAAAGGCAAATCTTCCCAGGTATCGCCCATTTCCAAATCAATGAATGCCACCAGTCTTTTGTAAGAAGCATCGCCTCAGCTGCCATAACACTGTATGCCTGAGCAGCACTAATATTGCCATCCCCAATCCCAAAGTCCCACTAAAGACAATCCAGATCATTAGAGAGGCTAATGTCGGCATGCTGCAAACCAGAAATAAATCGGTCCTAATCAATAGCCACATCACCCTCCAGACTTAAATCCACAACACATAGCCAATTGCCTTCATATAATGAACCAGTATGAGTCTTACCGATCTGGTTTAAGAATTTTAGCCCCATACTTCTAACAGCAATACAAGTATCAACCAAAATACTAGAATCAAGATGGCCAAGGATTCTATCCCTCCCATTACATATCTAAAAACCATTTCCTACCTTCCACGACAGCCAACGTTGAAGGTAAGGAAGCATTGCCACCAAACCCTTCCAAGTAACCGATGAAAATCTTTTCAGACACTTACCAGAATGTATCCAATCACTGATTGAGGCATGGTTTATATACTTGTCCCTGATCAGAAGACCCCATAAACCCTCATCATGCAAAGCACGCCAAAGGGACTTCAGGTGTAATGCCCTATAGACCCAGAAAAGATTGTGAATACCCCAGCCACCATCGATCTTTGGTTTGGAAATGACCTCCCACGACACTAAATGATAGCCCTGAAATAAAGACTGGCCCTTCCACAAAAAATTGAACAATAATTTCCGAATCATATGTAAAATAGACGTGGAAACATGGGCAAGACTGAACCAATAAATAGGTATATTTGCTAGAACCGAGTTTAGAAGGACCAGTCTTCCACCCAGAGAGAGCTTCCGATTTTGCCAACATTGAATCCTGCTCTCCACCTTTTAGACAATCCACAGCGAGTCATTAAGCAAATATGCATTTGGTTTCAGAAAATACCCCAAGTAAGTCAAGCCCTGACATAGATCACATATATCAAGGGGAAAAATGGTTATCAAAGATTGTCTTAAATCATCTCGCAGATTGATAGCATATAGACATGATTTCAGATAGTTGATCTGCATCCCAACCACCACACAGAAAGTATCCAAAATATATTTAAAATGTAACCACTCCTGTTCTTTGCCAAGCCCAAAGATAAGAATATCATCAACAAAAAGCAGATGTGTAATAATCACATGGGGAGAGACATTAATACCAGTGAATAAACCCTCCACTCTAGCCTGGTGAATGAGTCTGTTGAGGTCGTCAATGACGAGAATAAACAAGAGAGGGGACAAAGGACATCCCTGACGAAGTCCCTGAGTGGCCTGAAAGAAAGCAGTAGGACAACCATTGACAAGAATGGAAAAATCCGTAGACTTAATACACCCCATAATCCATTGGGTGATCCAGTAATCCAGACCAGCATTTAGAAGAAGTAACTTCAGAAAAGACCAATCCACAAGGTCATAAGCCTTTATCAAATCTAACTTTAATGCCAAGGCCTCCATCTTCTTGTACTTTACCGTATGCAATACTTCCTGTGCTGTCCCTACAACATCATAGATCAACCTTTTATTTAAAAATCCAAACTGTTCTTCAGAAATTCCACTAGATAAGCCCCCTTTAATCCTTTTTGCAATAGTTTTTGAAATCAGCTTATAAATCAGATTACATAGAGAAATGGGGCGAAAATCTCGGAAAGACATAGGATTTGAAATCTTTGGGATCAAAGTAATGAATGTAGCATTCACATCACTAGAGACTTTCCAGATACACGAGCCTCTTCCACCAGACGAACTAACTCTGGACCCAGAATGTCAAAGAATTGTATAAAAAATTCACATGTCCAGCCATCCGGCCCAGGGCTTTTATCCTTCTCCATATCCTTCAAAATATTCTCAATCTCCTGATAAGTCACCAGAGCACAGATCGTAGCGCAGTCCAATTATGAGAACATACGAGGCATGACCTGAAGAATCTGCAACTGCTCCGTCAAATTAATAGTACAAGGTTTCCTATAAATCTCAGAGAAGTAACTAACAACCGTATCAACAATCCTAGGGACATCCGAAATGAAATTTCCATCAGAATCAGATATACCCCAGATAGCTTTCTTTTTTCTTCTTCCATCAGCAAATGCATGAAAGTACTTTGTATTCTGGTCACCACTAGATAACCACAGGGCTTGGCTCTTTAGATGCCACATCTCCTCCTCCTTTGCCAATAGAGAGGCCTTCTGTTTTTCCAGCGCTTCCATCTTAGTCAATAATGGATCAGTAGACATATAATATGGACAAGCCATCATATTTGCAATAGCAGATTCAACCTCCCGTAGATCCAAACTCAAAAGAGCCTTTCTTTCCCGAATCCAAGGAGCCACTTTTGATTTAAGAAGACGCAGAAAAATAGGAAGACGGGTCATAGCCGGATAGTCTGATTCCCTCATAACAGAACCCCATAAATGCCGGACCAAATCAATGAAGAATGTCTCAAGAGACCACAGATGACAATACTTAAAAGGATAGTTAGTAGGAAAAGCAGCCCTACCACACCAGGGCATTACCAGAGAATGATTCGAAATATGAGAATTATCCACCCAAGAGATGCATTGTGTGAAAGTACCAAATAGATCTTCATTAACCAAGAAGTGGTCCAAGCGCTTTGCCACAGCCACATCACCCCTTCGCTCGTTTCTCCAAGTGGGCACCAATGGACAAGGCCGAATATCAGTGAGACCAAAAGAATCAAAGAGATTAATAAACCAAGAATTCTGTTGTGGTTGAGCCCAGTACCCCAAGAATCCCGAGCACCCAAAGTTAAATTCAAATCCCCAGCAATTATCAAATCAAAAAGCCGTAATAACCCAGAATCAGAAAGGCCCTCCCAAAAAAGTTTTTTCTCTACCTAAGGGCCGTAACAATTGTAAACATTAAGAGAGCCATTTAAAACCCTACTCCTACCAGAGAGCAAGATCCCCCCCCCAAGATGAAGGGTTTAAACATATAAAGAGTGGGATCCCAAGCAGATAACAGCCCACCCGATCTCCTAGCAGCACCAACAGTGCAAACATGCCAGGCAAGCAAAAAGGAGGAGATAAAAGCACGAGCTTTTGAGTCATCACATAGTGTTTCCTGTAAAAGAATAAGATCAGGTCGAGTAACAACAAGCAGACGATGGAAGGTGTAGCACTTGGGGGCACCTCCAACCCCACGGATGTTCAATGTCAAAATAATCATTTTATGACCCCCGAATCGGCCCCCACCACTCTAAGTGGCCTGAAAACTGAAGGTGATAAAGAGCTTGTGTCATCATAAGACTGTAATGAATCATCCACTGAAAAGAGAGTGCTCGCCGAACCCCCACATGTGGCCCTCGACAGCTCCTGTCGACGCCTACCCCCATCTTTTTTCCTTATAGTCACATTTGAGAGAGGAGGGAAAGCTTCCTCTGAGACCAATACACCCTCACAATAGACCGGGATAGACTCTGAATACAGTCTCGGGCTCCCACCATAAGTATCCGCAACAGGAAAGACATAGGTAGGAGAGTGAGGCAATGCAAGTATAATAGACTCTTCAGTCTCAAGAATTTGTGTGTCCGAAAGAGGATGGGGACAAGCCAGTTCACCAATAGAGCCACCCCCGACAATATTTTTCCCCGGCAGAGCCATATCAGAAGTTGGAGGTGGTGACCCCGAGGTACACATGGAAGCTGAAGGTATATGACCCTTTCCTCACCTATCCAACCTAGTTAAATCACCCTCTGTGAGCGAGTTATAAATATCAGGAAAAAACTCTTTAAACTTACCCGAAAAAGAAGACTGCCCCTAAGAATCGTTAGTGTGCTGAACCTCTTCCAGCCCTAAGTCCAAAAATTGTTCAACAACATTTGTATCCAAGCCAGGAGACCGAGAGTTCTTATTACAACCACATTCCTTATGCAGGTGTCCCGACTTTCCACAACTATAGCATCGAAACAGAGTTCGCCAATAGTCAAGTTCCTGGTGAATGACCCTGTCACCCCATCAAATCAAAATACTCTCCGGGAGACCCTTTGTCACATCCAGTTCAACTAGAACCCATGCATATCTCTTATCCTCTTGATAGAGAGACTTTTCATCAAAGAAAACAAAAGAGCCGATGTGGTTTGCCAGGTTGACAAAAACATCGCGAGCCCATAGTGCCAGAGGAAAACCTTTGAGCAGAACCTAGAAGTGGTTTGTTTGTAACTGTTCCGTAATTGGGTTAAAGTCCATATGCCACCTCTTTAAGCATAAAGATCCCCGGTCAATAACCCAAATGTGGCCAAAGATCATAGCAGCATGTTCCTCATCCAGGAAATGGAAAACGACCCAGTTGTTAACCAGCATATGAATCCTCGGAACATAAGTGAGCAAGGGTTTCCAATGTGTAGTAACCCAGGAGATGAGGGTCAACTGGATAATATCCATATAACATAGTTTACCAACCAATGCCTGAGTAGTGAGGCTCACAACCCTACCAATCTGGATATCTTTGCCAAGCACCATTTCATTCCCCTCACCATAGCTTTTTATGGCTTTTAAAGAGCGATGTAGTCGAGCTTTTTCACCCCCACTCCTGGATAGCCCACCACCACGGCGCACCTTATCACATGGCAGGTAAGATTCCCTGTTGGAACCTGTGTCCACCTCTAAATCCCCACCAAGAGATGTGTCCCCACAGAGAAGTGGGTCAATCAGTAACTGGGCCTGTTCTGACAAAGGACCCACACATACCTCGGGGAAATGTGTGAAGGTTCCCACCGGATCCGCCATAGAAGAAGATGCTAGAGTCAACACTGGCTGACAATAAAACAGTCGTCGGTACACAAGAAAATGATGATATGAAACTGCCAGAAAAATCGGAATCCCAACCCAGACCCCACCAGACAAAAACTAAACGACCACCTGATGACCCTAGCCTATGCCCAAAGATGCCTGATCCCCATAACGTTCATGGCACTCAGACCTTCTAGACCTCCATACCGATCAAGGCAGTGCAACCTATAACCACCAAACAAACCAGTGTAAATAGAGCAAAACGCCATCGCCAGAGCTCCCCCATCTTGAATCAGCCCGATTAAGTGTTGCAAGCATAATATTGTTCTACAACAAATTTTGGGCGCCTCAAGCGGGTGAAGGAAGAATTACACACAACAGGCCAAGTGCTTAAACTAGCATATGGCATGGTATTGTGTTTTCTGGGTGTGGTGTAGGAGTAGGATATTCATAAAAAAATTTACTTTCTCTAGAATATGGTCAAGTAAATAATCTAAAGTTTTGATATATTGTGTTAAACCTTGTGGAGTTTCAATGAACTGTGATTTAGAGATGAAATAATCTAAATTTAGTAATGAAATAATCTAAGTTTAATAGGTTGTGAAATTTTCAAGGTCCAGTAAACTTAAAAAATCTTTTCAAAACTCAGAAAGCATTGAAAAACTATATCTTTGAAATTTAATTTTTTTTTGCTAATTTATTACTTGAAATTTTACCTGAAAATAAAGAAGTCTAACCATTTTGAATGAGGAATATCCTAATGTGTAAATAACCCTTTCAAAAACCATAGGGCATTGAAAAACTATGTCTTTGGTACTTACTTTTTTCGAAATTATTACCTAAAAATAGAAAAGTCTAACCATTTTAAATGAGGAATATCCTAATGTGTCAATAGTAATTTTAATGAAGTTATATATACATCTATTAATATATTATATAAAATTATAATTTACAAAATTATATGTTATAAGTTGTCATGACAAAAATCATTTTCTCTATCCAATAATTAAAATATAGTATAATAATTGTTTTATATATATCTATATAAAATTATGTAAAGTAATTAAAATATGGTATAAGTTATATATTTAACATTTTATATCTTTTTAATTTTTATATAACTTTTATTTTTTCCCGATTATAATAAGATATTTATATGGTTTGTACCTACTCTTTTCCGTTTTTTAAATTCGTTATTAACTTTTTCTATAAGCATATTTTTTAAATATAAATATTTTATAATAAAAATTATAGATTATAATATATAATTAATATAATAATATATATTTGGGTTGGCAGGTGCGGGGGGAGTCCTACTAGACTCCGAAGGGAACAAGTTGATGGACTATGCATGAGGAATAGGGAAAAAGACCAACAACGACGCAGAATGGATTGCGCTTCTGCAAGGAATTGATATCGCAAAGGAAAACAACGTCCAAGATCTGGTCGCAATCGGCGACTCTCTCCTTATGATCAAAGAAGCAAGGGCACTTGCAAAGAATCATCATCAACCCTCCTCCAAATTCCAAATTCATTTCTATCAGAAGATAAAGGATCTCAACTCCATCTCTCTCTATCGCATTTTGAGAAGCAATAATAAGCAAGCTGACTCCATGGCAAATATCGGAGCTGGACTGAATTGCGGCATCCTGATAAAAAATGGGCAACAACCGACCATGGAATGGGTTCCTTAATCCCCTCTTCTCTCCTCAAGGATTGGGATTTAATCAAATTGGAATGGGAAACAAAATCCCCATAATTCAAATTGGCTTTGGGTGTCAACATTGGAATGTGCACCTATTAAATGACATCCTCCTCAACGTATCATCCACCCGGCTGATGGATTCGAAGGTCAATTTCATAATCCCTTTAAGATTGCGTTGCAGGGAAAATCGACGGCGTCTGCAAATTAGAACCCCCCGCCCAGCATGCGAAAATTCATTACGCATCAAACGTTGGGCAGAGAAGGCCTATTTCAAACACTTGGTTGTTAACAATTCTCATTCGATGCAATTTGGAACGCTCTAGGAAGAAGATTTGGTCTGCAGGCATTCAGCGTGTTTCAATATGGAAAATGGAAGTTCCTCAGGTTTATGCCTCCCTGCGCTGAAGTGCAGACAATGTAAGACGTCCATTCAGGTCACTGAGGGTATTGGCTTGAACCAATACATCACTGCTATGGAAGCAACACAAGGGAATGGTCACAGCGAAAGTGATGGCATCGTGAAGAAATCGAAGCATGTACGCCGACCTAATGCAATGGAAATCAATAGAGGATGGGTTCCACATGGTGGTGGCCAATTGGTAAACCAGGCCAGCCTGCCAAATGGTCTCGAGCAAGAAACTCGGAAACTCTGGTGCCTGTTGGAGACCAACAACCAGCTTATTGGCAACTCTGCGCATCTCGGCTCTCTGCATCAGTTGGGTGGAAACATTGGGGAAACTGTAATTGGAAAACTCTGGAACATGACAGAAGATAATGTAGGAGTGGTGAATCTCGACTCCCCCAGTGGACCTGAAAGCCCTCCCCCTGGCCTTCTCTCTCATCTGCAAGACATTGAAGCTCAGGTTGGAGTGCTGAGAGGTGAACAAAAAGACCTCAAGAAATCCGTCTCTCATCTAGCTACTTTTGTTCAAATTGAAATCTCTGAGGTAAGGAACAACACCAACAAAATGAAAGAGTACTTTGAAGGCATTGCTGGCAGGATGGAGACCATGCACAGCTGCCGCAAGATTGGAGAAGTCAAGGTGGACTGTATTCGGACCAGCAAGAACAACAGCCCATCGGTCATTCTGGGAATGGAGGATAATGCGAACCTGGCCTCAAGCAGCAAGAATAAGCCATGCCGCTCAGCAGAGAAATGACTACTGGTTTCTCTTCTAACAACTACTTATCTATATGAATTTTGTATAAACAGTTGTTTTAACAGTCAGTCTCCTTCTCTTTTTAAGACTTATATGTATCTAAGTTTCCTGCGAAGTGTAAAGACTGGAATTGAGGTGCCCAATTCCCTCTTTTTGATAGGCTTAGTCTTCCCATTTTTTGTATCAGATCTTCCCTTTTTAATATAAAACTTCTTACTCGTTTCTGTAAAAAAATAAATATAATAATATATATAATATATTTTATATGTTATATTTAGATATTTAATAGTATTAATGGTTTTGATATTTGTTAGTAAAGTTCATTTGTAAATATAGATATTAACTATTTATTTATATATATATATTGTTGCTTATTATTATTATTCCCTGCCAAGGCAGGGATATACTTTCCATTGGAAAGTCAAACTCTTTTGACTTATATTAGTTTGGTTTTCAAAATACAAATTTTTATAATGTTCTTCGTAATTTCAATATTAATCTTAATATTTTGAAAAATTAAAATAATTTTTTTTAATTTTTAAAATACAAAATTTTGATTTTCTAATTGGTTTAGAGGTGACATAATTCCCTGGTGGAGTGTGTTTTATTTTCATAATTTAAAATTAAATAAAAATATTTTTAAAAGAAAAAAATTATAAAAATGCCATATGTCCTATGGTGCATTAAATAAGCAATAAAGCTGCCCGATCCACCATTTTTATCGTGGACCTCTCTCCATTAACAACAAATTCTAAACCCAAGTCATGCACAAATCTTAAGGTCATAAGTAGTAGGTTTATGTGTCAATTACCAATCCTAAGAAGTTAAGACTAGCATACCCCCAAAGTGGGGGAAATGAAACGCCGAATAGAGCTTCAATATGTTGTAAAATGAGAGAAAGTTGTGTGTATGTAGATAATACAATTTGTGTGTTGAAAACAAGTCTATTGAATGTATTTGTGGAAGTAGGCAAGGGAGTGTTATCCTTCTGTTGTAGGCCAATACATTATATATAGTGAATTGATTACTAAGGCCAATACATTATATAGGATGCAAGATTTCATGACTTTTAGTTTATATAATCTTGATCTAGAGTATATTTTTTATTAATACAAAAAGTATTTTCTATCTAGTATCTAGCATAATGGATAACCATGGATGCAAAATTCAATGTTAAGAACCTTATCAAGTCACCACCGACTAATTTAGTTGAGTGTATGTATTAAGTAGTGGGCATACATTTAAACCCAAGTGATCCTTCTTCATTGAAGTAACAAGTCTAGTCAATTTTTAATAATGTCTTGCTCACCTTACAACTCTACCTTAGGTTATGGAAGTTTCTAAAGCTCATGCAACTCAATGAATTGGTAAAAGGCATAGCATGGTGTTTACTCCAACCATTCAACCTAATATCCCCAACCTACACCCAACTACGACATCACAAAGGTCGTATCTTTAAGGAATTGTCTTGCTATGTGATTGGGGTTCAACAAATCAACATGGCATTCCATCATGTTGACCTTATGATTGATCATTCTTACACGAGCATTAAATACCATCAAGAGAGAGGGGGGGACATGTTGTTTCTCAATGTAAAAATGTCACATTATTTCAGAGAGAGACTATAGGAGAATTTATTGGAGATGTTAATCCATTTGTAGGACATGTTTATCAAAGGATGGAGAATTTTTAAAGGTGTGGCCGCAAGTAGTAAATGACCTTGGATGAAGCACAGAGCCATGCAAGTTCAAAAATCAAATCATATATGAATAGTTCATGAAAAGTGAGCTTCATTGTTGTTTCCTTCTCATATAATTGAAAGTTAGATATTTATTATTATTAAATCCATGCAATGACAATTATGAAAGCTACCTACTTCAATAAAGCTTCCAACAACCCATTCTAATAAAATTGTAAAATGTAAATTGTATTTTATAGTAATAGTCACATCCAATATCTTATTATCCAAACAAACATGTTATTATGCTATTATCATACCACATCTTAACAAACATTTATTTATTTATATAATTTAACTTCCTTGTGATTGCATTAGTGCATACTAAGTGGCATGTGGCTTCATTGTCAAAATTTATAGTGGGGTTATCTTCTATTTACCTTAATTTAACTTATTTATTACACCGAGAGTAGAGTCGTGATTACAACCTAATATGGGGGAGATGTGTAACATAATGTAACCACGTAACTTTATGTACCAAAAATAAAGTTATCTTTTTGCGAACACTGATTACATCTATTTATCACTTAAATTTTATCCTCCACGTTCGATATTGTTGACTTCTACTCAAACCTGTTACGTAACGGAGACAATCATCCCTCTTAGGTTTTCCCGGTGCTTACCACTGTTTTTTGGTCCATTATTCTTCGAATTGCATATTTTATTTGGGTATGTTAACGAATCTGGAGTTCTTATGGTCATTTATTTGACTTTTGCTAAGTGTGTGGTTGAGTAATTGCTGTCAATTTATGGTTTATGGTGACATCGATTTTAGCTTTGAAGGCAATAAGTTCGAGGTGACTTCTTTAAATCCTCGAGACCACCCAGGATTTTCCATTATATTGCGAAGGATAACAACAAGAACATAAGTGTTGTAGTACCCCATACCTATGAAGGATTGAATCTCCAAGTGCCTAATTTGATAAAGTGCATCACTCATGGTATTTAACATCCACATTCATTGTTTATAACATTTATTCCCCTCTTTATGTTTTATCATGCAGAGAGATCTACTTTAATGAAATGAGACTTTGAGTGCCATGCCATGTGAGAATAAAACCTTCACTTAGAAAAAACGTATACATGATTTTGCTTACATCTTCATGGTGGGTGATCTCCATTTAGTTGACTTGCACGGATTTTTCTCTTGCATAAATGCAATTGGATCGGGGCAATTGACTTAACATAGTAATATTAAGTTAATAAGCAATGCTCTCTTTGATGTTAAGCTTATTGAGGAAGCGGATTTCAAAGCTGACATGTGCAGATTACTATATGCACGCATTCACCACTTCAGAAAGAGTGCAATGAGATTGGATAACCATGTGTTTCTTGACTATATCAAGATTAAATTTGAATTCTTATATTCCTGCATGGACGCACCAAATGGTTGTTTGCTTACATATATCGCTTGAGATGTCTGTCATGTGTGAAACTGGACACCAAAGACCAGATCCCAGGACCTGCAGTTGAAATTATCTGCATTTTTTTATGAGCTTCAATGAAATTGACCCTTTGTGTGTTGCTTGACATGTGCTACCTTCTTCAATGCTAATTAACCATGACCCATTCACCCAAAAATCATTTGTTGTCTTCTACGGTGAGGGATTGACTAAAAATGTACTTAACAAACAATCTAATTAACCATGATCCATTCACCCAAAAATCATTTGTTGTCTTTGCCGGTGAGGCATTGACTAAAAATGTATTTCACAAACAATCAAATAATTTGAAGAAAGCTTGAAATCAAAATCGCCCCTGCTACTTTCTATATGTCATAAATATAAACATTTTCCAAGTGGATGCTTTCTGCAAGAAGTTGACCATATAAAGTTGGATAGATTTATATTTTATGATTAGAGTTGTGAATAATTTATGCAAAAGGTTCTCTATAAAAGGTCTGAAATATTTCTTTTTAAGATTACCATTTTCTTACATTCATTTGAGTTTTTAAGAATAACATTTGTTTATTCTTAAATTGGTTGATGCGTGTCGATTAATTGACTCTTCTGTGTAAGAAGGTAAATAACAGTTCTAGGCACAATAGTGGGACTCTCCACATTCTAAAATCAGGGAAGATTTCAGTCTATATCTGTGTTCATGAAATTTATTTATCTTGTGTGTGCAAGAGCATGTTGAAAGTGATTGATTGGGATTTACAGAAACAATGTTTAATTGTAATTTAACTGTAAGGATATTGAAATTTCTTTTAACCCAACAACTCTTTAAACAATTGATACAATTGATTTAGTGTTTAACTATTACCTATAATTCGGTTGTTGCCCAACTATGCTTTTGAAATCGTTGAGCTAGAATTTAAGTATGATCTATAATTTCACTGTTTTGACTGTTGGCCAACCAAGATGTTTATGTTTGAGCTTTCCTATGTAGTTACAAACTTAGTGGGATGCTGCGTCTCCTAAGGCCCAAGAACATGCCACCTATACAAGAAGTAAGATTGAGTAACTGTTCGTTCAACTCTGAATTCCAAGTGTTGTTTTTACATCAAGTGGATTGTAGAGATAAGTCCATACTGCACTTTTGGATTTTGGGTTTGGCATGTTGTTGGTTGATTTTGGATTTTTAAGATTTTAGGTTTTGATTTTTATTCTATTATTTTTTTAGGTTTACAAGTATTAATATACTAACATTAAATTTACAATAATTTTTTATTAAGTGTATTTTATTTTATTTTATTTTTTACTTAAAACTACCATGCATCCCTTCAAAAATTAATGGATGATTGAATGTACCTATACCATGCGCTGGTTGAAGTGATACCGGCATTCATTCAGCCTTTTGACCTTTCTTCGAGTAACTTCTCTCCCACTTTGAGGGCATTGCTTGGACTGAAACTAAAAACCCTTGCCACACTTGTCAAAGTTTTGGGCATTTGTCTGTCTGGGTGCATTTCGACGGGGAACGGGAGATACAAGGCCTTGAACAACTCGCTGACACCAAAAGGTATGCATCTGTTTTCAGCTTAGTGATTTTTTAAGTTATTATGATTGAAATTTAGCATCAAAAATTCAAAATGCTCAAAGTATAGGGAAAGTCTGGCACTCTACACTTTGCTCGAAGGCAGTACAGAGGATGAAATAAAATTAGAAGCAGAGGAATCTACACACAAATAAATTTGATACAACTGCACGTTTCCTATTCGTCTGTATTACAGTCAATTTTTGCTGAGTATCCCGGAGCCATTTGTACGACATGCTGGATGCTACTCAAACTGTATTCCCCTCCATCAGGATGAATTCCTGCCTTGTCCAGCGCACCCAGAAGATCGACTTTGTCTTTGAGGCGCAGGGCGGCAGCGAAATAATCGCCCTGGGCGAGAAAAACCTCAGATCAAGTGATGTGCTTCTCCCACTCGTGTTCCCAGAACGTTATACCGTTACTGCTCGGGCAAGATAACGATAGCCATTCCTTGTTCATCTCTTTTCTCAAATCATTGATGTGCGCAGATTTAGATTAATTCAGATAATTCCAATCGAATAAAATCAAACAGTTTTGAAATGAATAAAATCAACTCCATTTCGATTCAGATTCACACTGGGCAGAATCAGTGTAAGTCGATTCACACGGGGCGGCTCCTCTTTAGCCGTCGAAAGACGACGACGAGGATAAGAAAGTAAATTTTATTATGACTAGATTGAAGGTTCATGTATCTCTTTGGTGGGATGGAGTACATGGCTGAAAGATAGAATAGAGGCAAAAGTTAAGATCAAGAAATGGGACAGAATGGTGGCCAAGTTAAAATTTAAATTCATGCCTAAGGATTACCATCTTACTTTAAACAAATGCAGAATCTTAAACATAAATTGATGTCCGTCAAAGAGTACACAAAGGAGTTCTATAGGATAAATATTAAAGCTGGTCATATAGAAGAAACCCCAGAGAAAGTAGCCAAATACATCGATGGCTTACGATGATATCCAGAATGAAATCAACTTGTTGTCTCCAGGATTAGTTGAAGAGGCATATTGGTTTGCCTTGAAGGTAGAGGAGAAGTTGCTAGGAAGTAGAGTCAACGAGGAAAAGGTAGAAGTTTAGGAGGAAGAGGACAACCACACGGGCGGAAAGCAGAAGCTAGCAGCTCAAGACAACAAGAACAATTAGCAAAAGGTAGTGATTCTAGAGGTGGATGACCTTATCCAAGAGGTAGAGATAGAGGTTTTCAAATAAGATGTTATAAATACAATAAGCGTGGTCATAGATTGTATGAGTGTCCATAAAATCCTTCAACAAGCCAAGGAAGTGCACATATTGCTCAAGCTGACGAAGGAAGTGTGAATTCACCTTCACATGAAGATACATCAGAAGTTGGAGAATCATTGCTTATGAAACGAGTTATGCTGAAGCTTAACAAGGAGATCCAGGAACCTACCCAAAGGAAGACATTGTTCATAACAATATGTAAATCAAAGGGTAAGTGTTGCAAAGTTATCATTGATAGTGGAAGTACTGATAATTTGGTGTCTAAAGAGATGGTTGACAAGCTAGGCTTGAAGAAGACATCACACCATACTCCCTACAAGGTGTCTTGGTTGCAGAAGGGACATTAAGTCTTGGTGAATGAGCAGTGCCAAGTGGAGTTTAAGATAGGGAGTTATAAGGATAAGGTAATGTGTGATGTCATGCCTATGGATGTTTGTCATGTTCTTTTGGGTAGACCTTGGCAATTTGATAAGAAGGCAATTCATGATGGAAGAAATAATACTTACACTTTTGAGAAAGATGGAGACAAAGTTGAGAAACATACCCTCATACCAACGAAGGATGAAGGAGCAGCTGTAGAGCATAGTACTAAAGTGTTGATGGTGAGTGGGAAGAAATTTGTGCACCAGATTAGAAATAAAGACAAAACTTTGCTTTAATTGGCAAGCCAAGAGTAATTTTAACTAGTACAAAGTTGATTGATTTTCCTGTAGAGATTCATGACCTGTTAAATGGGTATGGTGATATTGTTGTTGATGACTTGCTTGATGAGTTTCCACCAATAAAAAGCATAAGTCACCACATTGACCTTATCCCCGGAGCCAGTCTACTGAACAAAGCAACCTAAGGATGACTCTAAGGGAGAATGAGAAGATTAAGAATCAAATGCAGCAGTTGCTTGATAAAGGACTTGTAAGAGAGAGCTTGAGTCCTTGTGCTGTGTTTATAGTGTTGAGTCCAAAGAGAGATGGAAGTTGGAGGATGTGTACGGATTCCAGAGCCATCAACAAGATCACAATCAAGCACACATTTCCTTTGCCTCGTATGAATGGCTTGGTAGATTGTTTGAGTGGTGCAAGGTATTTTTCAAAAATAGATCTAAAAAGTGGATATAATCAGATTAGAATAAGAGAAGGGGATGAATTGAAAACTGCATTTAAAACTAATGATGGTATGAATGGTTAGTTATGCCATTTGGTTTGACAATTGCATTGAGTAGATTTATGAGATCGATAATGAAATACTAAAGGAATTCACTGGGAAATTTGTCATTGTCTATCTTGATGATAGTTTGATTTATAGTCAGCCAAAGGAAGAGCCCCTTAGACACCTAAGATTGGTTTTGAGCAAGTTGGAGCAAGAAGAATTCTTAATCAATCTGAAGAAATGTTCATTTATGAAAACATAGTTAGTTTATATAGGTTTTGTTATATCTCAAGATGGGTTGAAGATGGATCAAGACAAAGTCAAAGCTATAACATAACGGCCTCCTTCGAAGAGAGTGTTTTTGATGTAAGGAGTTTTCATGGTTTGGCTAGTTTCTAAAGGAGATTTATCAAAAAATTTAGTGGGATTTGTGCTCCAATTGTGGAGACAGTTAAAGGAAACAAGCAACCATACAGAAGCAACTGAGAAGGGCTTTAGACTACTTAAGAAGAAAATAACAAAGCAACCTATCCTAACATTGCCAATAAACTCTATCAAGTAAAGTGTGATGCTAGTGGAATCACAATTGGTGTTGTTTTAAGTCAGGATGAGAAACAAGTTGCTTATTTTAGTGAGAAATTGAATGAAGCCAAACAAAAGTACATTTCTCATGATAAGGAATTTTATGCCATTATTCAAGCACTGAAGAAATGGAGGCACTAAATGCCTAAAGAGTTTGTTTTGTATACTGATAACCATGACTTACAATTTATTAGCAACCAAACAAAATTGAATCATAGGCATGTTGAGTGGGTTGAATTTTTTTAGAATTTTACATTTGTTATCAAGCATACAAGTGGGAAATCTAACAAAGTTGTAGATGCTTTGAGTAGGAGAAGTTTGGTTTTGCAGGAAATTCAAGTAGGTGTCTTGGGATTTGACAGTTTGAAGGAGATTTACAAAGAAGATGCATACTTCAAGGAAATATATGCAACTTCTGAAAATCTAGTTAGCATAGAAGAAACCCTATGGATGGATGTTATGTTACAAGAGGGATTGCTATTTAAAGGCAGTTGATTATGCATCCCAAAGTGTTCCATGAGGGAGAACTCATTGCATGAAAAACGCAGTGGAGGATTAGCAGGACATTTTGGGCAAGGCAAAACCTTTGCTTAGTTAAGTGCTTTTTATTTTTGGCTAGGTGTGCAAGTTGATATTAAAAGATTTGTAGGAAGATGCATGATTTGTCAGCATGCAAAAGGAAGGAGCCAAAACATTGGTTTGTATCAACTTTTGCCTATTCCAAGCTGACCATAGGATTCTATGAGTATGGATTTATATTGTGTTTACCTAAAACTCGAAAGGGTAATGATTATGTTTATGTTGTTGATAGATACTCTAAAATGGCACATTTTGTACCTTGTACTAAAACAAGTGATGCAACTAACATTGCAAGCTTGTTTTGTAAGGAAGTTATAAGATTGCATGGACTTCCTAGGAGCATACCACATTTGTGGGCCATTTTTGGAGGACTCTATGGAAAAAGTCGGGAACCAATGTTAACTTCAACTCAACATACCACCCACAGACTGTTGATGTATATGTAACTTTGGAATGTATTTCATCTATGTATTTCATATATATTTATTGTACCCTTATTAGAGATGTGTTATTCCTCTATAAGGAAGTGTCGTCATGTGGATTGACAAGTGTCGCAAGTGTGTGTACTTGCCGATGGGTTATTAGATCATCATGTGGGGTCGGCCCTGAATTATATATATTATACCTACCTAGACAAGTCGGCCCCATAAAGTCACTGGGCAAACAGATTAGTATAAATAGAGATCAGGTGATCTCTATTTAGATTACTCGGAAAAGGTTCTTACTCTCACTCAGAAAGTGGCGCACTAGTGAGGAGGAGGATCATTTGCTACTAGGAGACTATCTCAGTGAATTTTGGTTGTACTTTGGTTGAGCCATTGCTCTCTCTATCTCTGAGGAAGTTGTGGGGTTTTTTACCTTAGGGTTTTCCCCACGGAAACTCTATGTCTCTTGTCTCTCATGCTTTTGATCCTTGTGATGCTTGTCATGCTTATTATGATTGTCATGCATTGATATACTGTATATGTTATTCTCTCAGTAAAGATCCTAGAGTATTGTGAATTAATGCTCAAAATTTAACACAAACTGATGGACAAACAAAGGTGGTGAGCAAAAGTTTAGGAAATATTTTGAGAAGCCTGGTAAGTGAGAATCCCAAGCAGTGGGATCAAGTACTTGCACAAACAAAGTTTGCTTAAAATGGCCTAAATCCATTCCAAATCATGTATGGAATGCACCCAAGAGAAATTTATGAATTGAGGAACTTGGGTATAGTAGAGATGAGGAGTGCTGATGGTGAAGACTTTGCTACAACTATGCAGGAATTGCATGAATAGGTGAACCATAAGCTACAAGAAAGCAACAACAAGTATAAGCAAAGAGCAGAGACTTAAAGAGGAGAGAATTGAGCTTTGAAGTTGGAGATTTGGTAAGAAAGGAAAGGTTTCCCAAAGGGAAATACAAAAGACTGAAATTGAAGAAAATTGGACCCTACAAAATTTTGAGGAAATTTTCTTCAGATGCGAAAATACAACAAACCAAAATTGAAGAAAATCGGACCCTATAAAATTTTGAGAAATTTTTCTTTAGATGCATATGAAATAGGGCTTCCACCTAACGTTGGAATCTCACCAATTTTGAATGTTTCAGAGTTGTATCCTTACAAGGGAGAAACATCATAAGTTTCAATAGATGCATCTGATATTTTGAGTGATCAGACTACACATTGGGAGTAGCAGCTACCTCAAGCACAACCAAAACAAATGGAATCAATTTTGGACAAGAAGATAGTGAAGAAGACAAGAGGAAAATAGTACTTTCAGTTCTTATTCAAGTGGAAGAATTATCCACCTGAAGATGCCACATGGATGACAGGCATAGAGATACAACAATGAGGTACCAACAATGAAGAACTCATGGACATGAGCGATGAATCAGTCTTTTGTTCCCCGGGAGTCTGATGCAGGAGCATCGTCTCTTTATTTTAAAAATTAAAATTTTAATTAATAGGGTTCTAGAATAATCTAGCGGGAGGTGGAGCTAGCTGTTTGTAACCTCTCCCAATTATGGAATGGCAATTTTTCCAAATATAGTGTAAAGCAGGGAGTTAGAATATAGTGTAGGAATTAGATTTGATTCGTTCTAATAAGGGAAGATCCAATCTCCTTCTTTGGGGAATATATATGATCTTCCAATTGTGTATTTAAACCACACCATGGCATTGTAATTATGGAATTTGGAGCAACATGGGTTGAATGGAGTTGATGGAATTTGGAGCAACAAGGGTTGAATGGAATTGATCGAATTTGTAGTCATTTTGTGTTTTATTGCTCTCCTCGTTCCATTCTCTGTCGATGAATCTATTATGTCTGAATGAGCATGCCGACAATGTTTTTTTGTTACCCTAGTTCATTGTTTTAGCGCCCATTTTTTATTTGGCATTGGACAGTGTTGATGCTTTGTAGTATTAGATCAATGGCTACATTTGGCCTTAGATTAGACTTGTCCACAACTTGTTAACTAATTATGTAGATTCGATGGTCACCACAATTTTGGTAGATCTACGGTCATTATAACATTCGAGACGGGCTCCTTTTAGTCGTGAAAGCTGGATCCCTGGATCTTGGTCATCCGGACTGGCCTCAAGTTAAGGCCTTTCAAAGTGACAAATTTGACTCTCGGCTCTCGAATATCTTATTTTAGGAGGATCCAAGAGAGAACAAGGATATCTCAATACTAGGCTTGATCCAACCAAGAGGGAACACGTGGAAATTATATTTGGTCTCAAGAAGAATTGCAACTGAGATTAAGGGAGCGCCCAACATGGAGGCAACTCAATGATTGCAATGATGACTGTAATGTCCCTTATTAGGAATTTTAATAAAATTGCAATTTTCCACTTTTTTTCCCTAGTTTGACCTTTGACTAGTTTGGATCTCTAGGTCCCAAATTTGCCCCAAATGATCCCAAATATTCTGAGAAGGTATATGAATGATATTATAACATAAATATGTGTTTCAGGGATGCCTTTGGACCTTTAAAATACTTCTACAAATCCTCTTTCAATTCTGACCAATGTAGGTAACTTTACTAGTGATTTCCCTTTGACTAGTATTGGTCTCTAGGTCTCAAATTGACTCCAAATGCCTTCAAATCTTCAAGGAAGGTGTATGAATGATATTAGAATTTGAATATGATGTTTATGGATGAAATATGGCCACCAAAAGACCTCTGCAAACTCTCTTAAGATTCTGGACCAATTATGCAATTTTACTAGTAATTTGGGGTTCAAATCCCCATGGGGTAAGTACTGAAAATGGCTTCCCAAATGCCTCCAAACCCACTCAAATTTATGAACAGAGGTATGTAATGTGTTAAGTATTTTATTAAAGTCTCATATGCACCATTAATGGATTATTACAACTGTTCTCACCCTCTCCCATTCAACTGCAAAAATCCCCAATTCGACTCTTGGGGAAATGACACTATTTCACCTCCCAATACAACTAAACTGAGTAAAAATGCTTCAAATGCTCAAGTACAGTACATGAAACTTGTAGAAGACATCCATGGCAGTATATTTATCACAAATATATCAGAGAATCATCCATTCATTCGAAATCATCATCAATACATTGGCTCACAACAAGGTAGTGGGGAAATGGCATTGTTCTTCCATTAAAAATGAGATTTATACATTTCTACTTGAAATTTCGACCTGAAACTTTTTGGAGATGAAGAACAGAGTATTTACTTCATATTACAAAAGAAATGGGGCATTAAAAGCTTCCCCAAAGAGTATAATAGCTCACCAAAAACGCCCTCCCTCAAGGATCAAGAATATGCCATTAAAACTGTAAATGGTTGAAGGAGTGAGCTGCAATAGAAGAAACCATGAGCTGCCCTGTAGCTTACACCTGCAAATAAAGACTCCATTAAAGCTCCAAATGAAAGGTCTGAATGGCCTTTCCAATTGCCAACTTGGATGGGAATCTTTCACCCTCGAAATTGGCTAAGGCAAGAAACTAGTCATCCACTAGCTCTCCCTCTTCACAAATGCAATTGCAAATTCTACAAATGATCAAAAGCCATTCTCATACTTCATTTCTACATTTTATAACCAACATTGCCTTCTAAGGGTCGAAATCCTCTCAATAGATTCAATAGATTTCCATTTAGGAAATATTCCACATTTGCCACTTGTCTCCTAGTTCCAACCTTCCATCTTCTCCCAAATTCGATTTTGAGTCTCTTTGGCTTCTCCAACTCCCAAATTCGCCTTCTTTGAGCCTATTTTTGGGGCTGACATGTCATAGTGGTCAGATGTTAGAGGTCAGGTCTGCAATTTGTCATAGTTGTCATAGATGCTCCATCATTGGTGTGATAGGGGCTAGGGAATCTAGCCCAAGTGTCCACAAACTTCCACTTTGACTCTTCATCTTCCATGGAGGTTACCAATCCTTCCCAATTCGACCTAAGATGCTCAATGACATGTGTTATGACTTACCAACTCACCCAAGAGTGTTCACATTCCCATTAATTCGAATTTGCAAAAGAGAGATACCATGTATTATGAAAAATCAAGCTAGTGTTGGTCCCACATCCTCCATATGTCTCCAAAACCATTTGTCACTTAGGATTTCTCTTGAATTTCTTTATTCACTCTATTTATTAAATACTTTAACCCTTCTAATGTCTAAACATCATTTATTATCCCCCTTATTCCAAATCCCAAAGCTTCCACCCCAAACCTAGGAAACTAGTAATTTTCCTCCTTGGCAATTATTTGACCCTTAACATCAATTTTACAAACTCTAATGAATATGGCTAATGTGATTAGGCCATTGTGACCAAATTCCAAATTTGGGACATGACAAATCCTCCCTTCCCAATATTGCTTGTTCTCAAGCAATTTCAAACATGGGTGTTGAAGAACCTGCTTTCTGTATAATTCTTTGAAGTTGCCATTGAGTTGCCAAACCTTGAGTCTTTGAGTTTCCATGAAGATTTTAGAGAGGAACCACCATGCTTGCTGCTACACTACTCTGATAAAAATCACTTTGTTAAGTGGGAAATCCATCTCCCATACTTCTTGTTTCCTCCAAAAAATTGAAACCAATGAGATAAAAATTATTCCAGGGTCCCATTGCTTGTATTGCACCCCAACAATGAAGAGTGCTCTCCAACCCATACCATCAGATAAGATGATTCCTGGATCCCATTTTCTTGTATGCATTCTTCCAAACATCATGAGTACAAAATATATATCATCAAAGTACATAACTACATAATGAAAATGTACATCAAGGAGGTGCTTCATCAAAGAATCATGAAAGTGCTTGTACCTCCAAGCAAGTAGACCACGATTTTCCAAGTGCATACAAGCTTCAAGTGACCAATCAAATCTGCTCCAATGACATAGGTGAGGATCCCATGTCCTATAATGCTGCTCCAAAAGGATGTGATATGCATCAAAATATTCAACCATGTATTCTTTCATCCAAGAAGTGAATGAAGAATCTCCACTAAAATCTGAACCAAACAATGAGCAGAAAAAACAAGGAGACTTCAAATGACTCAAAGAAGTCTCACCCATACATCCATGAATGTGAGAATCATAAAGATGTAACAAAGTATGTGGCTGCCAACAAAAATGTTCTCCCATCATAAATCTATTCATCCAAGTGTTGGATGAAGTTCCTCTAACATCAAATGAACCCAGTGTTGAGCAAGAAAAACCATGAGTCTTCAAGTGACTCAAATCCATATCATAGGTGCATCCATGTAGATGTGAATCATCATAAAGTGACAAATTATGCTGCTGCAAATGTGAATAAGAATGTGCTCCAACCATGTCATCATAAAAGTTAAATCTAGGAGTTCCATACTCCTCATGTGGCACCATAAAAAAGAACCCTTTCACCCATACTTCATTGAGACTAATACTGCAAAACATGGAATTGTAGGATGTAGGAGAATGTACTAACTCACCCAAATGATCAAAAAGTTCAGAAGTTTCATCATGGGAAGGATCCATGTGGGTAGTATCATGCAGCTCCTTCAAAAGTGGGAAACCTTTGTCATAGATTGGTTCCAATGTAGAGGAATCATGCTCTTCTTTAAAAATTGCATAAGCTTCATCAAGAGACAATTCAAGTTCCTCTTCCACCACATCAAGTGTTTGGATCTCTTCAAGTTCATCTTCAAACACATTAAGCACATTCAAATTCTCACATTTCTCATGATCCACCATGTCATGAGAATCCTCCAAACAATCTACCATTTGACAATCTGAAACATAGGAGGAAAAACAAGTATCTTGCAACTTTTCAAGAAGTTGCTCATTTTGAATTGTGAGCTTATGAATATCCTCATTATTCTTCAAGTATGCATCATGTAACAATTCATTAAGCTCAAACAAATGGTTTCTATCAAAAATCAAAGACATGAAATTACCTTTGATGTGGCACATTGCTCTTTGAATCTTCTCCATGTCTTTAAGGAAGGATGTTTCCTCCAATGAAGTAGCTCTCCAACAAGAATTTGACACCAATGCTTGAGTGTCATGGAGAATGCTGAGGGACTCTTGGATCTTATTTTCATTCATCTTTAAGGACCCTTCAAGAAAATTAGGCTCTTGCAAATGAACTTCCTCATCTTCTTCAATTTTGCTTGGACCAACTTCATGAAGCTCAAGTGGTGATGGGGAAGTTGATCTTGGTTCTTCTTCAACTGCTACAAGGTCTTCATTATCATGCTTAATGAAACTTGTACTTGTAGAAACACTTTCAAAAGTGATCTCTATGTCACCAACATAGAGGTGTGAGCACCCATCAGTAGGTACTCCTTCATAGTTTAAGCATCCATCAGTAGATGCTCTTTGGTTCATGTCTAAGCTAGAAGGTGTCTCGAAATGATCTTCCATATTTTCAATAGAATCTTCTTCATGCTCTTGTGATGTCTCTTCCTTTTGCTCCCTAAAGCAAGCTGATGCATTTTGCCCCTTGTTTTCCTTAGGATCAATATATTTGGAATCTCTTCTTGAATAAATCTCAAAAGCTCTCCTCAAGGAGGACATCATTTCATGCACACATATATGATACTCGCTCCAAGGGTTTTTACAAGAAGGGCATAAACCTTTCTTCACTAACTCCACATCTTCATTTTTGGGCCTATTTTCAAAAACATGTTCAGCATAGTACTCAAAAGACATGGCATTTTGTGTATTTTTGCTAAAAACAAGATATTCTTGATATTTTTGATATTGTTGGGGCAAGGTTTTATATTTTTCTCTCCATCTTTGGAACTCACTCATAGAATTATCCTTGGTTGGTGTGACACACTCATATTCATCAGATTTAAAGTCATGAGAATAATCTTCATTTCTCTTGAAATTGTAAGAAGTGTTGCATGATGGCACCTCTTCCTCATACCATTCACATTCTGCTTCATATTGCTCATAAGCATCTGCATATTCCTCATAAGAATTGTATTCATAGGATTCATCATAATAGTAAGACATGGCTGCCAATTATTCTTGAATGTATGTACCTAATACACAGGTGCAAGGACCATGCTCTGATACCACTGTAATGTCCCTTATTAGGAATTTTATTAAAATTGCAATTTTCCACTTTTTTCCCTAGTTTGACCTTTGACTAGTTTGGATCTCTAGGTCCCAAATTTGCCCCAAATGATCCCAAATATTCTGAGAAGGTATATGAATGATATTATAACATAAATATGTGTTTCAGGGATGTCTTTGGACCTTTAAAATACTTCTACAAATCCTCTTTCAATTCTGACCCATGTAGGTAACTTTACTAGTGATTTCCCTTTGACTAGTATTGGTCTCTAGGTCTCAAATTGACTCCAAATGCCTTCAAATCTTCAAGGAAGGTGTATGAATGATATTAGAACTTGAATATGATGTTTATGGATGAAATATGGCCACCAAAAGACCTCTGCAAACTCTCTTAAGATTCTGGACCAATTATGCAATTTTACTAGTAATTTGGGGTTCAAATCCCCATGGGGTAAGTACTGAAAATGGCTTCCCAAATGCCTCCAAACCCACTCAAATTTATGAACAGAGGTATGTAATGTGTTAAGTATTTTATTAAAGTCTCATATGCACCATTAATGGATTATTACAACTGTTCTCACTCTCTCCCATTCAACTGCAAAAATCCCCAATTCGACTCTTGGGGAAATGATACTATTTCACCTCCCAATACAACTAAACTGAGTAAAAATGCTTCAAATGCTCAAGTACAGTACATGAAACTTGTAGAAGACATCCATGGCAGTATATTTATCACAAATATATCAGAGAATCATCCATTCATTCGAAATCATCATCAATACATTGGCTCACAACAAGGTAGTGGGGAAATGGCATTGTTCTTCCATTAAAAATGAGATTTATACATTTCTACTTGGAATTTCGACCTGAAACTTTTTGGAGATGAAGAACAGAGTATTTACTTCATATTACAAAAGAAATGGGGCATTAAAAGCTTCCCCAAAGAGTACAATAGCTCACCAAAAACGCCCTCCCTCAAGGATCAAGAATATGCCATCAAAACTGTAAATGGTTGAAGGAGTGAGCTGCAATAGAAGAAACCATGAGCTGCCCTGTAGCTTACACCTGCAAATAAAGACTCCATTAAAGCTCCAAATGAAAGGTCTGAATGGCCTTTCCAATTGCCAACTTGGATGGGAATCTTTCACCCTCGAAATTGGCTAAGGCAAGAAACTAGTCATCCACTAGCTCTCTCTCTTCACAAATGCAATTGCAAATTCTACAAATGATCAAAAGCCATTCTCATACTTCATTTCTACATTTTATAACCAACATTGCCTTCTAAGGGTCGAAATCCTTTCAATAGATTCAATAGATTTCCATTTAGGAAATATTCCACATTTGCCACTTGTCTCCTAGTTCCAACCTTCCATCTTCTCCCAAATTCGATTTTGAGTCTCTTTGGCTTCTCCAACTCCCAAATTCGCCTTCTTTGAGCCTATTTTTGGGGCTGACATGTCATAGTGGTCAGATGTTAGAGGTCAGGTCTGCAATTTGTCATAGTTGTCATAGATGCTCCATCATTGGTGTGATAGGGGCTAGGGAATCTAGCCCAAGTGTCCACAAACTTCCACTTTGACTCTTCATCTTCCATGGAGGTTACCAATCCTTCCCAATTCGACCTAAGATGCTCAATGACATGTGTTATGACTTACCAACTCACCCAAGAGTGTTCACATTCCCATTAATTCGAATTTGCAAAAGAGAGATACCATGTATTATGAAAAATCAAGCTAGTGTTGGTCCCACATCCTCCATATGTCTCCAAAACCATTTGTCACTTAGGATTTCTCTTGAATTTCTTTATTCACTCTATTTATTAAATACTTTAACCCTTCTAATGTCTAAACATCATTTATTATCCCCCTTATTCCAAATCCCAAAGCTTCCACCCCAAACCTAGGAGACTAGTAATTTTCCTCCTTGGCAATTATTTGACCCTTAACATCAATTTTACAAACTCTAATGAATATGGCTAATGTGATTAGGCCATTGTGACCAAATTCCAAATATGGGACATGACAATGACAGATTTCAAGAAGGAATTAGCCATTCTAGTAGGAATGCCCCTGATTCAAGGAATTAGTTACAAGACTTCTTGTTGCAAAATCTTGCAGCTTAAATGATGTAAGAAATCATATGTCAAATCAGGAAAACCTCAGAGGTCTACCCCTAAGTGTCACACAGGTTTGCCTCTCTCTCTTTAGGTCTCCTAGAATCCTAAGAGAAATCTAGATAACCACGAGAGGTGTCCCCAACTAAGCTTTCCGAGGTATTAACTAGAGGTTACACATGCAAGCCTAAAGAGGGTACAGTGCAAGGTGGGTTAGCTTTCTCAAGTACTAACCTAATTGATTTGTAGGAAGATCAAGTGCATCCAGGATGATTGAGAAAGTTAAGTGAAATACACTTGACTTGATAGCTAGGAGGATTTAGGGAAATTGTGAGGAATTAAATCCAAGTCTCCTAAATGGCGAAGCGAATTCAAGGTGATTTAATATGAAAGGATTGTGGCCGTGAATTCAAAAATCATAACATGAGCTTCTTGAGATTAAGCGACAATCATTGTTATGAGATAAATAGCATCAACACATATATTACTTGAATTGATAATCTAAGTGCTAAGATGATACAAGCTAATCATAGAACTAAACATGAAACATCAATACATTGCACTTAAGATAAAATTACAAATCAATCATTCAAGTGTAAAGTAAAAGCAAGTTTTGATAGCTGAAATCAAAGTGAAATGGAATGATGTTGAAAGTGCTTGTTTGAGTTATTACTATTTCACTCATGGAAATGGGAGACTTCTTATTTTGCAAAAAGGTAAGTGTTGGCCTTAAGCAAAGATGATCTTTGCTAAAGGTCAAGTCTTGAAACCCTTCTTGACTTGAAAAATAAGTGATTAGTGTTGAAATATTTAGTTTAGGGTCCAACAACAATAAGCATGTAGAGTAAGAAAATAACTTGAAATAATGATGAAATAAAACCACTAGTTATTCAACTTAACATTACACAATGCTAGAGATATGAAGTATTCAACACATAATAAAATGGCTTGTTGTAATAAAATAAAGAGATAGACATAACAACAAGCTAAAAGGGAACATTCACCATGATAAATAGACAAAGGAGACAAGATACAACCACCATTCAGATTTTAATTTTAGTTTTAGTTATCTTCTTAGTTGTTTAGAGTGTTATGATTTCCTTATGATTTAGATCTCGTGTTTAAGTACAATAAGGAAAGGCATGTGTAGTGTTTTCCCAAGAAGGTGTATCTAGCTCTTATGGCTAGTTACAATGGTGAAATTAGAGGTTTTCATAAAGAATAGAAGTAATGCATGGAGAGGAGAGTTACATAGAAAAATAAGATGAGGGGAGAAATCAATGCCTTTTTCTTTTTGCACAGGATTAACATATTGAAGGATACTGGCCCTTGTTTTTACACCTTTCAGATACCAGTGATGACAGAACCTTAGCTCCACTGCCAGCAAGCGTCCATAGCCTTGAGTTGCCACCGTAAAGCATTATGCTTGCAAATAGGTCTAGCTCTGCTGCCAATCAAGCATCCCATAGCCCTGATAGGGATTACCTATTCCTTTAACTGTTAACCATTTTATTTTGATAGCATAGGGAATCTTTGGATCTCATGAGAAGGCATTGCTCAATTGTAGTTCTTCTTGACTATTGACAGCCGACCATGGGGATCTACTTGAAAGCTTCTTGTACTGAGGATACTACAACACAACAATCCAAGACACAAAGGAAAGAGAACAATAATCATAGATTGTGACGGATCCACAAAGGGGGAGAGCAAGAGTCAATCAAGTCAACTTCTAACCATTGGGATGTAGAAACAAAGTGAAGTGATATGGATGATATGGAGGAAGTCAAAAATGAAATCGAAGAAGGGGGGATAGTCCTTGCAAAGCCAAGAGTCATCTTGGTTCATGGTATATAAATAAATAAAAAACCCTTTACCCTCGTCAACCTATGACTGGTACTACTAGCTATACTCATCAAAACAATCAAATACATCATACAGTAGCAGTAAAGTACAAAATCATGAAATGCATCATCATCAATTGACATGGTATAACAGTAAACATGGCATCATGGTAGCATCATCTCATCACTCATATCATAAGTAGTAAAAATAGGCCATAATAATCTAGAATATATCAGCAGAATGAAGCAAAAATAAGTCCTAGTATGCCCATACAGCGTGTGGTATAACATGACCCATGGCATAATTCGAGGTAGTTGGCAGTCTCTCCAAAGTCAAATAATTGTGGATAGTTTTGAGGAGCTCTTTAATGGAAAATGAGGTATATTGTTTAAAAGTACATATGATATGGGTCATCTCTAGGAAGAGCATTGTTAGTATTTCACAATTTAATCAATACTTATCTAGGATCCTACTGAGAGAATAACAAGCACAGCATAAACACAAGAGACACAAAGATTTTCCTCGGGGAAACCATAAAGGAGAAAACCCCGCAGCTTCCTCAGAGATAGAATGATCACCAATACAATGTCACAAAAGTAAAACCCAAAAATAGAGATGGTCTTCAGCAGCTTCTCTTCTCCACTTGTGCGAACTTCTCCTCTCTCTCACTAATGCGAATTGAGTGAGTTTGAGTGAATGAATAAATAGAGAGCCTAGCTCTCTATTTATACTTTACCTTTCACTTTACCTTTTTCACTTGACAAGTCGGCCTCAACTAAAGTTGACTGGGCCGACTCCTTTTGGGGACTTAAAAACCCCAATACAAATGACTCTAGGGGAACTAATGCCCCGACTTACATGGGAGGGTTTACCTCAATGACCCAAATACAATAATGATTTCTTCGACCAGAGGAATAAACATCTTCGTCGGAGGTACAAATAAAATACAATAATAGATACAATATAAAATACAAGTGAATATCTTCCACAGTTACAATAACATTAACACTCCCTCTTAACTAGGAAGGTATTCTCTTGACATAGTCATCAACACACAAGTCTTTGTCGCTGGATCAATAATGTTGGAACATCATCATCAACACTGGATTGTCGTCGTCACTGTTGCTGCAATCCTCGTCATGTCGACCATTGATTGGTGATATCTCTCGATTCTACTCGTCAAAGGAAGTTCTACAAAGCCAACCCTTTTTCATGCTGGATGTAGGCTTAGCCCTCATGTAGGTCTTCATCATCTTTGCGAGCAAGCCATCAAGTAGGCACAGCCCAGGACCAGTCATTACATTGCCTTTGCAAACACCTGCGTCTCCTACTGTCGCCTCATCGTCTTCAGATCATCTCATTGTCACACGAAGCACAGCCCATATGCACATCAACACTTACATCAACGACCATGGGAGGACCAACCTACCACCATGTCAGAATGGCACAACACTCACATCAATGACCATGGGAGGACCAACCTACCACCATGTCGGAATGGCACAACACATCAACGACCATGGGAAGACAAACCTACTACCATGCCGGAATGGCTCCGGCACTTATATCAACGACCATGGGAAGACAAACCTACTACCATGTCAGAATGCCCCCCAGCCCTTACATCTGCACCATGGGAGGACACACCTACCACCATGTGAGAATGGCTCCAACCCTTATATCTGCATCATGGGAGGACACACCTACCACCATGTGAGAATGGCTCATGTGCATCTGCGTCTTCCGGACTCATCACTTCCCCTTGGAAGGAACCTCGAACTGAAGTACACCAAGCTTCTCTCTGAAGTACTCAAACTTCACTCTGGCTAGCGGCTTGGTCAACACATCGACTATCTGCTCGTTCGTCGCAACATACTGGAGCTTCACTGCTCCTCTATGCACCATATCCCTGATATAGTGATACTCGATCTCAATATGCTTCGACTTGTCATGGAACACTGGGTTCTCGGACAACTTCACACAACTCTGGTTGTGACAAAAGATACAAGTCGCCTCTAACTGGAGATCAAACAAATCAGACAGTAGCTTCCTAAGCCATACTGCCTCACAACTAGTCGAACAAGTTGCGACATACTCTGCTTCGGCTGTACTCAGTGCCATGTAGGACTGCTTCATGCTAAACCAGGAGATCATGCCGGATCCCATAATGAAGCAACATCTCGAAGTGCTCTTCCTATATGCGACACTGCCTGCCCAATCCGAATCAACGTAACCCTCCAGGTTAATCTTCTGATTCGCGTCATACTTGAGCCCATAATCAATTGTACCCTTCAGGTACCTCAGAATATGCTTTGCAACAACCAAGTGAACATGTCTCGGATCCGTCAGGAACTGGCTCAATGTGTTTACAATAAAGCAAATATCTGGTCTCGTATTCGTCAGGTACATCAATGACCCAATAATTTGACGAAACATCGTGGCATTAATTGATTCTGATGAAGCATCACTCAATAGCTTCAGGTTCGATGCCATAGATGTGGCCATGGCCTTGCAGTCCATCATCTCGAACCTCTTCAGGATCTCTACTGCATACTTCCCTTGTCCAAGGAAGATTCCATCTGCACTCTACCACACCTCCATACCTAGAAAATAATGCATCATGCCCAGGTCCTTCATCTCGAACTCTGCGGCAAACTTCCTCTTCGTATCTGCAATTAGCCCATCCTCACCTGTCACAAACAGGTCATCTACACAGAGTAGGAGTATCACTGGGTTCCCTTCCTCAACCTTGTAGTAAAGGTTGGAATCCGCTTTACTCTTGGTAAAGCCCAAACTAGTCAGGAAGCTATCTATTCTGCCGTACCACGTCTTGGGTGCCTGCTTCAAACCGTACAAGGCTTTCTTCAATTTGCGCACGAGTTTGTCTGTCATGTGTCTCAAATCCGAGTGGCTGCTCCACATACACTTCCTCTTCCACTACACCATTCAAGAACGCTGTCTTGACATCCATCTGGTGTACCTTCCATTTCATCACTGCAGCCAGAGCAAGTACTGATTTGATGGAAGTGTATCTGGCTATAGGTGCAAATGTCTCCTCGTAATCTATCCCTTCCTTCTGGGAGAAGCCACGTGCCACAAATCTTGCCTTGTGTTTCTCTATGCTGCCATCTGCAGCATGCTTGATCTTGTAGATCCACTTGGAAGTCACAACAGACTTCCCTATGGTCTCGGGACCGCATCCCAAACATCATTCTTCATGATCGATTGGTACTCCTCGATCATGGCATCCTTCCATTCCTTCCTCTCTGCCACTTCTTCATAGTTGGCAGGTTCCTTGTTAATGATGTCGCACAACAGGGCTACATAACTGGAGTATGGCTTCGGTCTCTTGCTTTCTCTGTGCATTCCCTCTGGAGCGCCATATCTCTTTGCATCTTGAATTGCCTCTCGTACCCATGCTAGTTTCCTCTTGTGAGAATTCTTCTCACGGGGTGGATCTACAGTTTCCTGTGGGTCTTCCATCTCACGGTCTTCATATTCTTTTGGGGTTGCTTCATTCATTGTTGTATCTTGGATCCTGGGTGCTTCTGGTTCTTCAATGTGAAGCTTCAACAGGTAGCTTTCTGGATTTGTTGTAGGCTGAGTCTTCGTCAAATGTCACGTCCCTACTGATGTCGATCTTCTTGAACCTTGGAAAATATATTTTGTAAGCCTTTGTGCTTTCACTATATCCCACGAATATGCCCTTCTTTCCTGAAGGATCTAGCTTCGTCCTCTTCTCCTTCGGAATATGTATGTACACTGGGCAGCCAAATATCCAGAGATGGCTGACTTCTGGTTTCTCGTCGGAGAAAGCTTCTTCTGGTGTCTTGTTGTCAAGTACTATATGTGGAGTACGATTCTGTACATACACGGCTGTCCTCGCAGCTTCTGCCCATAAATGCATTGGAAGATCCTGGTCATGAAGCATCGCTCTTGCTACTTCCATGATTGTTCTATTCTTCCTTTCTGCAACTCCATTCTGTTGCGGATTGTATGGAGTGGTCAACTCCCTCTTAATCCCTGAATCTCTGCATAATTTCTTGAAGTCTTCTGATGTGAATTCTCTGCCATTGTCTGATCGAAAGGTCTTGATTTTCTTCTCTGTGTGGTTCTCGATCAAGGCTTTGAATTCCTTGAACTTGCTGAATACTTCATCTTTGTTCTTCAAGAAATATATCCATGTCTTCCTAGAAAAATCATCAATGAAAGAAACATAATATACATACCCACTCAATGAACTGGATGACATCGGACCACATACATCGGAGTGGATGATTTCCAAGATTCCTTTTGCCTTGCTTTCACTACTTGGAAATGTCTTCTTTATGTTCTTTCCCTTCGCACAACCTTTGCAAACGCCTTCATGCTTTGCCTGGATTTCTGGAAGACCTTCAACTGCTTTGCTTGCAAGTGGTAGTGCTCTATAGTGCACATGTGCAAGCCTCCTATGCCATAGTTCACTTGGTTCCATGGAGTCATGTACCAAGGCTTGTTCAGGTTGGCCCTTCAATTTGTAAAACCCTCCCTCTTGCTCTCCAATCACTACTGCATCATCTATGGTCTTTCCCTTTGGCCACATAAGAACTTGGCCATCAATAAATGCAACCCTCGTACCTTTTGCATCCAATGCTGATATGGAGAGAAGGTTCTTCTTGAGTCCTGGTACATACAGGACATCCTTCATCGTCAGATACTTCCCAGAGTCTAGCTTGTAAGAGGCTTCGCCACTTCCTTTTATGGGGTATTGGTAATCATACCCAAGTTTCACCTTGTGGGGTGACTCATGTTCAGATAGGTTCACAAAGGATTCTTTAAATCCTGTCATATGCTTGGAAGCCCCACTATCTACAAGCCAATCATTGCTCCCATGTGTGACAGTGCCTGTGAGAGCTGAAATCAGAACATACTCTTCATCACTTGAAGAATCTTCACTGTCTTCTCTGGTTCTCTTCCTTGGAGGTTCATCATCCTCTGCAGTGTGAGCATGATGTCTTTTTTTGTTGTTCTTCTTCTTGTGGGAGCTACTTTTGTTCTTGGGACAATCTTTGGAGTAGTGTCCCCTCTCCTCACAAGTATAACATCGAATGTGAGATAGATCTCTCTTGGAATTTCTGAAATTCTCTCTCTAATTCTCGTGGTGGTGTCTTTCTTTCTTGTGATGAGGATGCTCCCTTTTATTCTTTTTGGTGTGTGCTGTGAGAGCCTAGTCTTCATTTACCATCTTAACTTCTTGAGCTATAGGTCGAGCTTCTTCTTGTGAGCATTCCTCCCACAGCCTACTGAATGTGATTAACTTCTTTTTAGCACAAATCCCTTGAATGAAAGAGTCCCATGATCTGGGGTGGCCATTCAAGGTGGTCATCACAATTTCTCCATCTTCTACATTTTCTCCCACAGCTTCAAGTTGCTCCTTGATTTGAGAGACCCTTGTAAAGTAGGACTGCATGGTCTCTGCATTTTGTATCTTCACATTCTTCAAATAGTTCCGCAACTGATTTATACTCTTTCCTTCAAATAGCTTGGTCAAGGAATCAAACATGTCTTTAGGTGTCTTCAAGGATGACACATGTGGGATGAGGTGATCCTTAATAGAATCAACAATGATCCTCTTGGCCTTAACCAATTTCTTCTTGTGTAATGCTTTAGCCTCATCTCCCTCTGGAACTGGAACTTCTTCATTTACATATGTGTCCAATTCATTCTCTTCAAGGACAAGTGTAATCCTATACCTCCATGCTCGGAAGTTATCGGCCCCTTCAAGCTTATCCTCAAGCTTGGTGTGGTGAGACATATTTAATGAGAACTTCAAATGGAAATAAAAAAGCTTTTAGCTATTACCACTTGATTTGCTGAAACTGGTTCTGGAGCTGGCTAGGGTTTGTTAGAGAAACCCTAAATTTTCAAACTTGGAATTTGAAACTTCTGACTGGATGGAAAGATGCGCTTGACTGAGGCGAGTATGCTGGTACACTTGGTTTCTGAAGATTCCAAAAATTCACCCTTGAAAATTGACTTGCGAAATTCTGATCTGCAGTTTCTGGTTTTTTTGGTCTAGAGTCAAATTAGGGTTTGACTTTCTAGGAGTTTCACCCTCTCAAAAACTTCGATCTTGGTCTCTAAATTTCGATTTTGATGAGGCATACTTCCCTATGTTGATTGCACCCCAAAATTCCAATTCTGTGAAAAGCCCTAATTTTCGGCAGTAGTGACAGGACAAAAAGTGAAAATGCTCAGAATCAACTTTTGCTTCGACAGAAAGATGCGCACTCCTAAGGCGAGTTAGCCTAGCCTATTTTTGTTGATGATCTATGGAGAGAAGTCCAAAAATAAAGAAGCCCTAGCTTTCGCAGCTGCACAGTGTCTTCTTCTCAGGCTAGCTCTGACACCATGTTAGTTTTTCACAATTTAATCAATAATTATCTAGGATCCTACTGAGAGAATAACAAGCACAACATAAACACAAGAGACAAAGATTTTCCTCGGGGAAACCATAAAGGAGAAAACCCCGCAACTTCCTCAGAGATAGAATGATCACCAATACAATGTCACAAAAGTAAAACCAAAAAATAGAGATGGTCTTCAACAGCTTCTCTCTTCTCCACTTGTGCGAACTTCTCCACTCTCTCACTAATGCGAATTGAGTGAGTGTGAGTGAATGAATAAATAGAGACCCTAGCTCTCTATTTATACTTTATCTTTCACTTTACCTTTTTCACTTGACAAGTTGGCCTCAACTCAAGTTGATTGGGACGACTCCTTTAGGGGACTTAAAAACCCCAATACAAATGACTCTAGGGGAACTAATGCCCCGACTTACATGGGAGGGTTTACCTCAATGACCCAAATACAATAATGACTTCTCCGATCGGAGGAATAAACATCTCCGTCGGAGGTACAAATAAAAGACAATAATAAATACAATATAAAATACAAGTGAATGTCTTCCATAGTTACAATAACATTAACAAGCATTCCTTTTCCATTTTGGCATATGATTGCTTGGCACATGGATCTATTGGTTGGTTGAGGGTTTGAACCCTTGATGTATGGATGCAACCTCTTGCACTCGTTGACTTGTTCTACAATCACATGTGCCACCATATGTTGATTTTCTTGGATGGGTGTCCACCATTGGGAGGTTGCTTTCATTCTTTCTATGTTATATTTGATGGAGCGTTCACTACAAAGAGGCATCTTGGCTCATTCCTTGCCTATTTTGGTAGAATGCTCTCCTTGGATGTTTGCTTGCACACATGTCTATGCTACTATGATGGGACGTTTTGGTTGGAGAGCTTTGTTGCACATCTTTCTATGCCCTTCTTGAGGAAGCATTCCACCATTTGGGGTGCCATATCTTTTGGAGTCCACTAATTGCTTCATTTGCACACTTTTGATGCCTTATTCATTGGAGCATTCTCTTGAGGGCTTCTTGCATCCATTATCATGTCTATCTATTGGAGTGTTCTACTTTTGGAAGAGCCTTATTAATATGTGATGCCTATTTGGGGCTAGCGTTCACCTTTTTGGAGCGTTTCACGAAGAGCATTCACTTTGGAGGGGATCTACAATGTACATGATACTTGGAGAATTATTCTTTGTAGTGTGCCACTTGGAGGTGTACCTTTTGTTACTTCATGTCATTCTACACTTTATTGGAGGATAATGTTCCATAATGGAGGATTTGTTGCACATATTATGTAGGACGTTTGGCATTTGAAGAGATCTAATGTGGTCAACCCTAGGTCTAGGGTTTGTCCACTTTCATGCATACTTTGGGGACTTTTTCTTGGAGTGCTAACCTTGGAGGAGCCTTAAGAGTCCAGATTTGGGTTTTCACTTATCTTTATTTCCCCATTTGATGGAGGTGCATTTCCTCCCTTGATTGGAGGCTTGTGCATTTGGCTTTGACCACCATAATTCATGGATGTTGTTAGAGTTTGTTGGAGTAGTGGAGTATTTTTCTCCACCCTAGGTTAGATCTAGGATTTTATTCATATTTTATTGTAGGAGGAAGATGAGCTAAAATCTATATAAGGCCTTGTTGTTTCCCTCATTTGTCATGGTTGGATTTTGAGAGTTCTCTCTTTTGGAGCTTAATGGATGTATTTTTTTGTTGCAATTTGAAGTGTAAGGGTTTCTTTGCCTAACAAAGTGTGGCTTATTGTTCCTATTTCTCTTTGTTATTGGTGAATTGTAGAGTTTCTATAACTTGTCTAATTAGGGCCAATTGAAAGGGTTATTTACCTCATTGGAAGGGTTTTATTGAGAGTATGTCCTCTATTTCCCTTTGATGTTTTATGCATGAATGTATTAACTTGCTTCTATCATCTTTCTAGAGTCGTCGTTAATAATACTTCATTGCATAATACACACCCTAGTTAACAATGTTTTGATGTGGCTCCTTCTTGGGCCCTCCTAATCTATTTCTATCTTTCATTTTTCAGCATGTTAGGGTCTTCTTATGATATGTGTATGCAGCCCTAGCTTCCCTAACCATTCATGAACTTGCCTCTTGATTCCATTTGCCCTTGTTGGATAGCCACTAGTCCCTTGGTCCTTCCATCACCCTTTATTTTTCTATATTACATAATACAAAGACAAACCGTTTTGCTAAGCTATCTCTTCACATCACCTTGTCCTTCATTGTCATAGCCTAGCAATCCTATCCTAGGGAAGTCCCTCTTGTGTTGGAGAGCCAACCTGAAGTTTAGAGAGGGAGTTATTGAGGTGACAGTGGGTAACCCCTCAAGTTTGCAGTTGGGCTAGCATCGTTATTTTGGGATTTAATGACACATGCTAGTTTGTGCTGTAACACACTTGACATAAGAACTTTTTCTGTCTTCTTTTCCTCAAAACAATTATCTCCTCCCTTGAAGATTAAATTTAAATGTGGACATTGACTAGATATATCACTCACAAAATAAAGATTCTTTTTCAAGCCTAGATTATAAAGGATATTCTTGAACATGAAGGTCTTACCCTCTGATTCAATCTGTCTTTGCCTCTTCCTTCCACAGAATGCGTCCTGTCATCACCTAGAATTTTTGAATCATATCTAGATTTATCTTTTTTTTCTAGGTAACGTCTCCCAGGGAAACCTCCTAGTCACCTCCCCTCATTCCGAAGATAGAATCTAGGGTAAACCCTAGATTCTTTAGGGCACAAGGCCAGGTCAACAACTCATGAATTGATCATGCGTATCTAATCAACAAATGGCACACTAAGAGCAACATGTCACAAAGTAACAATTTGTAGGGAGGGTAACAATTTTCCTAACAACTACTCAAGCTACATCCAATGACAGACCTAAATTTATCCTTATCAAATTCAAGAGATCAATTAGATCTACTAGTCTTATGTTTTGAAGCACCCAAATCAAAATACCATGAATTGTATTTGTCTTCTGTTTGGGAACCAATAAAGTTATTTTTCCTCTTTTTACACCATTCCACAATATTTGCCTACTTTTTGGTGAGTTTTCTGTGCTTCAAATCCCACATTCTTTTCATGCATTAATCTTCAAGTTCAGATGCCCTACTTTGCCAAAAAGATAACACTTCAAATTCTCAGTTCTAGATTTACTTCTACCTGAATCTCTACCTAAAGATGTTTTTGGCCAAGACTGCTTGTTCCTCGCTTCTGTTTGCCTTTATATTTTGCTGTGAAAGTGATTTCAGAAGCACTGTTGTTGCTTATTAGAATAGTTAATTCATACTCGTCTTGTGTACCAATATTTAGTCACATAAGCTTGTTATTGTATTGATTATTGTCAAGTAGAGAGTGAATAGCCTTCTTGAGTGGTTTTAGAAGGTTGTTGGATGAGAGCTAGATTAGCTCTTAGTTGTTAAATTTTCAGAATTTGCTTCAATCTGATCTAGGATCTTAACTGAGAGAACAACATGTACAGCATATCTACAGCATATCAATCATGGAGACAATAATGCAAGCACACAAGAGACACAAAGATTTACTTGGGGAAAACCATAAAGGTGAAAAACCCCAATAACTTCCTCAAAGATAGATAGAGCAATGATACAACCAACCAATAGAGATAGCCATAACCTAGCAGCAATCCTCCTCCTCCATAAGTGCGCCTCTCCTCCTTGAGAGCATGTGTGAGAAGTGAGTGAGCAAATAGAGTGCCTCCCGCACTCTATTTATACTTGACTTGACTTGCCTTTTTACCTAACTCATGTCGGCTCTAACTTAACCACATAACATAATGCTGAGTGGGCCGACCCCCAATAGGGTGGTCTAATAACCCTTTGACCCACATGGCCGACCCCCAATAGGGTGGTCTAATAACCCTTTGACCCACATGACTTATACAGGGCCGACCCCAAATAAGGTGGTCTAATAACCCATCAAGTATAAGTTACGACACTTACAATATAAATGACGACACTTCCTTATAGAGGAATAATACCATCTCTATAGGAATACAATATACATATATGTGAAATACATTCCGAAGTTACATATACATCAACACTCCCTCTTAACTAGGAAGGTATTTCTCAGCACAGTTCTTCTAGCACAAGTCATCTTCTCTGGATCATCGTCACTAGATAATCGTCATCGAGTCATCATCATCGTCACTGCTGCTGCTATCTCAATCAATCTCTGAATCTACTCGTCATAGGAAGTTCTACAGAGCCAGTCCTTTTTCATACTGGATGTAGGCCCACCACCTGCAGGTCTTCATCATCACTGGCCATACTGTGGAATCTTCAGGACTTTTACGTGCGTCACAAAACCTCGAAAGAGCATCCCAGGATATTACGGGTACACAACTCCAACCTGTAGGATCTCCCAGGGCGCTATTACATGTGACCCCACCACAAAACCTCGAAAGAGCATCTTAGGATGTTACGGGTACACAACTCCGACCTAAGATCTCCCAGGGCACAAATTACATGTGGTCCACCACAAAACCTAGCAAGAGCATCTCAGGATGTTACGGGTACACAACTCCGACCTGAGATCTCCTAGGGCACAAATTACATGTGGTCATGGCAAAACCTCGCAAGAGCATCTCAGGATGTTACGGGTACACAACTCCGACCTGAAATCTCCCAGGGCCCAAATTACATGCCATAGGACAAAACCTCGCAAGAGCATCTCAGGATGTTACGGGTACACAACTCCGACCTGAGATCTCCCAGGGCAATGAATTACATGTCCTCCCAGAGCAATGTCTCGAAAGAGCATCCCAGGCTGTTACGGGTACACAACTCCGACCTATAGGATCTCCCAGACATGCTCATATGCACAACCTGATCCACGGCCACAGAGTATCAACCTGATACTCACCATACATCATCCTGATGTACTCATGATCGTCCTGATCATAATCACTGCAACGTCCTGCTGCAAGTCATCTGGAGCAACATCCTGAAGCTCGTCATCCATGATCGTCCTGATCATTAATGCAACATCCTGCTGCATGTCATCTGGAGCAACATCCTGAAGCTCGTCATCTATGATCATCCTGATCATCACTGCAACATCATGCTGCATGATCTACCTGATCATCAATGCATCTTCCTGATGCATACCAAGTATCATACATGATCCTCCTGATCATCAATGCATCTACCTGATGCATACCAAGTATCTACCTGATATATATCATCATACATGATCCTCCTGATCATCAATGTATCCACCTGATACAAATACAAATACATGATACATATCACCATACATGATCCACCTGATCATACAATGTATCCACCTGATACATATACAGATACACGGTCCAAGCATCCAACATGATGCATAATACATACACATGATCCAACTGATCATATCCAGCATCCAACATGATGCGTACATACATACATAAAATGATCCAACTGATCATATCCTGCATCCAACATGATGCGTACATACATACATAAAATGATCCAACTGATCATATCCTGCATCCAACATGATGCGTACATACATACATAAAATGATCCAACTGATCATATCCTGCATCCAACATGATGCGTACATACATACATAAAATGATCCAACTGATCATATCCTGCAGAAACTAGAACATCATCCTGATGCTCATCATCCAGCGCTTACATCCACAGCCATGTGAAGGATCCTCCTTCCAACATGCTTGGAATGGCTTCAGCAAATGTGTCCGTCACTTCTTCCTCGAAGTGTCCTCGATTTGAATAACGCCAAGCCTTTCTCTGAAGTACTCGAACTTCACCCTGGCTAGTGGCTTCGTCAGCACATCTGCAATCTGCTCGTCTGTCGCAACATATAGGAGCTTCACGGCTCCTCTCTGCACCATATCCCTGATATAGTGATATTTGATCTCTATGTGTTTCGACCTGTCATGAAACACTGGATTCTCGGACAGCTTCACACAACTCTGGTTATCACAGAAGATATCAGTAGCTTCCAATGGGAGATCAAATAGCTCAGACAGTAGCTTCCGTAGCCATACTGCCTCATAACTAGCTGAACAGGCTGCAACATACTCTGCCTCAGCTGTACTCAGTGCTACGCAGGACTGCTTCCTGCTAAACCAAGAGATCACACCTGATCCCATACTGAAGTAACACCCAGATGTGCTCTTCCTGTCTGCAGCACTGCCAGCCCAGTCTGAATCAACATAACCCTGCAGGTTAAACTTTTGATTCGCCTCATATCTGAGCCCATAATCCACTGTACCCTTCAGGTACCTCAGAACATGCTTTACAGCAACCAGGTGAACACTCCTCGGATCCGTCAGGAACTGGCTCAATGTGTTCACAGCAAAGCAAATGTCTGGTCTCGTGTTCGTCAAGTACATCAAGGACCCAATCATCTGACGATACGTAGAGACATCAACCAGCTCAGATGAAGCATCACATAGAAGCTCCATATTTGATGTCATAGGTGTGGCCATAGCCTTGCAGTCCATCATCCCGAACCTCTTCAGGATCTCTACTGCATACTTCCCTTGTCCAAGGAAGATTCCATATGCACTCTGCCACACCTCCATGCCAAAATCAAATAGTGCATCATCCCCAAGTCTTCATCTCGAACTTGGAAGAAAGCTTCCGCTGCGTGTCGGCAATCAATCTATCTTTACCTGTAACAAACAGGTTATCTGCATACAAAAGTAGTATCACTGGATTGCCTTCTTCAACCTTGTAGAAAAGGTTGGAATTTGCTTTACTCTTGGTAACGCCCAAACTGGATAGTAAGCTGTCTATCCTACCATACCAAGTTCTGTACACATATATGACTACACCATGCTGTCTTGAGATCCATCTGGTGCATCTTCTATTTCATCACTTTTATATTTCTCAATGCTGCCATCTGCAACATGCTTGATCTGATAGTTCCATTTGGAAGTCATAACAAACTTCCCTTCACATCTTGGGACTACATCCCAAACATCATTCTTCATGATCGACGGATCATGGTATTTCATTTCTTCATCCCAGATCCTGGGAACTTCAATATCTCCAATATCTTCAATAGATATCTTTGTTGCTGGAACAAAATGTTGTAGTTCTTCTTTTGTAGGAGATGGCATACGATCTTTCCTACACAACAAGTTAAATTGCATGATTAGAAAACATCTCATAGTTTTCAGAACAAATTCTTACACATAAAGAAATATGCCATACAGTCATGCAATTATCTTAGCCAATGCTTCAATACAACATTTATCCATATTCCGTAACTTTCTAGATGCCTTCCAATCTCTACCAGAACATTGTTAAGAGTGTGCACAACTCCCAACATGTCAGCAAAGAGGTTTCATTCTAGATAAGTAGCAATGGAATGTTGTACAGTGCCATAGGCCACTTACCCATTCATATTAGGAGTATACTGTTCATCAATGCAATTATTCTAATATGCATAATACACAACCTAATTCTAGGAACATCAGTATATACATTATTGAACAATTTTATTTTAAAAATGATAATTCAAATACTTATCTTTGTTTGTTCATTGGGTGGACTCCCTCTGAGTCTTCGCTTCCTTGCAGGAGCTGCTGGAGTCCTAATCTGAAGTAGCTTCTTCTACACCTTTCTATTGTGGAATGTAGAGAGATGGACAACTCCCTCTAAATATCTGCATCCTTGCAGAAGCTACTGAAGTGTGCTCCTTTGCTTTCTTTGCAGGAACAACTGGAGTGTGCTCCCTCTTGATCTTTGCTTCCTGAATTACCTGTTCTTGAACTCATATTCATCCTTGGTCCCTATGCATGCTTATTAGTATCATGAATGTGTTATCCTTGTGATCTCATATAAAATCATACATTCATTAGTATACTATTAAAACACAATAATCTCAAGCATGTATAGTCATGATCATTTCAAACAGAAATAATAAGCATTAGCATTCAAGGATTCTTATGTTTAGTCAAATCATAAGAAACATAACATGTCTAAACCTGTAATTACTCAAGCCTATGACTCTTCAGGTTAGTTGAATCATCAATCAAGATAAGAGATATAAAATGCATAAAACCTGTGATTATTCAAACCTATACCATCATGATTCTTCTGGTTAGTCATATCATCAATTATGGTAAGAAACATAATATGCATACAATCATGATTATTCAAACCTATGACTTCATGAATAATCATTATCAACAACGCGATAGTATAAGATCCTAACCCAAGGTAGGAATCTAGCTTGATATAGGAAAAACATACCTGGATTATCATGTTAGCTAGTTATGTCTAACATACCCGTATAATGTCTTTTGGTTCTCTTCGATGACTTGTGCTAGTAACCTGCATGTCTCATAGTTTAACCAAGTTATACATACCTCGAGAATGGATCTCTTATGAGATCCATGGCAATGGATGAATCTTTGTCCTCATGTCATCATGATCATATGTTCTTGAACCAGAACATGATTTGTCTTCTTGGTGTACCTTTCATGTTAGTAGACAACATAAAACTCATACAACATCACAATGTGTTAGTACAAACATAAGTGTCAACACCCTAACCAATGAATATCTTCTATCATGCATTCATAATTTTGTTAAGGTGATACAACAAATATAAAATCAAAATTGTACTAACCGTAATAACATGAAGACAAACATACCATAAACTTAATCATGGACAAATATCGAAACATACCTCGATGAGTCATACCTGTCGAGATCGCTTGTAATCTTCTTATGTAAGGCCTTAGCCTCATCTCCCTCTGAGACAGGAACTTCTTTCACTTATGCAGGTGATCAATCCATCTTCTTCTAGGATTAACCCAATCCACTTGATTTGTAAGAACTGGACCTTGAGCTGGATATGGGTTTGTCAGAGAAACCCCAAAAATTCAAACTTTGAATTTCAACCTTCCGATAGGATAGGAATATGCGCCTCGATGAACTGATCAAACTGGTATATTCAGAATTTGAAAACTGCAAAGTTTCACTCCTCAAATTTGCCTTTGAAACTTCCGGATTCACTGGACGTGACCCTGAACTGGGGTTTGATGAAGCCCACTCTTTTGCCCCATAAAAATGTTTGATCCAAAGCTCTAAGCTTCTATTTTTCTGAGGAGCTTCCAGCCGTGGTCACAGATTTCAAAAATTCCCATTTTTACAGAAGCCCTAATTTTCCATTTTTCTGATCAAAGTCCCGAACTAGGGTCTGATCAAACCCGGCCTTCTACCCAGCCAAAAATTCTGATATTGGTCTCTAAATTTCTATTTTGATGAGTAGCATCCAGCCGTGGTCTCCGATTACAAAAATTCCAACTTTCTTCAAAGCCCTAAATTCCGGAAGCCATGAATGAAGGTACCAAAAAATAATTCTGTTTTGACAGAAATATGTACCTGATTGTTTCTGGTGTAACTCCGAAATTTTTGATCCACAGGGTCTGAAAAAGTTTCCTGACATAGCCTGACCTGTTAGCTTTCCATCCTGACAGGTCTGACCTCAATTGGATGTTCTGAGAGAGAGTTATGCCAAATGTCGCAACGTGACCTGTTTTGGGAAAATACAGGAGAGCGAACTTGTACGGCGTGCCACGTGTCACTGTTTGACCTTCGGCCTCTGAAAAAGTTTTCTGAGATATCTCGGCCTGTTATCTTTCCATCCTGACAGGTCTGAACTCAATTGGATTCTCTGAGAGAGAGATATGCCAAGTGTCGCAACGTGACCTGTTTATGGGATAATACAGGAGATCGAACTTGTACGGCGTGCCACGTGTCACTGTTTGACCTTCGGCCTCTGAAAAAGTTTTCTGAGATAGCTCGGCCTGTGTACTACCTGTCACTTTTCACGAAATTTCATTTGGAGCTTCCTAGCCCAAGTTATGACCTTTTTCCCAAGGTCACCTGATTTTGACTCAGATCTGGAAGAGGCAGAAACCCTATATTGTACAGATCATAAATCACAAAGTACAACGAATTAGAGGTTGTCCTTTGGACACAAGGTACCTGGAGATTTTATCTTCGTCCTGTAACAATTTCAGATCCGAAAAATTCGCCAAAACGGATTTATAGCGAAAGTGCTACGATGACTGGTTTTTGCTATATCAAGCCCTAGCATCGTAAGTGCAACAAGTGTCATACATGCCATATCATGCCTTCTTTCAGGCTAGCTCTGATACCATGTTAAATTTTCAGAATTTGCTTCAATCTGATCTAGGATCTTAACTGAGAGAACAACATGTACAGCATATCTACAGCATATCAATCATGGAGACAATAATGCAAGCACACAAGAGACACAAAGATTTACTTGGGGAAAACCATAAAGGTGAAAAACCCCAATAACTTCCTCAAAGATAGATAGAGCAATGATACAACCAACCAATAGAGATAGCCATAACCTAGCAGCAATCCTCCTCCTCCATAAGTGCGCCTCTCCTCCTTGAGAGCATGTGTGAGAAGTGAGTGAGCAAATAGAGTGCCTCCCGCACTCTATTTATACTTGACTTGACTTGCCTTTTTACCTAACTCATGTCGGCTCTAACTTAACCACATAACATAATGCTGAGTGGGCCGACCCCCAATAGGGTGGTCTAATAACCCTTTGACCCACATGGCCGACCCCCAATAGGGTGGTCTAATAACCCTTTGACCCACATGACTTATACAGGGCCGACCCCAAATAAGGTGGTCTAATAACCCATCAAGTATAAGTTACGACACTTACAATATAAATGACGACACTTCCTTATAGAGGAATAATACCATCTCTATAGGAATACAATATACATATATGTGAAATACATTCCGAAGTTACATATACATCAACATTAGTTTAGTGTGTGGTGAGATATTCTCTGAAGTAGTTATGTCTGAGATAAAATAGAGTGTCTATCCTAATTTTTGAGAGAAAATCTTGATATATTTATGTGTACAATTACATTGTTTAATAGAACAATCAACACAGTTTTGTTGTGGAACTCTCTTTTCTTATTTTCTGATATTGCTTCCAACTGCTTTTTTTAACTTTCCTTTTGTAACAACTAACTTGTCAACGTTGCAAAAGTTCCATCAGTGGATTCAGAAATAATGTTAAGAGTTTCTACAATATTTTCAAACAATTGAGGCAGACTTTTGAAGGTAATTACAATGATATCCTCTTCATTTACTTGTCAACGTTGCAAAAGTTCCATCAGTGGATTCAGAAATAATGTTAAGAGTTTCTATAATATTTTCAGACAATTGAGGCAGACTTTTGAAGGTAACTACAACGATATCCTCTTCATTTACTTCTCTACATATTTCTAGTAATCGATATCTAATATCTTTCAACTTCAGTAAATGCTTTGAAATTGATTCCCCTTCCCATTATTTTTTGTTATGTAAAACGCCCTACCTTTATTTGAAGTTTTCGGCATCTCCCATGGATGCTTTAATACTCTGCATGCATCTTCTGCATCTTGCACTTGAGAAAGTGTAATATCCCGATTTTGACCCCATCATATTAAAATGTAAATGATGTAATATCATTATAAAATTGTGGTGAGGAGCTCAAGGCCAAGGCCCCACCATCGATTTAGTGTTAAAATTGATGCATATGGGTTGCGTGCTAGCCACGCGCAATAAAAATTGTAAATATCATGTAAATACGCATTTTAATCAAATACCCACAACTAGCTATGCAATGCAATGCAACAAGAGTATGGGGGCATGATTTTTACAAGGAATTGGGAGGGAAATATTCAAACCCTTGAACCAATCAAGTCAAGGCAAGTGTCAATGAGAGAACTCATGAACCTTCAACTACCCATGTTGACTTTTGTACCCAATCATTTAATTCTTCCAAGAGTTGGTTGAGGTAGTTAATGCATTCGGAATGGAGAGGTATGGCTGCCCAAAATTCGGGTATGGGCAAGCCACCATTCTAGGAAAATGAGTTTTGGCTTCCTTGGCAAGAAAGGAGCCACGAAATTGCTCCCCAAGCCATTATCCATCAACCAGTTGGGCTCTCTCACGCAGTTTTAGCTGGTGGGGCATTTTTCCTCCACGTTTTTCCAGTGTTTCCTTGTTTTTTAGTTGTGAAGAGGGCGTTTTTGGTGTTGCAGAGCGATTGGGAGGAAGTGAGATTGATTTGGGGGGTCCATAGAGGCCGTTTTTGGCCATTCAAATGTTCATATACATGTGGAGAAAAACGTTTTCTTCCCTGTGGTCGATTTTCCCTCCCCATAATTCGTTTTGGATGTGCCACGAAGTGGAAGAACCAATGGGGACCCTGTTTTGTAAATCCCATTGTTAAAAATGTGTATCCATGCCCAATATTTGAGATTGCTATGTGCGGGATAGAATGTTGTGGTTTGAGATGGGTATCCATTGCTTTGGCTTGAGCTTGAGTGCAAGCATCCAAAAATAGAAGGGTTTACATTTGGCTTGATAAACCCAGCTATGGATTGGCTTGGCTTAGATGTGATGTTCTTTTTGCTGTGCATAGGTTTGTAGGTTCCTATTCCTTGTGGAAATCATGCCCAGCTCGGGGGTGGCAACTATGTTGAGAGATTGATGAGCATAGTTGGCCTATGGCTGGGTGGATTGCTTTGGCTTGAGCTTGAGTGCAATCATCCAAAAATAGAAGGGTTCACACTTGGCTTGATAAACCCAGCTATGGATTGGCTTGGCTTAGATGTGATGTTCTTTTTGCTGTGCATAGGTTTGTAGGTTCCCATTCTTTGTGGAAATCATGCCCAGCTCGGGGGTGGCAACTATGTTGAGAGATTGATGAGCATAGTTGGCCTATGGCTGGGTGGAACGTTGTAGCTGCATAGCTAGTTGCTTTGGGCAATTTCACAATCAAGATAAGTATTTTCTATTTGTATTAAACTCTGCAATGTTTTTAATTATTGACTGTTTTGATTATGTTGATGAATGCATGTGAAATGTGTGTGGATATAGATTTTACTTCCACTGTATTTATTTGATTATGCATCTGCACACATATGCATTTTACTTGTTTTATGAATTGTCAATGGGAGGGGACGTGACAGAAAGCATCCCCTTTGTTGTTGACATCTTGATGAGCATGATTGCTTCTCGCTTCCTATGGTCATATGCCTCTTGTTCCATGACTACTGGGTTGGCTATACTTGTAAGTTCGTATTTCCAATTGGTTTTCTCACAACTTTCTCAGTTACCATCCCCAATAGGTCCCTGTAGTTGAAAATGGTGATCATTCATTGTTTACATGTGTTGAAATTATGCCCATTAAATTTCTGATCGGGCTGCAGCATAAAATTCAGGAGTGGGATCATCTTCACCATTAATGAAATAATTACCAAGCACCAAAATAAACTTTAAACTTCATGAATAAAATACCTTTGACTCCAGAATTTTGCTCCCACTCAAACTATGTCATGCTGCTACAAAAATTGTAATCTTCTTGTAAATCAGAAAATAAAAATCTGTTACTCCATATCTGGGCGACTGCAAAGTCCTGTGCTTCGCCTCAGATTCAGTCCCTGTTAAAAGCTGTCTCGATATTTGTGCACTCTTACAGGTTGTTACCTTAGTTTTTATTACTGTTACAGGCTGTTACCTTGATTTCTGTGCACTACTACAGGCTGACGCAATTTTTGTGTACTGTTACATGCCATAACCTCGATTTCTATGAAAGAAATGCCTCTATTTCTGTGCACAATTTCCTTAATTTTTGTTCCCAAAATTCTATTTTTTGGCTTTTTTGAGGGGTGTTCCAACTTCCACATGCTTCAGGTTGCGTGAATGTCCCCTGCAGCTATCTTCTGTTGTTTCGAGACTGTTTCGTATTGCTCTATATGGTTCTTTACTATTCTGTATGGACTGTCTGGGGATCCATGTGCATTGTTCCACATGTATGCGCTGACATATTTGTCATTTATATGCAATTTTAGACCTGTTATAGGTATATATCTCGGCTGCATGCCTCTTGTGCCAAAATTTTGTCTGTAACAAGTCTATTTCAGAGTTTTGTTCTCTATTACTGGAAGTTCCACCTCAGTGTTAGAAACATGTTTTAGAATTTTGGGAACATTTCCTTGTTGCACCGAGAGTAGCAAGGTGCTCTACAGCCCACTATGGTAGAGATGATGTTTGCACCGAGAGTAGCGAGGTGCTCTACAGCTCACTATGGTAGAGATGATGTCACATTCCTAACATGCTACCAAAAAAAATAATAATTAAAATTCATGTTGGCTCATAAAATAAAAAAAATAAAACCAAATAAAAAGTAGGCTTGTAGAATAAAAAATTAAAACCAAATAAAAAGTTATTAAAAAATATCCATGTTGGCTTATAAAATAAAATAAAAAATAAAAAGCATAGAAAAAAAATTAAACATGGATCTATCAAGCAATAACATCTCAAGAAATTGGATCCCTCTTGGTGCTTGATAGATCCAGGTGTAAGATGGATCTATGCTGGTATGAAACACAGTTCAAACATTTTATTGGCATTTAAGATTTTTGAAACACTATATTTGCTGTTTCAGCATGTGTTTCCACTATTTTTGTCGGCTTATTGGTCTTTTCTTAGAAATTAAGCTATAAATAGAGGGCTTGGGACTCTTTAAATTACAAGTCTTTTTTGGCTTTATTTCCAAATTTGAAATTCATGAACAATGTCTTGAAGTTATATGTCTCTCGGTTTATTTTTAACACACACACACACACAAACAAACATCTATGTTACATAGCCTAGAGGGGTTAGATCCATTGGTGAAGAATGGGGAGTTTTTAAATAGTGAACCAGGTTCAATTGTTGTGAGGGATTTTCCGGCTCCTTTAGGTTACCATGGGGGCACCTGCAGGTAGTGGTCGAACATGTGAGGCAGCATAGCACTACCCATGCACACATAAATGGATCGAAGGCCACCCATGCCCCTCAAGGCCAACTGATTTGATATCTCAAAAGGGTTGGATCCATTGGTGAGGAATGAGGAGCTTTTCACTAGCAACCTTGTTTCAATTCTTGTGACGAATCTATTACTGAAGAAGTTGTAGGGTTTTCTACTTTATGGTTTCCTCGAAGAAAATTCTTGTGTTCCTGTGTATTGTTGTGCTTGTCTATCTTTCAGATTAAAGATCTAACATAATTGAATTAAAGTGCAAACACTAACATGGTATTAGAGCCACTCTGAAAGAAGGCACTGTGCAATGACGGAAAGCTAGGGTTTCCAAATCCAAGGTCTTCTCTCCACAGATCATCCAGAAAAGAGGGCTAGGCTAACTCGCCTCAAGGAGGCACATTTTTTGGTGGTAGCAGAATTCAATTTGGAGAATTTTCATTTTTGGCCCTATCACTGCTGCCAGGGGAAACTAGGGCATCAAATTTTTGGAGCTTCCATTCACCAATCCGGGAAAAGTAGTACATTGGACAACTCGCCTTGAGGAGGCACATCTTTCTATCCAAGTAGAAGTTCAAGATTCCAAGTTTGAAAAATTAGGGTTTCTCTATCAAACCCTAGGTCAGCCAGTTCCAAAACCAGGTTGGGCATCTCAAACTGGTAAGATCTAATTCCTTGCTATTTCCATTTGAGGTTCTCATATCAAAATTTCAAATCACACCAAGCTTGAGGATAAGCTTGAAGGAGCTGATAACTTTTGGGCATGGAAGTATAGAATTTCTCTCATTCTAGAAGAGAATGACTTGGAAAAATGTGTGAATGAGGAGGTTCCAGAACCAGAGGGAGATGAGGACAAAGTAATCCACAAGAAGAACATGACCAAGGCCAAAAGAATCATTGCTGACTCCATCAAGGACCATCTCATCCCTCATGTTTCATCTTTGAAGACCCCTAAGAAGATGTTCGATGTTTTGACAAAGTTATATGAAGGGAAGAACGTCAACCGGAAGATGACTCTGAGGAACCAACTCAAGAATGTAAAGATTCAACACTCAGAAAGCATTCAATCTTACTTCACAAGAGCCTCTCAGATCAAGGAACAACTTGAGGCAATTGAAGATAATGTTGAAGAAGGAGAGATTGTGATGACTACTTTGAATGGTCTCCCAAGATCACGGTACTCATTCATTCAAGGAATATGTGCCAAAAAGAAACTAATCAAGTTTAGCAAATTATGGGAAGAACGCACCCAGGAAGAAGCTTGATGTTCGATGTTTTGACAAAGTTATATGAAGGGAAGAACATCAATCGGAAGATGACTCTGAGGAACCAACTCAAGAATGTAAAGATTCAACACTCAGAAACCATTCAATCTTACTTCACAAGAGCCTCTCAGATCAAGGAACAACTTTAGGCAATTGAAGATAATGTTGAAGAAGGAGAGATTGCGATGACCACTTTGAATGGTCTCCCAAGATCACAAGACTCATTCATTCAAGGAATATGTGCCAGAAAGAAACTAATCAAGTTTAGCAGATTATGGGAAGAACGCACCCAAGAAGAAGCTTGATTAGTAGCAAGAGAAGAAAAGATGGGAGCTAATGATGACCAAGCCCTATCTGCTCATACTAAGAAGGATCAAAACAAGAGAGAGGATCACCATCACAAGAAGTAAAAAAGATCCCATAGGAATCATGGATTTAGAAGAGACCTCTCTAGTATTAGGTGCTTCACATGTGATGAGAAAGGACATTATTCAAGAAATTGTTCCATAAACCAAGGATCCTTCAGGAGAATTAACAAGAAGAGGCATCATGCTCACACCGTTGAAGATGATGAACCAGTAAGGAAGAAAACCAAAGAAAGGGATGATTCTTCAAGTGATGAAGAATATGTTTTAATCTCAACCCTTACAGGTACCTGTTATCACACAAGCTCTAGATGCCACTAAAGGTATCCCATCCGAGACGGTAGAGGAGGGACAACTAAGTTGGTGACATTTCAAACATCAAGTCCACCACTCAGATGAGTGGTTGTTACATCGGACAAGGCGCTTGTCGCTTTAGACGAGGCATAGGGCCAAGTCAAGGGGGAGACCCTATTCAACCAACTATGGTTGAGACTCAAAATCAGACACCTACAACCCCAAGATAAACAATACAAAGACAAGGAAGAAGTGCCTGTAGTGTCCTAAGACCCTTCCAACCAATGAACTTAAATTTTGGATGAGGTTAGAGCATTCAATTGATTTATTCCAGATCTGATATGTGCATAAAAGATAGTAAATTTGAAGGAATAGATGGCTGGAAATTGATTCAAGGACCAAAATTATGCTAGAAGTAGAGAATAGATTTTTGCCTATGGGGGAAATGACTCAAAATAATTAGGCATGTACAGCAGAAATAAAATCAGCGATTAGGAAGCACTTCTAGCACATGAAAACTTGGTTTTAGATGATAAGTAAGCAAACAAAACAATAACCAAGCCTACTCACAACCTCAAAATCGAAGGACACACAGAAAATGACCAAAACTGCCCAAGAAGGGGGTAAATGGAGTCAAAAAATTATGGGGGTTTGGATTCGAGGTTTTCTAAGCAAAACAAAAGTGGGTTTAAAACAGAAATAAAATCCTACGGTTAAAATAGAAGATGTGAGAATTTGAGGTTTTATATTTGTGACATTTTTACTTCTAGTAGAGAAACTTACTTGGTAGTGAAAATTGAGTGTACCTTGGATGAAGACTATCCCACAAAGATCAAGTGCCAAACTTGGAAGAGCTCTCCCTTTGATTTTCTGCTGCCGGAATGCCCAAGTGTGCCCTCCTTCACCTGCCACAAAGAGAGTAAAATCAGAATTTGTAGCAAATGCAGAAATGAAACACCAAGAATATGAGACAAATGATGAAGGAGAAGAATAACAAAATGCAAATTCACTCCCTATTGTTAAAATTCCAGAGAGGAAGCAAAAATGGAGTTTTCCTCCAAGTGGTGCGCCCCTCTCTAGATTGTCTCCAACTTTGTAAATCGAACCAGCAAATAAATGATATGGAAATCACTTGACAAGTTTAGCAATGCATTAGGAAGATAGATATCAGTCACCACAAGAACATTCAAACCATAAACTACCAAAAATCTCTCAAAAGAATTTTCTCTCTATTCAAGTTCAAGTGCCAAGAGTGCCAAGAAGAGTTACAAATGAGTGAGTTCTCTCTTAAATAGAGAAACTCCATACACAATCCCTAGCCAAAGAGATCAATGGTTGAGATTAGATCTCTTGATAAATGATAAGAGATCAATGGCTGAAGTTGATCCATCAACATAATAAATTTTTCCATAGTTACAAGAGGGGGGTGATTTTGCCCAAGTTCACCCAAGTGAAAGAGGGGGACACAAATGCTAGTCTAAACAAGTGTTGGGGACACCCCCTAGGCCCCTTACAAGGAGTTCCATCACAAAATTTTACAAAAATGCCAAAGTCTACATAGTGAAAAACGCCCACTTTGGCTCAAATTCGCCCCCTAGAGAGAGCTGGGCCCTATGGGGGTCCCACACCAATAGGATAAAGTCCAAATATAATCCAAAATGCTAAATACATACCCCTTTACCTTTACTCACCCATACATTAGCCACTTCAATGTCTAACTTAGCCAAATTTTGATTTTTCCCTTTAATTTTTGCTAGTTCACATGGCTGAAGGTGAAAATTGCAATTTTGGGCCACTTCCTTTGCCTGGATTCACGAACCGTCTACTCCATTGAGATCATAGACCCCAAATCCACTATAATGGTCACTTGAATAACCATAATCCATCATATGTGCACATTTTGCCCAAATCCAAGCATTTTGAATTAAAATAGGGCCCTGCTGGCCATTAATAAATTAAAATCTCACCGATGACTTCATATTTTTGCAATTTGATGCTTGGGGGCTTGTATGGGACCCCAATAGATGTCAAATAACCAAAATTGAAACTTTGGTTCCAACTCTGCTAGGGACCCATTTTTGGTTTGGTCAAACAGGGTTGACTAAGCCAAAACTGGTCAAAACATGGTATTGGCTGAATTGTGTGCTCCTGCTTGCAACATAGGATGCCATGGCTTCCTTATTTATGTTAGTACATCAATTATAAACATCCAGTGATAAATGCAAGGTGATCATAATTAACAAATTTTCAAAAATAGGCCTAAGGCAAGGTGGGCCCACCACCTCTCATGAATTCTCCACAGTTATGCACATTTATAGATTTGGTCATCCAGCTAGCTATGGGTGAGGTGGACAGTAAGGCTTGAAGACAATGGGAAGTGACAGAGACCATGACTGTGTGACCCTTTGGATAAGCATGGGAAGCAAGGAGACCACAATGACATAAGTACACCAGAGAAACACTAGGGAAGGGAGGTGCCTCACAAATGGGTCAAGTGATTAGGAAACCACTACTAGCCTTTAGCATACACCTTGTAGCTCACATCCAAACCCACATTAGGCTCCGTGAGGATCTTTGCTAGAGCCACCGTAACTGGGTGTACAACTAACCGTAATTTGAGACTCTAGTGGACACTTAGAATTAGCTGTCCCTTACTCCATCTCACCTTCCAGTCCTTCTTTGGGACTCGGTGAGGAATTTAATCATTACATTCTCTTTCATTCATGTGGCCAAGCGGTCATTTTGATATAGCATGTGCTCCTCATCTGCCTAGCCTTTTACATTTACATTTCACTTTAGCCTTTTTGGCTTGATTTGACACTTCATTTAGCCTTTTTGGCTTTATTTGCATTTCTCATCAGGTAGGACAATGGTACTCATAATGCATGTAATGGTGGCAAGTGTGCATGGTTCAAGGACAAGTGGGGAACACTCGGTGAGTCTACATAATCCTATACTGCATCACAACATTGGGGGCAACCGACAAGGAGTGAATCCCAGGTTTGAAGGTGCAAATCACACACTACAGAGCCGAGGCACAAGTAAACATGGAGTCATAATGTACTCAGAGGACAAAGGGGGGGGAGGTCCTCAAGGTCACCTATCTTGGTCTTAATTAGGGAAAGGAACCAATCACGGATGGGTCGAATGAGTGGAGGATAGTGACAAGTGGGACCAAAGCTATCTATCATGGGTCAAATGGCCAAATCTATACCATGGAGGGGGGGAGGAAGAACCAATGTGCATAAACGAGAGCCTCCACTGAAAGTGGTGGACTGCCCTTGCCAAGGGCCACAGATAAGTCTCCAATCAAACAAATATATCACCAAGTAAGCCACCATATGTTTTTTTTGTAAGTAAGTATAGTTCCTTATATTACTTGCATCCAAATAAACAGAAGTTGACAGGGCCTTCTCATAGCAGAGAAAACAGACCTGGGACAAAAAACTAAAATTTTAAAGAGCCCTCTCAACAAAGAGAAAACATGCCCGAAATTAAGACTTAGGACAGCCGTTACGAGTTTTGAAAACAACTAACAGTTTGACCCGAAAACAAAATATACCGGAACTGAGACTGTAAAACAAACTAGGAGTTTAGAAGGACAGAGTCCTAGGCTTAGACTAACAGTTCTGACCAGTCGTGCCCACACGGGAGCCGGCGAGTTCGATACCCAGTGTTTCAACAATTTGCTTCTGGTTCTGTATGATTATGTGAGGAGGACCATCTCATCCTGCTGAAGGAGTATTTATGCTTGTGCTTCTCCACGGTTTGCCAAAGCTTTTCCAAGAACAACCTTTTGCCACCAGTGATAATCCAATGTTTTTTGGTACAGAGTAGTGCAGCCCCTGGTATTCCCGGGGTCCGGTACTAAGGCCTCGAATTCGTTCCTAATATCGGTGTCAGACAGACATCCTCTGGTCACTTGCGCATCATCCTCAGCCTCCTGAATTTTTGCTTGAGCCTTTGGTAGAATTTCTTGCTTGAACCTACAGGCTTTTCCCACGACGCCCCTCATGAACTTGACCGGCGGTCCAGGCGAGGGTCCAGTCGGCTTTGATTTACGTCGGATGTAAGGTCGTTGCTCAGGCGGCATCATAGCAGGAACTAAGTTCCGACTTCCCCAAGTTGTTCGCGTGCTGTTGCGGGTGAGACTCCAAGCAGCTTTCAAGCTTCGCATACAGCTTTTGTCACCAAATAAACCGAGTTTTCATCTCCTCCTGCTGCGATTAACATCACCTTTGTAGGGTTCCTTTGCCATAATGGCACTTACTCGGCCTGGAGCGGGAGTATAGGTACAGGAATGCATGCACGCGGGAGTCATCCGGAAACGTAAAGCCCAGACCAGGGAATGATGAAGACCAACAACCCGGATAGAAGGATGAAGCGGACCAGACAGATCACAACAAATCATGCTAACCGCCTTAAGGAGCCGCGAACGCGTGGGCAGACTGGGTGGATGCATGTGGAGCACGGATGGGCACGTGCCTCACCGCTTGTCTGGCGGTGGTGTTTGTCTGTCCTGTCTCGGAGTTGGTCGTATTCCTCGTGGGATGGCCCACATTCGTCACTCGTAGTGGGGGTAAGCCACCATATGTTAAGTCAAAGTACTAATATAAATAAACAAGCCTGAAAGCATACCTATGAGCATAAATAATAAACTGTATACCTGCCATACCATATACCTGTTGCTGATTGATGGATCTGAAGACTGAACTTTGACAACTGAGGTTATAAGAAGTGGCCAACCAGCTATGATCTCTGTTGCTTTCATCAAGTTATGGCTAAGCTATCCATCTCAGTGGGGTCATGCAAGGGCAAGTAGGACAAAGGGGGTCTGGAGTGCTGCTCAGTGATGCTCGGGACAATAAAAAAAATTAGTGCCCCCTCTGATCACAGTTGTGGATCATCTCAACTCATACTGCTCTGGCTCAAAAATATGCAAAATGCCTCTGACAATAACTCTGTATCATGGTAGCCCCAGCTAACATGGATGTGATAACATCTGGTTCCAGCTGGGACAAGCGCTCTAAGGGAGAGAGTGCTTGAGAACCTCAGAATCTTTGGTCCATAGCACCCCTCTCATCATCATCAAAGCTCATGCACGTACTCACTATCTGCATCATCATCACATATGTACCTATTCTTGCACATGTGCAGACGCTATACCATCCTCTGCAGACCGATCGTCAGGGCATACAATATATATATATATATATATATATATAGAGGAGTAAAATAGCAAAATGACAATGTTGAATTAATGAAATGATGGAATCAACATCTAATCTAACAACTAAAAAATGACAGCATTGTAAATTTTATTATGTCGATAAAACAAAGTGCTAAAGGGCGAAAAGGTGAAAGTCACACTAACAAACAAAAGAAAACCACGCCAAAAGGTAGATAAGACAAAAGGAGACAACGAGTTGTCAAGTAGCAGAAAACAATCAGGGTAAAAGACAACTAGTTGTTGCTCTCAAGAGCTTATTTGCCGCAAAACTGGGGCCCACGGGCCGCGTGATCAAGGAAAATCCCCCCGAGTGGACTCGGGAACATATCCTCGCAAATGATGAACACTCACAGGAACATAGAAAAAGTGCCCATCCTTAGTAGATAAATAGTACATGTGTCAATCACAAAACTCCACTCTGAAAGGACCAACCAAAAGACCCCTATGGTGACTAGTCATGTGATGATATACGTGGTTCTGCAAGACAACCTGATCACTAGTGGTATATTTCCGCCTGTTGACTGACGGGGGGGTTCACTCCTATGTCTCGAAAAATTGAAACGTCAGCATTCCCTCTATCGTCAGGATGGTGGTTCCTACGGTTGACATGAGTATCAAATCGGGCAGGACCTCCATCTATCGGAACAACGACCCTACCAATCAACACCTCTCGGGTCATCTCTCTCGCTGGGACAGGGCTCACCCAGGGACCAAGGGACTCGGGATGAATGATATCTCCCTGGATCTGGCCAATGGTACAGAAATCCCTAATTCGGGTAGTCGGGCTCCTAACGCCTAGGTCTATGGAAGGTGGAGAATGAGTGTAGGTATTGGATCCCTCTCCTGATTGGATAGGAACCTCGAAAGGCAGAAGGAAGCTTGAAAATCCGGTCGGATGAGGAGATGGGGGTGGCGTGTGCGCAGGTGTAGGCTCAAAGTCATTTGTAATGTCGATCGGAAGGGAGAACTCCTGAAAAATATTCTGATTGTTGTGCAGGGTCTCCATTTCAGAAAGGTCTTGGGCAGGGGACTCCTCCCACCAGTACCATGGGGGTGTAAGCCTCTAGCCTGTCATGCTAGGTTGTCATCTATTGAGGCTAAAATCTCACTGACCGTCCTGAAACTCCTCTACTCTTGGTGCAGGATGCCTCTCTCCTCTAGGTCATCCAAAGGGTGAGGGGTGTCATCAACCCGAGTCCTCGATGGGTGATCTATCTCTCTTGGAAGGGAAAACTCCGGGTTGGTCAAGTCAGGCTCAGGTCGCTGGACAACCTCGACATCGACATCCATCTCTATGGTAGGGCGAGTATGGTTTAATGATAGCTGCTTCAGTCCATCCGGAGAATCTGAAAAAGTGAGGGTGTCCTACAGAGGTGCCCTCATCTACCTCTTTGTGGTCATGTTCCTCAGGAGGCGGGTTCAACTCACTCATAGTATCCTCCTGTATAAGCTGGCGCATGCACTCTTCATCAGAATCATCGTCATCTAAAGAGTTCAAGCTCGGGCTAGTGAGCCACTTGTTGAGTTGCCGCCTGGTTTTGGCCCGTTTTACAATGTCTTCTTGATCACTACCAAAGGCCATGAAAATCCCCTCCGGGTTCAACTCACCCTCTCCAAAGGTCTCCCCAACGCCATTCTCGACACTCTCAACATGTCCCTCATAAAAGGGCTCTCTGTAAACCCTCACCAGCACTCTGTTGGAGTTAGGGATGGAGGCATATGATAAGTCCATCTGTAGGTGTCCTCCTAACCCTGCAACCCATTTCCTGGATAACAACATCCCGTACACAGGGGGAAGATCTATGACTACAACATCCATAAGTGTGGAAATATCTGGGTAGACAAAAAGATCAGCCTTCAGGTTCATGATCAAGCCATAGGCCTGAACTTGCCTGGAATCAATCCCACACACATTCCCGTAAGGGTGTATCACTTCAAGACCAAGGGCCTTCATGATGCATAAGGGCATGACGTTCATGGAGGCTCCGGAGTCAAGCATACAGTTGTGGAGCAACATATCTTGGATGTGGAGTGTAAGGTAAAAGGGCTGGTGTTCCCCATTCTTCCTCTTATATATTGTTGTCTAGAGGTTGATTGGGGGATCCTCCACATCCCTCTCTGTCTCACAAGTGACAACGGGGGCCTCATGGGAACTCACAGATACACTACGCAGATCTCGCTACACAGGAATACTATCTAGGAACTCTGGGATTTGGTTGTGGACTGAAGGGAGCTTCATGAGCTTCGATACAGGGACACTCTGCATGATCTTAGCAAACTCTCTCTCTAAGTCAATGCCACTACCGAAAACCTCACTCGAAGTGGATGGTCCAACCCCAGGGTTTGCCTGAGTGCTCTCATATCTCTCCATGAAAGGAGTTGGTCTCTGTTCATCCTTATGTTGCCGGTAAATTCTCGTTCTTAATGGTGCGTCCGACATAGGTTGAATTGGTAAGCAAGATGGGCTACCCTCATACACTGCCTCCTCCTCTTCCTCATCATCAATGAGGATCCTCCCAAATTCGAGGTCAAAGGACAAATCACCTACAAAGTTTATCTTGTCGACACGGCCCTCAGACTCTAATAAATGACACTCAGACTCTCATGCTCCTCAACACACCTTTCACAGTCAGATTGGTTCGTTAATGTACATGACAAACACGAGACCAGACATATGCTTTGTTGTGAACACCTTGAGCCAGTTCCTGACAGATCCGAGACATGTTCACCTGATTGCTGCAAAACATATATTGAGGTACCTGAAGGGTAGAATTGAGTATGGGATCAAATATGTGACGAATCAGAAGATTAACCTGCATGGTTATGTTGATTCAGATTGGGCAGACAGTGCCATAGATAGGAAGAGCACTTCAGGTTACTGCTTTAGTTTGGGATCCGGTATGATCTCTTGGTTTAGCAGGAAGTAGTCAAGTGTGTCACTGAGTAGAGTCAAAGCTGAGTATATTGCAGCTTGTTCGGCTAGTTGTGAGGCAGTATGGCTTCGAAAGACATTGTCAGATTTATTTGATCTCGAGTTAGAGGCGTTTTGTATCTTTTGTGATAACCAGAGTTGTGTAAAATTGTCCGAGAACCCGGTGTTCCATGACAAGTCAAAGCATATTGAGATCAAGTACCACTATATCCGGGATATGGTGCAAAGAGGAGCAGTGAAGCTCCAGTATGTGGCGACAGACGAGCAAACAGCCGATGTGTTGACCAAGCCGTTAGCAAGAGTGAAGTTTGAGTACTTCAGAGAGAAGCTTGGTGTTATCCAGATCGGTGTTCCTCGAAAGAGGGAGTGATGTGACATGTCCGGAAGACGCAGGTGCACCAGGGTTGTATCTTACATGGTGGAAGACGTAGGTAGTCCGCAAGGATGTAATACATCTGGGATGATCCTGGGTTGTATCCACATGTGAGAAGAAGCTGGTGGTCCACGGGTCATAAAGCATCTGGGATGCGCCTGGGCTGTATCTTACATGGTGGAAGACGCAGGTGGTCCGAAAGGACGTAATGCATCTAGGATGCTCCTGGGCTGTATCCACATGTTTGAAGACGCAGGTTGATCGAGAAAGTCGTAATACATCTGGGCTGTATCCATTAGGTGGAAGACGCAAATGTTCCTGAGTTGTATCCATTGGGTGGAAGACGCAGGTTGATCGAGAGAGATGTAATACATCTGGGTTGTATCCACTGGGTAGAAGACGCAGATATTCCTGGGATGTATCCACTGGGTGGAAGACGTAGGTTGTCTGGTGGACATGGTATATGCACTTGGGCTGCTCTCCACATGAGATGATGAGATGATCCAGATACGATGAGATGATAGTAGGAGACGTAGGTGATTGGTCTGGTAATGTAATATGTGGTCCTGGGCTGTACCTACTTGATGGCTTGCTCGTATAGATGATGAAGTCCTAGATGAGAGCTAGGCCTACATTCAGCATGGAAAAGGGCCGGCTCTGTAGAACTTCTCATGTCGAGTAGATTCGAGAGATGTCACTAGTCAATGATCAACAAGATGAGAATTGCTGATCAAATGATGATGATGATCCAACGATGATGATGATCTAGCGATGATGACGTTGTCCAGAGATTGTGTACAACTGTAATGATGACTGTGTCGAGAGAATACCTTCCTAGTTAAGGGGACTGGTGTTGTAAATGTAACTTCGGAAGATATTCTTTTGTATATTATTATTATATTATTATTGTACTTTTATTGTACCTCCATCGGAGATGTTTTTCCTCCGTTCGGGGATGTCATTATTGTATTTGGTCATGTAAGAACATCAAGGTAAAATCTCCATTGTAAGTCGGGGCAATAGTCCCCAAAAAGGATAAATGTAAATTGTATTTTTGAGTCTCCCTAGGAGAGGTCGACCCTATTAGTTGAGGAAGTCGGCCCCATTGGGGATTTAGGTCTGTCACACATAAAGTATAAATAGGGAGGTGCTCTCCCTCATTTGGACACACACCAACAAGCAAGTTCGCTCCAAGGAAGAGAAAGACAAGTTCGCTGAAGAAGAAGAAGGAAGCTGTAGAAGTCATCTTATCTTTGGGTTTTCTATCTTGGTATGATATTGTACTAAGTGACGAATCTATTACTAAAGAAGTTGTGGGGTTTTCTCCTTTATGGTTTCCCCGAAGAAAATTCTTGTGTTCTTGTGTATTTCTGTGCTTGTCTATCTTTCAGATTAAAGATCTAACATAATTGAATTAAACTGCAAACACTAACAGTCAAACCTCAATGGGATTAGAGCCTTTGATTTTGGTCGAGTTTGGTAGTCTCATCACATTGATGCGGCCTCCGTGTTAATGTGAATGAGGTCCATAGCTCCTTGTGAGTAAAAAATAATTTTCCTCACCAAAATGTGTATATTTTTTCTAGGGAAATCCTTGCGGGATACCCCTGTTATCACACCATAATACCGGGGCTACTATTCTTGCTGAGCAGATATTTGCACTTTCCAGAGCTTAGTTTTTACAGAGATCAGCTATGATGAGCAGAGTTATTTGAGATCACTCACAGATCAGAGCAGTATATGTTAGACATTGAGTAGACCTTGTGCCAAGGCTAAGCCTTGAGAGCTTAGATTTGATGACCGATGTGACCTTTTGTTCCATACAATTTCAGTTCAGTGCCTAGAATTTCGGATGTTATTATTGCAGCAGTGTTTCAGTTGGTTATGGATTGATGATTATTTACATGATATGATGTGACCTATGGAATTGTGATTGTTATCATGGATTATTATCTTGTTGCTTTAGTCATCTTCATAGCATTGACTTGGTATATAACTCATGATGTGGCAGTACTATCTAAATAATAAAATGAAATATCTTGGATGATTTTATAAAATATAAAAATTGGATGTATTACTTGCACTCTAAGGTTTTCTGACAATACTCATTGGTTTCATTACCCTCCTGTGAGCATGGACATGGTTTTTCATGTCATCTTTGTTTGCTAGCATAGGCACCACACTCACTTGACTCCATCCATCCATTCATGACCTTCCTTATCTGGCTTTCACCTTGACTTGCCTTCTTGACTGCTTGATATGGAGGACTTCCCCATTTCTACCTCTGTGTTGGATTGCATCCACGTTTGTTTTGTGTCTCGGCTCTGAGTTGGTGACAAAACTTGCCTTTGGTGAGTTGGATTTTATGCCTAGTTCACTCTAGTCGGTTGCCCCGATGTTTGGCTTAGTGTGGAATTCCCTCTAGTCACATGAGTTATTGTTGGCTAAAATTGAAAGCACATGTACTACTTATATTGGAAATCTATTATGAAAGCCTGTGAACTTAAAATTCTAGAATTTGTTTTTCAACACACGTGAATAAAGGCTAAAGCAATGAACTGCTAAACTACCCCGCGAAGGGTATAGAAAGGTCTAAAAAGCAATGGTTAAACAAATGCTATATCTAAATATTGCTGACCTCATAAATGTAAATATGCCCCGGATGCAAGCTGCGATTAGTTTTGCTTCTTAGCGCATGTAAAATCCCAGAGGGGTCATATAGGCCAAAAAGGCCATGGAAATTAAATGAATGATCCTAATGAACCTGGATCAACTTGATGTAGACATGATGCCTAAGTTGAATTAGCATTCTCTAAACAACTTATCCATTTGTGAGGCACTGCCCTTCCCTTTGTTATTTTGTCCAGCACAGAGTGTAGCTTCCCCTTTCCCTGTCCAAAGTGTCACTTAGTTGATTTGTTCAAGTCATCCCTTTTGCCTATCCTTCTCCTTAGCCTTCACCCTTTGCTAGCAGTTAGGCCATGTCCATTGAATGAGTATGTCTTTAAAGCTTTTGTGCAAGTAAATTATAAATAACATTGAAATATATATGTATTAACTGCCACTAAATGATGTTATACTTTAAGTTAAGCTGTGAATATGATTAAAGGAACGTGTCTTAGTCTTATGTTATAATCTAGTCTTTGGTTATATTTTAACCTAGTCAAACATAGTTTGACCATGGTCATTCTTGGGATTCGTGATGAGATGGACCACTTGTGCTTACAGATGTTGATCTATGGTCCCACATACACCTATTGATGATTCCATATGTTGGACATATGCTTCAGATGATGATTGATGCAGTTGGTCAGTTTTATTATTATTTCCAAATCATCATATTTTACACTATCCGGGTATGGTGGACCCTACAGATGACCCCACAGGTCATCATATGGTGTATGAGTACTCATCTCTAGTGGATTTGGGTCTTCTGGATCTATTGAGACACTTATCTTTCAGTTCCGGGCACTCCTGGGCATGCTAGCAACAGTTATCCACCTGTTGACTAGTTTGGGCATGCTGATCCACCCTGTCCAGTAGAGGCATTGGAGGCCAATCGTTGCCCAGGGTGCTACAGAGGAAGGGGGTGGTCCAGCCACTTGTTTTTACCATTATACCCCCTTCCAGACAGCCTGGTACACTCAGTTTGACAACGCAGGCACCCTGGATGGCAGTTTGGGGCACTTTCAGGGTTTTCAGGAGGATAAAAAAATGGAATAAAAAGGTCACTGAGGAATTCGATTTGAGCAATTGAGGCAAGGTTTTGGCACTTGGTCTGCTCTGAGGTCATCCATGGTGAACCCCATCTTCTAGATCAATTGGCATCAGTCAGTGGGGTCCACAGTGGCTACAAGAGGTCTTTTACTGCATGTCTCTCTCAGATGTTGGAGACAGGATTTGATCATTTGTGTTATTTGGACATGTCATAGATTTATATTTTATATTATTGTGTCATGGGGACATGCTAGTGAAGGGGATTAATGCCTCCTAGCCCCACCATGAGCTCTTAGTGACTTGTCTTGGTCTTATTATGTGGCACATGTGTTATTAGCCACCCCTCATGTATGACGTCACCCTCATTGAGTCTTTTATAGCTATGATGTCATCACTTAGTGAGTGATCCATGTGATATATTATATTGGCTCATCTTAGCCGTTGATTAGATTGTTATATCTTTTGATCTCAACCACTAGTTTTAAAAAGTAGTTTTGTGGTTTAGGGTTTTGGTCTTTATTATCCTATAAAAGGAGGAGACCCCCCCTATTGTAAAAACTATGAAGAGATGTTTGGCTCTTGGCTATTGGAATAAAAATACTTTCTTGGGCATCTTGGATCTTGGAGTTAGAATGCTTGTGGTGATTGTAAATGCTTCTTCCTCTGCACTGACAGATATTGGTGGCCATCTTGGATTTTATCTTCACTAACACTTTTTGCAGGCAAAGAAGACGTCTTGGGGGAATTCACATTGGTGGGGAGGCCTACCCTGCTCACTTCAACAAGTCGTTTTGGGTTTCAGGGAGTTGTTTTGTCTTTGTACCAACAATTTCATGTTATTCATCTCTTTTGTTTTCATCTACTTCCATTATTGTCAATTGATTGATCTTTGTGTCCTTGATTGATAGGAATAGGGAGTCCGATTTGGGTGAAGGAGGCAAAACGTTGGCAAGAAGGGCTTATCAAGTTTGGCATTTGATATTTGTGGGAAGTAATCCTCGTCACAAACAACCTCCATCTTCATTTTCCAGGTACGCTCAAGGAGGTATGATATTCTTCTATCTTAACCATCTATTCTCTTAGATCACAAAACCCTCATTGATTAAAATCCTCTTTTTCACTTTTTTCTAGATCTACTTGGATCTAGCAAGCTTTTGGGGATAATTTTTAAGACCCACCTCTATAGCATCGACGGCAATTCGGATCTATAGTTTGGTGGTGATTGACCTCCATTTGACCCATTTCCCAAGGCACCTAGCCCTCCTTGAGGCAATTCGCATTCCTTGAGGAAGGCTAGTTTGGCTAGTTCCTTGACATGGGTAGGTGAGATCCCACTTGATTTGGATAGATCAACCTTGATAACCTACCCCTAGTGCTTCACCTCTTTGATTTTTGCCTTGTGGGTCCCATTCCTCATTTTGAGGGTTGAGCCCCACTTGGATCATTGGGTGATGCATTTTCAATCTCAGATCTATGGAGATCTAGCAAGCATTTGGACCTAATAATCACAACCCACCTTGATATTTGTCTTAACTACCCCGATCTACAATTTGGTGGAATTTGGACTCCATTTGCCCCCTCAAAGTAAGGCACTAGTCCCCCTTGGGTAATTCACACTCGTTGGGTAGATGATCTTTTGCTAGATCCCATTTGTGGGCATTGCCTCTTTCATCTTAGATCCATAGATCTACGTCATTGCATACCCCTTAGTACCATTTCACTTCAAACTTGACCTTGTGGGCCCTATTTGGACCATTTTCCACTTTTTAAGGAGTGGGCCCCACTTGTGTAATTTCCATGGTACTAGATCTATTTAGACCTGCCTAAGCCTCATAAGTGGCCCTAGTCATTCATTGGTTGAAACATTTGTCACCCCTTAAGCCCCTTCAACCACACTTAAACCCTTGGGTCCACTTAATTTTCATAGATCTAACTCACCATTGGTCTCCTTGATTTACTCTACACATTTCCCTAGGAACCTTTGGCTGGCTAGTCTTCATTGATTGGCTAGGGTCTCTCCCTTGATCTTGATTAGTCTTGATCTAAAGTGAAGAGGGCCTCGGTTATCGTGACACCCATCTTGCATTGGGAACCGTGGCATCTCTTGGGTTACCTCTTTAGTTGTCCATCTCCTCTACCATCCCGGATGGGATACCTTTAGGGACAACTACAAGTTGTGTGATAACAACCCCCTTCTTCCCTGGATTATTCGGATGGAGGGTGGCTCATCCATTAGCCACAGTAGTGGCTGGTAACCCAAAAGAACCCAGTTGGATTCTAATGTTAGTGGGACTAAACTGGAGACCTCACGACAAACTCTGCCTTGAAACAGTCCGTTTGAACTGATTGAACTAACCCACTAGGCTAATATATATATTTGTATGTATGTACATATTTGTTGTATCCTAGCAATATTGTATCTTAATTTTCTAAAAAATTACCCTATTCATTTTGGATACCATATTTGTATGTGTATGCATGCAACTTAGCTGTTTCTGTCCTTGTTCTGTAACTGTATTGTTGTTAGGTCGTCTTTCCTCATACCAACTTGACTCCTTTTTTGTGCTTTGTGTGCCAATCAATTACTTGACCACAATTCTTTGTTGGCACGCTGCCAATCTTTCAATCACACTTCTCTGACTTTCAGTGTCCCAAATGCCCACCTCTACAGTGGCTTTGATACCATGTTGTAAATGCATACAACAGTGGCAGAGGACAAGTAGACCAACAATCAGAGAGAAAACCATTCAAATAGCATTGCTGTCATTTAAAAAAAGTACATCTTTTATGTGAATACATGAAGTTAGTGACTCCTCATATTCCATAATTAGAGGCTAATTAGTAATTACCACCAAACATGAGGCTAATTAGTAATTAACACCAAACATAAGTCGTAATAAGATGACTTTATTTCAAAGTGTACTTTCTAACTGAACCAATTAAATTACTAGATATGGCCATTACAGATAAACTCTTATGCTTTGGGCTACTGTTATACACTTGGGGTGCTTAACTACTTATTTAAGTTGATTGGCTAGCATTGAGACCATTGTGTTCCCTTTGTTGTGTATCAATTACTGATTGGACACATGGTGGCCTAAGTCCCACCCTCTGATTATCTTGTGAATCTCCTGGTGATTTTTGTGCTTAACTTAAATGTTAAATATGATTTTTTTTTATCCTTAATTAAATTGTATCGACCTTTTATCTTTGGTCTGTAACAAAACTATCTCATATTGATTTTTTACAAACTGTAGAATTATATCGATCCAGAAAAATGCATCAAGTATGCTATGTGAGAGATTTTGATATTACTGATTGATCCAAGCCAAGATTTTCAATCTCGCTTACATCATTTCTTGGATTCGTTATTTGTTTTTTATATGCCTTCCTAGTTTTTGAAAGAAATTCGGAAACTTTGATATCCATCTTGTTTTGAATTTTCAGAGGAGGAATGCTCTTGCTTTTCTTCAGAAGAGGAATGCTCTTGCTTTTCTTCAGAAGAGTCTGAGTCTGAATCTTTCTAATTTTTTGCACAACCTTCTGGTTCTGTATGTCTTTGCCTTTCTTTCAATGGGGTTTATGGGTTATCTCCCTTTTCAGGGGAAGATCATTTTCCTTTTGAAGTGACTTCTGAGAAATTTAAGGCCGAAACTAGAATATCAACAATTTTCATTTCTTTTTCACTTTCCACTGAATCTTTGTGTTTTCTTTTCTGGGTCGAACCTGCTCTTCATCCTTTCCTTTCTTGTCAGTTCATGAAGTCCTTTCTCTTCTAGAGTAGTGGCAGGAAGTAGGAGAGGGCAAGAGTTAGCCAGGTGCCAATAAGCATGACATCTTCTGCAACAACAGAACATATTGTCATTATCAAGTATCTGGGTCCAAGTAATTCCGTCAATTTTCAAAGTTAAATCTTATAGAAGTCCTTTGTGTATGTTGATTTCCACATTTTTTTTGCACGAAATAAAACTTCTTCAGAAGGGGTTTTATTGGCAAAGTATATTCCCAACTGATTTCCTATATATCTAAAAATATCAACCTGTCAAAATTAAAGAGTGGGAGATTAGGGAGTCTTAAGTTCTAACCAAATAGAAATGGGCTCAAACTCTGTTGAGGCCGGGTTAAGTGTTTGTGTACTATGGCTTTATACAGAAGACAGCTTCCCCAAAACTGGGGATCCTTTTCAAGAGTACCTAACTTATCTTTTTTAAAGCAAAAAGTATTACAAACAACCCATTTTTATAGAAATGCTGCTGATAGCAACGTGTAAAGCTTTCCTTTGGCTAAGCTGCTGCACTATGAGGGGTGTTTATAATTCTATATGCTATCAAAATCACCCAGGACTTGCACCTGGCATCATCTGCACCCACTTGGGGGTTTTGGCACCCTGGATCTGCGTCAATACAAGCCTGATCACCTTGATGCTTGCAGCTAAACCACACACCTGTGGGATCCAAAAGCACCTTCTTGCACAGAAATGGAAGTTTAGAGAATTTTAAATTGAAAAATTACCAGGACTTGGAAAATCACACAGTTTTTTTATAGTAGGCCAAAGTCCTTCAAATTACAGATCAAAGCTATTAGAGAGATTCAAAATCTTGAGGAGGACAACTCATTAGAAATATCCAATGGAGGTAAAGAGTTCACATTGGTGATACAAGTCAGAGGAATCCTGTGCTTGTCAGCTAAAGGAGAGATTTCTTGAAGAGAGGGATTGTTCCATTAGCCACTTCCTGCAAATTCTTATTCTAATACAATTTACATTATTTTTTGTTTATTTTGGAAGACTGTATTTGAGCATATATGTTTTTTACTTCTAGTTTTTAAAACACATTTTGCTAATACTTGTAGATAGAGAAGAAAGCTTTGATGATATTTCTAGCTTGGAATGGTTTCAAAGCAAATTAAGTGGATTAAAATATTTGATTCTATTTTTGGCTTGAAATGATTGCATATGCAGAATAAACTAGAAGAGCAATATTTGGTTCTATTTCTAGATTGAAATGAATAAGTGGGAGGACTTCGCTGGATAAAAAAGAAAACTGGAGCTGAGTTTTGCTATATACTATTGTGAAATACAAAGTCCAAAAAAACCCTTTATCTCCATCAAGATTAGTTTTCATGAAATTAATCTTTCACAGGTTTGTTCCCAACATCCAATCTTAATGGATTCCAAATGTCAAGGTTCCATTGAGGATGATGACATTTTTTGGGATGATGAAAGTCACCAAGATAATCTGAATACAAATTCAGTCTTGGATTTGGATAGAGAATGGCAAGCTAGATATAAGCAATTTCACACAGTATCCTTTGTCATTTTCAATTGCGTTGTTAAAGTTCTATGTTATAGTTATAAATATATAACTTGTCTTGTTTAAAAATTTAGGTCTCGTAAGTATTAGTCATCTATAGTAGCTTGTGGAACTTTGAAAAGATACCAGGTTGGCTATCGAGAAGGCCTGCTTGCAGGTAAAGAGAAATCTGCTCAACTAGGTTTTAATAATGGCTTCAAAGAATCAGTGTTGGCTGGATATAATTTTGGCAAAGTTCGAGGGATTACAAGGTATTATAAACTCATTTGTCTTTGTTATTTACCCTCTATCATGTCTCTGTTTCAGAGGGCGAGGGCTATATTGCACTAGAAGTTATATTCAAAAATACCTTTTGCAATTAAAATATTTGGTGATTTGCTAGCAATTAAATCTCATTATCATTTTTAAACCCTTCTATAAAGTACTTTATTGGTCCCTTAGGAACGCAATTATTTAATTCACAATTTTTCTAAGATATATATATATATATATACTTCAATTATTATTATTAATATTTTTACATAATTTTTCACTAGAACGTCTAACCTCTTTAAAGTTTGTTTGCTATCCTTCCGGAGCATGTGAAAGGAAAATTGATTGAAACAAGTGAAGGTAGAACCAAATTGGAAGCTCTTCATGGCAAAGTGAGTTCAACGTCGGGAAAGGATGCATTGAAGTTATTTCACGAGGATGTTTTGAAAGGCGGAGTGGAAGCAAGGAGAAAATCAAAAGAAAATTCTCAGGTGAGGCCTGGTCTTTTGTGCCCCCATTTGCAACGTGTAGGTGGTGGTATTGGAGTTGGATATTTCAATTCATTTATATGTTACTCTATTTACTATTATTGAATAATATTATTTTCTCCACGACTAAAACAAAGGCTTGTCATTTCAACTAAAGATGGAAAACATTGGAATTTTGTGCACAGGTGGATTTAGAAGAAAACCTTCAGAAGTTAAATACTAAAGAACATATTGGGTCCTCAGCAAATACGCGTATCACAGGCGAACTTGCAGATTTGCACAGACAACTCGTTTCTATGCTTGAAAATACTTCTTTGAAAGCCGCATGTTGAAATTACAAATTTGTTGGCAGTAACAAGATGTACATTACTTGTGAAAGTTCAAGAAATCTCTCTGATTGTTAATCACTGAGTACTCAATTGTTACTGTAGATGCGAGTACAGTTGCATTTGAGAAAATCGTGTAAGACAGGGATTTTTTGCTCTAATTGAGTCAAATTGTATTGCGTTTGAACTTGGTCTTAATGAGCGTTGTGCTTATATGAGGATATGACCTCGCCAAGGTTAAGGTCAGGGCCTTTGCTATTTCTGGATGCTTTGTTAGTTGAGAGTTGTTTTCCTTACCACTTGCCATCCATTGTCCATATTTGACGTTCCATGTTTTTCAATTAAATTGGAATTAGAGTTGGTTAAAATTTATGATGAAGGTTGGTGATTGGATGGTGAATTGGTTGGTTGCATTTAAACAAAATTGGTGATTATAACTTCAATTTTGCTTTTGGTGAATATTTGGCATTTGCACGAGTTGCACTTTTACATACTACTTGTGTAAAGTATGATAGCAAAAGGTAGCAAAAGGCAACACTGAGGAGTTGCATGTAACAAATTTGGCTTTCATCATGCTTCTTGAAAATGGTCTGACCATAATATGCATTGTATTGTACTTTCACCCATTAGTGGTTTAAAGTTGATTGAAAAAATCGAGTTATGGAATTTTACTTCATTTTGTTTACGAAAATTAGGGAAATATCTTCATCATTTTTAGCTAACTTCTGTAGCTAATGTTATTTTTCCAATCGTTTTTTTAATTTTATTTTTAGAGAGTTTGGCATTTTTTTTTTTTTTTTTTCGTACTGTAACACAACTAGATATGGGAGCATCATTTGCACCAATTCCCTTCTAATTCGGAATCTTTGTTTCCTTAGTAATATGTTGGACAAGAAAACTAAGGCTTTCATTTTGAGCATTTTTTACTATTTCCATTTGAAGGCTTGAACGATTTGACATTCTTTTGGTCAAAGTTGTTTGATGGAGCTTGCATCAACAATGTACAAACACTAAAACATATCTTCTCTATTCGACATTTAGAATGGCACGAAAGAAACAAAGAAGGGAGGTAGAAATACATGTACATAGGCATAGATGCAATCATATATGACATAAAATGACATAATTTCTTAGTGTTTTTTTTGTTGGTAAGAAATGCCCGTCATTCGATGTCTGTGCGTTTTCACCATTGGCTGAGAAACTGCAACCTAGGGGCATTTAAGCCATCAAAATCACTCGGGGATCGCACTCGGCCTGGGCCACACCAACCTTCAACTGTGTTGGATTTTTGGGTGTTGCCTCACAACAAACTCACCTGAAGGGGATTTGAACCTTGGTCGCCCTTGGCAAATACTCATCCCTTAACCAAGTGAGCTAGTGAGAATTGACGACATAATTTCTTAGTGTTATTGTTGAGGATTGTAGATAAAAAAGAGGAACTCATATGTGGGTTTGTTGATTTTAGAATAACCTTCAACACTATGCCTAGAACTAAGCTATGGAAAAGTTGGAACAAGCCGGTATCCCTCTTGCTAACATCATTGGAGAAGTGCAATCTTATAAATACTTGGGCATTGATTTCAATTGCCATTGAAATTGGGACCATAAAATCAAGAAGAAAATAATTAGTGGTTGGAAGACTTGTCATGATTTTGAATACAAATGTAAGGAGATCGAGCTTTGAGATAGAGATAAGAAAACATTTATTTTTGAACACTTTAGTTATACTAGTTATTCTATATGATTATAAAATCTGGGTTTGCAACATCTCTTGTGAGACTTGGAATAAAAGTGAGAAAAATATAAACATTAATTATTTATAATTTTAAGGTCAAATGCAATACGTGTTGCCCCATTCTCTTGATTGAAGCTTTTGTGGAGTCTAAAACCATGATTAAATATATAAGATATAAATATAAATTGCTCATGTTGAGCAATTCTAGGTTCTATGTTATTGCTTTTAGTATGAACATTGGCTACCGTATGATCAAGAGGTTGGGCTAGAGATTTTCAGTCTTGGTTTAACTATTGAACATAAAGAAGATTATCAAAATAATAGTATCAATAACATCAAATTTTATATTCCTAGGAGGTTTAAAGCTAAGATCTGGAATAACAATGAAATCATTAATGAAAGGAAGTAGAAATACCACATATTTTATCAATCTAATTTGGTTGATCAAAATTATTTTTTCAATTATATGAGCTTAAGAAACAAAACGAATTTGTTAAGATTATGACAAATGCTTACCAAAAACATCTTGGGATGAACATGTTTGTAATATCTATGATACAAAAGAAGTTGATGATTAACACTACTACTTTTCAACATGCCATGCTCTTAATAATATAGGACATAATTTTATCTAGTTTCATAAGTGAGACAATCATAATGACCTTGGTACTTTAATTTCCAATATGTTCAAATGTAGAGATGATATTTTCAAGGCTTCTAGTGAGATTATTTTTATTTGTTTGATAGACATTGTCAGAGGGATGGTAAACATCACCATCACCATCACCATCACCATCAACTATGCATAGAGTATACTAAATAGGAGAATGTATACATGCAATGAAATCCATGAAATGCAAAACTTTGATAAATTCCACAAGAATGAAAAACCCTTTGCATCTTCTACATTATCTTTATGCAATTCAACCAATGGTTAGCAAGGGGAATTTTAGGGATTAAATTTTGATTATGTGCCTAATTTTTCATGTTTAAAAAAAGATTTGTCAATTTCATTTTTTTCTAAAATGATTTGTCCAAATTTGATAGCATAAAATTATTTTACTATAAAATCCACCAAAAGTTTCTAGAAACTATGTAAAAACCATAGAAATTTGAATTTTTTTTCAAAATATATTGCCAATTTAATGGTGGCATTTTAAGAATTACTGAGAGTGGTCGAGGTTTCTACACTTTAAGATAAATATAGATCCTTCAATTTTTTTCTAATAGTTAGGAAGTTGGTGGTTATCAAAAGTTAAATCTCATGATACACAAAAGCTTTATAAGTTTACATTAAGAAGTTGGTGGTTGTCAATAGTTAAATCTCACAATACACAAAAGCTTTATAAGTTTACATTAAATACATAGATATATTGATGCATTTTTCTAAAGAACATTTATTAATAGAAAATTCCCCCAACATTTATCCCCTTTTACAAAAAAGTAGTGATCCACTTCACAAGAAAATGTACATTTTTCATAGTTGAAGATGGCATAAAAGTGGGAAACAGAACATTGACAAAAAAAAACAAGCAATTCATTAAATTTGGACTTATTTTATTGCAAGCTTTTTTGGATATAGATCAAAATTAGTGTTTCTATTGTGCAAAATCAGGGTTTGTGAAATGCAACATTAGGTTCTAAAAGTGCCAAAATCAGATTTAAAAAATACAAAGTTGGGTTCCAAATAGCAATTCAAACAACAAATGTGTATTCATTGTACTTGTTTCATAGATGTATGGTCTAACAACAAAGCAAAATTTATTGGTCACTTTGAAAGTAACAAATGCATAATTATTGGATAACAAGACACTCTTACTTTTGAAATTTTCATCATTTTCTTTTATTTAAATTAAATAATTAATAAAATTGCCCAAGTATAAAATATATCAAATGATTTTAACAACCATAGAATATGTTATAATAGTATGAAACTCTTTTAATAATGGTAGAATTTATTAATCACATTGAAATACTATATTTGAAAGACCTTACAATGGTTGCACATCATTTACACCTTGTAGCAACATTGTAGGCTAACCACGATTGATCTAACCAGTTCTTTTCACATCTTTATAATCACAATCCCTTGTAATAATATAGTTCTTTTTGTTATTACGTAGATTTTTTTTCATTGGAATCACTCACAAGCATTGTGTTTTTACCAATAGATTTTTGTTTTTTTCATGAGTTAAAATGAGATAAGATAGATGCTTATACAACATTCTACAAGTTAAAGGAAAAAAATGACTTATATAAGTTGATCAGGAATGGACTACACCAGCTAGGGTTGAGGCAAAGAAGAAAACCCTCAGTGTCGTCGGATTGATCGTGGTTCAGCTATCATGGATCCTCCCATGAATCTCGATCCCAGGGAGGAAAATGATGATAAGGACGAAGCCTTTAGGAAACTGGTAAGTGTGCAAGGTAAGCACTCTATGCCGACCTCCTCTTCTGGAACTGCAGTTTGTTTTGTCAAGAGGTCAGCGCCCCTAGAGGTTAGGATTTATTCGGCCTCAGAAAAAAAAAGGCAAATAGTTTGGCAAAGCGGGAATTGGTGGGACTATTTACGGGTCTTTGGCCCTCACCAAGGGAAATGGAGCTCTAGATACTGGAGGCCCCTTCTCTCTAGGCGCTTGCAACATCACTTCTGCGAGAGAGGGTGCTATGCATTTCTTTTCGAAAACAAAGAAGATAGAGATTTAATATTTTGGAATGGTCCATACTTCATGGGGCCACGGGGAATGCATTTGAATCGTTGGATGATGTATTTCAATCTAGGTAGTGATATCCCCTAGACAGTGCCTGTTTGGGTGAAGCTCCTGCATTTACCTCTTCACCACTGGTCTGATTAAGACTTGGAGGCAATACGAAATACTCTGGGCTGTTACATTGATAGAGCAGTGCCTAAACCACCTTTTTTTGCTTGTTCCCGCATATGTATTGAAGTGGATTTGGATAAAGGATTGCTTGAATCGATAACTCTGTCAATGGATGGTTGGACATATGAGCAAAAATTAGATTATGAGAAAATTCCTTTTAAGTGCAAGACATGCCATGGATACGTACACTTTGCTCAAAATTGTCCAAAACAAGTAGAGAAAGAGTTAGAGAAAACTAAGAGGGTGGATCGCATCAAGTTAAAAAAGGGAAAAAAATAATTCAAGAAGTAGAATCTTAGAAGCCCTTGAGAGATGAAATTCCTGCTTTCCCGAATCACTTCCAGGACTTAGTGCATTCAGATGTAGGGAATGAAGAAGAGAATCCTCCTCTCCATGCCTAGGATGAAAACTAGGATCCTCCCCTCGACGTTACCCCCTTGCAACTAGTCTTGGAACAAGAGGGTATGGAGGATTATGCATCTATAATTCTAGAGAGGTCAATTGACGAAACCAATCTACATCAACACAACGAGTAGAGCTCAGTTGGTGTGACAACTAGATTACACTCCAAGCATTCTCAAGCAAACTCTCTGGAGGAGCTGGAAGAGGTTCGCTCCCCTCAAAAGAAAGCAGAATGGAAGCTGTCGAGATGGGTCAGAGATGAAGAAAGAACAATGAATAAGTCTTTGGGGAAGCAAGCCTCGTCGGAAAAGCATGTTAAAAATGTTGGCTCTTGGCAATTAGTCAATGAATATAATAATGAATCAAGTGGAAATCCTATCTCTCACCCAAGAAAATAATGAGAATCGTCTCCTGGAACTGCAGAGGTCCGGGAAATAAAATAAAAATTGAAGCAATTAAAGCTTTGATATATAAGGAGAACCTCTCCATGATTCTAATCCAGGAAACGAAAATGGAAGCAGAGGATGTATGCAATCTTCTATAGTTAGTTTGGAAGAATGGAAACAATAGAGTTGTGAGTGCCTGGCGTGCTTATGGCAGTATCAAAACTCTTTGGGACTCAAGAAAATACAAATTAGTTAGCTTCTATGAAAAATTGAACTAGTTAACAATTGCATTGGAGGACTTAAGTTCTAAATACTTGTTCATGATCTGTAATGTGTATGGTCTGATTAGCAATAGAGAGAAAGTGAGATTTTGGTGCTTACTTTCCACTATCTCAGATTGTTTCATTATTGTTGGGGACTTTAACATCTCCATTTCATCTAAGGAGTGCAAAGGAGGAAGCCTGGTTCATGACCCCTTTGGTGAAAATTTGGAGGATCTCATAGGAGATAGGGATTTGGTTGATGTCCACTCCATTAGAGGCAAGTTTACTTGGTCTAATAAACGAACTGTTCTGGGGCACATAGCAACCATATTAGACATATTTATGGTTCAGGGCTCAGTTTTTCAAAAATGATACTTAGTGTCCTCATAAATCCTCTCTTCAGCGGTATCCGATCACAAACCCATCATCCTATCTCTCGAGCTTCCTACAAATCAAGGCCCTATTCTATTTCAGTTTAACCAACTATGTCTTAAGAAGGATGAAGCATGGAAAATCATTTAAAAAGCTTGGGATTCGCAAATCAATGGTTCTCCTTTTGTATGGAAGTATAAGCTGTGGATTGTTTTTTTTTTCACACCGGAAAAAAAACAAATTTATATCAATAAAAAAAGTTGTGTCAACAAGTACATCCAACAAGGAGAAGCCAGCTGCTAACTCCAATAGTTCCCAAAACATATAATACAAACACATATCACAAAAGTCTTAACTGTTCAAATTCAGTACTATTTGTATACATAAATACATTAAGGGACCAAAATGCTGCCTACGGTCGCTGTCTCATAGAGAAGCATAAGACAAAAAGGGATAAAAAAACCTCCAGTTGAAGAAGAAATATTCCGACTTGACCAAGACACTATACTTGAACTCCTCCGAGAAAACCCTGCCATCCATAGGGCCCAGGGCAAGATTTGATAAAGCATCGACTTCCCCATTGAATTTCCTAAGGATGTGTCTGAAATAAATATCTGAAAATTCAGAGATTAGAGTAGTAACCCTCCTCATCCAACCATCTATCCAACAGTATCGAGTGCAATGAAGATATGTTGCTAGCCCAAGAAATCACACAAAGAGAATCCCTGAACACCTGGAAGGATTGAAATCCTTTGAGTCTACCAATCCATCATAAACCTGAAAGAGCGATGAGCTTCGCTCTAGTATTGGTTCCCATGCCTAGCTCTTAAGGTTAGACGAAAGACATGGTCAAATATGATCTTTAGAATCATTTCTACACCATAGGATCCAGATTGCGCCACGCCATCGAAATATCCCAAAGGGAAAGAGAAAGGAGTTGCTTGCTGAATTGGATCAACTTTAATTGTGGATGGAATCATTCGAGATCACCCCAAATTTGCTGCAAAAATAGAAAGAGTTAAATAACCATCTTTATGAAGTGTTTTGGTTGGAAGAAGAAGAGTGGAGACTAAAGTCTCAGGCCCTGTGGTTGAAAGCTAGAAATCGAAATGCTTCTTACTTTCATTAGCAAGCCTCTTCTAGAAGGTCTAAGAATTCAATTATGGAAATTATTGACTCGGAGGGAAACGTAGTTAGTGGATCCAAGGAGGTGGGAGGGCAGCCTTAAGGCACTTTAAATATTTATATATGGAGCAGGGTGCTATTGATGGAGGTGCAAAGGAAGCTAGGTTGGATGTTATCTCATATCTTATCACCGCAGAGGAAAATTATCAACTGACCTGTCCAATATCTGAGAAAGAATTTCATGAAGCCACATGGAGTCTATATCCAGATAAATCCCCCAGGCCAGACGAATTTCCCTTCAGTTTCTTCCGAGCTTGCTAGAGCATCATAAAAAGAGATCATGTAAAATATTAAATTGGATGCAAAATAAATACAAAATTGGGGGCATTTCCAATTCCTCTTTCATAGCCCTCATTCCCAAAGATTAAAGTCCTACTTCCTTTGAAAGGTTTTGACCTATCTCATTGTGTAATTCAACCTATAAAATCCTTACAAAGATCATGGAAAAACAGCTTAAACCTTTCTTTCCAAAGCTTATATATGAAGGACAAGGCAGGTTTGTGCCAGGTAGGCAGATTGTGGATAACATAATTATTGTTTAATAAGTTGTACACTCCAGTGTTAAGTGCAAGGATCCTGGCATGGTGTTCAAATTAGACACGAACAATGCTTTTGACCATGTTCGACATAGTTTTTTGTTTGTTGTTATGGGAAAAATGGGATTTTCCTCCTCTTTTGTTCGCTGGGTTCCTACTTGTATTGGTTAGAAATTGATTGTTTCTTTCGTAAATGGTAGGCCCTCTGACTTCTTTCAATATTCAAGAGGCCTTAGGAAATTTTGTCCTCTTCCCCCCTTTCTATTTATCTTAATGGAGAAATATTTGGGACGAGGCTTAACGGATGAAAGGGGGGATGGAAATGTCCCTGGTATAGTCATTGCTTGAGGGGTTCACGATGACAAGGAGGCCTAGTTCATAGATGGAACCATCTTACTCGGAGGAGCCTTTTTTATTATTTCTAAGAGGTTCAAATCAAACCTGGATGATTTTTTGGAAGATTCAGGAGGAAAGGTAAACGAAGGGAAAAGTCATATTTACGGATGGAATGTTCAACCTTTAATCTTGTAGCATATTTCACAAGTCTTTGGTTATACTGTTTCAATCAACTGGTATTCATTTAAATATATGGGTATATCCCTATATCGAGAGGGAGAATGAAAGCTTTGGATTGAAAACCTATAATAAGAAAGATAAAGGGGAAGATCTAGTCATGAGAGATTCAATGGCTTAACCAGACTAGGAAAATTACTTTACTCAAGTTAGTCCTTTCCTCTCTCCCCTATTCTAGTTTTCATCTTTTCTAGCCCCATATTGGGTGTTGCGAGGATTTGGCAAAGATATAAGGAACTTCCTACGACAAGGAGAGAAAAAAAATAGTAAGAAGTTTCACCTCATCAATTGGGAAATAGTTAGAGGAATGAAAGAGCATGGAGGATTGGGCATTCAGGAACCAAATCTAATGAGCATTGCTATGGGGGCGAAATTAATGTGGTGTACGGTTTCTAGAAAGTATTCCTTATGGAAATAAATTCTTAGATAAAAGTATTTAAAGGCCCCTTGCCTCAAATGTCTTAAAAGTGAGGAATGTGATGACTTTGGCTCCAATATTTGGATGCTTTGCATTTAAGCTCGAAATCTGAACTAGGATTATCTTTATTGGGTCCCTAACAATGGGGAAAACATTACACTATGGGATGATAGAATTCTTAGGATGGAGCCCCTATCTAGGAAAACATATATTTTTGGAATTAGAGATTAGATGAAAGATCAAGATATCCATTTTCTTTCTGACATCGCTCTTTGTGATCATAACAATCAATGGATTGGTCAGTGCAAGGATGGGATCCTTGAGCATCTTCTCCTGCAGTTCAAAGCTCTACTCCTCTATCTTCATGGTGTTGCTTCGATTGATTGTGGGGAAGCAGATATGAGAGGCTAGGGTAGGCACGATAGATACATTTTCAAGGAGGGTTATGCAAATTTGTTGATGGAAATGTCACGTCATCCTCCTTCAAGGATTTGGGAAAAGGTCTAGCACCCAGATGGTCTTCCAAATATCATTACATTCTATTGGGTTTTAATTCATGAAATTTTTTTAACATCAACAAATCTTATAAAACACCACATATTGGGTCCTTCAAGGTGTGTCCTTCGCAAAAATAAATAGGAGTGAGTGTGACATATATTTCTCGAATGTAGTTTTTATCAACAAGTTTGTAATCTCATGTTATATACATTTGGTCAATTTTTCTCTCTCCCTAATTCCTATAATAGGTTTTTTCTATATTGGAAGCATAAGTTTCCAGGCCTTTTGTGTTGATTCTAATACTGATTACAATAGGTTTGGAAATTGACTCATATAGTTAAGCACACTTAAACATAAGAAATGGCACAAAACAACATCAACACATTACATAGAAATTACCTTGGAAACCTCTCTCCTGGAAGAAAACCAACAAACCAGTGAGATTTGAATCCTTTATTAATCAAACACCAATACCAGGTGTTTACAAGCATGACTTTCTAGATCACAAATCAAACTTTATTACATCACACCATGACCATGCTTCATAGCCATTACATCTTTATAATAGATGCAATACAACCAACTACTGAATGACAATCCATAACTTCCTAACCACTTTTTGTTATTCTATTATAGTTGACTTGATTCCGTCAAATTTGGTCAATTTCATATTGATCCTTTTGGTCGTTCATTTTAGTACTAATATTTTTGTAGATTTTTCGGCCTTCCAAAAGTTGACAAAATCTTGAAGATTTAAATCTTAGCACATGAGGAGCTAAAATCCAAAAGACTATATAAGAGTCTAGCCTTATACCAAAAGCAAAGGATAAAGTATGGGACCATAGGCCAGGATCCAAGTGCTAACGAAAAGCAACAATATAACATCGTTGATCTAAGACATATCAACAGTTAGGTGTGATAGCTCGCTTGAAATGTGCTAGCAAGATAAAGGGAAATGCCAAGCTAATCAGAAAGGTAGTCACCGGATAAATGGTTCACATTAATAGCACGTTGAAAATATGTCCGCATGTTATTTTTCTCCAACGAGGAGTTTTACTCGATGCCTCCAAGGATACGTGGTGAGTCTTAAGTGACAACTCCTTGCAAAAGACTTTTGCAATACCGTTGAGCTCGGGGGGAGTTACCGCTCTTGGAAACCACCTTGGTTTCTTCTTGAAAATTCTAACAAACAAAGGGCTCATGATAACAAAGGGTGACACCATGGAATACATGTCGATTCCAATCCAGGACACATGTATTAGCTAGGACCCAGTGGCTTCTGATGACATCATCTAAAAAAGCGCTAAATGAGAAGTTCCCAGTTGTCCAAATTTCAAAAGGAATCCGTCAAAAAGGAAAATCATTAAATTTTAAAAATATTATCAGGTTTATCTGAAAAAGGAAAGAAGTGTCTGAGCCTCTATACCTATCTAGCAAATCCTAGTGACCAGAATTCTTTGAACGCCATCAATTTTCACCCGAGTATTTACCGCATAAACCTTTTACCAAATTACTTATTTTTACTGTCTATCAAAGAGTGATTGACCCTAATTTTCCCTAATAATCCCTATACTTCCATTTAGCTTATTAGTTGAGACTTTCACCCCACCCAATGGATCAAAAGTCCAAAACCAAGTTGCCTAAATCCATCTTTGTAGGTGATTAACACATTTATGACAAGCATGCCAACATCTTTGATACCACAATAACCAATTCGAACTTAAAAATTACTATCCAGGAATCCAAAGCAATGCCAAATGCATATCAAGACCCTTATCATTTATGGGACTCCAACCTTGCTAGAAATTTTTTCCCTTGCTCAGTTTATTTCCCAAAATTCGTAGCTACGTGCTGAACACAGTATTCCCCAACTAAGAAATCTATTCTATCATCCATCCTTGTCGAAACCCTATGCAACATAAATGACATTACCATCCAAAAGATGTTTTGTATACCAAATTTTCTTGCAATGCGACCCCTAGATGAGAGAAAGTTTGCATCTTCTTATCAAATCCCAAGCCCTTCTGACAAACACCTATTTTTACTACAACACTTACGAAAAGGAGTTGTTATTCCGTCATCCCCTCCACAATATGATAATGTAGTGTTTTTTGATATCTCAAAGAAAACCATATCATTGATCTGTAAAAACATATGAGAAAGTAGATGATTTAAATTAAGTTTTTGTTCTTAGCTTGACTCCTATGCCTAGAAGAAATACTCCCAAGTATGATCTCTGTAAGTTCATAATTGAATCAATCCATGAACAACTAGAAGAATTTCCATCCCTTAGAAGGTTCATATATCCTCCTATTTGTTTTATATGTTTCTATATTAGAACTTTTAACACTATGAGTGTTTGAATTTGACGATGACGGATGAAAGTAGACACTCAAGTCCAATACATAATTGGAGTGACTTAATTCTAAGAATATATGACAACTCCACTTATACTGAGTTTACCTACAGGGTAATGAATATTATATACACTGTTATTCATGACTTTGCACCCCCTAGGATGTTTTCTGAAAATAAGAAGTCGCTACAATTCACCCCTAATACAATGCTAGGTGATTGGTTTCTATATGAAGAGTACACAATAATCAGAGTTTATGGTTTCCAGGAAGAGCCTTACTAGCTCCCAATTTTCCTCACACCTAGGGTTTTTGCAATGGAATTTGCAAGACAAAGATTTTTGGTAGATGAAATGCAATTTCATCATTTTAGACATAGAAGAAATTTCTTGATGCCACAAGAGATAGGGCCCTTCCAGCTTAGAGGTTTGAAGGATCTACAATGCCTGGAAGGTTTCTTAAATCAATTACATTTTAAGAAGGCATAAGTTGGATCTTATGATCCTCATAGAATCATTTCCAAATAGAGAATAGAAAACAAAAATTATGCTTACGAGCCTGTGCCAAGGCCTGATTGAGAGAGTATTTCCAACTTGGAAAGATGGGAAGAAGTCCTAGCAGTCCAAAAGAGCATGGAAGAACAAAGAGTTTCAAAGAAGTAGGCAGGGCAGAAGAGGGGATATGAAGATATTTCTACACATATGGAAATTGATAATGTTGAGCAAGGTCCTCAAGCCAAAAGGCTTAGAATAGAAGGAGAGGCTGAACAAGCGTTGGGGGAAGGAGATCAAGATGAAAAGATTACAAGTGTGCTGGTTGAAATGATACAACAACCTCTAGTCAATAGAAAGGAGTCAAAAATTAAATTTACCCACTACCATTCAATAGAATTCACAGAGCCTCGTATTTTACAAACAATACCTTCATAATCACCTTCAGCATGTCTAGTGCAAGTAAAGATAGACTTGCAAACTATATATAGACATATAAGAGAAGGAAGTGTTAAAAATGATAAATGACACCAAGAAGCAAATAGGTACATCAGGGAAGATACTGATTACAATAGAAGACCACAAAAGTTACACTTTGAGATGGCTTATGCTAGATCCTACAGTTCCCTATTCCACTAGCCTTGGTGATTGAAAAGTTGATGAATGCCATGTAGACTTCAGCCATTTTGAAAAATTTGACAAATTAGATTTCTACAAGCAGGCTAGTGACACGATATGTAAGGAGGTGGTACACTCTATCAAAGTAGAGAAAATGCTTAGGGCAGCTTTGGAAAAGTTTGAAGAGATTTGGAGGGCATAAAAAGTGATAGTCAGATCAAAACAAAGCAGAATCAAAGAGCTAGAAAATAGAGTAATGGAATTAAGTGTTAATTCAACTAATGCATCCCATTCTAACTCAATCTTGAAGGAAAAAGATAATAAAACATACCACCTGAAGAAAAAATTGAATATGCCTACAAGTAGTTGAGACCCCTGAGCTAAGACAAGCTCAAGAAGAAAATGAAAAATGTATGCTAGCATGTTTCATTTCAAGCAGTTAGTTGAAGAGAAGGAGAAACAAATAGCTAAGCTTAAGTTGTAGATTGCCTCACTGTTGTAGTCGAGGGGGTCGCATGGTTACCGGTGATACATAGTATAATATAATCAAGCACAATGATACAAATACAATAAACAAGTGATGGAATATGAAGCAACAAGCCTTTCTATTAATCAACAAGATATGCAGAAAGATTACATATATATAAATAGACTGAATTCTCTGTGAGTCATATCACCAGCCTATTTATATGATTGAAAACAGTTGCATAACTACCCGTCGGTTCAACTGACCGACCTGACATGTATTTCTCGACTCAATCCGTCGACATATATTACAAGTAGTCGAGTGGAGGGCCTAGTCGGCATGTCTACTTAGGCTCCTCCAACATCTCCCCCACCAAAAAATATTTCTTCATCCCGAAGGAATGAGGAGATGATGTTTTAATTGTAAGTAAGAAACTTGTTGCTACTGTTGTGGGAGACTAATACTGTCAATGGAACCAATGTTGTAGTCAAGGGGGTCGCATGGTTACCAGTGATACATAGTATAATATAAGAAAGCACAATGATACAGATACAATAAACAAGTGATGGAAGATGAAGCAACAAGCCTTTCTATTACTCAACACGATATGCATAAATATTACATATATATAAACAGACTGAATTCTCTGTGAGTTGGCTCACCAACCTATTTATATGATTGACAAACAATTACATAACTACCTGTCGGTTCAACTGACCAACCCGACATGTATTGGTCGACTGAATCCGTTGACATATATTACAAGTAGTCGAGTGGAGGGCCTAGTCGGCATGTCAACTTAGGCTCATCCAACACTCACTCAACTTACAAAGGACCACATTATCCAATGAACATGTCACTCAAGGTTTACCTCCTAGCATCCAAGAAGCAATCCAACTTGCAGGAGAGACATAATAGATAGAAAAAGAGATAGAAAAAGAGCCTGAGAAGCAGGATGAAGATAAAGAGGTAATTTATGTGATGGATGAAGATACTCAAACTCAAGACCTTATGAAAGAACAATTTGACAAAAACAATGAGATCAAAGAGTTGGAGGCTGAAGTAAGCTAGAAAGATTAGCGAATTGTGGAGCTTGAAGGAGAAATTAGCAAGAGAGAAGATGGCATCCAAGAATTGGAAAATGAGGTAAAAGAGCTTAAGAGTGAAATTACTAAGCTAAATTTGGATCTAGAAGGGGAATCTTTGATTATAAGAACAAATAAAATCCCGTGTGATAATATATCCCAACTATTCATGAATGAGTCGGATCATTGTGAGGTCATCCAAGATGAACTGGAAACCTATAAAGAAGTCAAAGAAGAAGTCCCAAGGATGCAAATAGAGCTAGGAAAGATGCATGAACAAGTTGAGAAGATAATAGAATTTTTGAATACTAGAAGTAAAGCACAACTGGAGGGGTTACAAATTCAAAATAGAACACAATTGATCAAGGTGGTTAAACAAATTGTAATGAAGAGGACTCTGTTGAAAAGAGACCAAAATAATATGAAATTACTGGCTAATGATATAAATGCTTTTAAAATCATGTTTGATAAATTGGGGCTACCACATCCATGGGATGGTAATGAAGAAATTGTCCCCAAATAAGAATATAAGGCTACATTGACACATAAAATAAATGAACTGCCTCAAACTGATTCCTTAGAAGGATTCATAACTGGAGATCATGTTATTGACAGGTTGAAACCTCAATTTCAGGTATGGATCCTTTTGAAGAAATTAATATAAGTGCTTGGCCCTATATCCTATGAAAAAAATACCGATGCTAAAATAGTCCTAGAGGCATTGAAGGCTCATCGAATTCCATTGAGCAAGGATTGGCATGCTGTGTCAAAATATTCCCAAGTAACTCCACCTCAAAGACAAGCCATAGGGAAAACCTCTAGTGCCACAAGGATAGTCAAGTGGACAACAATTCCCTACATTGCCAGGTCAATTTGTGGGTCAGCCAACTCCTTTGGATTTTATGCCACATGGAGGGTAGGTGAATGTGTAGATAATGTACTAGATGATGGGCCAATCGGGGCTTCCTCCAGGTAATCAACCAACAGATTAGGTTTTTGGGAAGCCAGCTGTGCAACATAATGTATACATGCGAGGACAAACAAAGCAAACAAGAAGCAGGAATACAAGTGCAAGTAAAAATAGTTAAAAAGTAAAATGGCTGCTATTCAATTAGAAATTTAAAGTTGAAAAGGATAGATTTACAAGTTTGTTGAAAATTAGTTCAACTTTATAGAATTCGATTACTCCTTGAAACCTATATAATGTAATCCAAGTGCTTAACTCAAGGCTGGAAATATTTAGAGGGACTCTATCAGTTGTTGAGTCGATGAACTATTTTGTAATGTATATTTTTTTCTAAGATTAAGATTGTAGAGTGCTACAGAGATGTTTTTCCTTTGTATTTTGTCTATCTTCTTTGTTATATTACACTTCTATATCCATGTATACTGTCATGAGATGTCAATAAATTTTTGAGTAACATATTCACCTCCATATTGTGTCAATGATATGATATATTGATGAATGTTGGAATTGATCTTAGAGATTTCAAATCTTTTGACCTCTGGTCCAGTTTCAAAGCTTTTATGAGATACAATAGTGTTTGAAGTTTTCTCTTATTGTTGTTTCCATGAATGTCTTGTTTCCTAGAAATTCATAAATGAGCTCATGATTTTCAATGCATTTGTTTACAAACTACTTAATTCTTTAATTCAAAGCTCAATAAATTTATGCTTCCATTAGGTTCAAAGAGATTCGTCCTACAGGCGCCTCGTAGACATATTTTTGTCTCCATCTGCTAAATATCACCCTCACTATAAACCAAAGTACGGTTACACTCCGCAAAATTCCTCTACAATAATAAGTTACACCATCATAATTGTTCATAAATATTTACTTACATGCATATTTCAAGAAATATATTTTTTACATACAATTCCACATAGATTTAGCTTGAAAATATTTAAAAATTGAGTTCTGTCATGCCTTGCTGTGCACTATATCCGTCTAGTGTATCTCAAGGAACTAACATGAGAAATGGCACTATTGACGAGGACAAAATTGAAGGTTAATTTTCCTTGAGTACGACATTGTTGAGTTTTGGTTTGGATTGGTGCAAAAGGATTAGACAATTTGACTGAAATTAGCACCTAGCAACTCCATTGCTTTGAAGTTGGCTTCTGAAAAGAGGCATACCAGAAGAAATCCTACTTCAAACGAATTCTCGAGTCTCCCTGATTCAAGTAACCATAGGAGAAAACTTCGAGTGGATCAAAACACTTTGTAGAAAGGTATTCCTTGAGTTACTTCTCCTTTCTTTTCTTTTGCTTTCCAAAATCAAGAATGTTGTTCAAATTTACATAATCAAGAAAATCCTAAGACCCATGAAAATCCTATCCTCGAGCCTCATAATTATCCCTTGTATCCTTCTGCAAGCACTTCTAACCCTGTACAACTTGATATAGAGTCACAAAGGACTCCAATCACTCCTCAGGTAGGAATTTAATCTTGCAACATTTAAATATGGAAGGAATAGGAGGTGGAACACCACCACCTATAAACCCCTGGGTAGCTACTATTTATGGTCCACTGGATCTCCCAAATAACCTACATGACCTACCTGATATTTATTTGAAGATATTACCAAAATATGAGAGGGAAAATGCTACTACAACTGATGAACATATGGCCATGTTTCAAGACTTCACTGATAAACTTTATATTGAATAGGATGATGTGCTCATGAGACTCTTTGTTCAAAATTTGGAAGGAGATGTCAAGAAGTGGTTCAGATCCCTTCCTGCAACTTCCATCAATTCTTGGCACCTCCTTGATATTGCATTTATTATATAGTGGGGTGAGAAGAGGGATTACCTGTATTTTCTTACAGAATTTGCTACATTCAAGAGAATAAATGGAGATACAATAGGGGAATTCAACAAAAGGTTCAACAAAATTTATAATAAGATTCCTCAGGATATTAAACCTTCAAAGGCAGTTTTCAAAGTAACCTATGTAGTATCCTTTGAGCCCGATTTTGCTATGATACTAAGAGAAAGAAGATCTACAACCCTGTTAAACATGCAAGATGATGCAGTTGATGTGGAAGGAAATACGACAGCCTCAGGGAAGTTGAAATACAAGCAAGCACTTGAAAAGAGGAATTCCAAAGAAAACGATGAACCCTCTGGGAAAGATAGAGATGTGCAAGATTCAAAGATGGAAGAGATGTCAATATTACTCATAGGTCTCTCAATTAAGCTCAATAGGATGAAAATGGAAGGGAATTATCCCAACAGAAATCCTCAGGCAGGTGGGCAGAGGAATCCATATCAGTATAGGAGGCCCTTTAATCCTCAAATCATAAACAAACAAAGAATAAATGAAGATAAAAAAATACAACCTCATGTAAGGGAAAACAATGACAATCATGTGGTTGATATACCTCCATATGTGGAAGACATTGAACCTCCTGAATAAATGCCGTGGATGTAAGATCAGAGTAACATGATTCATCTTACACATGAAGATTATGAAAGATCTTTACATGAAGAAGATTATCGAAATGATCAAGAAGTGCAGAGAAGATACAATTTGAGGCCAAGGAATAATGTTTCAAATTAGAATACTATTACCTTCCCTACAGAAGCCTCTGCAAATCCAAAGAATGACAAAACCCCTGATAATCCAATTCTTGCTACAAATCCTATTGCTCCTCAAAATAAAATTGCAAATCTAGTTAACCAAAAGAGAACTGAAATGTTATATCCAAAGAACACTAAAAGAAAGAACCATAAAAATCTTTAACCCCTTTTTATTTTTAGCATGAGTTATCTAAACTAAAGATCCCTATTCCTCTGTCCGAATTGGGAAAAAATTATGTATACCAGAAAAATATAGAGAGGGTCCTAAGCATCACTGGACCAATCCTACAAATGGATACTTTAAATTTAGTAGATGAAAGTCCTGCTATATCTGTAGGTCTAGTGGTTGAATAAGAGAAATATGATCATATTACTCCTTTATACATAACTCTAAATGTGCATAGAAAATTATTACACAACTTCATGTTAGACTCTGGAGCTTCACATAATCTGATGCCTAAAATCATCATGGAGCAATTAGATTTAGAAATCACTAAACCTTATCATGATCTTTATAGTTTTGACTCCAAGAAGGTAAAATGTATGGAGATGATTAAGGATTTAGTAGTTAGTTTGGATCAACTTCCTGCCAAAATTATTGTGATGGATGTGGTAGTGGTAGATGTACCAACAATATATGGGATCTTTATGGGGAGTTGGAGACTTGTGTGGATTTTTCTTCTCGACGCACTTCAGACTCTAGAGTTGAGTCCATCATCAGGAGAAAGTTATCTCGAAAAAACTCCATACATCTGCACCTTATAAATATTGTTTGTTTGTTTTATTAATGTTCTAAGAGCTGACCTATTAATCAAACTTTGTCTATTTTTAAATATAGATATATATACATATTTTATTTCTATCTATTATTATAATTACATTATTATACCCATTTTTTAATTAATACTTATTTGTTATATTTTGTTTAACTTTTAATTTATGCTTAATTTCAATTTAATTTATTTATCTTATCTTTTAATTTAACTTCTATTTTATTTTTATGTTATTATTATTATTGTTATATTTTAGTGAATTCTTATTATATTTATTTATTATTATTTAATTATTACTTTAGTTAATTCTAATTTTTTTATTTTATTTTTATTTTTATTTACTATTTATTATTACAATTAATATTAATATTATTTCTAGTTTTTTAATTTTAATTTTTAATTTTTAATTTTAATTTTAATTTTTAATTTTTCAGGGAGTCAATGATTGGTTTCCAGGATTCTCATAGGGTGAGGCCGTCATCTCTGTTGAAGTTTCTTGGGTGTTTCTCAATTTCGATTGCTTCACGTATGCGTCTTTTATTGTAGTTTTCTTCAAGTGCTATGACTTTTGCTTCTTCAATGCATACATGGTGGTTTGTCATTGATGAATGCTCAATCACGGCCAACTCCTTAATTATTTCATGAATAACATCTGCACAATGCTCTTTCAGCCTTATCTGAATTGAGCGACCTGTTTCACTTATGTACACATCTTTGCATGAGCAAGGAATTGAATAAATACCTTTTCTCTATTTTGGGTCAATGGTGTCTTTTGCTCTGTCGAACAAATTTCTTAGGGAGTTACGAGGGAAAAATATTGTTTTGACTTTCTTTTTCTTTAACACTCTGGCAATTTTGTCGATTGTTCCTTGGATATATGGGAGAAATGTTCTTCCTAAGTTTTCTTGTTCATTGTTCCGATTTTTATTCCCTATGTCTTTTGCTCTCTTAAATGCTCTGTTAATATATTTTCTTTTGTAACCATTGTTTTAGAGGGTTTTTTCTAGGTATTTTAGTTCATCATCAAGGTGTTCCTTAGAAACTCTCTTAGGATAAAGCAGGATGTACTGACTCTATACTAAGACAAAAAAGAAACAAATGCTACCTTGAATCCCTAGATCTAACAAATATCTCAAGATTAAAATGCTAGAAAGGGTAGAAGAAGTTTGACTGACCTTCTATCCAAACGCTTGTCTTTGTAGTTGCTCCAATCTCCAAGCCCTCACGAATGAACCTGTCAAAATGGAACCAAGACACAAGAATGCACTATTCTCTAGCAACCTGAAACATGAGTTAGGATCTAAATCTATGAAAGATACAAATCATATCATTAAAACAAAATTAACACACATGATTTGGGAAAACAAGACAAGTTATTCCATTACCAACTTGAAGTCATATACAATAGTTGCTTGATGTCCAAGCCAACTTCCAGCTCCAAGTGCTTCCTCAAGCTATCTCTGCAGAAGTATGAAGATCATAGGTTTGATGCCCCAAAAAGTCCTCTCTTTGGCCCATGGAAAGCTTCTCTCTTATAGCACATGGGAAGGCTAACCAACAAGAGAGAAGTGTGGATCTATGGAGGGTTTAGTGGATCAGGCCAGCTAAACAAAGAAGGAGTTAGGATCGAACCAAAGGTGGTAATCCCAACAAAATCTCCTCGAAGGTCGAAATCCCAAAATCCAAGGCAAAAAGGCTAATTTCAGACTACCGCGCCCCTATAACTGAGCATAACGCGGTAGTACCCGCGCTCCAGAGAAGGAGCAACGCGCGGTAGTGCTAACTACCGCGCCCTTGTAGATGTGCAAGGAGCGGCAGTGCTCACAAACAGGGCTAAGTTGGGCTGGAAGATGGTAGAAAAAGGTTTTGCTTTCAGTATTCAGTCAATGGTTTTCACTCTGGATGTTCAGATGATCTTTAAGGGAAACTGTCGTTTAGGTCGGTAATGCAAGGATGCGACACTAATATGTAATGTGTAATATTGAGGTATAACAGATGCCCCCTAAAGTGTGAGGTCAGAAGAGACTGATGGCTGAAAGACTTTATAAATATGGTTCGGAGATAGCATCGAGGAGAGCAACAAGGAGCTGAAAAATAGAGACAAAATGTCAGATATACCACCGAGGCGGGCATTCCCATGCTCGGAAACAAATGACTCAAAGCATGGCTGCCGACCAATACATTGCAGATCCATGAGTACTGAGATGATATAGACTGTAGACAAATCATGGCTACTATGAACAAGCGTAGATCCATGAGACAGTACTGACACAGCCACGACCAATACAAAAGTGGATCTGTGTGACAATACAGAGGAAATCTCCATTGCAACCTGGACGTAATCAAAATACAAAAGGGTGTCCAGGGTCTTCTACCCGATCACAAACGATACGAATCTAGCCATGTGATTACAAGGTGTTGAAGTCGAACATGGTAGAAACCATTTGATTACCGGTCAATGATGTGAACCGTTAACAAATGTGAGGGAAATCACCAATAATGACGATGATCCCCAAGGTATCTATAGTACATCTCAACGAAATGCGAATAAAGGAGTTGATGTCGAGCATCCGAGAGATCATTCAATCAGAGGTCATTGATGAAAACCTACTGTTGAATACGAGGAAACCTGCCATTGAGGCATGCAGGTACCAAGGTACTAGTGGTTGACTCCTAAGCCTAATTCCTGGATAGTGATTTGGTGTCGACAGGAATAGACTCGTCGAAGGTGGGCCATGATGTTTCCCACATCATCGACACGAAATCAGAACGAGAGATAGTATGGACCGATGAAACAATGGAATATGTACTGACACAAAGGGAAGGTTTGACATGAAGTGGAGGTGGACTCAAGGTAATAACCCTTTGAACATATAACGGCATGAAACAGAGCTTGGCAGCAGGGATTACTTGAACAGACAGAACCACAGGATGTGTGAGCAATAATGAGGATGCATGATCATAATGATGAAACTATCAGCAAGACTGACTACCCAAAATAGACAAGGTGAGGATGCATGCCATGTTCAAAGGTGATGACTCACAAGCTGCCAACAAGGTAAACTTGACTCATTTTCCCATTTTTCCCCCGACATGATGGACGAGTACCTCTTTGTTTTTTAACGAGCTTGAGGAGGATAACAGATGCTCGATATAGCTCATCTCATAGATGAGTCCAATCTCACATGTTTTTCGAACCTGAGAAAGGAGGGGTTCGTCCCAAAGTGGGTCCTTCGATGTTTGATTTTACGAGTCCAAGGAAGGAAAACTCAGCAGTTTTTCATGTTTAGAGAGTCTGAAAAGAACTAAAGAAGACTCCAACGGTCCTTTTTCGTAAGGTTAGCCTCATCGCCCGAAAAAGGGTAAAACAACGCGGAAGAGGACTCTTCCAGTCATGATTGGCTGGAGTATTCCTTTTTCGTAAGTAGTGCCCCCTAGTCCGAAAAAGGGGTAAACTATCACTAGGGAGACGATCATTCAAATCCTTTTACAAGCGTGAACGAATCAATTTCGCTTGGCAATCTTTTCAATTTTAGGGAGTCTGAAAAGAGCTTAACTATGGACTCCATGTACAACATTGTCATGGTTGATGACCGAGTACGACAAAGGAAAAGTAAACTCGGCACAGTTCCTTTTCCGTAAATAGTCTAGCGAGGCCGGATAAAGTGATAAACCTATACTCGTTAGACACACCTTTTTACTCCAATTTGTTTAACGAGCACGATAATGGTATCAAAAGCACTCGGAATCTTTTTCATGTTTGGATCCAGAGCACGAAAAAGGAAAAAGTAAGCTCAAACCACTTTTCATGTTTTAACCAGAGCACGAAAAAGTGAAAAGTAAGCTCAAACACCATCTTACTGTTTTTAACGAGCTCGAAGATAGGTTGGAAGAATGCTCATGATGTCTGCTTCATTTTTTAACGAGCTTGTAACAGAAAATGAACTATGCTCAGGATAATTTTCATGGTTTAATGAGCTCAAAACCTAAAAAAGGAAAGTATGCTCGAAAATGTTCCCAATGGTGAACTTCTTCCCGTCATGAAATCCAAAGGTTGGTACATGCCCCCCAGCATGATTGCTAGAAGTAAGTGACTTAGCTCCAACGTGGTGTGGAGAGGCGATCGAGTTGACTTCAATGTAACTTCCAGAGGTTGAAGACATGCCCCCAAGCTTCATTTCATTCGCCTAAGGTATAGGCGAGTAAAAAGAAGGTTCAGGTACTAAGTCTACGAGGAGACTCGTCTCAAAGGGAAAGGATATGTTTCATTTTTTAACGAGCTTGACACAGGAGTAGAACTTTGCTCAGACTACTGGTTTCATTTTTTAATGAGCTTGAAGCCAAAGGTAAACTCTGCTCACAGTTAAGGCCCACTGATGGGTTCCCTCCCAACATGATGACCAGAGGTTGGTAAATGCCCCTAGCATGATTGCTAATGGCTAAACATGCTCCCCAAGCTTCGTTTCGTCTGACTACTCTTCTTCCTTACCCAAAAATCCTGGCTACTAATCCGAATGTGTTCACCAGGGGGGTAGGGAGAACCAGGACTTAGTGACCTAGGCAGATGAAAAGAAGGTTCAAATCCTAACTCTAGCGAGAGACTCGAACAAATGGAAGGGAGATCTATTTCATTTTTACACAAGCTTGAAATAGATAATAACAATGCTTGAAAGGGTCCTTTTTATTTTTTAATGAGCTTAAAACAGAAAGAAATTATGCTCGAAGGTAGTTTCATTTTTACGCAAGCTTGAAACTGAACGTAAACTATGCTTGGGATTTGGTTTCGTTTTTACACAAGCTTAAAACCAAAAGTAAACTGTGCTTGAGGGTAGGTTTCATTTTTTAATGAGCTTGAAACAAAGAATAAACTATGCTCGTAGGAATCTATTTCATTTTTTAATGAGCTTGACATAGAAAGGGAACCATGCTCCTAAGTGGTTGGTTTCATTTTTACACAAGCTTAAAACCAAATGTAAACTATGCTTGCGATTGGTTTCATTTTTTAATGAGCTTGAAACAAAGAATAAACTATGCTCGTGGTGACCTATTTCATTTTTTAACGAGCTTGACACATAAAGGGAACTCTGCTCAAAGTGATGGTTGGTTTCATTTTTACACAAGCTTAAAACCAAGAGTAAACTATGCTTGGGATGATGGTTGGTTTCATTTTTACACAAGCTTAAAACCAAAGGTAAACTATGCTTGAGAAAATGGTTTCATTTTTTAACGAGCTTGACACCAGAATGGAACTTTGCTCCAAGTGATGGTTGGTTTCATTTTTACACAAGCTTAAAAACCAAAAGTAAACTATGCTTGGGATGATGGTTTCATTTTTTAACGAGCTTGACACCAGAATAGAACTTTGCTCCAAACGTCCCCCCCCTAGGGGGAAGAAACCACTAAAACATGTGGAATGTTTAGGGAAGTCTGGTGACTAGGAGTCATGCGATGAGTGGGCGTCACAAAGGAAAGCTGATCGATGGTCACAACATTCCCATGATGGGGAAAATACATCACTCGGAAGAGTGAGGACACTACAGCCTTCATGGCATGGACGTAATCGCGTCCAAGGAGTAGATTAAAATCTAAGGGACCTTGGATGACCATGACATCAATACAGACAGTTTTCCCTCCCAAAGTGATAGGTAACTGAGGAAGGGACCCTAAAGGTCCAGTAGGCCTTCTGTTGAAAGCCAGTATCTGATCAGTGACGGGCACAAGCCGAGGAGAACCTAAGGCTTGCCAAGCAGTTGAGGATAGAATACTAACAGAAGCTCCTTCATCAACTATCGTACGAAAAATTTCTTTATCGGAAACTCCTACAGATATTTGAAAAGGAACACTCGAAGGAAGACGAGATTCTGTTAGACCATTCCAATCAAAGGAAATAACCTCAGTGCTTGGAGGGGGTCTCGCGGAAACGGACAGGGTTTCCCCTTGCCGAGGACGTTCTGAATCGATAATGAAAACATCAGTGGTTTCCAATTCACTCTCTCTTGGAAGATAAGAATGAGACGAAGGTTGTGTCAAGGTGACTGCTTCAGTCTGGACTTTCTCCAATGAAAGAGCGGGATCGAGTGGGGATGACAGCGACTCAATCACTTCACTCTCGGAAGGGAGAGTGGGATCAATTGCAGATGAAACTGAATTGATCACTTGGTCAACCAGCGGGGGGTCGAGGGACAGTTTACCATGGTCTGTTGGAGGTACCAGTTGAGAACTAGTAATATCTTCCAACCACCGCGAGGCTTCATCAATGCTCGGACAAAGGAAAGTACGGTGCATACCCTTGCATATCAAACAGGGATATAGGACTTTACCCTTACGACCCTTCACCAAGGGGTCACTGGTTGAGGGGGTTTCATCGACATGATGGTCAGAGGTCGACGATACGATTGGTTTGGGGTTTTTAGACCACACTTCTGACACACGGGAAAGATCAGGACAATCCTTGAGAAGGTGATCACCCTTACAAAGTTTGCAAGGGAACTTGGGCTTACGGGGTGTTTTCGTAGAATGAGTGCCATTAGGGGCAACTGGTTTACGCTTGGTCTCTTCTTTATCCTTCTTCTTCTTAACTTTCCTTTTCTTCTTCTTCTTATCCACCTGATTACTAACACTATTGCTTTGGTCAGGCGAGGAAGAAGGAACGGAAGAAGATTCATCTGACGAAGAAGGGGAAGGGTTAGTTTGGGATTGACTCTCTCGTGGTGGAGAGTTAACATTCGAAACATTGGGCGCAATCGGAATTACCGGATTGAATAACCATACCGGTAATCCTATGGTTAATCCAGGAAGATTTAACGTGGAAATAAAGGGAGGACCAATATCTCCAACTGGAGGAAAAGTAAAAGGTGCCCCTTGAAAAGGGGTCCCCGGATTGTTAGTCCCAGAAGGAGCATGGGTGCATGGAGGTAGATTCTCCATGAAACAAAACTAAGTGATGTGGACGAAGTCTTGTTAAAAAGAACTCAAAAACCCTCAGGCAACCGAGCGTGCGAAAGGGGAGCTAGGAAAAGACAAGGCTCACAGGCCAAAAAGAGCAAGCTCAAAAAACTATACTGAGGCCGCTGCCAAAGTAAGCGAGCTGTACAACAAAACGGCCAGAATGCCAACAAGCAGCCCTACAAAGAAAAAGACCCTCTACAAGATAGCAAGCAAAACCTCCTAACTAAGAGCTGGAGACCTCAACAAATTGTATCCTTCGCAAGGTGATGAAATCCAAGTCGAACAATACAACATGAGAGACCGATATAAGAAGGATATCCCTCTACCGAAAGGGATCCTGGGTAAAAGAGCCCTAGTAGAATAGATACTAAGCTACCTCGTTCATGACACGTCGGAAAAGGTTTTGGGCACTTCAGCCTTCCGAAGAAGACAGCGATCGATGTTGCCTTAGGGCTAAGTGGAGTGCGGTATTCCACAGAGTCCGTCCGGTTCTCAATCTCGCGGCCGTTTAACCCCTGAAAGTTGGAAACAGTCAGGAGGCCCCTCCACAAACTAGCTGTGACCGTGTCAATAAGTACTAGAGGATTTTAGTTCCCTAAAGACAACGACTATGTCTCAGATGAAAATGACAAGGGGGAATTATTTTGATGCCTATCCCCGGTGTCCTACCTAACTACCAAATTTTTTCGATTTCCTCAAGTGAGGTTAAAGTTGGTTTAATTAGGGAGATTAATTTTAGTGGCTGTCTTACTCAATCGGGTTATGGAAGTGCGACTTGATGGTGTTATGACGACCCAAACCATGCAAATGAAGATGAATCGAACTGAGCCTTTCTCTTCGATGAATACTAGCTAAAGTAAGGAAGAATTCTTTCCGTTCCCAATATGCACAACCCAATGCACATGCAATTTTATTTCTTTTCAAAATGATAGAAAGAAGTAAAATATGTACCCAAAACTAACCCAAAGTAATGAAAAATTTCTTCATATGAACACCAAACGTAATGATTCTAATCCATTTCCTATCTTTTCACACTTGAAAAAGACACATCCAAGCTACGGAAAGAAAGATTCTACAAATGCTTCCAATCAAATGCAAGACAAAGAGAAGAACCTAATGATATTGTCTAACTCAAATGCACATAAATATGAAACAAGCATTTCTTCTTCTTATGAATGTAATACCAAAAATGTCAAATGATTAAATTAAAGCAAGAAGAATACCTATGTGTTTCAATTTCATGAATATGGTAAAATAACGACAAAATCAAGCTTCTCTTTGAACTAAAGTGGAGGCAAGGAATCAATCTTTTCAAACAATCATTAGATAGGATGTAAAGGAAATAAGATGCCAAGCAATCCAGACACGCCAAACACACCAAACCAACAATGATCCCAAAACCTTAATATGGGTCAAAACGACTAAAGGATGCACAATTCAAAAATAGAACCCATTTCGCTTAAAAATGCAAGCAAAACACTAGTATTTACTCAAAGGGCCAACATGGATCCAAATCTCGAAAAGACCCAAAAATAACCAAACAAACCAAATAAACACACTTTCCAGGAACTACCGCGGACCTGTAGGCCACCTGGGAGCGGTACTGACAGACTACCGCGCTTTAGACAGCGTTTAAAGGGCGGTACTGCAAGACTACCGCGCTGTAGACAGCACTTAAGGGGCGGTACTGACAGACTACCGCGCTCTGGATAGCGGTTAAGACGCGGTACTACCGCTCTGTAGGTAGTTGCGGGGGCGCGGTACTGTGTGAACAGGGAAAGAGGCAGAATTTTGAGAAAAGATCTTGACTTTTCAAGGGTTCGCCAACCCAGAGGACTTACTGATCTGTAATAGGAGTCTAATGCAGAGAGCAGGGAAGTGAATGAAGGTGAAAGAACCCAATTCTTACAATCAATGAGTGAAATTGAAAGTAAACTTCACAAGCAAAGAAAATGGATTCAAATCCCCAGCGGAGTCGCCAGTTTTTGTTGTAGAAATTTCTCCCTACGGATAGGTAGAAACTCTCTTAGGATAAAGCAGGATGTACTGACTCTATACTAAGACAAAAAAGAAACAAATGCTACCTTGAATCCCTAGATCTAACAAATATCTCAAGATTAAAATGCTAGAAAGGGTAGAAGAAGTTTGACTGACCTTCTATCCAAACGCTTGTCTTTGTAGTTGCTCCAATCTCCAAGCCCTCACGAATGAACCTGTCAAAATGGAACCAAGACACAAGAATGCACTATTCTCTAGCAACCTGAAACATGAGTTAGGATCTAAATCTATGAAAGATACAAATCATATCATTAAAACAAAATTAACACACATGATTTGGGAAAACAAGACAAGTTATTCCATTACCAACTTGAAGTCATATACAATAGTTGCTTGATGTCCAAGCCAACTTCCAGCTCCAAGTGCTTCCTCAAGCTATCTCTGCAGAAGTATGAAGATCATAGGTTTGATGCCCCAAAAAGTCCTCTCTTTGGCCCATGGAAAGCTTCTCTCTTATAGCACATGGGAAGGCTAACCAACAAGAGAGAAGTGTGGATCTATGGAGGGTTTAGTGGATCAGGCCAGCTAAACAAAGAAGGAGTTAGGATCGAACCAAAGGTGGTAATCCCAACAAAATCTCCTCGAAGGTCGAAATCCCAAAATCCAAGGCAAAAAGGCTAATTTCAGACTACCGCGCCCCTATAACTGAGCATAACGCGGTAGTACTGCGCCCCAGAGAAGGAGCAACGCGCGGTAGTGCTAACTACCGCGCCCTTGTAGATGTGCAAGGAGCGGCAGTGCTCACAAACAGGGCTAAGTTGGGCTGGAAGATGGTAGAAAAAGGTTTTGCTTTCAGTATTCAGTCAATGGTTTTCACTCTGGATGTTCAGATGATCTTTAAGGGAAACTGTCGTTTAGGTCGGTAATGCAAGGATGCGACACTAATATGTAATGTGTAATATTGAGGTATAACAGGGAGTTACGAGGGAAAAATATTGTTTTGACTTTCTTTTTCTTTAACACTCTGGCAATTTTGTCGATTGTTCCTTGGATATATGGGAGAAATGTTCTTCCTAAGTTTTCTTGTTCATTGTTCCGATTTTTATTCCCTATGTCTTTTGCTCTCTTAAATGCTCTGTTAATATATTTTCTTTTGTAACCATTGTTTTAGAGGGTTTTTTCTAGGTATTTTAGTTCATCATCAAGGTGTTCCTTATCGGAAATTCTGACTGCTCTTGTAGCGAGTGTGTGCAAAATTCCTAGTTTTTGTGAAGGGTGATGGTGTGAATTGGCATGTACATATGTGTCCATGTGGGTTTTCTTTCGGTATACTTGGTGAGATAGGGAGCTGCCATCCTTCTTAGTGATCACGACGTCTAGGAAAGGAAGGGAGTTGTTTACTTGGATCTCCATGGTAAATTTTATGTGTTCAGATTGATTGTTCATATGCATTAGGAAGCCATCCAATTTCTCTCTTCCATGCGGCCAAATAAAGTTGGTGTCGTCCACAAATCGTTTCCATTCTTTTGGTTTTAGCGGGTAAGAATCCAATGCTTTCTTCTCAAAGTATTCCATGTAGAGGTTGGCTATAACCGGGGAAAGGGGGGATCCCATTGCAACACTGCTAGTTTGCTCAAACATTTCTTCCTGAAAGGTGAAGTAGGTAGATTTTAAACAAACTCTTACTAAGTTGGTTATCTATTTACTTGTGATCTCCTTCAACACATTGATTGCTTCTCCCACTGGGATTTTTGTGTAAAGTGAAACTACAACGAAACTCACAAGCATATCCTTATCATCCATTTGTAAGTCTCTTATGTTTTCCACAAAATGTGTTGAAGTCAGCCGTCGCTAAGCATTCATCAATGACAAACCACCATGTATGCACTGAAGAAGCAAAAGTCATAGCAGTTGAAGAAAACTACAATAAAAGACACATACGTGAAGCAATCAAAATTGAGAAACACCCAAGAAACTTCAACAGAGATGACGACCTCACCCTGTGCGAATCCTAGAAACCAATCATTTAATCCCTGAAAAATAAAAATTAGAAATTAGTAATTAAAAATAAAAATTAAAAAATTAGAAACAATATTAATAATTAAAAAATTAGAATTAATATTAATAATAATAATATTAATTATAATAATAAATAGTAAATAAAAATAAAAACAAAATAAAAAATTAGAATTAACTAAATATAAGAATTAACTAAAGTAATAATAAAATAAGAATTAAATAAAAATAATAATAAATAAATATAATAATAAGAATTCACTAAAATATAACAATAATAATAATAACATAAAAATGAAATAAAATAATAACCTAAAAATAAAATAGAAAATAAAATAATAACCTAAAAATAAAATAGAAGTTAAATTAAAAGATAAGCTAAATAAATTAAATTGAAATTAAGGACAAATTAAAAGTTAAACAAAATATAACAAATAAGTATTAATTAAAAAATATGTATAATAATGTAATTATAATAATAGAAAGAAATAAAAGAAATATATATATATATATATATATATAATTAAAAAATAAACAAAGTTTGATTAATAGGTCGGCTCTTAGAATATTAATAAAACAAACAAACAATATTTATAAGGTGCAGATCCGTGGAGTTCTTTCGAGATAAATTTCTCTTGATGATGTCCACTCAACTCTAGAGTCCAAAACGCGTCGAGAAGAAAAAATTGACACAAGTCTCCAATGCCCCTTAAAGATGACTACAACCTGTGAAAGCCTTAATGAAACCGATATATGGGATGTTACTATCTAGAACCTGGGCCAAAAAGGTGCGAGGAACAATCCAAATGGACCTAAAGTATGCAATTGTCCCAATGTTCGAAGGTGAGTCCAAGAGATTGTATAGGGAAGCTAGATTTACATATGTGGTCAATGATCAGAGCATCCCCATAAAATACCATGTGCATGCCATGGAAGAAGACATGGGATGTTGCATTCTAGCCATAGGTGAAGAACACAAAGACTCCTTATACACATTTGTCTCTGTCTCAAACCTTACACCCCCTTCAAGTCAGTTACGAGAAATGTATTTTGATGGATCTTCATATAAGGGACAAGTAGGAGTAGGTGTAATTTTTTTCTCCCCAAATAAAGAAGATATTTCCTTGTCTTTGAAATTAAGATTTGAAACTACAAATAATGTTCTTGAGTATGAAGCCTTGATTTTTGGATTATAAGTTGCTAAAAAAATGGGAGTCACATAGATTTTTGTTTTTGGAGATTCAGAATCAGTAGTCCAGCAAATTAGAAGTGTTTACTAAACTAAGCATCCCAGGATGAGGGCATACAGAAATCAATTGTGGGATTTAGTAGAAAACCTCTTTAGTTCTTTCAACATCACTGTTATCCCAAGAGAAGAAAACCAAACATCAAATTCACTGGTTGTAGCTACCAATACATTTAAAGCTCCATTTGGCCCCAGACATAAGCAAGAGTCTGAGATGATACACAGGCCTTCCATACCTAGCAATCTGAAACATTGCAAGTGTTCGAAGACGACCATAAAATAAAGAGATTTATGGAGATGATTGAAGAATTTTCAAATTCTTGCATAGATCAAGATGAAGACAAGGAGGAAAATGAATAAATTCCTCTAGAAGGGAAGAAGGAAAATATGAAGCAAATCTTGAATTAAGCAGCAAGATAGCAAGTCATAAGATCTTACAGGTCAAGAACCATTTCATCCCCAAAGGCCTAGTACCATTAGAGACGATTTTTGCTATAAATGACATCCTTGTGAATCCTATGGTGCATCCAAAGGAGAAAGATGTAGAACAAGTAAGTGTTTGTACAACAAAAGATCCCAAATTTATCAAATTGTCAAAACTATTGCCTGCTGAAGTGAAACAAAGATATTTAAATATTTTCAAAGAATATGTAAATATATTTGCATGGAAATATGAATATATTAAGATATATGATACATCTATAATTCAAAATAAAATATATTTGAATCCTGGGGTTAAGCCTTTCAAGAAAAAGCTTAGATATACTAATCCCATGTTGTTTCCCATAATTGGAAAAGAGGTAAGGAAATGATTAGATAAAAAAATAACAATTCCTTTGAGATACTTTGAGTGGGTAGAAAACCTGGTACCAGTAAGGAAAAAGAGTGGAGAAATCAGATTTTGTGTGGATTTCATAAACTTAAATAAGTTCTCTTTAAAGGAAAATTACCCATTGCCAAAAATGGATCAGATTTTGCAAAGGGTGGTTGGAGAAAATAATATTTCAATGATGGATGTATTTTCAAGATACAATGAAGTTTCTATGAGCAAAGAAGACAGAGAAAAGACAACATTCACTATCCCATGTGGCACATTTATGTATGATAAAATTGCTTTTGGGCTAATGAATGTAGGGGCTACTTTTCAACAAGCAATGGATATAACATTTGTGGGAGAAAAGGATAAGTTTATAGTGATTTATCTAGATGATATAACTATTTTTTCAAAAATAGATGAAGAGCACTTGTCACACTTGAAGCAGACCTCTAACAAGTGTAGGAAGTATGGGATGTGTATAAACCACAAGAAGCCACATTTTGCCTTAAATGAAGGAAAATTGTTGTGGCATATTGTATCCAAATATGGGGTAAAGATAGATCCAGAGAGGGTGGCTGCAATTCAAATCGATAGACATCCCCATAAATGAAGGAGGTCCAATATTTCATAGGGAAACTAAATTTTCTAAGGATATATATTCCAAATCTAGTAGATCCGATAAAGGCCATTTACCAGCATGCTCAAAACATGTAATGAAGTGAAATGGACCAAGGAGTCAAAATAAGCTTTCCAACAGCTTAAGACATCCATAGGGGAAGATCCAGTTTTGATCAACCCTGATTATACCAAGCCATTCCTGGTGTTTTCTTTTTCCTCCACTAATACTATTGTAGCTGTTCTAATACAAAAGAATCAAGAGGGAAATGAACAACCAACCCACGTTTTTCAACAAAGCCTTAGAGATTCATAACTAAAGTACAGTCTAATGGAAAAGCAGGATTATGCCATGGTAAAAGCTCTAAAATATTTTAAATGCTATCTAATTGCATTCCCATGTAATTGCATATGTCCCACATAGCACTGTGAAAGATATTATCTTCAAAACAGACAGTGAAGGAATAAGAGGAAAATGGATTTCCAAAATACAGGAGTATGATCTAAAATCAAGCCTACAAAGCTAGTAAAAGGTTAGGGTTAGCATAACTGTTGGCTGAGTCAAATTGTGAAGCATTAGACTTGAATTTGGTGGTTGAATTAATTTGAAGGAGAATAAATAGGGAACAATGATGATATTGACATAAGGTCTAAGAATGTAAATCCTACATTCTCGGAATCCCCATGGAACAGGGATATTATTTTTTATTTGATACATCTTGATTGTACACAATATATGAGAAAACCACAGGCAAGGTCTCTGAACTGCAAGCTATCAAATATTACATATTGGATGAATACCTTTATTGGAAATATCCTCAAGTTATATTTCTAAATTGTGGAATAGAAGAAGAAACATAGGGGATAATTACAAAACTCCATAAATGCATATGTGGAGGACTTCATGCTTGGAGAGCCACAACCTATAAAGTTTTGAGAGCAGGGTACTATTGGGCTAAGTTTTTTTCTGATACTAATCATATGGAAAGAGCATGTGTTGAATGTCAAATATTCATAGGGAAACAAAAGTTGAAGCCCTTACCTTTGAATCCCATAAAAACATCTACTTCTTTCCAACAATGGGTCCTAGATTTAATTGGAGAGATAAATCCTCACTTCAATAGTCAGCATAGATGGATCGTAAAATCAAATGAATACTTCACTGAGTGGGTTGAATAAATACCAACTAGATCATTAATTGACACTATGATAATCAAATTCCTCGAGGAGAATATTTTGTCAAGATTTGGATTACCAAGAAAGATCATTGTTGATAATGCTCAAGCTTTTAGGTTAGTCAAAATGATTGAATTTTGTCAAAAATAAAATATGGAGTTGGGGCATTCCACACCATATTATCCACAGGGAAATGTATTAGTTGAATCATCAAACAAAATCCTACTTATGATAATAAAGAAGATGTTAGAAAATAAAAAGGTTTGGGATGTAAATCTACGGTATGCTCTCTAGGCTAATAGAATAAGTGTCAAAAGATCCATTGGAACCTCCCCTTTTCAATTGGTGTATTGAAAAGAATGAGTTATTCCCATCCAATTGGGACAACATGTGTTGAAATTGATCCTTAATGAAATAGAGGAGCAAAATTATATGGCCAAGAGAATGTACAAGTTAATATAAATACAACAAGACATGGAGCAGGTTTGTTTGAAATTGCAAGAGCATTAGATGAAAATGAAAAATACTTTTTATAAGAAGGCCAGAGCAAGAGATTTTTAGCCATGGGACTTAGTTCTAAAATGGGACTCAAGAAGAGAAGGTAGGGGTAAGCATGGAAATTTTGATAACCTTTGGATGGGCCCTTATCTCATATCAGTTGTACAAGACAACACTACTTTCATTATCACAGAGCTAAATGGAAAAATGTTGAAGACTGCTGTCAATGGGAGACTCCTTAGATGTTTCTTCATGTACTGAAATTCCATAAAAGTATCGTAAAATCATTATACATAGTAGAATAGAAGTTTTTAAATTATGCTTTGCTTCCATTTCAAGTTATTCAAGCTTTTTAATTTCCAGTTTTACATTTTCCATGTCTGTAAATACTATTGTAAGTTGAATATATTTGAAGTTGGAAATGACTCATGAGATATGAATCCATAGTGCAACATAAGGCACTAGTCTACAGTTCTCAGCAGTCTATGAAGAAAATAGCTATCCTTGCTGGAGCCATTGTTAGTACTAGTATTTTTGTAGAGTTTTTGGCCTTCCAAAAGTTGAAAAAATGTTGAAGGCTTAAACCTTAGCACATGAGGAGTTAAAATCCAAAAACATATATAAGAGTCTAGCCCTATATCGAAAGGAAATGGCAGAGTACGGGACCACAGGATGGGATCCAAGTACTAAAGAAAAGCAATAGAACATCATTGATCTAAGAAAGATCAACGATTAGGTGTGATAGTGCGTCTGAATGGTGCTAGCAAGATAAAGGGAAACATCGAGATAATAAGAAATGTAGCCGCTAGATAAATGGTTCAAATTAATAACATGATGAAAATGTGTACACATGTTAATTTTCTCTGACAAGGAGTTGTACTCGATGTCTCCAAGGACATGTGGTTAGTCTTGAGTGTGAAATCCTTGCAAAATATTTTTGCAATACTACTGATATTGGGGGGAGTTATCGATATTGGAAACCCCCGGTTTCTTCCCGAAACTTCTAAGCAACAAAGGTCCCACACTAACAAAGTGTGACACTATCGAATACACATTGGTCCCCATCCAAGAGATATGTGTCAGATGGGACCTAGTGAATTATGATGGCATCATCCAAAAAAGCGCCAAATGAAAAGTTTCTAGTTGTTCCAAATTTTAAAAGGAATCTGTTAAAAAGGAAAATCACAAATTTTAAAATATTATCCGATTTATCTAAAAAAGGAAAGTAACGTCTGAGCCTCTATGCTTGTCCAGCGAAGCCTGTCTACCGGAATTCTCCGAACACCATCAAATTTTCACCCGGGTATTTACCGTATAATCCTTTTACCAAATTACTTGTTTTTATGGTCTATCAAACAATAATTGACCCTAATTTTCCATGATAATCCCTACACTTCCATTTATCCTATCAGTTGAGACTTGTACCCCACCAATGGATCAGAAGTCCAAACCCAAGTTGCCTAAATCCATCTTTGTTGGTGATGAACACATTTATGACAATCATGCCAACATCTTTGATACCATAATAACCAGTTCGAAATTAAGCCTTACTATCCAGGAGTTCAAATCAATGTCAATTGTAGATCAATACCCTTATCATTTATGGGACTCCAACCTTGCTAGAAACGTTCCCCCCCGCTCAATTTATTTCCTATAATTCATAGCTTGGTTCTCAACAGAGTATTCCCCAAGTAAGAAAGATATTTTGTTATCCAGCCTTTCCGAAACCCTATGGAGTATAAATGACATTACCCTCCAAACGATGTTTTTCATACCAGAGTTTCTTGCAATTCATACCCTAGATGAGTGAAAGATTGCATCTTCTTATCAAACCATAAGCCCTCCTGACATAAATCTATTTTTACTAAAACACCTAGAAAAAAGAGTTGTTCTTACTTCATCCCCTGCACTATATGATACTGTAGTATTTTCTGATATCTCAAAGAAAACCATATCTTGATCTGTACATCCATGGGATACGGAAATGATGAGAAAGTAGATGCTATAATTTTAGGTTTTCTTCTTAGATTGAATACTATACCTGCAAGAAATATTCCCAAGTATGATCTCTGTAAGCTCATAATTGAATCAATCCATGAACAAGTAGAAGAATTTCCAACTCTCAGAAGGTTCAAATATCCTTCCTATCTATTTTATATGTTTTTATATAAAAAAATTGAACACCATAAGTGTTTGAATTTGAGGATGACAGATGAAAGTGAAGACCCAATTCCAGTACATAATTGGAGTGACTTAATTCTAAGAAGATCTGAAAACCCCAATTATACTAAGTTTACCAACATGGTAATAAAGATTACCTACACTGTTATTCATGAATCTGCACACCCTAGGATGTTTGCTGAAAATAATAAGTGGCTACAGTTCACCCCTGATACAATGCTAGGTGGCTGGTTTCTATATGAAGAGTACACAATAATTAGAGTTTATGGTTTCACGGAAGATCCTTACCAGATCCCAATTTTCCTCACACCGATGGTTTTTGCAATGGAGTTTGCAAGGCATAGAGTTTTGGCAGGTGAAATGCATTTTCATCATTTCAGACATAGAAGAACATTCTTAATGCCACAAGAGATAGGACCTTTCTAGCTCAAAGGTTTGAAGGCTCTACAATACATGGAAGGTTTCTTAAATAGGTTACATTTTATGAAGGTAGAAGTTGGAGCTTATGATCCTCATGGAATCATCTCCAAACAAAGAATAAAAAACAAATTATGCTTATGAGCTTATGTGTAATGTCCCTTCTTAGGAATTTTATTAAAATGACAATTTTTCACTTTTTTCCCTAGTTTGACCTTTTACTAGTTTTGATCTCTAGGTCCCAAATTTGCCCCAAATGATCCCAAATATTCTGAGAAGGTATATGAATGATATTAGAACATAAATATGTGTTTAAGGGATGCCTTTGGACCTTTAAAATACTTCTACAAATCCTCCTTCAATTCTGATCAATCTAGGTAACTTTACTAGTGATTTCCCTTTGACTAGTATTGGTCTCTAGGTCTCAAATTGACTCCAAATGCCTTCAAATCTTCAAGGAAGGTGTATGAATGATATTAGAACTTTAATATGATGTTTATGGATGAAATATGTCCACCAAAAGAACTCTGCAAACTCTCTTAAGATTCTGGATGAATTATGCAATTTTACTAGTAATTTGGGGTTCAAATCCCCATGGGGTAAGTACTGAAAATGGCTTCCCAAATGCCTCCAAACCCACTCAAATTTATGAACAGAGGTATGTAAGGTGTTAATTATGTTATTAAAGTCTCATATTCACCATTAATGGATTATTACAACTGTTCTCACCCTCTCCCATTCAACTACAAAAATCCCCAATTCAACCCTTGGGGAAATGGCACTATTTCACCTCCCAATACAACTAAACTGAGTAAAAATGCTTCAAATGCTCAAGTACAGTACATGAAACTTGTAGAAAACATCCATGGCAGTATATTTATCACAAATATATCAGATAATAATCCATTCATTCGAAATCATCAGCATTACATTGATTCACAACAAGGTAGTGGGGAAATGGCACTGTTCTTTCATTAAAATTGAGATTTATACATTTCTACTTGGAATTTCGACCTGAAACTTTCTGGAGATGAAGAACAGAGTATTTAATCCATATTACAAAATAAATTGTGCATTAAAATATCCCCCAAAGAGTACAATAGCTCACCAAAAACGCCCTCCCTCAAGGATCAAGAATATGCCATCAAAACTGGAAATGGTTGAAGGAGTGAGCTGCAATACAAGAAACAATGAGCTGCCCTGTAGTTTACACCTGCAAATAAAGACTCCATTAAAGCTCCAAATGAAATTTTTGAGTGGCTTTTCCAATTACCAACTTGGATGGGAATCTTTCACCCTCGAAATTGGCCAAGGCAAGAAACTAGTCATCCACTAGCTCTCCCTCTTCACAAATGCAATTGCAAATTATACAAATGATCAAAATATGGTTTCATTCTTTGTTATTTACATTTATAAACTTCGAATGTCCTCCATGGGTTGAATTCCTTCCAAGAGACTCATGCCAACTCAAGTTGGGAAGACATTCCAAAGAGCTACAACAATTCCTAGTCTCCCACTTCCACCAAATCACATGTGGAAGCATCTTAGTTTCCCTAACACCCTTGAGCGCCCTCTTGGAGTCTATTTTTAGCCCTGACATGTCATATATGTCATATGTCAGCCTTCAGGTCTGATTTGTGTCATAGGTGTCATAGCATCTTCATCATTGTTGTCATAGAGCTAGGGAATCTAGCCCAAGTGTCTCACTAGCTCCAAATTGCCTCTTCCTCTTCCATGGGAGTTACTCTTCCTCTATATTTCGACCTTGGATGAGTCATGCAATTAATAATACCTTTTGGACTTCCCCAAGTATGTTACCATTCACCTTGAATTCGAATTGGTGAGAGAATGATGCCAAGTGTAATGGGGAAATCTAGCCATATGTGGGTCCCACTTCCTCCATGTGTCTTCATGATGAAATGCCACTTTGATTTTCACTTGTATACATTTATTTATCTCCTTTATTAAATATTTATGTCATTCTAATGTTCAAACATCATTTATTATCCCCATTATTCCAAATCCCAAAGCTTCCACCCCAAACCTAGGAAACTAGTAATTTTTCTCCTTGGCAATTATTTGACCTTTAGCATCAATTTGACAAACTCTAATGAATAGGGCCAATGTGATTAGGCCATTGTGACCCAATACCAAATTTGGGACATGACATTATGCCAATTCCTGATTGGGAGATGATTGTCAACTTGGAAAGCTGGGAAGAAGTCCTAGCAATCCAAAAGAGCATAGAAGAACAAAGAGTTTTAGAGCAATAGGAAGGGGATAAGAGGGGATATTCCGTCATCCGACTAAAATTATACAACAACCTCTAGTCAATCGAAAGGGTTCAACATTTAAATTTACCCACTACCCTTCTATATAACTCATATAGCCTCGTATGTTACAAACAATGCCTTCATAATAACCTTTAGCAGGTCTAGTGCAAGTAAATACATACTTACAAACTAGATACAAACATATAAGAGAAAGGAGTGTTGAAATGATAAATTATACTAGGAAACAAATAGGTACATCAGTGAAGAGACTCATTACAGTAGTATATCTCAAAAGTGACACTTTGAGATGGTCTGTGATAGAGCCTGTGGTGTCTCATCCCACTAGCCTCAATGTTTGGAAAGTTGATGAATACCAAGTAGCTTCATCCAATTTGAAAAAATTGACAAATTAGATTTCTACAAGAAGGATAGTGACATGATATGTAAGGAGGTGGTACAATATGTCAAAGTGGAGAAAAATATTTGGAAACGTTTGGAGAGCTTTGGAAGCCAGAAAAAGTCACAATCAGAGCAACACAAGGTAGAATCAAGGAGATGGAAAACAAAGTAATGGCCTTAAGTGTCAATTCAGCTAATGGATCCCGTGATAACTCAATATTGAAGAAAAATATAATTAAATAGAACACCTCAAGAAAAATTTGAATATCCCTGCATGTCAGCCAGCTCAAACCTCTGAGCTGAGACAAGCTTAAGAAGAAATGAAAAATTGTATGCTAGCATATTGCGTTTCAAGCAGTTAGCATAATAGAAGGAAAAAAATAGATGATATTAAGTGGAATATTGCCTCACTCAACTTACAAAGGAACGCATTATCCAATGAACATGTCACTTAAGGTTTACCTCTTAACATCCAAGAAGGAGGTGAGCTTGCAGGAGAGACAAAGAAAATAGTAAAAGAGCCCGAGAAGCAAGATGAAGATAAAGAGGTAATTGATGTGATGGATGAAGATACTCAACCTCAACATCCTATGCAAGAACTGGTTGAAAAAGACAATAAAATCGAATAGTTGGAGGCTGAAGTAAGCTATAAATATGAGATAATTGTGGAGCTTGAAGGAGACATTAGCAAGAGAGAAGATGACATCCAAGAATTGGAAACTGAGGTAAAAGAGCTTAAGAGTTAAATTACTAAGCTCAATTTGGATATAGAAGGGGAATCTTTGATTAGAAGAACAAATCAGACCCAATGGGATAATATATCCCAATCATTCATGAATAAGTGGGATCATTGTGAGGTCATTCAAGATGAAATGGAAACCTATAAAGTAGTCAAAGAAGAAGTCACAAGGGTGCAAACAGAGTTGGGAAAGACGCATAAACAAGATGAGTAGATAATATAATTTTTGAATAGCGAAAGTAAAGCACAACTGGAGGGATTAAAGATGACAAATAGAACACAGCTGATCAAGGTGTCTAAACAAATGGTAATGAAGAGGATTATGTTTAAAAGAGCCCAAATTAATATGAAACTCTTGGCTGATGATATAAATGATTTTAAAAGCATGTTTGATAAATTCATAAAAATGGGGCTGCCACATCCATGGGATGGTAATGAAGAAATTGTCCCCAAAGAATAATATAAGGCTACATTGTCATAGAAAAGAAATGAATTGCCTCAAACTCGTGCCTTAGAAGGAGTGATAACTGGATATTAGGTTTTTGATAGGTTGAAACCTCAGTTTCAGATACGAATCCATTTGAAGAGACTTCCCATGAAAAAATAACTGATGCTGAAACAACCCTAGAGGCATTGAAGGATCATAGAATTCTAATGGGAAAGGATTGGAATGCAGTGTCAAAATATTCCCAAGTAATTCAACCTCAAAGATAAGCCACGGGGAAAAATTACAGTGTGCCACAAGGACAATCAAGTGGACAACAATTCCCTACAGTGCTAGGTCAATTTGTGGTTCAGCCAAATCCTTTCGCTTTTATGCCACATGGAGGGAAAGTGAATGTGCAGATGGTACACTAGATGGTGGGCGAATCAAAAGTACCTCCAGGTAATCAACCAATAGTTCATGTTTTTGGGAAACCGACTATGCAACATAATGTGTACATGCGAGGAGAAACTAATTAGACAAGAGGAAAAAATAAAAGTGCAAGTAAAACAAGTTAAAAAGTAAAATGGTTGCTATTGAGTTATAAATCTAAATATGAAAAGGGAAGATTTACAAGTTTGTTGCAAATTAGTTCAACTTAACAGAATTCAGTTACTCCTTGAAACCTATATAATGTAATCCGAGTGCATAACTCGAGGCTGGTAATTTTTAAAGTGACTCTATCAGTTGTTGAGTAAATGAACTATTTTGTAATGTATATTTTTGTCTGAGATTAAGCTTGTTGAGTGCTACAAAGATGTTTTTCCTCTGTATTATGCTTATCTTCTTTGTTATCTTACACTTCTTTATCCATGTATACTCATGAGATGTCAATAAAGTTCTGATTAACAAATTCACCTCCATATTGTGTAAGTGATTTGATATATCGATGAATGTTGGAATTGATTTTAGAGATTTAAAATATTTTGACCTCTGGCTCAGTTTCAAATATTTTATGAGATACAATAGTGTTTGAAATTTTCTCTTATTGTTGTTACAATGAATGTCTTGTTTCTTGAAATTTCATAAATGAGCTCATGATTTTCAATACATTTTGTTTACAAACTACTGAATTCTTTAATTCAAATCTTGGTAAGTTTATGCTTCCATTAGGTTTAAAGAGATTAATCCTGTAGGTGCCTCTTATACCTATTGTTGTTTCCATCTACTAAATATCATCCTCACTATCAACCAAAGTACTATTACACTCTGCAAGATTCCTCTACAATCAGTTTACACCATTAGAATTGTTCATAAATATTCACTTACAAGCAGGTTTCAAGAAATATATTTTTTACATATTCCACATAGATTAGCTAAAAAATATTTAAAAATTGTGTTCTGTCATGCCTTAGCGTGCACTATATCATTCTAGTGTGTCTCAGGGAACTAACCATTCCATCGACTTTCTATCAACCAGTTGTTTGCATTCATCCAAAGAAGTATTCCGGTCGGTCGACCGACCAGACTTCCACCATCTGTCACCTCCAACTCCAGTTTACTTATACTATCCAACTAGCAACTTTGTTAGTTGATTTACATGCAAAGAACATAATATTCCCAACGTTCTCCCACTTGTTGTCTTCTTTGCATAAAAAAGAGATTTAGAACTTCAGTTCACTTTAACAGGGATAAATATCCCATCAATCCCTACACTAAGAAAAATTCTCTATTCTCAACGAATTGGTTAATGAGTCTACAATGTTCTTCATCATGTCCACCTTTTCCAATAACACCTTCTAGTTTTCCACCATCTCTCTTACAAAGTGGTATTGAACATCAACGTGTTTCATATTTGATGATATCCTGGATTCTTTGCCAGAAAGATTGCAATGTAACTGTCACAAGCCAACCTAACAACATGCTGACCAAACCCAACATATGAACACAACCTCATTTTAACCAAAAAAATTCCTTACATTCATGAGTAGCTTCCATTTATTTAGCCTCAATAGTCAATAGTGCAATGACCAAATTCCTCCTACTCATCCAACTAACCGCTCCACTGAATATATTGAATACATATTAGTTGGTCGATCGTCTGTGATCGATATCTGCAACCTAGTCAGAATTGACAAAACCATGTACATTGATTTCCTTATTTCCCTCAGGATCTCCTCCATAAAAAATTGTATAATTTGTCGTGCCGTATAGATACCTGAATACTCTCTTGACTATGGTCTTGTTCTCTTTTCTAGGTGTCGACATGTACCTTCTCAATACTCCCACTACTTTATAAATACCGGGTTGAGTATAGGCCATACCATACATTAGAATACCTACAACACTAGCATAGGGAACACATAACACGCACTCTATTTATTCTTGTGTCTTAGGACAATTTTTAACAGATAACTAGTGACTCCCATAGGAATAGGAACTTTGACCGTTCTACTCTCTTGCATGTTGAAACATTTTAGAATTGTCTCAACATATTATCTCTCACTTAACTAGAGCCTTATACTTGCACGATCTCTCTGAATTTGCATTCCAAGAATGAAATTTGTTGTTATGAGATCCTTCATGTCGAACTTGGAGGATAACTGTTGTTTCACCTCCTTTATCATATCTGAGGTTATTTCCGACCGACAACATGTTGTCAACATACAAATATACATATATGAAATGACCACCGAATTTCTTCCCTTACACACAATGATCAACTCGACTTCTCACAAAATCCAACTGCTATATATACATGTCAAAATTTTGATACCACATCCTGGGTGATTGTTTTAAAGCGTAGAGAGGCTTATTGAGTTTGCAGACCAACTCCTTTTCTCCTTCCACTGTAAAGCCTTTAGGTTGCTTCATATACATTACTTCTTCAAGATCACCATGAAGGAATGATGTCTTTACATCCATCTGTTTTATTTCAAGATCAAATGTTGTATATAGAGACATTAGTACCCTTATGGAAGTTATCTTAGCAACATGCGATAAAATATCACCAAAATCGACTCCCTTGACTTGGGAATACGCTTTTGCTACCGGTCGATCCTTGTAGTTCTTGACTTGAACTGATACATTCAATTTTTTCTTGAACACCCACTTACTGCCAATTGTTTTCCTTCCATTTGGTAACACAACTAGATCCCATGTTTCTTTCTTCTTTAAAGACTCCATTTCTTCTTCCATGGACATTTTATAGAATTTACTCTCTGTTGAGTTGATTTCCTCCTTTACTGACCTGGGATCATATTCTATGGAAAATAACACAAAAGCAGAGCGAAATTCAGGTGGACTATACCTTTCTAGCTTTTTTCTTTCTCGACCCTACCACTTGATGTCTGGAGTTTATTGTTCCACCTCTTCGTTGGATTCAGTCGACTCACTTGAATCCAAACTTTCATTGTTCATTTCAAACTCTTGTTTTTTTGTTTTTCTCTTTTAATCTTTTCATTCTTGGAAGTGCCTCTAACTTTTATGAATATCACATATCTACTATAAACTGCCTTCCTTGTCATTGGGTTCCACAGATTATACCCTTTCACTCCATCCTTGTATCCGATGAAGATGCATTTATCCTACTTACTATCAAGCTTGGTTCTTTTCTCCTTTGGGATATGCACAAAAGCTTCATATCCAAAAAATGTAATATGTGTAAGAGAGAGTCTTTTACCAGCACATGCCTCATATGGAGTCTTGTTGAAAAAAAATTCGACATTGACCTATTCACCATGTAACATGCCATGTTGACTGCCTCTACCTAGAATTATTGTGCAATTCCTGCACCACTAAGCATGCTCATTGCTTTCTCCAACACTTTTCTGTTCATTATTTCAACAAATCCATTTTGTTGAGGCATGTAAGGAGTTTTTTTTTGTCAAGCTATACTATGCTATTTACATAGCTAGTCGAATACACTTCAATAGAATTATCCTCCATTATATGTTCTCAACACCTTGATATTTTTACTTATCTTATTCTCCACAAGATATTTAAACTCTTGAAACTTCTCAAAAACCTTAGTTTTATTCCTCAGAAAATACAACCATGTCATTATGGAGAAATCATCTATGAAAGAAACATAATACTGAGATTCTCCTAGTGAAAGGATAGACACAGTTCCAAACACATCACTATGTATTAAATCCTATATTTCTTTATCCCTAGTAGTACCATATGAGAAACTCAAATGAATATATTTGCGATGTTCACCAAAGTCAACTTATTTAGGATATCCAGGGAGACCTTTGACCATACCTTTACTATGCATAACATGATGACCTCTCACCTATATGTCCCATCCATTGATGCCACAACATTGTCAATTTGACTAGACAAGTAGATGTTCCATCCGACTCATGAAAAATTAAATTAGCACATTCATTGGTGTCTGTCCTTCCCAATAGATTGTACAATGTTCCAGTCTGAAATCCTCTCATCAGTACCATTGCTCCTTGCACCATCTTGTACATACCTTTATCAAATACATAATGCACACCTACATTCCCCATGTTTACTTACCGAGATTGGGTTTCGATACATATCTGGAATATGCAGTACTCTTGGAAGTGTTCCTATTCTTCCATATTTCAGTTTCAATCAAAATTTAGCTTGTTCGACTATCCTAGTTGGTGAGTCATCTCCTAGCATTTACATCACCACCATCAAAATTATCATACTCACAGAACCACTCTCTACTAGTCAAGTCGATCAACCAAGAGTCACTATCCGACTGTGTACTTGTGGAAGCCAAATACAAATCTCCTTTCTCTTCTCGCGAAGACTTACAATCAATCAAATGACCTTCCTTAGACTCTTTTTCTTTCTCGACTTTGGTTGACTTATAATTTCATCTATAATTCCCAAATTTCCAGCATCGCCAACATGTTTTTCTCATTGGACTAGGAAATCCTGTCTTAGATATACCTCTTGAATTTGAATTTAAACCGAAGGTTTTTCCTTTTCATCTATCTACCGATCGAACTCTAACCATTGGGCCTCGTGGGTCGGTCCTTCTATGTTCCTTCATCTCATCTATTCTAACAAAAGAGATGCAACCACAACATCGATCTTCACTATGATACTATTACTTCCAATTGCCACGACTAGGATATCTTAGGAATATGGCAAATAACATAACACACTGATGCATTTTTCCTCAGTGATTTTAATATCCACGAACAACAATTGAATGATCACAGTGTTGAATGCATTTATGTGTTCTGTAACCGAGTCACCTTCACCCATATGTTATCAATCAAATTGGCACTTCTCCGTCCGTGACGACACTGAAATGTCATTCACACAAAAGGACACTATGGATTGAAGAGCCCTAATTTTCTATAGATTCTTTTAGCTTTGATCTTTATCTGTTTCTCCGGATCATTATTTTTTTGTGATATGATTTTAGGAGCTAACCGCGACTTCTTATCTGACATCTTGCGGGTCAACCACATGTGTTTTACTTACCACCCGTGGTTTTCCCTAAAATGTTGCACCTGCTACCTGTATGTAGCTTACTCGCGGGTCACCCACATGATGTTGCTAAGTCTATACTTGCAGGTTCCTCTTAAAATCACGAAAAATAAATACTAAAATCAAATCTAGGGTAGTTAAGGGAGTTTCTTTAAATTCCATACAGTCTCCAATTGTTATCCTCTCAAAACAATCTTCCTAGCCTTGCTATGAATACAAGGGGAAGGCCATGAGAGAGAGGGTTCACTCTTAATGTATTGAAATGCTGGCGAAATCTATATTGAAGGAGAGGATCAAGAGTCCATAACTTGCTTTCATCAGTGCTAGTACAGAATGAGGTATATGTAATTGTTATCATTTATATGATCAATAAGAGACCTTTCTTTCCCATAAGCAATTGTGTCTAGTGTATGAATTGAATTTGGTGAATCTTTCATGCTTTGTTTATGTATGAGTTTCATATCTTATTATTCATATTTATTTAGCCAACTGTTTTGAGGAGGGTATCTCTATTTTGCAGGTTCTCCATACAAGATTGCAGAGCAAGGACAAAATATTTCAAGCTTGGATCAACCTTCTAGTCTTCAAAGTACTCATTGATTTACTTATTAACCCTAGTCCTTTTCATAAAGAAATATCTTTTTGTATGCCAAGTGCTGATTGCCTCAGATTATGTATGTCTTAGATAGTATGTTGGTGACGTCAGTAACTTCCCAGTCATAGGTTTAATTTCCGAACAACAAAACTGGTGACCATACTGGGGAGTTTCCTATTGCTCTAGGGGTCTTTTGTGTAGAATTTATTCAGTTTGAGTTAGTTTCAGAGTTTCTGGAAGAGTTTGCATAGGGTAGATAACCCTACTTTAGACCCAGAATTTGTTCTTTTTTGAGTTTTTCCTCTTTTTAAATTTTTTTTGAAGCATACCCGTGACCTGTCAATATATATAGTCGCAAATTTCCCTGTTACCCGCAGGTTTCCTGTGCTGCACCTGCGAATGCCCCGCGAGTTGCTGTTAATACAATCGTGGGTACCCCTGTAGGGTTCAATTTGCCTCCTAGGGTTGAATTTCTTGGCTTATGATTTGATTGATTTTGAGTTTATTTCTCTTTAAGGAAACTTTTCAATATGTTTGCAGTTTGTATTCAAGTCTTTGCTCTTCCTTTGGATCTTTTTTTGGTCTTTAAGACTTGTTAGGGTTTGTATCTGAGTTTTTCAATTTTGAATGATTGGCTTGTGGATGCTTTGTGCGATATTTTTTTATTGTTGGTCTAACTGAGAGTGGTATGCTATCTTGAAGAAGTCTTTGTGGATGATTTTTCTTGCCTTTCAGTTTCAAAGTGTTTTTATACCAAGTTTAGTTAATTCCATGCCTTGCTTGAGTTGACTAATCTAACTTGTTTTCTTTAGAATTCTATGAGGGTTAGTATTCTATTCTTGTAATATTAGGTACATATTTGTATACACTTAGTTATTTGAGTGTGCTATGCTCGTCCGTAGTTAGTTTTTCTTTTCATGTTTAAAAGAAAAATTCAAAAAAAAAGAAAACACGTATTTTCCTTAACATGCACTTTAGTTTTCTTTTAATAACTAGTAGTAATTGCATACCTTTATTTTTGAAAAATAAAAAATAAAATTTATTTCATTTAGGTTTACTTCATCAGTACTTTGCTTTCGAAAGATAAAAGCGAAAAAAAGAGATGTAGTAGCATTTTTACTACACACTTATCATGCTTTTGTATTTTAGTTGGAACATCATCATACACACATACACTACCCTTTGAGTAATAACAAACTTAAAAAGAATCTCTAATTTAAAATCAAGTAGAAAGTTTTCTTTTTAGGTTCTTAAACCAACTAGCTTAGGTTAGTGCTTTGGATTAGGTTGTCATTAACTATTCAAAGAAGTTAAACTCAAATCGTAGTGGCCATTCACTAGGTAAATATACCTCCGTAGAAGGTGAACTGGGAAGCTCCACTAACACTGGATTTAAGCATGAGTTTGTGTGAGGTTGAGTAGAGGATATACCCGTCCATTATTCAATTGAGCATCTACCAGGATTGGTGCTCGTACGGGGGCTCATTAGTACTTTGGTGCTTATGAGTTTCAGGCTTAGCTACCCTGCCCATGTGTATCGATTCAAACTGCGATTGTCCCCCTGGACCCTCTCTATAGTGTTGGTAGCCTTAGTATCCATACCTTTAGGTATTTGCATGGGTGTTAGTGGAAGGATATTTCCATTGCACCTAGAACATGTCCGGGAGGAAATCCCTTCCAGTTCTTTGGGAAGGCGGTTGGGTGATTCCAGCACTTGGACCCATCGTGCCTATATTTTAGACCCCAAATAACTATTCTCCGTCCCTTCACTAATCTGTTCTGGGCCCTGATCATCCCAGATGTTCCTTTGGAAGGTTATCTGATTGACTGGTTTGGATTAGTTTAGGATATTTTTTTAGTGGTGTGTTGATTGATTACTCATGTTTTAGTTGGCACTAGGTTTTCTTTACATAGAATGTTTTTAGTTGTGGAGGACTGTTGGCCCCTAACAACTTTCCCTTGATTTTGTAAAATCAAAGGGTCCCCCATGTAAATTTTGTAGATATTTAGTATTTAGTTTTATTTTATTTTATCTTGCATAATTTACTTACTTGTTTGATTCAATCTCTTTTGAACCCTTCAATTTTTGCACTGCTTGTTCTCTGCATCGTTTCCATGAAAGGGGTTTTGGTGATTTTCGGATTTTTGTCATTTACATCTATTGGCTTTCCAATTGCTCATCAATGTTTGCATATCTTTATTTGAGCTTATCCAAGTCACTTGCATACTTCGATTCGAGTTGGTTCAATTGATATGATGCTTCGGTTACTTGCAAAGCATGCACTTTCCTTGTTTTAGTGATTAAATGAGCCTATGACGAGACCAAAATTAATTGACTTTGTTCATTTAAACCAATTATAATATTTTTTCAAAAGCCTTTAATTCCATCTCATTATGCGAGTCTGACTTTTTATTTGTTAAAAATTTTTAGTTGCTACTTTGATATAAAATTTTCTTATTCTTATTTTTTTTTTACACAAACGGTTGATAAGCTTTGATTAAAAGTAGAGTCGGAAATTACAAAATGCAGAGGCAGATTTCTCCCTTAGCAGGGAAGCATCTAACGCTCCCTGATCATCATTTACATGCTTGTTTCTAGAGTAAAACCTTCTAGGTCCATGAAAACTATAGCATTTGACAAACTGCCCTAATAGCCTAATACAAAAGAAATACATAGATATACTGATAGTTTAAATAGAAGACTGAAAATTGGAGCTGTCCAGAAGAGTGTCGTTCTATGAGATGCTCCTAGCTTGTGACTTTCAAAGGTGCAAAGCAGAGACTAAAGAGCTGATACAGATGCATAACAAACCAAAAAAATACTGAACTGACCATGTTGCAGCTAGGGAATACCGACGTTCGTGACTGCTCCACTGGAGTTAGCAGTCCTGTTCCTATCCGGGCTTAGGTTGACAAAATTTCTTGCTTGAGCCATGAAGTTCTTCAATTTATCCATCTTCCTTTCCAAGTCAGACATATCACCGTTCCCTGCACCAGATTTATGATTTTTGTGTGGGTAGTAGAGGCCCAATGTCTCCTCCAAGTCCTCCACTTTCTCAGCCACCATACTGTTCTGATGCTTAACTTCTTGGTGTGTTGCTTGAGACAGAGAATAGATTTGGGTCAAAATTTGCTTGAATTCCAAGTTTTCATTGCGAATCAGCCAGACTTCGCTCTCCAACTCCTGTAGACGACTATTCATTTCCAAGTCGTGGTTCGTGAGGCCGTGCCTCTCTTCAAAATTCCGAGCACTCCCAACCCTGTCCTGCCTGTGGTAGAGGCCACACCCAGGGTGCCTTCTGTCCATCAAGACTCCAACCTCTTCGTCAACCAACGAAAATGCCCCGTTGCAAGCAGTGTTAGGGCTAATAGACTTGCTGCACCTGAAGCATTTCCGACAACGATTATCACCAACCAATGGAAGTGAGTGGTGATCCATACTGCTAACCAACGCAAACACAAATAACCTGTGCGAAAAATGTTAAGATTTAATATGCTAAGACAGAAAATATCATCATTACATTCCATTTCACAACAGTAGCATATACAGGATCACTGAAAGAAGAACAAGCACAGCATAAACACAAGAGACATAGATTTATCCTAGGAAACCCTCATGGGGTAGAAAACCCAACAAAGCTTCCTCAATATAAATGACCAACAAATACAAAATATGTAATCCCAAACATGAGCTCCTTCTCCTCCATAGCAGATCTGTCTCTCACCTATGCGCCACTCACAAGTGAGTGAATGTGTGTTAAATGAGGCACACACCTCCTCTATTTATACACAACTCCGACTTGTCTTTTACACTAACTAGGTCGGCCCCAACTTAACCACTTTACATAATGCTGATTGGGTCGACCCCTCTAGGGTGGTCTAATAACCCTTTAACCCACATGACACATACAGGGCCGACCCCCACTAGGGAAGTCTAATAACCCAAGTTACCACATTCTCCACGGAGGAATAAACATCTTCGGATACATGACAAAGTCCCGTCGGAGGAATGAAACATCTCCGGAATAATAAGGTACACAATATAATATTATTAGAAGTTACAATATTTCAACAAAAACAAGCTCAAAACCAGCGGAAAGACCAACACTATCTAGGAGGAAGAACAAACAGTAGGAATGCGAAAAACAAACCACATACCCTTTATTAAACCGTGCCTTTGCCTGCACATGTTGGCCATCTGTCCATCCGTCCAGCAGCAATAAATTTTGAAGTGCCTCCGAATCTCACGAAGATAGAGCTGGCCGTCACTATGGGTGGTGTGATTACCCAAATCCTGAAAATTGGAATTTCTATAGTTTGAATTCAAAAGATTAAGAGTTCTATATGAGGAAATGCGGAGGGCCAAGGTTCCATGGAGAGACCCTGGACTAGGGGATCCATATGTTTGTTGAGATGACATTATCACATTCAAGGGAGCCATAAGGGAGTCCAACTCCAGTATTCACCATTGCGTCAGCTTGCCCATTGAGGTTTCTCAAAACATGACAATAGGAAACCTTGTTGAGTCCTTTACTGATGCAGAGTAGGAGGTGGTGCAGTTTGGAGGAGGGATTCTTCCTATTGTTGACAATGTTTCTGACGTCGTGGATGACGATGAGAGAGTCTCCAATAACCATCAGGTTCTTGATGCCCAGACCTAGAGCAATCTCTAACTCCATTGTTCGTCTTTCTCCCAATACCCCATGAAAACTCTTTCTTTTTGTTCCCCTTGGAGTCAAAGATAACTCCCCCGCTCCTACCAACCCTGATAAAATTTTCTTATTCTTTATTTGATCACGAGGATTCAATTATCAATTTTCAAGAGCTTTATGCTTATCCTTACTCATTATTAACTTTTGATCATTATTTAAATAATATAATTTTGAGACTTTTTATTTATTCCTTGATGATTGATTATTAAAATAAAAAAAAGGGGAATTTTATTTAAAGAAAGCATTCACATTACTTTTACGTGGACTCTGTTTATTCATATAATGTTTATTAAAATCTTTTAGAGTATGTGCATTTACAATAATCTAAAATTAAGCACATTTTCCAAATATTGTAGTTTTATTTAAAAAACGTTTTGGGAAGTGTTATAAAATGGAGGGACTTACTTAATGATTTTTATTTTAGAAAGTGTATCAAATCTAAGAAATAGATTCAAATAAAGAAATGAAAGGAAAATTATTTATTATGTTGGGTAAATTGATAAAATCGATGATTTATATTAAATAATTGTATCGAGTGAAACGAGGTGCTCTACAGTATGGGGGAGATCTTCTAACGTGTGTGATGTAGCGTTACATCTAATAAAACGTAAAAATGTAGCGTTACATCTAATAAAACGCAAAAAGTGATTGCGTGTAAAAAGAAGTAAGTAAAGTAAAGTAAAGTAAAGTAAAAAGAAGTAAGTAAAGTAAAGTAAATAAAAAAGAAGTAAAGTAAAGTAAAGTAAGTATGGAGGAGATGTTGTAAGGTTTGTGATGTAATATTTGTGACTAACAAAATAATTAAAAAAATTCATGTCCGCTCATAAAAAAATATTTATGGAAAGTATTTAAAAAAAATCCATGTTGGTTCATAAAATAAAATATTATGAAAAACAATTAGAAAATAGATGTTCCTTTATAAAATAAAAACTTAAAACTTAAACCCAGATCTATTAATCAAGAGAGATCAAATTTCTTGAGTTTAAATTTAAAAAAAGAAATACACTTCAAAAAATTGGATCCCTCTCGATGCTTAATAGATATGGCTTTAACATGAATCTATGCTGGTGTTATATTAAATTGTCTAAAAAGTGAATGACTTATATTTCATCATTTCAATATTATTCTCCTACTCCACGTGAGCACGTTCTACCAACAAAATTTTCCAATAAAGTTAAATAGTTTAAGAGATAAGAGCTTTGTCTCATTTTTTTGTTTTTTGGGTTATATGACTAATTTGTTTTTTCTTAATAAAAGGGATTACGTTGCCTTCTTATGGTTTAACCCATAAATTATTCTCTTTGCAGAAACTTGGGCACATTGAAAGTTTGAGAACATCCCATTGTAAAATTCACATAAACTGAAGGAGGACGTAGCTGCAAAAATTAGATAAGATTTTAATGTTGTCTTAATCCGTGGCAGTGGAGAAATTATGCCACACAGATTTCTTCTACATATCTCCAACTACACACCGGTGGTAAATGTTATTATTTTGGCTCGCCATTAAAAGAGGAAGCTTAAGAGGAGTCAAGAATACGATAATTGGGAACAGAGCTATTTATCGTTGGTTATCCACAGACAACTTCTTTGTGAGCAGTTTGTTGCTGGTCTGTTTTGAATTCAGTTTCAGACATTGATATATATAAACTCTTGTTTGTTTCTCTTATACCTCTTTTATTTGTGCATATATATTTACATGTTATGCGTAAATGAATTATTTTGAAGCTTGAGCACCGGTAATCTTTTTAAATGTGTTTAAAGTTGATGATTCCAGTTGTATCTTGAGAACTGTTGTTGTTATGATATAATTGTATCTTTAAACATTAATATTTCCTCATATGATTGTACATTTCGGATATTCATTCGGTGAGAAATGTTTATTTTGAACTCAGATCTTTAGATTACCATAAAACATTTAAAATTGTTTTTCTGTGTCAAATTGTTAATTACATATGTCAATTTTATCATAATTTTAATTATTATTTATCATGAACAAGCAATTATTCAGAATGAGTTATGCTTTTAGTCTTGGTGTTTTCTCCAATTTTATTTAATATCTTTGATCATATTTTGGGTTGACTCAGAAGAGAATTATAATAACCAATCTGCTCTTGTCCAGGATAGACTGTTTCCACCTAGTCGTCCGATGTACATTTTGTGCAGTCGACAAACCCATCCGGTAACCAACAACCTAGTGGGAAGAAGGGGAAGAATAACCGTAGGGGTGGGAATAATAAGAATAAGAAAGAGAACTCTAACCCACCTTGGGATGGAGGAAATGCTGGTGGGGATTGCAAGCCCAGACGTAAGGTGAAGTTTCCTTGTAAAATTTGCTTGGAGTATCACCTTACAAATTTGTGTGCTTGTATGGAGGAAGCATCGCACAGAGCCCAGCTGTGCTAGCAAATCCCCTTCCTCATCATCAGAATATGAATTTTGGTGCTTCCTTTGCCGGTCATGGGACTACTAAAACTTTGAATTCTTCTTCGCACGACGACGATTTTGGATGCGTGAACATGTGCAAATCTGAGGTTTGTGTTGCTACTTACTCGCGTGATTATGGAGATCCACAACCTTCTTTGGGGAATGATCCCCCACCACATGAGACTCTATTGCATATCGAGAAGCCCAACCTTATGCCACGGGTACCGAAAGGTGTCCTCAAGCGCTCGACACATAATCCTAATGCTTGAGCCGCCCAAAACTACTCGATTGTGGAAGATCTGGGCCAAACCCCGTGTGCTATGTCGGCTCTCGAGGTTCTTCAGGCTTGTCCTTCGCAAAGGAACGCCCTTCTATTTGCTTTGGGAGTCCAAGATCCTTGTAGCCCAAATGTCATCAAGTTGGACACTACTGATGTTCAGCCTTGGTTTCCCTATCATGTGGCTTTTCAAGTTCATGTTATGTGTTTATAGATGATCGTTAAATGTATCGTGGTTGACGAAGGCGCTTCCACTTCAATGATGTCTTTATCTTGTTGGAAGGCTCTTGGCTCTCCTATGTTGTCAAATTCTATGACCATGCTCACTGCATTCGATGGTCGTTCTTTCAGGCCGCATGGTATTATTCCTTCCCTTGAGGTCCACTTGGGTGGAAAGTCCGTCCCTATAGAGGTCGAGGTGGTCGATTCTCCCCTTGACTATAACCTTTTACTGGGTCGGAATTGGATCTACGCTATGAGAGCGATCGTGTCCTCTGTTTTTAGAGTCATCTTCTTTCCACATGAAGGCAAGATTGTGACAGTCGATCAACTATCCTTTGCTAGTTCCAGTCCCGTAGCACCGCCGGGATTTGTGGTCCCCCAAATCGAAAATTCTCATCCGACAACTGGGAATTTTGGTGTAGGCCTATATTCCTCCTTGATGGGATCTTTCAATTTTTCCGCACCAATATCCTTTATAGGAACCATCTCCGATGATGCTCCTTCATCGCTGCATCCTGTACCATTCCAGACATCGTACTTTAGTGATCCGTGGACTCTATCTCCCATGGGTTCCTCATCGGGAGACTCTTCGTACATCGGAATGGCCATGCCCTTGTCTACAGCTGAGCTTTCTTATCGTGATATTCAACAAGTCACTGCAGAGCCTGCTCTTTCTTCTTCAAGGACAGAGGAATAAGATCCTGTTACGCTGCTCACATGGGTAGTGGAATCATCTTGTTCACATGACTGCCTTGATGATACTTTACCTTTAGATGAAGCCATTATCGAGGCCATGAACATCAATGACAAGCCTTGGTAGGACCTCCATCATAGATATTATTTCCTTCCCAACCTTGATCTTATTGAGCAAGATGAGTTTTGGTCGACTCTAGCCGAGAAAGTTGGTCACCCTATGGCTCCTTTGGAATCGCATGGAATTTACGCAGAAGGGGATATGGCTAATATTTCCCCTACTACCCCGATCAACATTTCTCGTACTCCCGGAAAAATAAAAAAATGTATACGTCAGTGCTGATTGTTCCCCTGAGGAAATTCACATTTACACCGATTTATTCAAAGAGTTTCGGGATGTGTTTTCCTGGTCATATGAGGAGATGCCAGGTATTGACCCTAGTATTGTCGAACATGAAATTAAAACTTACCCTCATGTTAATCCTGTTCGATAGTATCTTCGTGTTGTTAGTCCTAGGAAGGCAACCTCCATTAAGGAAGAGGTAGAGAAACTTCTTAAGGATGGTTTCATCTACCCGGTTCCTCTTACCGAATGGGTATTCAACCCCGTTCCCGTGGATAAGAAGCAAGGAACTATCCGTGTGTGCACATAATTTCGTGATCTAAATAGAGCGTGTCCTAAAGATAACTTCCCCACCCCATTCATAGATCAAATCTTGGATGAGTGTGTAGGAAGCGAAGTATTTTCGTTTATGGATGATTTTTCGGGCTATAACCAGATCCAAATCAAACCTGAGGATCAACATAAAACTGCATTTATATTTCCTTGGGGAACCTTCACATACCAGAAAATTCCCTTTGGCCTTAAAAACACTGGAGCTACATTTCAGCGGGCCATGACCTGTTCTTTTCACGATCTTAAACATATAATGGAAGTTTTCCTGGATGATCTTACTGCTCACTTTCTTAGTAGAATGGATCATACAGGTCACCTCCGTCTTGTTTTCGATAGATGTCGTCGTTATAATATTCATTTGAATCCGAACAAGTGCATATTTTGCGTGAAAACTGGTCTCCTTCTAGGGTTTATAGTCTCGAAGGAAGGTATTAGAGTCGATTCGTTGAAGGTTGAGGCAATACTTTGGTTGTCTCCCCCGCGTAATTTGGTTCAAATTCAGAGCTTCCAAGGGAGGGCTACTTTCTTACGTCGTTTCATCGTGAACTATGCTAGTCTTTCTAAGGGTTTCCCATGAGTATTGAAGAAAGACACCCCTTTTATCTGGGATGAGCAAGCCTAGCAGTCTTTCGACGGTATTAAGAAATCCTTGGTATTAGCCCCTCTTCTTAGTCCACCCGACTATGAAAGATAATTTTTGCTTTATGTGGCCGCATCTCAAGAGACAATTGGTATGGTCTTGGTTCAGGTGGACGATAGGATCCAAGAGCATGTCGTCTATTATCTTAGTTGAAACCTAGTAGACGTTGAACTAAGGTATTCTCACGTGGAGAAACTGGCTCTTGTGACTGTTCATGCAGTCTAGAGGTTACGACACTACGTATTTCTTAGGAAAAACAGTTATAGAACATGTCAATCCATTTCAGTTCGTGCTCTCACAACGTCTGATTGTGGGGGAGTATAATAAATGGATTGTCATCCTTCAGGAATTCGATCTCGATTTTTCCTCGGCGAAGTCGGTGAAGTCCTTGGTTTTCACAGAGCTGATGTCGGATTTTCCTAGACTTGATGAGGAAGTGGTCCATGAGGACTCTTTCGTTGATGAGCATTTTTTCCTTATCTCGTTGTCGGACCCTTGGTATGGAGACATCATTATATATCTCCAAAATCTGAAGTTCCCTTTGCATTTTTTGTGAGATGAGCGACGGCGTGTGAGACACCATGCCAAATATTATGTCATCATCGGTGAGACTTTGTATCGCCGAGGAAAAGACTCTCTCCTGCGTCGTTGCTTAACTCATGAAGAAGCGAAGTTAGTACTTAATGACTGTCATAGTGGGGCATGTGGTGATCACTTATCCGGGCTTGCTACAACCCAGCGTATCTTGCGAGCAAGTTATTTTAGACCTATGATATTTAAATATTGTGTTAACATTGTAAAGAGATGCAACCCTTGTCAGGTATTTTCTCAGAATGTGTGCTCGCATCTTGCTCCCCTTTATCCGGTCGTCACCGTCGGTCCCTTCACCAAATGGGGGGTTGATTTCATGGATTCCAACCCAGCTTCGGCAGGGGGGCATCGTCATATCATAGTGGCCGTTGATTACTTTACCAAATGGGATGAGGCCATGCCGACTGTTAAAGTCGATGGTGAAACAACAACCCACTTCGTATTCAATCAGATCATAGCTCGGTTCGGTATCCCGAAAGAGATTGTCACTGACCATGGTAGTCACTTTCAAAATAAGATGATGGCTGAATTATCGCTTAAACTTGGGTTTAGACAAGATCACTCATCTTAATATTGTCCCCAAGCGAATGGCCAGGTAGAGGCAATCAATAAGTCCCTTAAGGCCATTCTTCAAAGGACCATCCAACAAAGAAAAAGTAATTGGCATATCATGTTGTATCCTACTTTGTGGGCTTATCGAACCGTAGTAAAGACTTCCACTGGTTTCTCACGTTTTCGGTTAGTTCATGGTGTGGAGTCCATCTTACCGATTGAATGCGAGATCCCTTATTTGAAGCTAGCCATAGAACTCCTGCCTGACACTTTAGAAGTAGTGAAACACTTAGTCTACATCGAGTAGCTTGACGAGCAGTGTCGGGACGTTGCCGTAGAAATAGATGCCAACAAACGTCATGTCAAGGCTTAGTATGATAGGTCTGTCCGTCACCGACAGTATGCCGAAGGTGACTTGGTTCTCCTTTATGACCAAGCTAAGGAACCCCTGGGGTAGGAAAGTTTAACCCGATGTGGCACGGTCCTTACAGTGTGAGCCATGTCCTTGAGAAAGGAGCCTATGAGTTGGAAGATTATGAGGGGAATGCCTTGAAGGAGCCTAGAAATGGGATCTATCTCAAGCGGTATTATGCTTGAGATTCTAGTTCGAGATGATACTTTTGTATACTATTGTATAGTTGCTATACATAGTTTAGCTTTCCTTTGATTTTTCAAGTCTGCTGATTCGCTTGCTTTTCGTTGACAGATGTCAGCAGAATCTCCAGCGTTCTTAGGATTCACGGATGGGGCCATCCGTCATACACAGAGACTAGCTTCTACTGCGTGGGTTATTTACTCACCCGACAACCAGATTGTGTCTTCAGGAGGTGCTTTTCTCGGTCCTACATCAAACAATGTGGCTGATTATAGTGCCGTTATTGACTTGCTTCGCGATGTCATTTCACATGGTATCCAGTCTTTAGAGGTCCGCCTCGATTCGCAGCTGATTGTGTATCAGTTGAACGGCTCGTACTTTGTTAGGGATCCTACGCTACTAAGGAGATTCTTAAGGGTAAGACTTTTGGAATGCCATTTTGATTTTATTACTTATATTCATGTTCCAAGACGTTTTAATCATATTGTTGATGCATACGCTAATTATGTCCTAGATTGGCATTTGCCACATCAATGAATCACACATTTGACATTCACACATTTGTACACATAATATAGTAGAACTAAAAAATCATAGTCTTTTCATTATCAAAAAGTGGTGTCATAGTACAAAATTGGAGCTCGTAGCTCTCAAATATACATATCCGATACAAAAAATAGGACCCCATGGCATCTAAGCCCTACGGGGAACTCTAGCCTCCTCGACAGGATGAGTCTGCACATAGTAGTGCACGACATTGGCTATACGCCAGAGCAGCTGCACCCATGTACCTGGTACCCCTACCACATGTCTCTGCATCGCCTCGGGAAGGCGCTCCACCTCGATCACCGGTACCCTGGTAGTCATCCAAGTCAGGTTGACCCGTACAGTCTCTAAAGTGCGCTATGCCGCTGCACCTACTATCTCCCCACCCCTGCCTTGGCGCCGATGTCGTGGGAAGCCTTGTGGTCTTCGGGGACCCAAGTCTACGAGTAAACAGTCAAACATCAATACATGATATCACACCAAAAAGATTTTTTCTTTCACTTAAAACAAAATACAAAAAAATTAAATATTCGAAACTTAAAAAGAGGGTCTTACCAATATCTCCAAACGCGGCCCTTGGTGGAAGTGGCATGTTGCGATCTCCTCTGAATTCAATCCCCTCATATGGATAATCATCTATGGCGATCACCTGTCGTTTCCACCAGTGGAAGAACTCATATGTATATGGAGAGGCCAGTCGACCACCCCCCTGTTGCGTCAGTATCTTTGCCCACCGGGTCTAAGCAGGATCTTAGAGACCATGAGGAGGAAATTCCACCCTCAAGTTAAGGCCTAGAACCCTCTCAAAGAAGAAACTGCACAAAATGCTACTGAAACCAAAGTTTTTGGTCCACCCCAGTTTGCAGTCTGTCAGCTGGTGTTTCATAGTACCCAACAGTGCAGTGCACCAGTCATACATCATAGGCCTCATGCACTCGGTCGCATAGAATATCAATGGCCTTGAGGCCTAATGAAGCGAAGCAGACCCTGCTATCCTCTCGAGAGTGAGGATGATGATCTTAATGTTCAGGCTCGCTATAGCTTCTGTGGGGATTTGGATACACACTTTTTGGGTACCCGCAACATAGTATCTGTCAGTATAGTCACTAATCGTGACTCCTCCCCCCAAGCTACGAGATCTGAGGCTTGCCATCTCTTCTCGGCGGGACAAGACGATAATAAAATATATGTCTTCCACCTCCAACGGAAGTGGTTTCCCATCCAAGTTGAATTGCTGAGCTTCTGGGTTCCAGTATTCCACCAAAGTAGTGAGTAATCAGTTTTGGTCCCTTAAACCCCTGATACTCCAAAATTTGTACAAACCACAAGCTTGTAATGCTTGTTGAGCGGCCAAATCACCTCCAACCTGATGATCAATGACATCATGTTCCCTCTCCCTCCATTCTAGCACCATCCTGTGGACAAATCAAAGGATTTTTAAGGTTAAAAAATCATAAAAACATTTCCCATGGCGCTGTACGTAGTCTATCTCATAAACAGTCGTGGGTACACGCGGTAAACGTTTAGTTTGACCGCGTACACCCAACCCTATACGCGACCCGCAAATTAGTAGCCCCTGTATAGCACAGATTGGGTATTAAACAATTAAAAACATTAAAAATACACCTTTAAAAACCAAATTGAAAACCATAGACTTGAAGGGAAGGATGAGGGCTCTTACTTGGTCCAGACGGCTCACGATTTCGTTGCTCCTAGATCCCAAAATCGTCGCTTGAAGATTGAGAGCAAAAAAAAATCAAAATGCACTATGTTGGGTAAAAATGAAAATGGTATGGTAAAAATGTTTTTTTTTACTATTTATTAATTTTTCTTACCCACTTTTGTATAGTTTTTACCATTGTTGGAGCCTTTTTGACTAATATATCATTGTGAGGTCCCTTTTTAAGTAGTTTTTTGCGTCGGGAGTGGATTTTTGAACTCTTCGTGCCTTCAACAGGTATTTTCTACACCCGTCATATAGGTTAGGATGTCATTACGCCTGCATTATTGCATTGACATTATGATCGTATTCATAAACCTTAGGTGCGACCCCACTTTTTAACTGACACAGAACTTTCATGCTACTTTAGAAGTGTCGTTATTTGGCGGTAGGGCCTGTCTGACCATGGGTGCCCTAGTTAGATACTTCTTATGTCTTATGGCGCCCATGCAGTTGTTTCTCCTTAGGATCGAGAGTCCTTGGTAGTCCCGCCATGACATTGTGATGAAGACTCATACTCTACTTTATCTTTATTCTGGCCATCTCCCATAAGGACTCCTCGTTTATGTTGAGTTGTGAATGCATTGCATTATCATGCTTGCCGTTGAGCTTTGTGTCGGCTCCCACTTTCTCAGTTGTTAGCCATTTTCTTGAGTACTTTGCCTTCCGAGCCAATCAAAACTATAATTTATTCTTCACAGCTTGATGACCCTTACCTGGAGGGAACACCCCCCCGAGTGTCCACGTCCTACACATGCTTCCTTGCATCGAGCATAGGTATGTTCCATCGCCCTGAACAAGTTTGATTTCCCATGACACTCATTCCCTCACTATTGTATCATAATCAATTTTATTCTTTTTCAAGATTTATAATATGAAAAAGACAAAAAAAATTATATAATTTCAAAAGCCATACGGGAAAGTTTTACTACCTTCTATTGGCAATTGTCGTGTCACCTTTGAACAGAGCATCCATCTCCACTCCATGTACCATGGGTTGGGATATTAGTATGACCTTAGGAAGATGTACTTGTTTCTCAGATCTTACTCCACCGACTGATTAAGCTTCCAGTCATTATGGAGCCTTTGTCGATGCACCATTTGTCACAAAGTATTATCATTATCTAGTGCTTGAGTCTATGCTGCCTGAGTCTATCCATCTTCTCATGCTCTTGTTCAAAGGAAGTATTTAAATCAGATTCAGCCACTCCTCAGATATCTTGACTATTGCATGTCGACCATCCCTTATGAGTCCAGTTCGATCACGTTCTTCCAAATATTTCAACTTCGCTACTACCTCGTGCTCGTTGATGAGGGATCCATTAATTCCCTCCTTCGAGCGAATCTCATTCCATCGACTCCAAATCATTTATTCTGGAATCGATATTTAGAGTTCTTTTGAGTACCTTGAGACTTGCAGTCATTAGTGGTAGGTCCTCTCGCCATCGACAGTTGGGAATTCATTAATGTCCCATGATCGATGGATTCGTCAAGTGTACTACCTCAACACCTTTATTCGCACTTCGTGAATGTAATTAGTGCCTTGGTACCCATTTTCATTATTGGTGGGTTATCTCGCGTTTGTCAATGGTATACATCAATAACCGGTAATCAGACGATGTCACATCAGGTTCGACATCAGCACCCTTATTCACTTGATGGGACATGCACCGTGGATGGTTTGTGTAGAAGATACCATACTTCAGTGGCATTCAGTATATGCTACTTGTGATCGTGATTGTACCTATGAGAGATCGTTCTCATACATCGGCAGTTTGTACCATCAGTCTGCATCAAATGTTTCCTCTTCAACAAGATACCATATCTTATTGTATATGGTTCATGTCTATAACCATTCATGACATATATTGCCTATATACTGCATATTCATGGACATTGTATCAGATTGCTATGTCTTGTACCGATAGGTACACCGATATATCATTGTATTATGACGAGTGGGATACTCCTTCCATTTGTGTCTCCATCACTCCACTTCTGAGATTCATAATGTATTTCGGCCATCGTAGTACCTTCTATGACCTCACACATTAGAGGGCATCTGTTACACCGTATTTTGCCACCTTGTGAGCATTTATACTCCTTGGCCTCCCTTACCTATCTATAGACTCAAAACCATATTTATGGTTCTCCATGAACCCATTTTTTCCTATTTTCTCTCCTGTATGCGAGCTACTTCAGTACACCTCGCGTATACGCAGGCTGAGTCACTACATCCAGCGTACATCGACTTCTTGGTAAATAAAAGTAAAAACTCTATTTTTCACTCAAAAAAGAGGCCATTGTGACCTTTGGCCCTCCATGTATCTTCAAACGACTCGATTTGACCTTTCACTTGCCTTTTGGAGGGTTATATATTGAACTATTGTGGTGCATGGAAGGAGGAGAAAGAGAAGAGCATTGAAACTCTATTGAAATTTTTCCTTGCTTGAGTCTACATCCATTGATCCTAGTTGTTGTGAACCATCTATGTTCACCTCCCAAACTCTTTCATATCTTGTGAAGGATTCATTATTTTTCTTAGGAGTTTGCCATTGTATGGGGGATTGAAGTGGTGGATGCACAAGTGGAGGGACCTAGTTCTTGGTTCAGATGGGTTTCCGACAGGAGGTATCTTGTACTTCTTATTCATATTAATAGAAATACTCATTTTCTCGTCCATTAATATTGTGAATGACCATTTATTATCATTGGGTAAATTTGCTTGTATATATCATGGATTATGCTATTGTATATGCTAACATCTTTTATATATCATATGCACTTGTTTGCGTTTATTGTTGAGACTAAGCTGTAGGTTCAAGTGTTGTGATTCGGAAGCTCAAATGAAATTCTTCATCGAACGTCCGGAGTGAGGTAGGTCCTTTATGTTGTTTATCTGCATTTACATTTATATAGCATACGTTGGGAAGTGAGTTGGTTTCTTGAGTCCATCTGTCTATTGTGGTCTACCCCAAGCCATAGGAATTTTTTATCCATAACACCATGGAATACTTGCATGGACAATTTATGACGCTCCCGAGTTAACACATTTTTGTGGTATTTAACTTTCTGTTGCATGTTGTTAAAATTATATGATTTTAAGGTAAATAACATGCATTTTCTTTTTTAAATTAATAATCTTTTGATTCTATAACATTAATACATATTTCCTGCAGGTCTTCAAACAAAGGGAAAATTTGCATGTCCAGTATGTGGTCCTAGGATAAAATCTCGTCGTTCAATAATTTTAGCAAAGGAGGTGTTTGATGAGTACAGGAACTTCCTCCCTAAGAACCATAGGTATCGAACTGCCGAGAAAACAAAATTCAATGGTAAAGAAGAGAATGGAAAGAAACCACTAAGAATGACACCTCACCTATGGAAGTTGGAATATAACAGAAATCGTCGAGGTATGCAAATTGTATATGTAACATATATAAACATGTAATATTATGATTTTTATATTTTTACTGAAATTTCTCTACCATGGGTGTCATGAATGATTGTTAATATGTTTTTGTTTACATTTAATGAATGTCTTTAAGGCATGAATGGGATTCCACGAGGAATGAAGAGTTATCCCATACATGTCAGTAGGTTGCCTTACTACGAGCACCTACAAATAGCTCATTTGTTCGATACAATGCATATAAAAAAGAATGTAACATAAATGATATGGCGTATATTAGATGGAAGCTTTGACAAAGATAAAATTGGAAAAATTTGTAGTGACATTGCAGAATCCAATCACGCATTTCCAATGCTAGAGATGGGGACCAAAATATTAGTCTTCCATGGTTATTGACAGAGCAACAACACAATGCTATAAAAGAGGTAATTCAGAAAATAAGGTTTCCGACGGGGTTTTCGTCGAACATACAAAATATCTTAAGCAAAAAAGGTGATTTTGGTAGTGTTAAAACTCATGACTAACATACATTCATTAAGGTAATTATTTACGTATATATTTTCCAATTAGTAGATATTTTTAGTAATTGTTCTCACCTATTTGAGAACATTTAATAATGATTTGATTTTTTCTACAGTTTGTTCTACCTCTATCTCTCCTAGATAGCTTTGACGACAACATAAAACAAGTTATATATGATCTTGGTAAATACATGAGGTAAGCAACAATTTATATGCATGAAAATGTTTGTTCTCTTTGTTGCATAGCTTATTATATATGCCTCAATCTTGTCGATCACTATTATTTTCTTGCATCTTTTTTAGGTGGCTTTCATCTAAAGAAATCCATAAAAAATATATTAAGTATTAGAAGAGAGAAAGTCCCCGTCTAATGTGTGAAATGCATAAGTATTTACCTCCAACATTTTTCAATGCACAAGAACAGTATCTCATACACCAAGTTGAGGAGATTGAATTGTGTGGACCTATAAACTCAAGGTCAATGTGGATGGTGGAAATGTATTTGAATTCATTAAAGGATTTTGTTAGACAAAGAGCACGTCTTGAGGGTTCTATGGTGCAGGGCTATATGATATATCAATCCATGGTGTACATTAGTCAGTATATTCCAAATTTAGCAAAAAATATCAATCTACGTCGCATTTGGCATGTCAACTCGATCAATTTTTTTGAAGGGGAGGTCCTGTTGGGGAAAGGTAGAACGAGGAAAGTGAAAGGTAATTGAATGGTGTAGATTTAACTTATTATACAATTAATTTTTCAATTTCATATATATATATATATATATATATATATAATACTCATGTAATTTTTATTATTCCATCAGTATTTTAAGGTAAATTTAATTGCCTTTAATGATAGCTAATTTACAATTCTTAATTGTTATTTTTTAATATAGTTGGTCGCGTGTGGGATGCACTACATTTATACATTGCAAAAAAACTTGATTGGATGGAGGAATGGATAGAACGATGTACATAATTCTATGGTACCTTATCATGGGAAGGGGTTAGTAAAATGATTAAAACAGTGCATCGTTATCGAGAAGAATATCCCGGTGAACTTATGCAAAGGGAAATTGATTTAGGATGTGGTTTAAAAGATAAAAAGGCAAGTATATTTACCCTGCTCATTTTTTCCATTGTTTCCCAATGTATCAATGTATTTCTTTCGTTTGTTTCTGCTTATATATTTATTTACCGAGTTAGGCATGATGCAGTTGATACACCACAAGGCTATGTGGTGCAATGGTCATAAATTTTGCATCAAAAATTTGGATGAAAAGAAGAAAACATTTGATTGTGGGATAACTGTAGTTTTTCAAGTCACTAATGTTTCCTCTAAAAGTGATAGGCATCCATAAGTATATGAAAATAGGTACGGTTATTTGGAAGATATAATTGAGTGTGACTTTAAATCCTTTACAATAGTTTTGTTTGAGGTCAAATGGTAAAAGGTATGAATGAATGAACGTGATCCCAAAAGAACTGTTATTGATCATGCCAATGGATTTACCATGGTTAACACAAGGGCACTTGAACTGGGTACAAAGCCTCATGTTCTTCCAAGCCAATGTGAGCAGGTATTTTACTTAGAGGTGCCAGGTAAAGCAGGTTAGTCATACATTGTTAGATATGATCTAAGAGGAAGACTGGTCAAGTATAATGTAGATGAAGAAGACAATACTGAAGAAGAAGATGATGCATATTAGGAGCAGTTGGACGATGACTTAGATGTGTCAGATGAAGAATCTGATCAATAAGTTGATCATCCAAATGATGTAGTAGACAATGACATAGTCATTTATGATATTGATGACGAATATATAATCGAAAATGACGTTGATGATGATGCTGAGATGAGCGATCCTTTAAACGATAGCGATTCTGAACCGGATGATGATATATATGTTGATTCAGACGAAGAAGAATATCAATGACATTGTAGAAATGTTGGAATCTAGGAGGTATGTGAGTATATATTTTTTCATAATGTATTATGTTTAAATTATTTAGTTATGTCATTTTTTTTTATTTAGTATGATACATCATCATCGTCATCATCCTCATCCTCATCCTCATCATCATCATCATCGTTTCCATTTTAATCATCTTCATCATGATCATCATTTCCCTTGTCGTCATCGTCATCGTCATCATCATCATCATCATCATCATCATCATCATCATCATCGTCATCTTCATCATCGTCATCATTTTCATCATCGTAATCATCATCATTATCATCATCATCATCATCATCGTCATCATCTTCATCATCATCGTCTTCATCATCATCCTCATCCTCATCATCTTCATCATCATCATCGTTGTTGTTGTCATCACCATCACCATCATCATCATCATCATCATCATCATCATCCTCCTCCTCCTCATCCCCATCCCCATCCTCCTCCTCCTCCTCCTCATCATCTTTTCCATCATCATCATCATCATCATCATCATCATGATCTTCATCATCATGATCTTCATCAGCATCATCATCTTCATCATGATCTTCATCATCATGATCTTCATCATCATGATCTTCATCAGCATCATCATCATCATCATCATCATCATCATCATCATCATCATCATCATCACGATTAACAACATAAAAGGTGGGTAACATTTTTTGGATTGAAGCATAGAGGATTGTAAAATGTGTTTTTAGGTTGAGAAAAAACTCAACAAAAATTTCTTGACTGAGATTTTAAAGTCTCTTAGGTTTGTGGCTTAAAATGAATTTAGTTACACAACTAAATTGAGGTCAATTAGGATATGTTCTTGTAAACTCAATTGGGTTTAGGCCTAAACAGGGCCAATTGCAACATTTTATGGTGAACTCAATTAGGTCTAGGATTAAAGCATTGTCAATTAGGATATTTTCTCTAACTTCAATTGCGTTAACGTATAAATTGAGTAAGTTGGGATATATTCTAGTAAACTTGATTGGTAGGCCCATATCAAGCCAATTATCGTCTCTTTCGATAATCTCAATAGGATTTAGACATAAATCAAGTCAGTTACGATCCCTTGTTGATAAGGATGAAGGACATGTCCCCCAAGAACAACGCCATGGGAAGGAGGACTTTTCCAGCATAGTGAGAAATCCAGGAGAGAAATCACGGGATACCCCAATTAGCACCATGCTCACCATTTGGAATTAATGTTGAGTTTTCCATATGTAGATCTCTCGTCCATGTAGTGAAGGGTTACATATGCATAGCTCTCAACACATTCCTTCTAATATATCCCACATTTCATTAATCCTCTAGTAACCTCCCTAGCTTTCCTTTTTGTGTCCCTTTCAACAATGACCTCGACAAGCTGCACTTCCAACTACTAATGGTCCATTTGCATAGCTTCATGACCATGCTCCACCTTGACTATTCTTTGCTTGATCTCACCAATAGAGACCCTTAGAACCCCCCATTCCTCTCGAACAGATGCATAACAAATGATGATGATGATGATGGCGATGGTGATGATGATCATATTGATGATCACGATGATGTTGCTGAAAATGATGGTGTCGATGATGATGATGATGATGATGATCATGTCAGCGATGATGACGATCACCATGGTGATGATGACGATGATGATGATGATGAGGATGATGATGATGATGGTGTTGATGAGGATGATGATAATGGTGTTTGCGATGATGAAAATCATGATTATCATCATCATGTCGGTGTGTATGATGAAGAGGATGGAGATGATGATGGTAATGACGAACATCATGATGACGACGATAATGATGATGAGGATGGAGATAGTGAAGATGCATATACGCCAAAGAATACCTTTAGAAGGCATGTGTGGTGGCTTAAGATCATGTGCATGGTCCATTAGCCTTAAAAACTTCTTTTAGGCCCTCAGATGCTAGGTTTTATCCTTAAACCATGTTTAATGCTCCGATAACTATATCTAGTATCAAAAAATTCATAATCACATCCATGTGTAGAGAAGGCCCCTTGTCTCACAAATGAATTAGTGTTTTTTTGAACCTACGAGTTTAAATTTAGATTGGATAAGGTATGTAAATATTTAATAAATTAGTCCATAATTTTTTAATGGATATTTAGTTCATTATGTAGTAGATTACTGGGGCATAAGATCTATATAAATTTAGATGAATATAAAATCCCAAGCAATACTTCATGATGCAACTCTTAGTAGAATAATACATAGTATTCATCTTTGGAGTTCAAAGTAATCTACAGATTGGTATATGGGGTTATTGTTTTATCAACCCTTTAATTCTTCTAAGGAAATTCTACCATGTGAGTAGGATTCACAACCAATCAAAAAAATAATGAGGCAAAACTAATTACATATGCATCAAATTTTGGACATTATTATTTTGGGTTCCTGTTGGTATTATGTGAGGGGTTTATTTAAATTGGAAACAAATTAGATTATTTGTTGACTAGGGAAGAGTTAGTTCAATATAGATCGAGAATGAATCTTAGCATAATAATTCATGATCCAAAATTGAGGATGACAAGATTACAGTGGAATGAAGATATCCTTATTTGGGTGAAAACATGAAGTTGAGAAACAATTTTGGCTTGTTTTTGACAAAAAAAACTGCTAAATTTTATGTTTTTCAACTTTGACCTCTTCAAAACCATATATCCCTTAGGAATTTCAACTTGAGGTAAACACAAATGTTTTAGAGAATTGAATTAGCTTTCTACTCGTATTTTTTTTAAATTTTTTTATAGACTTATCGTGGGACAAATTTGTTGTCAACATACGGCATATACTTGAAAATTTTAGGTATGGATAATGAGTGACCTATGTTGACGACGGTTTGTTGATAGATGGTTATTCATTTTAGGGAAAAACTTGTAGGCTCATAATCTAGACACACTACACTAGATCCTGGACTATATTTTGAGTTTTTTAAGACTTGGGAACTATTTTAATTATTTATCGAAACAACGTATGTTCAGAAAATGGTGCATTATCGACACATGTTTTTGTCTTTGCATTTTCTTTCAAATGTGACTCTGATCAAACAAACTAAAACCAACCCATTGAAGAGGGCACTTCAAGGAACATCCTTGTATTTTTTTAAATTTTTTTGGCTTCGTCATTGTGATGATATTGAATTTTCATTGTGACTGATTTTTTAGTCACTAAATTTTTTAATGATAAAGTTTAGTAACAAAATAGTTAAAAATAGCAATCCTAAATGAAATTCAAAAAAATTTATATTATGAGAAAGTAGATTGAATGATGAATCTACTGGTATAAACTACGACATGTAATTCTCATGTTTTGCAGTGGTCCGACCTTGTTAAAGTGACACATTTATGAATTCTGCAGAAATGGTGCTGGAATTGTTGACCAGAAACTCTCAGGTGAGAAAATGTCTTCTGAACTCTTAGCCGAGAGTTTAGTTCAAACTCTCATCCGAGAGTTTTTTTAAAAATACAACGCATGGATTGGTTCAAACTCTTGGCCTAGAGTTTTTTTAAACTCTCCGCCGAGAGTTTGAACTCTCAAAACTCTCGGCCTAGAGTTTAAAAAACTCTAGGCCGAGAGTTTCAGGTTGACTTTTTTTCCCCTGTTCATCCGTGCGCCCTCTTTCCCAGCTTCACGTTTTTGTCACGGAATTGTTTCCCAGCTTCGCGTTTTCACCCATTTATCATTCCAATTATTTTCTAAGAATAACATATATTAATTCATATTAAACCACCAAGTTCTTATTTATCCATGGATATGACACTTGTATTATCGATGTATGTGTATGGATTGTGCTCATTAGAAATTGTATTATCGATGTATGTGTATGGATTGTGCTCATTAGAAATTTGTAGAAGATGGAGAGTCACCATAAGGTCATTTGGAAAATCTAACAAAGTCTAAGATTGATGATATCTTAGATGCCAAAAAATTCCCATGATTCAGAGGAGTGATATTAAATATTAAGAAATATATTACAAGTTTAGAGCCAAATAAAAAATATTAAAAAATATATAAAATAAAATTAGTAAAATAAAAAATATAAATATAAATTAAAAAATATAAATATAAATTAAAAAATATAAAATATAAAATTAAACAAAAAAAATCAAAACTAAAAATAAAAACAAAAAACTAAACATAACAAACACTGTCCGACCATTGTTCAGCTCCCGTGCCCGACCATTGTTCATCTCCCACCTCTCGTTCCCGACCATTGTTTAGCTCCCGTGCCCTGAGCATTGTTCAGCTACTTGTACCCGATCATTCATCTCCCTGATGGTGCCCCTGGCTATCGTTCAGCTCCGCAACAGTGCCCCTGGATATCTGCGTAGCATAGTTGTTTCCCTATCCGTGGTGCCCTAACCTCTAACCCCTGTGTATGGTTCATTCTCTCTGTGGTCCTCAGATCAAGAGTGCAGGTCCGTTCAACTGGTCTACAGAAGCATGGAAGTCGCGAAGCAAGGGGAGCATCTTCAACAAGCAAGACTGTCATCAAATTCATCCCACAATGACATCAGTAAGTTCAAACCCTTCATCATTTTGGTAGAAAATGAAATGTATGTATCTTTGCATTTAGGGTTCAAATTCAGTAGAAATGTTCTTGCTTAACAATTCACAGACTGCTACATGTAGAATTAATAGCTGTATGGATATCAAAAGGAAGATTCTGTAATCAAAACAATTCACTATTTATGCTTGAAAGTCTTTCCTTTAAATCACATAAGCATTACTATTCGCCCATCAAATTTAAATCAGAAATTTGAGAGCTCATTTCTAAGATTTTGACATCAGAACAGTTCACTATTTGTTTAAAGTGTTTTCTTTAAACTCCAGAAGCATTGGGTTTGGCTCGTCAAATGCAAAAGCAGAAATCCTAGAGCTTATCCAAGATTGAAATCAAATAAGTTTACTAGTTTTATTTCGAAGTGTGCTTCCTTTGAACTCCAAAAGAGCTACAATTAGCTCAATTGATACATGCCCCAACTGCTTATCTGTGTTTTTGGGAATCAATGTTGGTGGGTGGCCCGACAGGAAACCGTATTAACCGCTCAACCATGAATCAATTGGCAATAGTTCACCAGTTTTAATGTTTAAATAAGAAAAAGGTTTGGAATCATGGTAAAGAAAGAAAATTTTAGGCCACCGTCTTCACCTCTCAACCATGAAAAAATTGGCAATAGTTCATCAGTTTTAATGTCTAAATAGGAAAAAAGGTTTGGAATTATGCTAAAGAGAGATAGATGAAGATAACTTGATCAAGTGAAAGGTCTGGATGGAGGCTAAAAAAAGGATAAGCTAAACAGATAATTTTCATTCCAACCTACAAAAACAAGAAATGATGACGACCTCTGTTCCCAACTATGTGAGTAGCCTGAAAGGTTAGTGTCGTTGAAAATTGACAGCTCTATTGAAGTCTTTTTCCCTTTTTCCATCAAAGGGCGTGTAATATTTTTTGAAGACCTCAAATTTGACTTGCAGCTCAAGTAATTGACAGTAAAAAATATAAATATTTACAGTAGAAATATATTTATATGAATAAAATGTCTTAACAATATTGAAGTTCAAGTTTAAGCCACTATATGGATTTTTTCTCAATGTGTGGAGTAGGCCATCAAATTCCAACACTCGTAATTGTGTCTGCCCCAAAAGATGCTAACTATGGCCAACTTAGTAAATGAAATTGATATGTAGGACATGTGTCAAGGACACTATTTCGTGGTAATATCATGGTTGTGCATTGATTACTGCTGCAGTTGTTTCATCTTCCAACGACTATATAAAGATTTTTTTTACATTTGTAAAAACTACTGAATTATTAAATGCTTAGTACGTTTTCTATCACTATGAATGTGTAATATTTTTCCCCGAGGTACCTTACATACTTCAAATTGTTCCATAATATTCTCTATTCACATCATACTATAATGATTACAAAACATGAACCTAGGAAATTCCTCTAAAAAAGAGAGTGTAGTAATCAATCTCTCCTTAGTCTTGAACATATGCAAATTTCAAAGATAAAACTACAAAACCCTGTTTTGAAAAAGATTGAGCTCTAAATATAAATAAATTGAGTTGTATCATGCCCTAAAATAGTTCCATAATAGGATGGAACATCTTAGAGGAAAACATGAAAACTGGTTCCATTGTTGAGGAATGAAGAATTAAAGCAATTTCCTCCTGAACGATAAATATTAGCTCTAATTCTTGAGCTTTGAAGGAGAATCAAACATTAAATTATTGCAAATTTCACCTAACAAATACATTGGTATCAATATGGCGTCTAGCAAGAGACATACTAGATCCATTCCTAAACCTGAATATTTGCAAGTCCTTCCTAACCCTAAAAAATCTTATGACCTTCCTGAAAACTATCTAAAGCTTTTACCCAAATATGATGGTGAAAGGGTTAGCACCACTAAAGAGAACATGGTTTCCTATCAAGACTTCATAGACAACCTTTTTATTAAGCATGATGATGTGCTTATGAGATTATTTTTCCAAACTTTAGAGGAATATGTAAGAAATCGGTTCAAGGGACTGCATGCTGCTTCAATTCACCCTTGGCAAGTTTTAGAGACTTCATTTATGAGATAGTGGGTGGAAAAGAGGGACTTCCTTTACTAATTAATAGAAGTTGCTTCCCTAAGGAAAATAAGTGTAGAACATGTGGTAGATTTTAATAAAAGATTCAATAAATTGTACAACAAGATCCATACTAACATAAAAAACTCCCAAGTAGTAGAAAATATCACCTTTGTTGGGGCCTTTGAGCTTAATTTTTCTATGATGTTGAGGGAGAGAGGATATACACATCTATTGATCACGTAATTTGATGCAGTATATATTGAGGGAAACATGACAAGATCAGGGAGATTGAATTTTTGGCCAGGCCTAAATGAAAAGGAAAAAATAAAACATAATGATGAGGTTGGTTCCTCTATTTTAAAGAAGGATGTGCAGGAGGATAGAATTGAGGAAATGTCCAAAATAATTAAAAAAAATTCCAACAAACTAACCAGCCTTGAATTATAATGAAATAATTAAAACATAACCCCTCAAGAAGGAGCACCAAGGAATCATAATGCTAATCAGTATATGAGGCCTTTCAACCTATAGATTATGCAAAAAGAAAAAGGGAATTAAGATCAACCTAGATCCAGCCTCCTATTAGAGAGAACAATAACAAGAATAAGAATTTGCTAGCCTCCTTTTTGAAGAGGAATATACAGATACTTAGGAAGAAATGAATTAGCCATATGATGAATGCAATACCATTCACCTAACCCAAGAATACTATGAAAGTTCAATGCAATCTAATACATATTATTATGATAATGAACAATAAAATGGTGAATATGAAATGTCCTCATCCCAATAGTGAATTTTTGTTGATACCTTACAAGATAAATTGCACAAGAAGCATGAAATCGATCCAATACCCCTTGCTACAAATCAAGATAATCAAACTACTCCAAAAAAAACCTTTATAAATCAACCAAAAAATAAATTCTAGGATCCATCTAGTGACCTATTCTAAAAGAAATGACTAGTTAAAGGACAAAGCTAGTGAATCTATGATGCATGCTGATGCAAAATGAAATGAGAATCCCTAAACTTAAAAGCTAGGAAATGAAAAAAGGGAGATAGATGGACCTGATGTCCCCTTTAACATTGAACTTGATTTGGGTAAAAATAAAATTCATGTACCTTTGATTGAGTTGGATAAAACCATGTCTATCATAAGCCAATCGATAAAATGATGAGTAGCACAATTTCAACTATACAACTAGATACTTTAAACCTCTCATATGAGCACCCTAAAGTCAAATTTGGACCCCGGCCACATTGATGAAAGGGAAGATACCATAGCACATTTCTATGTAAAACTAAGCATACATGAAAAGCATCTGCACAATTGCATTTAGATTAATGAGTATAAGGTTGTATAGAGAATCTAAATTTTCCTATGTGGTAAATGACCAAAACAGTCACTTTTTAATGATTGTAGGTACGACCAAATAGGTACTTGTCGGATCTATCTTCCTCAAGTGAGGAAGATAGACTAGAAGAGGTTGAAAGTGAGACGTCTAATACAAGATCTAACAGGTCAAGAGAAACTAGAGGTGAAAAGGTAAGCAGAAAATTTCGTAGACACATGGAAATTTTTCTTTCTGGAGGAGGATCATGTGATTATGATAATGATAGCATAGGTGACATTGAGTTTCCCTTGAGGTATAGACATCTTTTCAAACAATGGCTACCTAAGGAGCTACTCCAAGTGGACGCGGATTTCTTCCTCAATGGGAGGATTTATCGCATTGCTCCATTGTATTTACATGGATTGGGGCTATTTTTCATGGATGGCATAAAGGTAAAATATGGCACTGAAACTGAATTGATGGAGTATGTCGGACCATGCTACAAATACAATGAATGGTTGTTGTTGGTACGATATAAACGAAGTATGCAGACATACGGAGTGCAAATTATTGTCAACTACTGGACAACAATCTGAACAAAGGAGCCACTATGTATATTGATGGAAGGCCAAAAGCTTCCGGAAATATCGCAGGGTTTATAAATAGCACACGACCAGGGACAACACATAAGCTACCCAATTGCATATTTGAGGGGCGTGAAGGAAATCGTGTATTCGTATGTGCAACAAAAACAATAGCTTCAGGTGAATAGTTGTTGATCGATTACAGTTTGAATCGAATAGATGCGGGGGTTGCTATTATGGGGGTAATTTTCTTATACAACATTTAACTCAACCTTTGATCGATGACTTCTAATTTTTCTCTTGCAACAAATTTATTTATGTCGTGATTTTTATAATATACACATGGTCAATTATATGTCATGCTTTTCATTAATCACATTTAAGAGACATTGTTAAATATGTAATTTTCATTTTTAATATGTCTTAATTCTTATATTGTAAATGTTAGTTTAATAGTACCTAAATAGCATCATTGTAATAGTAATCACAATTCATGATTATATTACATATGTTAATATTTAACCTTTTTTATGCTTATGAGTTCAATATTTCAATATCATATCATTCTTATTGTATTGTGGCAGGGGGGCGGTACTCAGAGCACACCTACATATTCTAGACAGGTAAGCGTGTCTGTCATATTAACAATAAAGTTTTTTTCATTAATCACGTTTATTATACATGGCTCAATTTTTACTTATCGATATGAATATGTCTTGCTTCTTGTATTGTAGCAGGGTGACCGTGGGAAGTCACCAATGCTGTCGCATCAGGTAAATGATAGCGTAATAGTACCTAAACATGATTATAGTACTTATTTTTTTTATTATATGCATTTTATTTTTTTTACGTGAATTTTTGTAATGATAAAAATAAATTAACTACTTTTATTGATTGACGTTCATAGAGCACACCACATTAGGACGATGAGGTGGTCGCGGAGGAAGATAATTTTTATTCAACCAACCCAATGGAAACTGTGAAGAAGGCTTTGAAAAAGTGCAATCAAGACCTTCTTAGACTCATTGTAATCAGACCCAGGTTTGAAGAAATCAAAGGAAAAATTGATGACTCGAGGCAAAAAATAGAACAATACGGGGTAAGTGGCATCTTTGAAAGTTTTTACGAACTATGAAATATATTCATTTATGTCATTTTAGTTCTTTTTTTTTGATATGATTTAATCAATTGAAGTTTTCTTTGTAGGAATTTTTGGAGATAACGCCCGTGCATCGAGTACAGGCTGCAGAGGTCGGTATTGGTTGTAGCGATGGTTCAACACATCGTCAATCTACCATACCAACGAGGCTATTTTCCTCTCTCGAACAACAATTCACTTTAGATGCTAAGACCTCACCGGATGTTGGAGGTCAACAGAGCCCTTCAACCACCACTACTTCACAGTATGTTAGAGAGGATAGTAGCATCGAATGTGAAAGTTGATATCCCAGTGCAGTACGTGTGGTTAACAGGGGATCATAGCTTGTTAGCTTCTTGGTGGACCAAGAATGTATTTAAATCAAGATACCGAAGATTGCAGGTATTATTTAATTTATTCAGTTTTTTTTTTCATGTAATTCAAAGCCACATACCTCAAGTTAGTTTTAATTAATGATCATATTTTTTTGCAGGAAATAAGTTTTTTTATAAGAACCTGCATGAGAAGGCCTTGGAGATTTTTGGGCCCACCATTCGTACACAGTGGAATGCCCAAAATGAAAAATTGAAAGATGATTTGATGAACCACATGGTCAACTTGTTTGGTGATACCTTCGACAAAAAAGTTGTCACCTCAGTAGCTGGCTTAAATTTGAAATATGTCAGGGTAGATTATAGGGACAATTTTCAAATTAACCATAAGTATGTGCATCCTCTGATGGTTCCAGAGAAGGAGTGGAATGTGCTCATGGATGATGCAAAGGAGAAGGCATTCAGAAAACAAGGAAAGACTCGGCCAATCGGTTCAAGAAGGTATGACACATATCATATTTTCAATGAACAATGTTCAATTTTTTTTTTAAATTTTAAATATATTTAAGTTGCAATATCTAACGTATTTGCAACCTTTCATAGGCTCCCCGACACCTCTAAAGTGACAAAGGAAAGAGTAGAAAAACATGGGCAACACAAACTCGACCAAGGTGGATATCAGAAACTAAGAGCACACATTGTAAGAATCAAACGATCATTATTTGTAGCCAAAAAATTTCTAACTGTAGCGAACAATTAATTGATTTATCACAAGCACTTTTCATGGTGTTATGCATTGTAGGGAAATGCTTTTCAAGAGGAAGCCACTGAATAAGACTTGAGGCTCGACTTCAAGCCACGGTTTTCAGCATGTGTTGGAACGTCGAAAAAGCTTGGGGCAAACCCCAATTTCCCCATTGATGCACATAGAGGTAAATAAAATCAATAAGGACATCATTATAATGGACTTGTGTAATCTATTCATGAATTATTACATTGAAAAATAAATGTCTTTTTTTGTTTTCAGGGTGAGAGCAACAAAAGCAGCGAGAGTAGTGGTACCGAACCGATACCACGCGATGGTGGGGAGATGCCTAGCCATTCAGGTATGTATGCTATAAAACATAAGTATTTAATATGATTTTAAATACATAATTGATGACTTGTACTAATTGATATTTTTCTGTGAATGGAAGAGCATGTACCTTCTCATGCTCAACCGGGAGAGGAACAAATGGTAGAACCAATGAGCACTCCAGTTGTCTCAACTAGTTATCCAACAGGTAAAGATCATTGTAATGATATTGGAAATAATGAAATATATATCTAAATAATAACTGCACATTTATATCTATATAACTGTCTTGGTTTTTGCAGAAGATGGGCTCCATCGACCTCCACGCCCTGCTAATCGACGTACCAGAAGTATGGTACGGAAGGGCATGCCCACACAATCAACAGAAAGAGAGGGAACAACAAATACAACGGCTCAACACAACGAAGATGAAGTCCCCTCATCGAATTTTTGAAAAAAAAAAGCATAAAAAAATGTAGTTGTAAACATTTAATATTTGTATTTTACTGAGTAAAGGCATGGAATATTTATAGTTTTGTTATAAGTTTGTTGATCTAGTCGGTGCATGGTCATATTTTAGAATTGAGGTTTCACATGTGGATTTTATTGCTCAGTTCATATTTTTGAATATGTGTGACATCTTTCGAGGACTATGGTTATCCTCAAGGGACTGGCCACCCCTTCCTGAGTTAACCTGAGGAAGATGAGATGACCATATCGTTTATAATTGGTTTAGATCTAATATATCCATGTTATTGTTATTTCAGCATTGTTGTCTTTCATTAACAACTTAGATCTGATATATATTGCTATTGTTATTACTGTTTTTGTTTTCATTACTTTAATGATTATTCCAACTCTCTGTTTGAGTGTACTGTGTTGATTAGAACAATTAATATACCCATATTTGTGCTTTTTGAAATTTATATGTGAAATGTTTGTTCACTTTGTTGCATATCTTATTTTTGAATATGTGTGACATCTTCCGAGGACTATGGTTATCCTCAAGGGGCTGTCCACCCCTTGTTGAGTTAACCTGGGGAAGATGAGATTACCACATGAGCTTCCTTATCCAAGGATGATGATTATGAGATTCCACTCTTTGCATGAGATTCATGGACGTATGACCAGATACAGTCGAGAAGGTCGGGTAACCTAACCTAACGTTGAATTGATGTGCATGATCCTAGTATGGCGTTGTGTTGCCTTGTTATGTTACGGTTAATTGCATGTTTACTTGTATGTGATGTTTAGCCTTGTGGTGACTTGTGATTGACCCTTTCATAGTAACGTCGAGATATACAACCCATAAATGTTGAAGTCCAGCTTGTTTATGAGTAGCGTGACCCCTTCGGATTGATGTCCACCCTTGCATTGACCTTAAGAGACCTCCTTAGGTTCCATCCACCATAGCGCTACCTTATATGAATTTTTTGGAGTACTTTGTTTTCATTTTTTATTGTGAGTTGGTTGTACTGTTATGCTGCTACTGCGTTTGATTTGTGAGGGTTGGATGATCTATTTTAGGGTCTTTTCCAGTTCTGGGTTCTCTCCTTTCACAGGTATGTTGTTCTAGTTGATTCTCATGCAAGCAACCTAACTCGAAGAGGTTGAAGTCCATTTAGAAGCATTTTTTCTGAAAATATGGGAGTTCTTCCCTAAAATCTGATGTTGAGTTTTGTTACAATTTTTTTGATCTAGTCGATGCATGGTCATATTTTAGAATTGAGGTTTCACATGTGTATGTTATTACTCAGTTCATATTTCTGAATATGTGTGACATATTTCGAGGACTATGGTTATCCTCAAGGGACCGACCACCCCTTCCTGAGTTAACCTAAGGAAGATGAGATGACCATATCGTTTATAATTGGTTTAGATCTAATATACTTATGTTCTTGTTATTTCAACATTGTTGTCTTTCATTAACAACTTAGATCTGATATATATTTCTATTGTTATTATTGTTTTTTGTTTTCAGTACTTTAATGATTTATGCAGCTCTATGCTTGATAGTATTGTGCTGATTAGAAAAATTAAAATAACTGTGTTTGTGCTTTTTGAAGTTTATATGCGAAATGTTTGTTCAATTTGTTGCATAGCTTATTTTTGAATATGTGTGACATATTTTGAGGACTATGGTTATCCTCAAGGGGCTGGCCACCCCTTGCTGAGTTTACCTGAGAAAGATGAGATTACCACATGAGCTTCCTTATCCAAGGATGATGATTATGAGCTTCCACTCTTTGCATGAGACACATGAGACATATGACCACATACAGTTGAGAAGGTCGAGTAACCTACCCTGACGTTGACTTGATGTGCATGAGCCTAGTATGACGCCGTGTTGCCTTGTTATGTTACGTTGACTTGCATGTTTACTTGTATGTGATGTTTATCCTTGTGGTGACTCGTGATTGGCCCTTGCATGGTAACGTTGAGCTATACAACTCTTAAATGTTGATGTCCATCTTGTTTATGACTAGCATGACCCCTTAGGATTGTTTTCCATCCCTGCATTGACCTACAGAGCTCTCCTTAGGTTCCATCCACCATAGCACTACCTTATATGACTTTTTTGGAGTACTTTGCTGTCATTTTTTATTGTGTGTTGGTCGTACTGTTGTGCTTCTATTGTTTTTTACTTGTGAGGGTTGGATGATCTATTTTAGGGTCTTTTCCAGTTCTGGGTTCTCTCCTTTCACAGGTACGTTGGCCTAGGTAAGTCTCATGCAAGTAACCTAACTCTAAGAGGTTGAAGTCTGAGGATAAGGGAGGTCTGCCCCAACATCTGATGTTGAGTTTATAATTGGTTCAGATCTGATATATATTGCTATTTTTATTATTGTTATTGTTTTCAGTACTTTAATGGTTATTGTAGCTCATTGTTTTTGGGACATGCTGGACTTGAAGGATATTGAGGTATAGTTTCTCTTTTCCAAAATAATTACAAAATTTTATTGTACGGTAGTAATACATACAACATGACAACTGTGCCATACTATTTTTCTTTACAGGTCCTCTATCTTATAGAACCAATTGTTGAGGTTTCTATTCAAAATATCCAGATGTACAAAGACATAGGTTGCTATTCAAAATCTATCTTGTGGTGCTGTGTGAGAAGCCCAGTAGCTGTACATAAGGCATGCAGTGCATGTCCAGAAGCGATGACGCTTTTGAGGGATACACTAGGGCCAACAATTTGTTGGAGGCATCATGAAGATTGGAGGTTGGATCACAAGGTTATATTTATTCTATCCTTCCCAGTGTGGTGGCTTACACGTGTTTTTAATCATTTTTAGTCAAGTTTATGAATACAAACACATTAACACCGTAACACATTATCTCATCTACCCTAGACTGAAAGAAATAGCAGCTTGCAGGGCATGAAATATGTAGGTCAAGATCTTATGATAACTTCCTATATAGGTTCATGTAATAGATCATAAGAAATGGAAAATGATGGCTTCACCCTATAAGAATCCATTGTATAAGAATCTGATTTGATGGCTTCACCCTATGATTGTTGCTAGTGGATTATAGCCTTGTGCGGGCATATTATTCCTGATCTCTGTCAACTGCCTCAGATTATAGCCTTGTGTGGGCATATTATTAATTCCTTTGCGGGCATATATTAATGCCTTTGCAAGCATACATTATTAAGCTTTGTGCGGGAATATTATTAATTCCTTTGCGGGCATATATAAACCCTTGTGCGGAAATATATTAATGCCTTGTGCGGGTATACCCAAGCTCCTTACGAGAATATTTCATAGCCCCTTGTGTGGGAATATTTCAAGCCCCTTGTGCGCATATCTCAAGCCCCTTGCGGACATATATCAATCCCCTTGTGGGCAAATTTCAAGCCCCTTGCGGGCAAATTTCAAGCCCCTTGCGGGAATATTTCAAGCCCATTGCAGGCATATCCCAAGCCCCTTGAAAGCATATTTCAAGCCCCTTGCGGGCATATTTCATAGCCCCTTGTGTGGGAATATTTCAAGCCCCTTGCGGTAATATCACAAGCCCCTTACGGGCATATTTCAAGCCCCTTGCGGGCATATTTCATAGCCCCTTGTGTGGGAATATTTCAAGCCCCTTGCGAGCATATCCCAAGCCCCTTGTGGGCATATTTCATAGCCCCTTGTGTGGGAATATTTCAAGCCCCTTGCGAGCATATCCCAATTCCTTTGCGAGCATATCTCAAGCCCCTTACGGGCATATCCCAAGCCCCTTGCGGGCATATTTCAATCCCCTTATAGGCATATTTCAACTTGAATGCATGGAAGGATGATTTTCTTGAGAACCGGATCAAATGGTCACTTCCTTGACTACCATAGGATGCCTTAAATGATGATGAACAATTTTTGTTTGACTGAGATGAATGCTTTCTCAAATTCAGAGTTTGAGCCTACAACTCTTCTAAAACCTCCTGCCTTATTTATTTTTGACCTTCATGCTTTCATTTGTAGTGTCTTTGACTTCCATTCAGAGTGCATGTTTTCAAGAGCTGGAAATGATATTTTTGATCTGACTTTAGACTACCTGAAGCATACATGAGGCACAATGGCTATGCATTATAGTCTGTTCCTTTCATACACTGTGTTTTCAAACACAGAGCAACCTCATTTTCTTTCTTTCTGCAAGTGCCTTCAAAATCAAACATTTATAAAGTTTCCTTGACATAAATATTTCCTTCACGAGATTAGATCTTTACCAAGTAATTTCGGGTGCCTCAAAATAGAGGGTGCCTCATATAGTTATCAAAATTAGAAAGTGTAATTGGTTTATAATATAAAAAGGAAAGTAACTAAATATAATAGAATGATAGTCTAATCATTTTAGAAATATATCTAATTAACTAAATATATAGGTGGGAATTTTCATAAGCCTGCGGGCATTTTTCATAAGCCTACGAGCATTTTCATAAGCCTGCGGGCATTTTTCATAAGCCTGCGGGCATTTTTCATAAGTGACTAAATATATAGGCTGGAATTTTCATAAGCCTCTGGGCATGTTTGCCAAGCCCGCGGGCATTTGCAGTAGGCTTGGGGGCATACTTACGGGCATTTTCCAGTGTTTGCATTTTCCTGCGGGCATTTGTCCTCCATGTGTGGATGCTTTGCGGGCATTTACCTTGTGCTTCAGGTATTTTATCTTCTTCATTTGCGGGAATCTTGTATACAAAGTTTAAAAGCTTGGGATACATGTCTCATAACATAAAATCCATTGTTCTTGCATCGTCATTGTTATCATTGGCCTCCCCATCGAGTCCTCTGAGATATCAAGATGGAATTTCCAATCAACATACCTTCACATCCAATATGATTGAATCCTCCTTGTTCAACCAACTGTATCAACATAATTATACGGATTTCCTCTGTTTCCTCAAAGATATTCTAAGTCTCGAAGACTTCTACAGAAATTGTAATCTTCAACAAATTCTACCCAATCTTAACCAAAATGAAACCTCTCACAAATTATACCCAACTCAAATACTTTTAAGTCACTCAGACTTCTAAAACTGTAATATATATGAATATTTATAACTTTTATATTCTAACCACTTCTTCCTACCTTCAACAAAAATTGCCACTTTGTTTACTTCTCTCATGAAGAGTTGATCACATAGATTTAGATTGTTTTCCTCATCAGGGTTCATGTACAAATTAATTGATTACATACATCAATTAAACATTCACCGAAATCGAAAGTATTCATTCACAAACACAAATAATTTCAACGTACAAGAACCCAAGATCTTCATTTCCAGGGAGCAGCTTGGCCAAAGGGCATTTGTTTCAATGGATGGTTTCAAGGATAGAAAGAAGTGAAGCAATCACTTGTCAGAATAGGTATTTCAGGTCTAGATTTCATGATTGTTGGATTTGAATTTGGTACACTAGGCGATTATGGTGCTTGTGTTATGAGAGATTTTTGTACATTACAATATTATCTCAAATGTGTCCAGGTATTGTGGAAGTTGCATCACTTTCACTCTACTAAATCCTAACATCTGCTCTAATTTTATTGGGATTCCAAAGGTTGATTATGTTATCAACGATTTGGTCTCTTTGAGTTGAATTGAATTGTTTGAGATGTAGAGTATCTTGACAATTCCACTGCATCAAAATTTAGTAGTTTCTTGTATATAAATGTTTTGTGTTGAAGTTCTCTTTAATTTTTGTGGCAGTTCAATAAGCGTGTTCAAGGTTGTTTATGGTGAATAATTCCAACTGCATATGAATGTATTGGTGCAAATATTGTGGTACTCAAGAATCTTCTGAGACTCGGATTCCTGTATTTAAAGGCATGTTGTTAGGCAATGGAATTGGTTGGGGTAGTCTTAGATTGACTGATCTTGATTGTCTCCATGAACCTTGACCATATGATTATAAGGCTCTTCCTCGTTTGCACATTGTTGTCTATGTGATTCCTTTTAATTAAGTATTGTTCGAGCAAGTTTTCTCTTTGCAAAGGTGAGTTTGTACTTGTAATTGAAATGATTGATTACACAATAGTTTTTTTTGTTGTTGGAGCCACTCTTTTAGTTATTTCACATCAATTTTATCTTCAAACTAGAGGATGTAAATGTGCATGTGAAAAATAAATTACTCTTCCATTTGTTCATTAGTAGGTCCCTAATTAAACTTTGTATTGCAATTAAAACATGTCAGTCTTTTAACACCAGATGCATTTCTCTTAAGGACCTCAAATCTCAATTAATATTATATTTAAACATGTGTTTCCCCAATTATCATTTGTAGGGTCTTGATTGTCCCAACCACTTTGAACATTATCTTGTTTCTAAGCATATTTATCTATTAGAAGAAATGGTTTGTTCATCAATGGCCATTTCACTTAGCCATTCCAGGAATTGGAGGAAATGGGCACTTCACCATTCTTTAGATCAAAATATGAAGTTATGGATCTAGATATTCTAGACAAGCATCAATATTCAAGACATAAATAGAAGGTATAGTGTTTGTAATATGAGGCATGAAAATTATGGACACATGAAAATGGTTGTTATATCAATGATCTTGATTTCTATAATCATTTTCAACTTATCATTGCTTGCATGTATCTTGCGTGCTAGGAAAATTGGCAATTTGAAGAGTTAGGGCCTCATTCTACATCCATTGTTGAGTCTAAATTTCAACCTATATATCTATACAAATGATGAGTCAATATTAGAATGTAGATCAAGCAAAAGTAAAATGATAAACTATAGTATCATCATGGAGACATGCATGTTAAAAGAAAAGTATGTTTCAATATTAGAGCAAGTAGAGTCTGGACAAACTTCAGAATGGTGAATTTAATAAATAGTAAATTCCCACTCAGTGATAATTAAAACAATATATATAAGGGTGAAACTTTACAGGAAAAGGCATCACTCATACATAGAAAGGACCATTGTCTCTAGTTCACCCTTTCATCTTACCCATCTGTAATTCCATACATTATAAGTCTAATACCTATGTCAGGCCTAGACATAGAGATATCCAAAAAAGTTGATGATGTTGACATAATTATGCATTTTAGATGTCACGCTTGCAAATTTGTTTATGTTCAACATGCAATAGTTCCTTTCAATGTTTTAGAAATTGAAAAAAGTTGAAATTGCTTAAGTAAGATGAACTTGTTATTGTAAAACTTTTGTGTAATTTTTAATGTATAGAAGTTGAAGATTATAGATTTAGTTCTTCTAGTTGTATTTAAATTGTAGTGCACAGACACTGTTGGATTCCTTTAGGGGGACCTCACATAGGTTTATATCTTATTTTCTATTAAGCGTGCATTTAGTATTCAATAGATTATGTTATTAGCAATATAATTTGATTTCTTGTGTTTAATACCAAGTAGGATTTTTCATCATATTATGCCCTCTTTTCCCTTAGGCGTATCCATAAATATTACCCTGATATGTTGGAGCTACTGGAATTGGCATTTACGCGGGATCCTCCAAAATATGGTTTGCATATTGTATTCTAGGATTCATTGGCTCCATTTGCATGTATAAAGTTCCAATAGTTCCAGAAATTTCCTATAGATTGAAATTCATTTTCAATGACTCAATTACCAGGATTTAAAAGTCTCTTACAATTCAAAACACCTAACTGTATAAATGAAACCAACACTTTGATAGTCCATGTCTACGAAACAGTGTGTGGCTACAAGCACAAGCAGAGTAGCCTCAAGGAGGTTTCCACCAAACAAGGAAAAAAACAAGAGAGTAGGTGAGCATGGGATGGAGGACCTCAAGGATATTGTCATTGGACAGTCACCGGGCACCAAAAGAATTTAGCACAAAGTGTAAAGTTTATGTGAAACAAAATGAAGTTAGGTGAAAAGTATGTAGTGTAATTTTCAAGCTAAGGATCTCACATAAGCCTTGAAAACCCTATCGATGCTCCTCATGCCTTGGGTTGCTCTACAAGCCACTTCAAATCACCCACGTTAAGAATTATACCCTTATTCAAACGCCCTACGACCATTTGATTTTTTTTTAACTTAGACATTGTCACAATAGCGACGGAACAAAATTCATATTTGTTTACCTGGTAAAGCTATTCCGTGGCTATAGCGACAACATTTTCGTCTCTATATCCAAGGAACTGTTGCTATAGTGATGTTCTGTCAATCACATGGGAATGGATTTTATATACAAGTGACGATCATTCCATCGCTTGTATAGAAAATCCATCGCTATGTTCTGCACGGAGCATCGCTATAGCGACGTTCCGTCAAGCACATTGCGACTGATTTTCAATACAAGCGTCGGAATGATCGTCACTTGTATAGCAAATCCGTCGCGATGTGCTTAATAGAACATCTCTATAGCAACGGTTAGTTGCTAGTATAGCGACGGCTGGAACCAGACATCGTCGTGATAGCCAGAGAGTATTGTTAGCCTGAAAAGCATCTAACAAGTATTTTCCGTCGTTATATCGACGGTTTTATGTCGCTATAGTGATGCGAATTGGTTTTTTAAACATAGTCCACACACGCCACATTTCATATATTTCTTGTCGCCATAACGATGAAACGTTCGAAGTGTTGCTACAACGACGAAAATGTTGCCACGAAAATATGGGGTCATTTTAGTCGCTATAGAAACACATAAGTTTTGCAATAGCAACGATTTTCTGTGGGAAAAATGTGGACATGTACTAGTGTTGGATCTCACTTAGAACTTGTGTGAATCACTTCACCTGTCAAGCTTGAATTCTCCTTGAAATCCTTAGTTTCTTTGATGAATCCGCTATATATAAGAGTCTTTACAAAATCTTGCAATCCCCTCCAAGTCTAAGTGGACATAAGTGCCCACATGTAACTCAACTATGCCCACATGACTTGTCTCTTTATTTCCATCTCCAATGGTGTGTTGTAGGCACAACAGATCCCATGTTTTATCCAAAATATGGGATCCCCAATTCCATATCAAAGAATAACTTAATCAATTTTTGGGGTTGTTCATCCTGATTGCCATTTATTTTGCTGCCTTTGATTTGATTTAATTAAGTTAGTAATTTTTTTTTCTCGAAAATTATGCATTTTTAGTGTGTTTTTTAAGAATTGCGGAAATAAGTTTTTTGGGTTGAAATTTCAATCATCCCACAACCCGCAACCCCCAATTTCGGATTGCGGATTGCAGGCGCCTTTATTTACATTTGGAGTTTTCCTCCCGCAACCCGCAACCCACAAATTGCGGATTGCGAGATGCAGAAAAGGGTTTTTTGAAAGTTGCACGTAAAATTTTTCTTCCCGCAACCCGCAACCCGCAAATTTGTGGATTGCGGGATGCAGAAAGAGCCTTTAAATAAAGAGTAGTTTATACTTCCCGCAACCCGCAAATTGCGGGATGCGGGAAGTACTTTGACCACGCATTATGTTTACGTTCTGCAACTCGCAATTTGCGGATTGCGGATTGCGGAAGGGTGTGTATATTTTTGAATAACGAATGCTTGCATTTGCCATTCCGCATATCACCTCTCGACCGTTGATATACGACGATCTGACGACCTTGATTGCATCTGGTAGAATAATTTGAATTCTTGATTTTTCTTTCTGTGGTCATTATTTCTAAGAGTTAATCTAGTTTCGTCCGCGTTATGCTTGATCAGACATGAAGTTTTTGAATCCAATGATTGCTTAATGATTAAAACTTTGAGATTTGACTGTTAAGTACTTGTGTTATTACGTGAATTTATCTTATCTCACGCCAAATTTTAATTGATGCATCACTGACTAATATTTTACTCGCAGAAATGTTAATTGCAATCCGCACATTGTAGATCCGTAATCATGCCAGTTAGTTATACTCAATTGATGTCAAATCCTGTGGTTTTATGTTTTATAACGGCTGTTATGGATAATCTGTTAGTTTATGATGATATATACAAAATTGGGATTGATATTTCAATATCTATACTAACAATTGCGTATTGTAAGTAAAATGCAGAGAGTTTCTCATAGTTTGGTCAAGTGTTTTGCTGAGAAAGAGCCTCAGCTAGTAGAATACTCTGAACCTGTTTCTGCGCCATTTGATGCTGATGCTCCTGATGATAGCACAGATAATGAAGAGGAAGATGACAGGATTCAATTCACACATGAAAGACTTCTTTTAAACAAACAGAAGAAAAGTGATAAAGGATATGCTGATCAAGATAATACAATTGTTCGGGACTTAATTATCAATTCGCCACCTGTGCTTCCTGCAATTCCTTTCAAGGATGATCCATTGACTGATTTTTCGGTTTTTAAAGGTATGTCTGGTTCTCGTGAATCCAGGAAGATTTCATATGCTCCTCGCCAACTACCTCCAACAGCTCATGATTTATCTTGATTGTCTTCAACTTACGACAGAATGTTCTCAAGAAAGGGTGGTGCTATCTTTTACAAACTGTATGATGCCCAGTTCGGGGTCAGAGTTGGTTTGTTTTTCCTATGTATAAGGATTGTTAGATATTTCAGGCCAAGAGGAATCCTTTTCTTGGCTATTTTAGGATAATTTAGTTTTGATTATCCCTGCTTTGTGGGAGATTCGATCCTGAAATTATTAATTTGTAATTATTATTTAAGGGATTTTAGATCTCATAGCAAGGGATGGATGGTTATGGGACAAAATCGCCAAAAGAGACTGGAGATTCTCTGTTGTTGCAGACTATGTAATTTTTTGCAGGCCTTAATACACAGTCAGTTTCCTCCAGCTATCTCTTCTGTTATAATTTGTCAAATGTCTTTGATGGATTGTGATTTTGCTTCAACACATTCACTAATACTGTTTTATTTGCAATCAATAACCTGCATTGGTTTATAGTTCAGATTTCTCTCAACTTATGATCTCTGCAATTGATGTTTTAAATGAATGTCTTTATCTAAAACATTTTATCTATTTCTGCAAATGATTCACATAAAACATTAAGTTAATGTTAATTTGTCAATTAACATTCAAGTTTCAGGATAAGCTTGGATGCACTTCATTCTTAAGTTATTGTTGGTTGAATTTTTTCAATTAATTTTATCTTAAGCTACTAAGTCAAGATCTGGTTTTGCATGTTTGTTAAATTGGTGAAGAGATTTAGTAATTTTCAAATCAAGTTATCTTATGCAAAAACAAATCATTCCTCTTAGAATAGGCCTGACTTAGATTAGATTTCTTTTCCAAGTTAGACTAACTCTTAGGATTAGAAAAACTCTCTACTTTCCTCACAGGAAGACAGATCCTTTCTAGGATCAAACACACATAAGTTCCAATGGAGGCCTTTGTATCCATGGGTGTTAACCACACCAAACAACTCGAGGATAGGGTAAAAATTGTGTAGGATTATCTAAAGCCTTTGGATGGGTTTTCATCCCCTGTTGTTTTCCTTGAACCCCATTCCAACACATACACAACCAAGGCATCAAAAAATGGCGCTAGAAGGAGGGCGATGTACCAAACATGCCTAAACAGAATTTAAACAGACCTCCTCTAGTAAGAGAACCGATTGTTACATGTAGCCATACCCAAGCTTCAACGTCTACAGAACAACCAGTAACAAATTCTCAAAATATTCCTGCCACCCCTGTCATACAACAGGAAACTAGAAGGGCCGATATTATTATTGTATCTCCCACAAGGGGAACTCTCACACTCGAACATATTCTCAAAGGTTCTTTTGATAGTGTTGCTAGGTTGCAACGAAGAATCGTTGAAGAACGTAATATAGGACTTGCAGCAATTCAATATCACCAAAACACTGGTCCGCAAGTCAACAGTTCTAATAATCAGAACTCAGGTGACCAGAATCTTGAACAACGTAATTCACCCCGCCACAATCTGCTCCCAGATTTTAACCTTGACACATTATTTGGGGAAGCAAAAGAAGATCAACCACAAGTGACCACAGGTGGACCACCACCTCCACCGCCTCCATCTTCATCTTCTTCATCTGAAGAATCCTCAGATAGTGACACATCCTCGAGCTCATCTTTAGAGGACATACCAATGGCTCAAGGTCAAAATAGACCCTAGTTGGACCAGGATGCCATTTTTATCCTAGGAGATCAACATAGACTCCCTAAAAATCCAGAAAAATGGCTGCCTAAGTTCGATCTTGATGAAAAGTCACCTACGCTTGATCACATAAAGACATTCATGCAAACCATTAGGCTTAGAAACGTTATCCATGAAGACGTGGTCTATAGGTTATTCCCATATACCTTCCAAGGGAAAGCATCCATTTGGTACTTTGCATTAGAAGCTAGGTCTATCACTTCATGGGATGATTTTGAGAAAATATTTATGCAAAATTTTGGAGATGATAAGACGCCTGAAGACCTGGTAGTTGATTTTTCTTCTATGAAAATCCGAGGGAAAGAGAGATTAAAAGATTTTAATCAGAGATTTTCCTATCTAAAAAATAGGATCCCTATTACTCTTCTTCCTACGAAAGAAATCTTGGTTTCATACTATGTGAAAGGTTTACCTGTTCCCATAGCTATGTGGGTTAAATGGGCACACAAAGAAACCTTGCATGATGCATTTGCTGAGGCCATTCAGGTTGCGAAAGATATTTTTGGTTTAAGGGATAACCCAGATACTTCAGTAGATCAACCTTCCACTTCACGTAAGAAAACTGATGTTCCCTCAAAACCTGCTGCACGGGAGAAAGACCCTTTTGAAATGGGTGACATGAATAAGATCCTCCAGAGGATTTCTAATGAAATGGCTAACCTCAAGAGAACTAATACTGAAAACCAGAACACAAATAGGGGGTTCAACAGACAACCGTGTAGGAGACCCTATAAACCTCAACAAAACCAAGTCCCACCCAATGTTAACACCCAAAAAGTGCTCACTACCTCATCTACCCCATTGCATGACTCATTTGTCCATATTTCCTACCATATTTGCCTCCAAAACCTTAAAATCCCATTAAAAAGCCTCCAATAGGCCACAAAACCATTAAAAAAGCCTCCAAAAGGCCAAAAAACCCCTTTTCCCCCAAAAATAATCCAAAATTCCTCCAAAATAGCAAAAACCCTCTAAAAAAGGAATAAAAAAATACAAAAAAGAGGAAAAAGAGGGAAAAAGGAAGCAAAAACCCTATACCGCTGACCTAAACCATATGGTTCCCAAAGCCATGGGCCAACACTCCACCACTAAAAACCTATAAATAGGTGATGGACGCCCCTCATTTCATATCCATAGTCAACCATACCTTACTCTGCCAAAATCACTTCTGAAACCCTATCTCACCCTTGAGCTACTTTCACATTTGAGTGCCCCTTTGGCCCATTTCCAAAACCCTTTGGAGAAAGAGAAAGGAGCAAAACTAGAAGCTTGGAAGCAACCCTCTTGGACTGCTGCGAAGGCTTCACCAACCTTCACATTGGAGGTATAATCAATACAAAAACCCCTTTTTATTATCTTGTCTTTTTGTTTATGCACATGCTTAGAGTAGTTACTATTTTACTGTACTGTCTTTCATTTACTGTTTTTCCGAACTGCTACTAAGGAGTCCCTTCTCCTTAGTGGGTGCTTATTTGCACAAGCTAGGGTGAAAACCCTAGCTACAGTTTTGGCGACTCCCCTTGTGTTCCTTTGAATTTCTGGTTATAGTTTTAAAGTTTTAAACGTTTTTAATTTTCTGCAATTTTTTTCCTTTTGTCTGTCCCTTTTGGCTGCCGTAAACCGCGTCTTTTGCCCCCCGTAGTTGCGTTCCAACCGCGTCTTTCAGTAATTTACCTGCAATCCGACCGCGGCTCTCAGACTGTTTCCCGCGATCTACCGGCGGTTTCCAGTCTGTTACCTGCGATCTGACCACGGCTATCAGCTTGTTTCGTGCGGTCCGACCACGACTGTTAACCCATTTTTCCGCGAGCCGTCTGCGGCTTTCAGCCATTTTTCTGCAACCCGCCTGCGTCTTTCGGCTGTTTTCCCGCGTTCCACCTGCGGCTTTCAGCCATTTTCCTGCAACCCGCCTGCGTCTTTTGGCCTTTTTCCCGCATCCCGCTTGCGGCTTTCAGCCATTTTCCTGCAACCCGCCTGCGTCTTTCGACCTTTTTCCCGCGTCCCACTTTTGGCTTTCATCCATTTTTCTGCAACTCGCCTGCTTCTTTCAGCCTTTTTCCCGCGTCCCGATTGCGGCTTTCAGCCATTTTTCTGCAACCTGCCTGCGTCTTTCGGCCATTTTCCCGCGTCCCGCCTTCGGCTTTCAGCCATTTTCCTGCAACTCGCCTGCGTCTTTCGGCCTTTTTCCCGTGGTTCGCCTGCGTCTTTCGGCCAAAATCCCGCAACCCGTCCGCAACTGTTGCACTGTTTCCCGCGGTCCGACCGCTCAGATTTTCCACATACCCACGGTCTATTTTCTGCACTTTTTTCACTGTTTTGAACCCAACACTTTGTTGCAATATTTTCTGCACCTGCGCAGCCATCTTTTCTATCTGCAGCCATACTTCCCTACAGCCTTTTTCTGCAGTATTATTTCTGTTCCATTTACATAATTTCTTTTTGTTTAAATTTTAGTATTTTAATTGAAAAGAGAAAATTTTGCATTTCAAAGTTTAAATTCTGTATTGTTATTTTTAGTTAGAAAGTTGCCCACCCCGTGGCACTTTTACTTGGGTTCATCATCTCACACGTACACACTCTGTCACCTAATTCAAGTGAGCGCTAAAATACTACTTAACGCAACCAACATTCTAACCCCACTTGGGGAACACATAAGAATTTTTGTAGTTAGGTAGGATCGGAGGGATAGGCATCCAAATAACACCCCTCGGTTGCTTACACTTGAGACATAGTTGTTGTCCATTAGGGAACCAAAATCCCCTAGTATTTTTCGACACAGTTTAAAACCAATTTATCGGGAAGGCCTCTCCCCTAGGAGGGTTGAAGTCGCCAGATTGGTTCCGGAAGCCTGAGTGGAATACCACAATCCATTCAGTAACCGAAGGATACATTTCGCAGTTCTCGGTGTATCACCTGTATGGGGATACAACAGCGATAGAACCAAACGACAGATTCACCCAACCGAATGTGTCATGAACGAGGTATCTTAGTTGCTTTTCTTCTAGGATTGACTACCCGGTGTCCCTCTTGGTAGGGGGATATCTTTAGCCACTTGGCTCTACTATCCATATTGTTTGACTTGGATTTCATCACCTTGCAGAGGATATGTCTAGTTGAGTCAGAATACTATTTAGCTAGGTGTTTGCATGCTCCCTTACCTCCTTTTGGTCTAGCAAGTCCACTATTTTTATTTTCTAGGAAACCTTCTGCTTGTTGGTATTCTGACCTTTTCTGTTGATACTCCACTTATTGTAGCATAGCTGTTACAGTAAGTGTTTTGAGTTGGTTGTTGGCCTGAGTGCCATATTTTTTGATCTTTCCTTCTGCACACTTGGTTGCATTAGGGTTTTTTGAACTATTTTTCACTCAACACAACCCCCAAATACTTGACACCATCTTTCACCATTGAGTCCCCGAGACATTCTCGGTGCCTCCGGGGCGAGCCCCCACAACACGGTTCACTTGACATCACCCGTCATAGACGTAGATCTTCATCACTTGATACCACTCATCATAGATCTCGAGCCTTGTCACTTGACTCCACTCATCAATGACATAGAATTCCGTCACCCGATCTAGATGCCCCTTATTTTACCTCTGATTCTGAGGCAGAGTCCGAGAACCCCACTTACACTGCACCAACCAGCCCCATGGCTGGCGTGACTTCCACCCCTTTCTTTGTAGGGACCATTGGTGGAGCATCCACCACCACTCCAACTACCACACCTGCTTTGGGTATGCCCTCGATGGGGACCACATCTACCATTCCGATTACTGCACCCATTCTAGTAGCTGGCATACCTATTCCCACTCCATCAGTGACTCACACTACCCTTGGTAGTGTTGGACCGTCCCATACCACTTTCGTCCCTCCACTTGGGGGCAACATCCCAACCCCAGCCCCTCCACTTGGGGGCATTGGCCCCAACATGGTCACAACCGCTAGTATGTCACATCCTTCTACTAGTTTGTCATTCATGGCTAGTCTCAACCTTCCTGACCTAGCTAGACTGACTAAGGATCCCATCAAACACGACCCTGCGTGGCTTCACATGCCCACCAAGCTCCCTTCCGACATCCCTAAGTTTTAGGGCAAGGCAGGTGAAGACCCCCAGAACCATATTATGTCCTTCCATCTATGGTGTTCCTCCAACTCCATAGTGGACGACTCTATCCGCCTCCGTCTCTTACAGCGCACCGTTACTGGCTTTGCAGCTAAGTGGTACATCGAGCAGCCCCATGGGACCCATGCCACCTTTACTTCCCTTGCCTCGACTTTCCTGTAGTTCTTTCAGTTACCTGTCCGCTATGACGCGTGAGTCGAGATCCTATTGTTTTGCAGACAGAACACGGCTACCCACATCACTGACCACATTTATGAGTGGCGTCGACGCTGTAGCCTCTGCAAAATCAAGTTAGATGACCGTATCTTCTTAGATTGGTTTCTAAAATCCCTCCTTCCTATCATTGCCAAGGATGTGGCATCTGAACGACCCCAGTCCGAAGAAGAGGCCATCCTCAAAGCCCATCAATTTGACCTTATTTACGCCCAATCGGGTTATCTGTATTCCATCATACCTGATGCCCCTCGCTGTGATTCCTCCCGACACGATGCGTCCAGGGCATCCCATGCCGTAGATGGCATCATTGGTCGTATTGCCTCGCATCCTCAACCCTTTTCCATACCACGTCTTAGCCATGGCCTCGACCTTTTACAGGCTACATCACAGTCCGAAGAAACCAATTCATATGCTCCCATGGCACATCACCACCATTCCCACGGACCCTCCGGTCCACCTCAGTGCTTTGGTCATGCATCCCCCGCTTACGCCCCCCCGGTCGCACCTTAGCCATATTACTACCCGCAGGTTGTACTAGCTCCTGTGTCCTCTCAAGCCCAACCTGCTTATTACCTGCCACAGGCAGCCCCTGCGGCAAACCCACAACTCGTTCCGCAGACGTATCAACAACCCCCACAAGGTTCAGCACATGCGCCGCCTCCACCTACTTATTATCCACCGCAGCCTGCTCTCGCACCTGCACAACCCTAGAACCCACCTGCTGCCCAAGGGCAAGTGTACGCCCAACAAAATCCACAACAGAACCAAAATAACCAGCGCCAACAGGGCCAACAAAACCGTGGCAAAGGCCGTAACCGTGGGAATAACCCCCCTCCAGACCAAGGTGGTCAACCTCCCAATCCCCAAACAACAATAACGCGGCACCTGCCAACCAGAACCCTGATCGACCGTCCAAGCAGGGAAAAAATCCTAATTTGCGAACAAACCATCCTTGTTCTATTTGCGGGGTCTATGGCCACTACACACATGCTTGCCCGCATTTGGAGTGAGCTCGGAAACTCTAGACTGATGATGCCCATCGCCAAGGGCACGTGGCTCCTTAGGCACCGCCCAACCCCCCACCACCTCAACATCAACCGTTGGTGTTACAAAACCCCTTACCAACTCAAGGCATAGTGAACACTCAGCCGTTGGCTCCCCCTCTAGGCAACGCACCACCACAACAACAGATCACTTATGCCGCTCCTGATCAACCCATGTTAGACTCAGGTACCCATCACTTGTTAATGATGTCATCCGTCAATGTCAACCTATAACCCCGTCGGAACCAATATGGCTCCACCCCTGAAGCCCCTCCCACCGACAAAAATACTAACGCTCATCCCACTGATCAGACGTTATGTATACCTCCAGATCCACTAGATGGCGCCTCCAAAGCACCTCGCTTCCCACTTTGTCGCATCAACAATAATCCCAATGCTCGCGCTGCGTCAAATTACAACATTGTAGATGACTTAGCCTAGTCTCCCACAACCATGTCTGCGTTAGAAGTCTTAAAAAACTATCATTCACAGCGCAAGACTTTGCTCTCTGCCATTGGTGCTATTGACCCAAATGATTCATGATTGATGGCCTTCGATTTGGACCAGTCCGAACCACGCCTGCCTTCCACTTTAGCATTCCAAGTTTCTGTTTCCGTTCGGAATCTTGTCATCCATCGGTGCATTATCGATGAAGGTGCCTCTACATGCGTTATGTCCACATTCGTTTGGCAGAAGTTGGAATCCCTTACTCTCCAGCAGTCCACCACTGCGTTGCGAGCCTACGACGGCCGTTCGGCTCAACCCCAAGGTCTCTTAGCTAATGTCCCCATCCAGTTGGCTGGTAAAATAGTGCTAATTGACATAGAGGTCATCAATGCCCAACTTGATTATAGCCTCTTACTTGGCCGCAACTACATGTCACTCTACAAGAAAGTTGCTTTAAGTGATCCACTTTTGTAAAATAAGTGATTTCACTTTTACAATGATATTACTTTTAAATAGTGCAACAATAAAAAAAACCTTAAGTGACTCACTTGTATTTTTATTTTTTATTATTTAAGTGAGATGCACTTTTACAATAAAATAACTTGAAAATAGAAATTGCATGCACTTTTTCTTTTAAAAGTAACTTCCTAAGACTTGAACTCAAGGCCTATTAAGGAATAAAGCAACTTTGAACCAAGTGAGCTAGATTAAAAGGTATGTAAAATATGGGAATGAGGAAGGGGTTTTTTTTTTTTAACTCTTCTTGCTTGGTTTGCGTGCTTTCCCTTTTTCCTGCAAAACACACCACAAATAGAAACAAAAAAAACTTTTCCACACTTGTGGAGTTAGATCTTGTTAGCTTGCCCGGAAATTCTACGTTTTCTCTCTGTTTCTGATTTGCCGAGATCGCGCAAGGTGCGCGACAAAGAGCATACGCAGCCGAGAAAAACCCTTTCCCTTTCTGTTTCTCATTTGCCGAGATCGCTCAAGGTGCATGGAAAAGAGCATACGTAGACGGGAAAGCAACAATCCGAACCCAAAAAAAATCTAACAGTAAAAAATGATAAAATATGAGATTTAAAAAATGCGTCACTGTAACATTATACCTTCAGATCTGATGAAATATGCGTTTCTGGAGCAACCGGGAACCGTTTTCGATCAAACAAAAATTATTTCCCAATGGAAACGACGCTCCGGACGCAATGGAACACATCCCACAGCCTAGAAATGCATAGAATTACCAGAACTAGAAACCTTTTCGAGTTTCAACAACAACAGTTCAAGATCTAGATCATAATCGGAAGTGGCACTTCATAAAAGCTCTGATACCATGTTCGGGTACACAGGGTACTACCAAAGGACCGAACACCAAGAGAAACCACTTCACATAAACAGATCACAGATCAACACACCGATGTTTTGACGTGGCTTAAACCCTCTTGAGGGAAACACTCCACGGCCCTGGCTAAATAGCTTCTACGGGACAATTTATTATGCAAAGAAAGAAGGTTACAAATGAGCTTCTCATAATCGGTCAACTAAACAATGACCCTCCATGCTCTTTAAATAGAGATCATGGACCAATCGGGTGTTAAGCCACGGATCAAGGTTAGGTTTGATCTAAGAGAAGTTGAGCCGTCGGATCACTCTATGCCGGGAACATATCGTGACCGTCGGATTAAGTATTTACAAATGCATACTAATGCATACTAAAGAAACACACTATCCCTAACGGATCTATTACACAAGTTGATTTTAACTAACTCCTAAGTGTCTAAATATCCTAACATTTACTAACAAGTACATCAATAGAAAGAATCTAAGTTAGTCTATCCTTCTATCCATACAAGCACCATATAATCAAAGTAGTAAGTCAGACATGAGAAAAATAAATGATACACCAAATATACGTGGTAAAACCACAAATGGGGAAACATCCACATGAAGGTATTGTCTTCTCATTCTTCAAAAATCTCCAATCTTGCACATGAGCTCCATTTCACATATGCTTATCAAAACTTTACAATAACATTTTAAGAGTATAATTCTTAACATTCCCAAAAGGGTCTCCTTCACGTCTATTATATAGCTATAGGTATGGAAGAATAACATCCCATAATACATGTGGGATAAATGGTTTTACACCTCCTTATATAATGAATGATAATAAGAGAATATTACTCCATGATGCACGTGGGATAACTCCTTTTACATAATATAGGGACAATTATGCCTTCCTTTGCTAGATAAGACATCATAACATCTTATGACATCACGCTGGACATCATTACGCATGTAATATTAATATTACACATTCCAACACTCCCCATTAATGATGACAAGGGAGAATAATACACATATATGGAGGAAGATGGCATTACATTAGCTTCCCCCCTTGATGACAACTTCCTGCACTCCCAACAAACTTTAAAGATACACAAACTTCACTTTTGTCATGGATTTGGTGAAGATATCAACTGTTTCTTATTTTGTGTGACAATACTCCAAATAAATAACACCATCTACCATAAGATGTTGAATGTAATGACTATCAAGGTCAATATGCTTAGCCGTGGAGTGACACACTGAATTTTACTCAAGTGTTGATGCCCAGAAAATCCTAGCATCGATAGTAGGAATTCTCCCCAATGAATAATCCCAATTAGATCATTCATTGTTTGGAATAGGGAATCTGTCCGGTTAACGGTCTGGCTACCGTAGATGTGTTTTAAAATCTTTAACGGTTGCGGCCTGGTCCACTGGTTAATTTTTGTGTTTAAGTTATGAATATGCATATTCCCTAATCTAAATGATGCATATCTATGAATGACATGGTAGAAGCCTCACAAGTTATGCGCAGGTTCTTACCTCTCATCTGACCACTTCTACCTTATCAATCATCTAACATTATTCTAATTTAACTAATCTATCCTTGCAAGGAGTGAAATTTAAAGAAGAATAATATATGAGATATTTTGTATAAATTCAACAGTTAACCATTGAAATAAATCACTTACAATCTCAACAGAAAAAATACACAAATATAGATTTGATTGGATTGAAGCTTTGTATATTACTCTTAATTACAGATACATTTGCATAAACTAGCAAAATCATTCATTACCATTAGAATAATCCAATAAAGTAAGAAAGATCTCACAACATTTAGATGACCATGAGAAGAAATAGTTTTGATCCGTTATCAATAACATTCCACACAAATCCCATGTAAGCTTTCCCTAGTAAATAGTCCTTTCTCATTAGCAGAAAAATAGTTTTCATACATAATGTCTCCAGCTTCTATTACACTAGAAAAATTCCCTCTCTAATCCTTTTCCTCCTCTATTTATCTTACAAGAGAATTTTTCATTACATGACCAATCATTTCACCTACCCCCAACCCTTGGATTGCTAAAATTTTGTCTTATGTGCTTACTCATCCAAAATAGATAATTATTTATAAATTACATTATTCTGTCGGTGCGGCCTCTAAACTAGAAATATAATTATCCCACAAATCAGTTTCATGAAATATTACATTAAATTGTTGAGGCTCTAATAATTTTAAAGAGACCTCATGAATAGATAATTCTTTCTCCACGTTTACTAATTCTCTAGCAGTTGTTTTATAACCTTCTTCCAAAAAATAATCATTTATAGATGCTTTCCCTATATGTTGTTTGAGATATTCTTCATTAAGCACATCCAATTTCCTGATATACTCCAAGTCTTCCTTTAATCTATCTTTTAATTATGTTATACGTTGATCTTTGGTAGGAAAATCGTACATGTCTTGATCGATTGAGATATGGCACTTTTCATGCACCTGAAAGATATCTTTGTAAATTCCTTCACACTTCGAGATTGTCTTTGGTACTTCCATGTGTACTTTCCTGGAAGTTTTTTTGCAACTGTCTAGAAGAGATATATCTAGTTTGAGTTCAGCAACTGTCTTATTCAGAAAGTGGTCTGGAAAGTTTGGATTTTTTCATTTCCACCTAATTACCTTATTTACCTTATTAAATGTGCTTATCACTTTTTGTTTTATAGTGAGAGAATCTGCAGAAATTTCCTTCATCCTGTATATCACCTTTCTCATTTTATAAATTTCCTTGGTCAACAATTCCTGTGAATGACAAATTTGTTCTTGTACTTTACATGCATGCTCATAGAATGGCGCCATATCTTATTTTTGATTTTGAGAAACTTTGACATGCTCCATCAGAGATTCTTTTTCATTCATCAACTCACCAACCTGGGACTATAAAGTTTCCTTCTCTATCATCATTTTGTCTACCTGTGATTGTAAATATTCCTTTTCGTTGATCAAATATTCTACCTGTTGATTTGATTTTATTTCATTCTCTTCCAAATCATTAATTCGAGAATAGAAATCACTTCACTCTCCTTCCATGATCACAAGTTGCACATTTAAGGCATCCTTTTCATTCTCCAATTCATGATAATCTAGCAGTAACTTTTCCTTTTCAGATTCCACTGTATCCCATTTTCTCTTTAATTCAATTCCTTTACCTATGGATTTCACCAATTTATCCTTCAACTTCAATATTTTCACTTTGCTTCACTCCAGATCATTCATCAACTTGTCAACATTGTCAGTATTGGCCTGGGCATATGTTATATCCATTGAGGCTATAAACTTAGGATCTTTGTGGGTTCCTTATACTAAGGTAGTTTCTTGTATAGTTACTATATCTGGTTGAGTACCCACTTTCAAGCTCTTTTCGGTTCTTCTCAAGATCGTCTTCTGCTTAGGGTAAAAAACTATAGTATTTAATTTTTCTACAGAATGTTGCTTGGAGTAAACAGTGTGAGCCTGAGCCCAGGGAATGGAAGATGTCCTCCTGTAATTGGGATTCTGGAATCATCAAGTGGAACTATGTCCATGTCTTGGAAACTATGATCTTCTTCTTGGATCCCTTCATCTTCCACAACTTTCTTCAATTTAGCTTCTTCCTCTTTCTATTTCTCTAATTCAGCTACTTTATCTGTTGCTTCTTGCTCTTCTTTTCTTTGTTTTCTCGCTCAGCTTCCTCTTATGCTGCCTTCTGTTCTTCTTCTTTTTTTCGTGCTTCTTCTTCTTTCTTTTGAGCTTCTTCTTATTTTTTATTTCTTTCTGCTTCATGTTTCTTATTCATTTCTTCATCTTGTTTTCTTCTTGCTTCTTCTGTTGCTATGGCCTCTTCTCTGGCCTTCTATTGATATGCTTCTTTTGCAGTCTCTTTAGTTTGGCTAGAACTTGATCCGTCTTTTCGACCAAATATTTTATTTAAATCAGCCATATTTTTTTCCTTCGATATACTTCTTCATCCTTTAAGAAGTGATGTGTATATTCAAAATGAATCTTACACAATGCGCAATGTTTGGCGGCTTTCTATAATTTGTCTTTTCTAATGAAAATCTTCTCTCCAAAATGAAATGCTTACAAGTCCTTTATGAAAAAATATGCTCCTTTAACCTTAGTGAATTTATATGTTTCGATAATAAAAGGAAGTGGAGGATAGGAAGCCTTCTTATTCTCATTTAGAAAATGCCCCACCCTGTTGATAAAAACTTTCCTCACAGCCTTTGTGTGCACTACATAATCTATGGCATACCTTGGAATTAAGGAGGGGGACTTGGTTCCACCATACATTCGGATATATGTGCCTTTTGGGGTAAAGTAGTAATCCCCATACTCATTGATTATTTTCATCACATTATCGGACAAACAATTTGGTTCCTCGTTAAATATCAGCATATATAGAGGAATTACGAACTCCTCACATAGAATCTTATAGAAGCTTGTATATTTGTGAGCCCACATTATTTGGTACGCCACATAGAGAGGGGTTCTAGCTGGGACCCAATAGTACCCCAACTTGTGGAACAGGTTCCATATAAAGATACAGTCAATGAGATAAGAAGACATAAATAATTCTGCCATTTTATGAGTCATGCCTCCTTGGGCGTGTTAAATTTTGAGCATTAATTCAATATACTCTAGGATCTTTACTGAGAGAACAACATGTATAGTATATCAATGCATATCAATCATAACAAGCATGTCAATCATCACAAGAATCAAAAGCATGAGAGACAATAGACACACAGAGTTTCCGTGGGGAAAACCCTAAGGTGAAAAACCCCACAACTTCCTCAGAGATAGATAGAGCAATAGAAAAACCAAAGTACAACCAAAGTACAAGAGATAGACTCCTCTTAGCAGCTGATCCTCCTCCTCACATGTGCGCCACTTTTCGAGTGAAGGAAGTGTGAGTTCTAAGTGATCCAAATACAGATCTCTTGATCTCTATTTATACTTGTCCTGTTTTCCCAATAACCTTATGGGGCCGACTTGTCTAGCTAGGTACAATAACTTCATATTACATTATATCGGGCCGACCCCTTACAAGGTGGTCTAATAACCCATCGGCAAGTTAACACACTTGCGACACTTGTCAATACAAATGACGACACTTCCGTATAGAGGAATAATACATCTCTATAGGAGTACAATAAATATATAAATGAAATACATTTCGAAGTTACATATACATCAACAGGTCGGCTGCTACTGCTGATGCCATACTCTCTGAAATAATGTATTCCCAATTGAAGACAATACCATGGGAGGTGACATGATACATAAGAGGTACCTAGCTAAGTTTGTATATATTTTCATTCTCCCTTCCAAATATTCTACTTAACATCATTGCTATAACTCTAAAGGGTGTTTTCAGATTTTGCGCATTATGCTCTCCGCTCGCCCTCTGCCTTAGTTGTTTTTCGGGTATTAACATCTTCTTGGAATATTCATAATGGTCTAATTTGACCCCTTTTATCCAGTATTCCGTCATCGTGACTTTCATAGGTGGTAACTTATAAGCAGTGCTAATATGAGTTGGCTAAAATGAAGCAAATCCTTCTCCATTTTCCCCAACTACGATTCTTGAGCTAACATCTAAATGGGGTAAAATCCACCCAATTACTTTCGAACATGGGAATAGTTCTGGACAAGTGGTGGCCTTATGAAGACCTTATTTCTTAATGTTTTGGTATACCATCATTTCCTCAATAGAGGCATCCGACATGTTCTGATCTCGAATCAAGTGATATAATTCACCCCATTTATATTCAGGAACTATTCCAGTCCCAGCTCCGGTGTCTTCATATTGGGTCTCCATCATAGTTTCTAGGACAATTTCAATATCAGAATCGAATTCCGCGACCTTACGCTTAGAATCTATCATTTTCATTTCTTAATCCTATGGTGAAAACAAAGTTAATGTATAAACAAACAATCCAATGTTAAGGAAGCAAATTTCAAGCAAGAATGATAATGGAAATACAATCTTTTAACCAAACTAATTCAAACCATAAATTCCAAATGTGTGATTTGTCAATATGCATTATTTACAAGAAAAGGAATACAAACAAGCGGATTCATACTTCCATAATATCAAGTTTTTTGGGTCTGAATCTTTATCTTGATGAATACTAAATGCACTGCAAGATGAATTGCTTCATTCTACCATTAGCATTAATAGTTGAGATCTTAGTTAAAATCTTAAAAGTCTACTTTATTTAGTGTAAGATATGCGTGGGTTATATGTGGAGAAAACTTAATCGATGCGACTGAAGCACAACCGTTATTCTACTCCCTACACCATACTTCCCTTTCCAAACCTGCAATGCATCCTCAACAAAGCGAAGAAAAAAAATTTAAATCACACATTGCGGCCCTACCATTTAGGGTTTCACATAAAACCTTTCCGTTTATTAATTTTTCAAGAGATACGTTAAGGTCAAAATCTATGAATGGCCAGTGTAATGATATGGATAATATTTTATTCAAACCAACCCTATGCAATGTTCTTCCCTCATCATCCACTCGTGGTCAAAGTAGCATATTTAATGGTAACACAAGAGCATTTGAAATGGAAATGGTTCAAGGCGGTCTACCTTAGACAAAACTGCAAACCCTAATCGGTTAAGGATATTCCCAATAACGAGAAGTCTTCTGTCAAAACAATACCAGCTTCCACTAAAACAAAACCTCCTATTCCTACCCATAACTGAGAAATCATTTCTAGGATTCCATCCCACATATGTAGTCACCCTTGGCTTGATGTCGTTTCAAAATTAGGGCAAATAAAATTAAAATAATTTTGAACCATTTATATACATAAAGAAATCCAATTCATAGTATGGACAACTAGGCTGACAAGCATGAGAAGCCTACTTGGCGTATTGTAAAAAAAAACGTAAATGCCATGCTCAAACGGGGCTAGTTGATTGGTCGTTCAGGGATATGCTCCAAACATCAAACGGAAAATCAAATGTAAAATGTAAAAGAAAAAAAAAACCTTTGAATGCCTACTTTTATACAATAAAACATAGCAATAAATATGGCTTGGTAATCGTGCCAACGGGGTCCAAAAATAAGTTTTAAAATTGTTTATCAAAGACTGTTTCAGAATGAATTCTAATTTTACGCGGAAAATATTTCGGATTGAAACCTCATTTTGCACCGAAACTGTTTCGGATGCAAAATCATTTTACACCGAAACTGTTTCGGATGCAAAATCATTTTACATCGATTTGCTTTGGGTGAGAAATAAATTTGGCGTCGACCTTCAAAATAGACCAACCCTTTACTCTTACATGGTCGCAAACTTTTGTTTTACCCCAAAACGTTTTGGGCCATGTTTAGTTTTGTTCCGATTGTATCGGTGCAAAATCCAATTTTGCGCCGATACAAAAGAAACTACTCTTTCAATCGATCAAAGCATCATATTTATTTTGGACTAGAAATGTAGTTGGCTCAAAACGAAATTTATCTCAAGCGTGTTGGTGCAAAACCGGATTTCACTCCAATCAGAGCCAAACTTGTTTTCCTTCGATTGTATCGGCGCAAAACCCTAATTGACTCCGTCGTTTTGGCGTGAACCTGAAAAATATTCCAACTTTCTCGGAGCGAAAAAACAATTTTGCTCCGATCGGGTCAAAATTTTCTTTCGACTGTGTCGGTACAAAACTGGATTTTGCTCCGACCGTTTCGGCGTGGAACTAGATTTTACTCTGATACAAGAAAACCAATTTTGACTTCAAAATTTTTTCCAAGTGTCAAGACAAATTACAAACAAAGAAAGATGAAACAAAAACTCTAGTAAATCAAAGTTAAAGGAGGGGCCCTATAATTTTACAAGAAAAATTGGGATTAGGTTGCAGTTGCAACAACAAGTTGAATTGCACTCTGATTGTCACATCTTAATTTAGTAAGAGACTTCTGAACAAATCCAATATTTGTAAGAACATGTTGAATACACACTACTTCTTTAGTTGCTTCCTTAGCTTCCCTATACTCTATTTCACAAGAAAAAGGAGAAAGAGTACTCAAGCTTTTACTATACCATGAAATCAGACTTGAACCAAGTTGAAAGATGTACCATGTAGTAGAAATTATATGCAAAGCATCCCCTACCCAATTAGAATATGTGTTGGGTGTGTGAGCTATCTCAAAGAAAACACCTAATATTTAATTATCGACCGGGGTTGGTGATCTTAGAGTTGAGGCAAAGTATATGCTAAGGTAGAATGGTACCTAAGTTTCGGCTTGTTAGGCCTTAAAAATATTTAGTAAAGAAATGATCGAAAGATCTTTCAAAATGAAAAATCAAGTCAAACTTCAGAAAGACAATAAATGAACTACAAAATCTAGCTAGACCTAGATCAAAATAGTATCAAGTCATACTACTCTACTCTATGACTAAATAATGGAAAGGATGAAAAAAAATACTGATCAAAAGCAAACTACTTTTTATGAAAATGAAAACTACTTTAATCAATTCTTCAGAGTCTAGGCTAGGAATTAGAAACAGCTGTAAATGAAATTAAGGACCTATTCTATGAAATGACTTAATTACACAAACATGGAACTACATTAATTCAAAACAATTTACAAACTATTTAATGAATTCAAAAACTAATATTTCAAAGCTACACTAACTACCTAATTCCATTCTCCTTGATGTTGTACGTCAAATGTAATAGGAACTGGGGTGAATGTATCGAAATGACTTTCAAATGTAATAGAAAAACAAAATGGAAGTAAATCTAATCTAATTTCGACAAAGAGATGCAAACTACAAAGAGACCAATTACAGTTAACTTTAAACATTCTGATCTATCTTATATCCATGAGAAAAATAATATGAAACTAAAGAAATCTAGAAGCAAGTAGAAAACTTAATAAAGATATTTACTTCTGAACTTGATTTGAAAGCAAGCAGAAAACTTGATAAAGATATTAATATCGAAGCAAGTAGAAAACTTGATAAAGATATTTATTTCTGATCCAAATCTTATATCATGAACATCTTCAAAATGAGAAACTAATCCTATTCTTAACGGAGAAACTATTAAAACTAGATACTTGGAGAATGAAATTATTAATTCTAATCTAAAATCAATCTTAAGAACATGGAATAAACTATGCTAAGAATAAAACTGATAAATTCTAAAATAGTAACATATCGACAAATCAAACATGAAAGACATAATTTAAAAACGTTTAAAGCAAAACTAAGAATGATAACGAAACTTTAATTAAAACTTTATAGAATGTAAAGCAGGGTTCTAATTATGGTTAAGAATGCTAATTAAGAGCAAGAAGGATTACAATTAAGAAAAATATGAAATTGAGTTTGAAATAAGCATGAAAAACAATGCAGAAAGAATGAAAGTCCGAATGACGATCCGGATGGTTGTCCGAATGACAGTCTGGATGGAAGAAAACGAATTAGACTAAGAAAAGAGGTAGTTTTGATGATTTAAACATTAGCTGGCGAATGCAGATGAACCTACAGTGCAAATAAATCAGTGAGAAGATTGTTGAGAAGCTAAGATAACAGAAAACCATCCATACTAATCATTATTTAAAGAAAATGAACTATTCCTATTATATGCTAAAGCAAGACTGAGATGGAAGATGGAATTAACCTACAGTTACATAAAAGAGATTAATAGAACTAATGCTCGAAAAAACAACTAACTAAATTCTATCTAATTGCAGAAGAGTAAAAGCAAACTATCTAATTACAAAATACTAAAAGCAAGCTAAAAACATTATGCTTGGGCGACCATTTATTAATTCTGGAAACACAGACTAAGTTAGCAGCACAATACAAATTACAGAGAAGTGAAGGAATGACATCTACAGGAAAACAGAGACAATTAAATAACTAAGAAATAAACTATCTATTTGCAGAAAGAAAATACAAAACTATAAAAGAAACCTATGGTTGATGAGGGGCCCCTCCCAGCAATCAGATATTGAAACTAAATCACTTAATCACCAACAGCTACGAACTGAACTTCCATTAACTGGGAAAATTACAAAAATGACTGGTATCTTCAGCGTGTTCTACAAGTTATATGTTGATCATCATCTCTAACTCTAACTCTGTTTCTCTATACAAAGCGTCTATTTATACATTTACAGTGGGAGAGAAGGTCGACAACGTCAACCTCTCTAAAAATAGAGGCTTTTATGACTGCAAACGACTACTTTGAGTGATGTGTGACAGCGCGGGGAGCATCCACCAGGATTCACGGGGTTAGTTCCTTCACAAGGCGACTGCAACGTTGATCTTTCCTTTGACGTGGCAGTGAGACGAGCTGGCGGACTGAGCGTGGGCGGACAGGCTCCTCTAGAACGTTGGTGTGAACAGGCATACGTGATATCGGGATGAACGAATAGGGAAGTCAGAACGTTGGAGTGTTTACGTGGGGAGGCCGTGTGTTGTCGAGATCAGGAGGCAAGGAGGCGAATCTTCTAGAACCAAGGCTCATTAATCATAACCACCATGTGGCTAACCGAACCCATGTGTTTGTTTATGTCTTTAATGGTCAGGAATATGCCAACCGATGATTCCACGGATCGAACGCAAGGCTGAATGACAGGCTGAACATTAGCAATGTAAACACGCAGTCTGAATGAAGGGTTGTTTGAAAAACTACAGCCTGTAAATCAAAACTAAATGCCAAGTATGCCCCGAAATGTCACATTAAATATTAATAAATAATAATATAGCGAGATGTGAACAAAATTTACGTGATGAGTAAATATATGCGTACCTAGTTTGTTTGATGGTGTGAATGGAAAAGAGGCTACTCTTGCCACTGAAATCTAGCGTTCCAAATGCTGGTTCTATTGAAGACAACCCGTGCACTTATCCCAAAGGATGTGTACGCTAGTTTATAAAAGCACTAGTTTACTATTATGATACCTGGCCACATATTAAGATGAATGGAAAAAATATATTAAGATTATGAATTGGGATTAGTTGAGGTTGGTTTTGTAACTCCCCCAACCTCCCAATTCAACTGCCTCACGAATCTAACTTCCAGCCTTGTGCCATAAATACAAGGGGAAGCCATGAGGAAAGAGAAGAAGGAAGAAGAAGATATTGTTACGCTGAAGGAATTTCTAAGTCATTGTGAGGAGCAAGATCCTAGGACTCGGTTGCAGAAGTGTTTGGACAGATTGGGTATAACTGTACCTGGCTACATTTCTTTGACAATAAAAGATCGAGATACCCTTCCCGTCCCAATGGAATGTCTTTTCTATTGAATATCTGATTGTAGATTAATGTTAAATTGCTTTCAATTTCATTATATATTTTACAGTCAAGATACGTTGAGGAAGGTTGATTTGTTTTGCAGGTACATTACTGTGGAGATTGGGCGAAATCTAGGACCAACCATCGTTAAAAAGGTATTGATTTCAAAATCCTAATCTCATTCTATTCATAGTAATTAGTGCAAAGAATAATGTATCTATCTGTCACCCCATGTAAGTTGATAGTGTCATTCCCCCCACTATAACGTATTATCCTGCACAACAGAGTTGGCGACTATACTGGGGAGCACCGTTTGTTTTTGCTTTGGGGACCTTGTCTAGGTTTTCTTTCAGTTTTACAGTCTATTGGCTTTCTGAGAGGTTTTTATAGGTTACTTTGCTATTTCCTTTTGCTTTGATTCATTTCAGTCTAATTTTGCAAATCCCTTTTCATTGCTTTTAGTCCCTTTGCACTAGTCTTCTGTGCATACAGAAGCGCACTTTCTGCCATGTGCGCTAGTTTCCTTGAAACATACCCACGCATTTTTTGTTGCAGGTGCTGGTGTTTATACCAGACAGAAGTGTGCTTTCATGTAGGTCTAAATCTTTCACTAGGGTTTGGTTTCCAGGTTGTTTGATCTACTATTGGCACTTGCTTTGTCTTTCTGACTATCTTTGAGACATTTTTGTCTTGTTTGAGTCTTGCTTTAACCTCTTGAAGGTCCTTTTGGATTACTTCACTTACCTCAGCACTTGTTTTTGGTGTCTTTTCTGCTTTATTAGGTCTTTTGAACATGTGCGCGTCTCTCTGCTAGTCATAGTAGCATACCTTTTTCCCTAGACGCGTGTTGCAGTACTACAGACCTACGCACTCAATGCTTGTTGTCTGTTGCAATACCTGCGCACTTTTACTAAGTTTTTTGCCTTATTTTTAGGGTTTGAAATCAATTTGAGTTTTTGGGTGTTTTTGAAATATTTGATGGTCTGGATACCTTCTGAGCCTCTGTTCAGGTTAGTATGAGTTGGTTGAAGTCTTCTTGTTAGCTTTTCCTTTTGAGTTTGTGTGGTGGTAGAGTCGCTTTGGTTTGCTTGTCTACCTTATCTGTTTGGCAGATGCTTTCCTTTGGTTTTTGATGCTTAGGAGCAGCTTTTGGGTTTGTTTTTTCGTTGCATGCATCAACTTTTTCTTTTCTTTGGCATCTCGTTCCAAATTTAGAGTTTTCACTGAAACAACTCTGTAGGTCAAGTCTTTGTTAGTCTTTGAAATTGATTGCTATAAGCCATTAGGCCTTTTATCTTTACCCACACTCTTGTTAGATCTTACTTATTCCTTTTTCAGATTCATTTTTCCTTTGCAAATAAGAGAAAAAGATCAAAATTGAAATTGGTAGCTTAGTCGTAAGATTTGCCATCGTTTTTCGAAGTAGGATAGATTATTTTGCTATTTGGTTTGGAAATTAAAAAGAAAAATTGAAAAAAAAATGTTTATGCTTAGGATTGCCTATCGTTTGTTTTGAAAGACATAAATGAAAAAATAAGAGTCTTTGTGAAGTTTTAAAGCATTATTTGTACACATTTTGCTTTCTGTCATGAACCATACCACACACTTCACTACCCTTTTTGAGTAAAAAGTAGCCTCTAAAAAGAAAATTTTAATAAAATTAATTAGCAACTTTTTCTTTTTAGGTTTGACACGACATCAACTAGCTTAGGCTAGGATTTTGGGGTAAATCACCTTAAACTGCCCGAAATCGGTTTCATTACTCAATAATCGTAGTAAGACAATCTCTTAGGCAAACCCACTTATATCAAAGTATTCTGGGAACGCTCTACTAAAACCAGAGTTAAGCACGAGGCCGTGTGAGACTGGAACTAGTGAGGATACCCCCTCACTTTCCTTTCGAACATAAACCAGAGTTGATTCGCGTATGGGGTTTCACTAGTACTTTTAAGTGTTTTTGGATTTCGGGCTTTGCTACCCTGCCCATGCATCTTGGCTAGGATGATGACTGTTCCCCCAGGCATTTTCGTATATGTGGTATCCTTAGTATCTTAACCCTAGGGCTCTTCACAGGTAGAGTGGAAGGCTAATTCCACTTCACCTCGGACAGACACAGAAGGTAACCCTTTGCATTAATCCCGGGAAGGCGGTTTGGTGATTCAAACACTTGCACCCAGAGGACCTCCATTGGACGCCGTGTAACTGACTGTAGATACTCTATTAGTTTGTTCTGGGCCCTCATCATCCTAGACTTGCTTCTGAGAGTATTAGCTTTGTTTGCCTGGTTTTGATCACTTTAGGATATATTTTTTTAGTGGTATGTTGTTTGCTCCCTAGTTGAGTAGTGGCCACTAGGTTTTCATAATTAGTTTTCTATTGATATAGCTATGGAGGATCAACCTCTTCGTAGATCACGAAGGTTGCAAAACCTTCCACCACTCACGGTGGATCCTCCACTTCCACCTTGACACTGGAGGACCGATTCTTGTAGTTCATACGAGCTTACGGGTGAAACATAAATACTTGGAGAACCAAGGATCAGAATTCAAGATCAACAGGTCTTTGATACTGTTGAGGTTGAGGAATTAACTCTCGAGAGTTTAGGACTCCTTTCAACCCTCCCCTAACTAGACCAAACGATCCATTACTTGTAACTGTAGAATCTCTAAGCCAACCCGAGTATAGTGTGTACTGGTTTACCCCTAGTCATTCCATGACTAATCCAGGAGATGAGTCGGGAGTTCCTCAGACTCCCACTGCAGCTATGGTTTTGAGAGTTCTCTCTCCTTCCCTTGCAAACACTGCAACATCTAGCTCTTCGCAGACTACTTCTGCTTCAAACCCGTCTTTCAGTTTTAATGCTGGTAATGTAGGCATGTCGAGCTGACAATATTCAACATCAACTAATCTCTCTACCCCCAATTTTGGACCAGCTAACACCCCTTTGATGAGGATACCTGCAGTGACTTTTACTCAACCTCCTTTTACTTAACAGCTCCAGGGTATACCATAGTCTGCTCCTTCTACATATTTAGTAGGATCAATCCCAAATGCATTGATTCCTATTATGGGTTCGATGATGGCACCGTCTGTTACAACTACACCTGGTTTTAACCCCTACATAGGTTATGATGTAAATCCATCTGATATATCTGTAGGGATTATCCCCTTCTCACTATTTTCTAGAGGAGGTGGTAACTTCTTGAATCCACATTACAGAGGGGTTAACACCCAGCCACAATGGACGAGTGCCACGGGAAGCAATCCTCTTTCTTATGGGTGGGGCAATTTTAACAACTCTTTTACCTCACAACCGATGGCTGGGGGAAACCCCAACCGGTAGTACATGAACCAGGTTTTGGGAGGTTCCCCCTACTGAATTCCTGCTTACAAAATTCCATCGGCACGACCTCGTTTACCTTTTTTGGCAATGTTGAATTTTCCAGACCTTTCAAAACTTACTAACGATCCGGTGTGCCACAATCCTACATGGCCATCAGTTCCCACTAAGCTTCCTTCAGACATTCCAAAGTTTGAACGTAAGACTGGTGAAGATCCTGGTGACCATGTCACTACGTTTCATCTCTAGTGCTCTTCTAATTCGTTGAACGATGATTCCATCAGATTGAGGCTCTTTCAGAGAACCTTGACTAGCATTGCAGCTAAATGGTATATTGAACTGCCTGCAGCTGCTTATGATAACTTTTGGGATCTGGCAACAGTTTTTCTGAATCACTTTCAACTTCCTGTCCGGTACGACACCAACATAGACCTTCTGTCAAATTTTAGACAGAACAAAGCCACTCACTTATCTGACCATATTCAGGAGTGGCGAAGAAGAAAGAGGCTCATTAAATCTGACATCACTCCAGAGTTCCTATTAGAGTGGTATCTCAAATCACTCCTTCCTTATATTTCTAAGTAGCAACTTCTGGGGTGTCCTCCGAAGCAGAAGCTATCCTTAGAACCCAACAGCTTGATCTGGTATATGCTCAGTCTGGGCTCTTATATGAGATTATTCCCGACACGATGAGATCTAATAAAGTTCTAGTTAAACCCAAGCCTGGACCACATGCTGATGGCATCGTGGGTTATGTAGATTCTGCAGCGTTTGAAGCTTTAACTAAGCAGGGTCACGCCTTATCTGTCAAACAGTTTGCGATGGAAGCAAATTCAGTTGCAACCTCCCCTTCCCAAACAGAATCTATACAACAAGTGCAGACAAATCAAAAGGGCCCTCGACAACCCAACAACAATAAAAAGAAGGGAAAGAAAGGGGAGGGGAACCACCAAAAGCCCAAGAACACAGAAAATGTCGAGGAGGGAAAAAATGATAAAAAACAAGTGAGGTTCCCTTACAAGTTATGCAAAGAGGACCATATCACCCATCAATGCTCTCTGATGGAAGAAGCCCATAAGCTACTCCATGAGAAGAATCCAGTTGTCTTAAAAGACCCATTCCCTCACGGACAAGGTTCAGCTTCTGGAAACTCCAATGCTGGGGGCACCTCTCGTGCCTCATCTACTGATCAATCGTTTATTAATATGGTTAATTCGGACACGCTTTTACAAACTTGAGCTAGAAACTATACTCTGGAGTCGCAACAAAAGGATAAGGATGTTCCTGAATCTTCTACCCCTCTCCACATTGAGAGACCAATAGATTCATTGCCGAAGATTCCGAAAGGTGTCTTCAAACGAGCTGTGCACAATCCTAACGCGCGAACTTCTTCTAACTACAATGTTGTGGAGGATTTAGCCCAAACTCCCTATGCCATGTCCACTTTGGAAGTACTGCAAAGTTGTCCATTACAACACAGTGCACTTCTTGCAGCGATCGGGAGCGTAGACTCATCCAATATGCTTGCTCGTTTTGATATGTCAAATATCAAACCCCGATTTCCGTACCACGTCGCTCTCCAAATAGAATTAGTCCATGGTCCCAAGACCATTGGACGAGTTATTGTAGATGAGGGCGTGTCTACGTGCATAATTTCCATTTCTTGCTGGAAGGCTTTGGGCTCACCCGAATTAGCCCCCTTGAACACCTTGTTTACCTCCTTTGATGGAAGATCATTCCCTCCACATAGAGTCTTACCATCATTTGACATTGAACTTGCTGGTAAAATAGTGTCTATAGAGGTTGAAGTGCTGGATGCTCCACTTGACTACAATTTGCTGTTAGGTAGGAGCTGGACGTATGCAATGCAAGCAGTGCCATCAGCCGTTTTCCGAGTTATAATGTTCCCTCATGAAGGCAAGATCATAACAGTTGATCAACTTTCATTCACTCAAAAGAATAACCAGACTTCGTCGGATTCAACAATTCCGTTGGTTGCTCTGTCTCACCCAGCTTGTGAGAGTTTAGGAGTAGGAATTTATGGGTCATTAATGGGCACTTTTGACCTACCTGTTCCTGTTCATTTTATTGGTTCTGAGGAGTGTTCACCATCTGAGATTCTCACGGTTTGTCCATCGACAGATCCATGGATTTTCCCCACCGAATCGGAACCAGTAGTGCCCTATCTATTGCAGAAGTGGCCTACTTAGATTCAAAACATGTTGCAACAGAACATATTGTGACTCCATTGGTCTCTATCGAGTCAGATATGGACTATGCACCGACATGGTCAGTGGACTCCATCCACTCTTTTGACTATCTAGATACTATTTTTCCTTCTGATGAGGCTATTTTGGAAGCAATGATTGGCCTGTAACATCCTTGGGAACACATACACCACAGGTAATATTTTCTTTCCGATATGGACAAGATAGAGAGAGGAGAGTTTTCAATGAGACCTGGTAGTAATGTTGATTTGTCCACTATCCCTTCTACTTCGAAAGCAATTTATGCCGAGGGTAATATGGAAAATATATCAAGAACTATTCCGATCAACATTTCCATCAAACCTGGAGTTGTGGAAAACCTTTTAATTGCAGATTGTTCTCCTGAGGAGATCACTTTGTATACCAATCTGTTTAAGGAACTTCGTGACGTTTTTTCCTGGTCTTACGAGGAGATGCCAGGCATCGACCCCACCATTGTAGAGCACGGCATCACAACTTATCCAAATGCTAATCCTATGAGACAGAAGCTCCGTCCAGTCAACCCTAGAAAAGCAGCAGCCATTAAGGTGGAAGTTGAGAAATTGCTCAAAGTTAGATTCATCTATCCAATTGCTATGACAGAATGGGTCTCAAACCCTGTTCTGGTAGATAAAAAGCAAGGAACCATTTGAGTCTGCACAGAATTCCGGGACCTAAATAAATCTTGTCTTAAAGATAATTACCCCACACCATTTATAGATCATATTATCGATGCGTGTGCGGGCCATGAAATGTTTTCTTTCATGGATGGTTTTTCAGGATATAACTAGATTAAGATAAAACCTGAAGACTAGCACAAGATAGCTTTTATTTGTCCTTGGGGGACCTTCGCTTATTAGAAGATGCCATTTGGCTTGAAGAATTCCGGAGCTACCTTTCTGAATGCAATGAACTTCGCTTTTCATGATATCAAGCACGTAGTGGAACCTTATCTTGATGATCTCCCAGCGCGATCTCGGAAGAGACAGGATCATCCTGATCATTTGAGACTTGTGTTTGAATGGTGCAGGTATTACAAGATTCGACTTAATCCTAATAAATGTGTATTCTGCGTTGAGTATGGACGTTTACTGGGATTTATTGTATCCAGTCGTGGTATTAGGGTTGATCCACTTAAAGTTGAGGCTATTGTAAATCTGTCTCCTCCTCGAACCCTACGACAACTTCAGAGTCTGCAGGGTGTGTCCAACTTCTTACGATGTTTTATCATTAACTATGCCAAAATCACAAAAGGTTTCATGAGACTGCTCAAACAAGATACCTATTTCCTTTGGGATGAGGTTGCTTAGACTTCATTTGAGGCCTTGAAAAAGGCATTACTATCAGCCCCCTTGTTGAGCCCGCTATATGAAGGATTTCCTCTTATATCTGGAGCCCGCTATGTTCACTAGTAAGCTTGAACACTAGTCATACACTATCCCAAGCAATCATTCTGTGCACATATGCATATAGTTTCTTGAAGCAAGGTGTTGTGTAGTGCTTCCTCCCATCCGGTTCAGAATACTCAAGATGACATTCGGCAGGAAGCTCTCAATGGCTGCAATACGAACTTGACTACTTGTCTTGGCAGTCCCCGCCACATAGTAGGTATTGATATAGTCTTGCACGGATAAGACACCCACACTTCGATAGGTAAATTTAAGATTCACCACATCTCCTCTTCGGGAGAGACCAGTGATGAAATAGATGTCATCAATAGTAAGTTCCAAAATCTCCCCTTGGAGATTGAACACTCTAGCCTTGGCATCCCAATACTGTACTAACCTTTCGAGCAGTCAGATTTGTGCCCACATGTTGACTGTTCGATAGAATTTCAATAAACCGCATCTTCTTAATGCATGTAGGGTCAATGGATCATTTAGAACATGTCAATCCATCTCCTCATGCTCCCTTTCACGCCATACAAGAACCATCCTGCCAAGTAAACATTCAAATGTTGGTCATTTTTTTTCCCTATGTCTTGCGGTGTGCACTACTGTCTTAAATAGACAGTAGCATCCTGAATGCACCTATCTTGGAAGTAAACCAGTGCACGAATTTTGTTCAAAACAAGCCGCGCACACGTAGAAACGCATTTAAAACCTTAATAAAAAATGAATTTGACCACCAAAAATTAAAAAATTTGCATGCAAATGAAAGAGTAGGATGAGATAACTTACTTTTTGAAAGCGAAAGTTGGTTTGGTAGCCCGGTTTGATCGCAACGAGCAAAAGAAGTTTGAGGTTTGGTCTCCACACTTTGCCCTAAAAGCTTGAAATGGTGAATTATGTTTTTAAATTGAAACTATTTATAAAATTTGTTTTTAAATTTTTACCCACTTTGCTACATGTGGTATAGTTTTAATTTGTTTTTAATGTTTCATTTAATTCACTAATATCTTTTTTGAGTTTTGGTGAATTAGGTGAAGTATACATTGCAGATTTCATCATATTTTTTCTGTCAAAGGCGTGTCTTCTTCATTGACATGTCGGATTAGGTATGGCACTGTCCAATATTTCATGTCATCAAAAAAATTTCTTTTTGATTTTGCGATATATTACTAACTTGTCTATCTAGAATTCTACCATTTGGCAGGTCATGATAACTGATGTTCCTGAAGCTGATTAAGTTTTTTAAGCCCTTGTTTGACTTCCCAAAACAAACAAGATTGCCGAGTATAGTTGTCTTTTTAGACTCGTTAAAGGATTTGAAGCGACATCCACTTAAGTATAAGTTTACCCCTTTTCCAGACTTTTGCGGATTATTTATGAAAAAGGAATACTCTAGTCATCCGTGGCTAGAAGAGTTCTTGTCTCATTGTTTTACACTTTTCCAGGTGAGGAGACTAACTGAACGAAAAATGAACTTTTGGAATCTTCTTTAGGGTTTTCATACTCTCGAAACATGAAAATACCAAACGAGCATTCACCTACTCGGGCTCGATGTGAAATCCACGAGAAGGTATATAAAGGATTGTTTAAGTTTTTCAGAGTCTATAAACAAGAAAACACCGACGAGCATTCACCTACTCCGGCTCGATATTAAAATCCACGAGTAGGTGTATGGAGTTATTGTTTAAGTTTTTTAGACTCCTTAAAATTGAAAACACCGGAAAGCAAGAACAGATCTCAGCTCAATATTAAAATCCAGAGATCAGTGTTATGGAGTATTCGTCTATCTTTTCTTCGAACTTTGTAAAAAATGAAGACTATTGAGTTTGCTTTCTTGGACTCATTAAAACAACAAGAAGGATATTATTTTATGAAAAGAATAAGAGAATAGAGGGGTATCAAACATCTTTTAAGTTTCAAAGGCAGCTAGTCAGTCATGTCCTTGAACAAAACACCTATTTGAGTCCATCATTTCAGTTGGGTGTTAGTTTTTGACCTTAGGGTGAACCTGATCTCAGAGTTTTACTCCTCTGATTGGTTATTCTTCCAATTGTATGGAGAATCGGCTAATGTCTCCTACATTACAGGTTTATATCATGTCCCCCTCATGTTAAAACCTGACTGAGTCACTCTTGTGTTGTGCTCATTGTTCAAGGATACAACCTGTGTCGGCCATTCTGCAGTAACCTTGACTTCATGTGTCGGCCATCCTGGTGTCAGTTTATTTAATCTTTTTATTTGTCCTACTCCAATCAACTCAAAATTTTGAGTGTTCCTCGTGTTGTATGATGGAGGATGCATTAAGGCCCTCCTTCCAATGGACTTCTTCCCATCGACCTCAACTCATTGTACTCTGGAAATGAAGTTTAGAGTTTCGGTTAGTACCTTGGGGATTGCAGTCATTAGTGGCAGTTTCCATCGATGTTGAATAATGGGAATACATTAAAGTCTCTTATTCGACGGGTTCCTCAAGTGTTCGACTTCAAGTCCACTTATTCACACTTGTTGGAATGTACTAGGTACCTTGAGCCCCATTCTCATTATCGGTGGAAGCTCTCACATTTGTTAATGGTATACATCAATGACCGGTAATAAAACGATACCTCCCATGTTCGTCTTCATCTCATTTATTCACATGGTTATGGTTTGTACCTTGGGATTCTGATAGCATCACCATAGTTATGTTATCACCCAAGCTGCACAAGACTAAGCCACACTTATTTTTGGCTCTTCATGAGACATAGATCCAACTTGTTGTTATGTCTATGATCTCTTATCTTTGACATGGATCCATGCTTGTATTTCAGTGGCCATGCTATATACACATCTCCCAGTTATGTATTGGAGATCATGTTGTATCACACCGAACATCTATATGATGTCAAGATTGTAATTGCTCCCTGACCTTGATCGTTGTTTTTAGGTACTTTTGTGACTTGGTCCTGTGGTTTCTTGTTTCTCCTCTGACTTGGAATTATAATGTATTTCGGCCATCGTTTCCCTCTAATCTCACACATTAGGGGGCATCTGTTATAGGTCAAATACGCACTTCTCCGTCCATGATCACATTGCCCTGTTGATCACACAAAAGGACACTATGGATGGAAGAGCTGAATTGACCTTGGATAAGTTATTGCTGAGATCGCACATCTTCAGCTGAAAATCATATTTTTTATACAATTTTCATTATGTGTGCGCTACTCTTGCCACTGACATCTAGCGTTCGAAACGCTGGTTCTATTGAAGACAACCCATGCACTTATTCCAAAGGATGTGTATGCTAGTTGATAAGAGCACTAGTTGCATACTATGCGCTATTTTACTATTATGATACATGCGCACATATTAAGATGAATGAAAAAAATATATTAAGATTACAAATTGGGATTAGTTGAGGTTGGTTTTGTAACTCCCCCAACCTTCCAATTCAATTGCCTCACGAATCTAACTTCCAGCCTTGTGCCATAAATACAAGGGGAAGCCATGAAGAAAGAGAAGAAGGAAGAATAAGCTATTGTTACGCGGAAGGAATTTCTAAGTCATTGTGAGGAGCAGGAGCCTAAAACTTGGTTGCAAAAGTGTTTGGATAGATTAGGTATAACTATATTTGGCTACATTTCTTTGACAATAAAAGATCGAGATACCCTTCCCATCCCAATGGAATGTCTTTTCTATTGAATATTTGATTGTAGATTAATGTTAAATTGCTTTCAATTTCATTATATATTTTATAGTCAAGATACGTTGAGGAAGGTTGATTTGTTTTGCAGGTACATTACTTTGGAGATTGGGCGAAAGCTAGGACCAGCCATCATTAAAAAGGTACTGATTTCAAAATCCTATTCTCATTCTATTCATAGTAATTAGTGCAAAGCATAATGTATCTATCTGTCACCCCATGTAAGTTGATAGTGTCATTTCCTCATGTTTATAGATTAGATATAGTGTCACCGTGTATAGATCAATACCTTATAGTGGGGGAAATGACACTATCAACTTACATGGAGTGACAGATAGATACATTATGCTTTGCACTAATTACTATGAATATACTGAGATTAGGATTATGAAATCGGTACCTTTTTAACGATGACTGGTCCTAGCTTTTGCCCAATCTCCATAGTAATGTACCTGCAAAACAAATCAACCTTCCTCAGCGTATCTTGACTGTAAAATATATAATGAAATTGAAATCAATTTAACATTAATCTACAATCAGATATTAAATAGAAAAGACATTCCATTGGGACGGGAAGGGTATCTCGATCTTTTATTGTTAAAGAAATGTAGCCAAATACAGTTATACCTGATCTGTCCAAACACTTCTACAACCGAGTCCTGGGCTTCTGCTCCTCACAATGACTTAGAAATTCCTTCACTGTAACAATAGATTCTTCTTCCTTCTCCCCTTTCCTCATGGCTTCCCCTTGTATTTATGGAACAAGGCTGGAAGTTAGATTCGTGAGGCAGTTGAATTGGGAGGTTGGGGGAGTTACAAAACCAACCTCAACTAATCCCAATTCGTAATCTTAATATATTTTTTCCATTCATCTTAATATGTGCACATGTATCATAATAGTAAACTAGCGCACATTATGAAACTAGTGCTCTTATCAACTAGCGTACACATCCTTTGGGATAAGTGTGCCGGTTGTCTTCAATAGAACCAGCGTTTCGAACGCTAGATGTCAGTGGCAAGAGTAATGCACACATAATGAAAACTGTAGAAAAAATATAATTTTCAGTTGAAGATGTGTGATCTCAACAATAACTCATCTAAGGTCAATCCAGCTCTTCCATCCAAAGTGTCCTTTTGTGTGATTGACAAGGCAATGTGATCACAGATGGAGAAGTGTATATTTGACCTATAACAGATTCCCCCTAATGTGTGAGGTCAGAGAGAAATGATGGCCGAAATACATTATAATTCCAAGTCAGAGGAGAAATAATAAACCACAGGACCAAGTCACAAAAATACCTGAAAACAACAGTCAAGGTCGGCGAGCAATTACAATCTTGACATCATATAGATGTTCGGTGTGATACAACATGATCTCCAAAACATAACTGGGAGATGTATGTATAGCATGGCCACTGAAATACAAGCGCGGATCCACGCCAAAGATAAGAGATCATAGCCATAACAACAAGCTGAATCTATGTCTCATGAAGAGCCAAAAATGAGTGTGGCTCAGTCTTGCGTAGCTTGGGTGATAACATAAATATGGTGATACTATCAGAATCCCAAGGTCTTCATCCGAACAACCCAAGGTACAAACCCTAACCATGTGAATAAATGAGCTTAAGTCGAACATGGGAGGTAACGTTTGATTACTGGTCATTGATGTATACCATTAATAAACACGAGAGCTTCCATCGATAATGAGAATGGGTCTCAAGGTACATAGTACGTTCCAACAAGTGTGAATAAGTGGACTTGAAGCCAAACACTTGAGGAACCCGTCGAATAAGAGACATTAATGTATTCCCATTATTCAACAGTGAGGTAAACTACCACTGATGACAGCAATCCCCAAAGTACTAACTGAAACTCTAAACTTCATTCCCAGAGTACAATGAGTTGAAGTCGATGAGAAGAAGTCCGTTGGAAGGAAGGCCTTAATGCATCCTCCATCATCCAACATGAGGAACACTCAAAAGTTTGAGTTGATTGGAGTAGGACAAATAACAAGATGAAACAAACTGACACCAGGATGGCCGACACATGAAGTCAAGGTTACTACAGAATGGACGACACAGGCTGTATCCTTGAACAATGAGCATGACACAAGAGTGACTTAGGAAGATTTTAACATGAGGGGGACGTGATATAAACCTGTAATGTAGGAGACATTAGCAGATTCTCCATATGATTGGAAGAATAACCAATCGGAGGAGTAAAACTCTGAGATCAGTTTTACCCTAAGGTCAAAAAATAAAACCCAACTGAAATGATGGACTCAAATAGGTGTTCTATTCAAGGACATGACTGACTAGCTACCTTTAAAACTGAAAATATGTCTGATACCCCTCTCTTCCCTTATTCTTTTTATAAAAGAATATCCTTCTTGTTTTTTTAATGACTCCAAGAAAGCAAACTCAATAGTCTTTCTTCATTTTTTACAGAGTTCCAAGAAAAGATAGACGAACACTCCATAACACTGATCTCTGGATTTTAATATCGAGCTTAGATCTGTTCTTTCTAGCCAGTGTTTTCAATTTTAAGGAGTCTAAAAAACTTAAACAATAACTCCATACACCTAATCGTGGATTTTAATATCGAGCCCGAGTTGGTGCTCGCTGGTGTTTTCCTGTTTATAGAGTCTGAAAAACTTAAACAATCCTCTATATACCTTTTCGTGGATTTCACATCGAGCCCGAGTAGGTGAATGCTCGTTTGGTATTTTCATGTTTCGAGAGTCTGAAAAACCTAAAGAATACTCCAAAAGGTCCTTTTTCGTATAGTTAGCCTCCTCACCCAAAAAAGTGTAAAACAATGAGAGAAGAACTCTTCTAGCCACAGATAACTAGAGTATTCCTTTTTTGTAAATAATCCGTGAAAGTACGAAAAAAGGTTAAACTTATACTTAAGCAGATGTCGCTTCAAATCCTTTAACGAGTTTGAAAAGACAACTATACTCAGCAATCTTGTTTGTTTTGGGAAGTCAAACAAGGGCTTAAAAAACTTAATCAGCTGTAGGAACATAATTTATCATGACCTTCCAGATGGTAGAATTCTAGATAGCCAAGTTAGTAATATATCACAAAATCAAAAAGAAATTTTCTCGATGACATGAAATACTGGACAGTGCCATACCTAATCTGACATGTCAATGAAGAAGACACACTTTGATGGAAAAAATATGATGAAATATGCAATGTATACTTCACTTAATTCACCAAAACTCAAAAAAGATATTAGTGAATTAAATGAAACACTAAAAACAAATTAAACTATACCACATGTAGCAAAGTGGGTAAAAATTTAAAAACAAATTTTATAAATAGTTTCAATCTAAACCAAAGGGCAAAGTGTGGAGACCAAACCTCAAAATTCTTTTGCTCGTTGCGATCAAACCAGGCTACCAAACCAACTTCCGCTTTCACCAAGTAAGTTATCTCATCCTACTCTTTCATTTGCATGCAAATTTTTTAATTTTTGGTGGTCAAATTCATTTTTATTAAGGTTTTAAATGAGTTTTTGCGTGTGTGCGGCTTGTTTTGAACAATACTAGCACACTCAACAAAAGTACGCTGGTTTACTCATCGAGAACGTTGTCGATCAATTACATGGGGTGACACTATATCTGATCTATAAACGATGTGGGGTAATTATCTTTAGGATAAGCTTTATTTAGGTCCCGGAAGTCTGTGTAGACTCAAATGGTTCCTTTCTTTTTATCTACCAGAACAGGTTTTGAGACCCATTCCGTCATAGCAATTGGATAGACAAATCCGGCTTTGAGCAATTTCTCAACTTCCTCCTTAATGGCTGCTACTTTTCTAGGGTTGACTGGATGGAGCTTCTATCTCACAGGCTTAGCATTTGGATAAGTTGTGATGACATGCTCGACAATGGTGGGGTCGATGCCTAACATCTCCTCGTAAGACCAGGAAAAAATGTCACGAAATTCCTTAAATAGATTGGTATACAAAGTGATCTCCTCAGGAGAACAATCTGCTCCAATGAAAAGGTTTTCCACAACTCCAGGTTTGATGGAAATGTTGATCGGAATAGTTCTCTATTTATTTTCCATACTCCCCTCGGCATAAATTGCTTCCAAAGTACAAGGGATAGCAGACAAATCAACATTACCACCGGGTCTCATTGAAAACTCTCCTCTCTCTATCCTATCCAGATCAGGAAGAAAATATGACCTATGGTGCATGTGTTCCCAAGGATGTTCTAGGCCAATCATTGCTTCCAAAATAGCCTCATCAGAAGACAAAACAATATCTAGACAGTCAAAAGAGTGGATGGAGTCCAGTGACCATGTCAGTGCATAGTCCATATCTGACTCGACAGAGATCAATGGAGTCACGATATGTTCTATTGCAACATGTTGTGAATCTAAGTAGGCCACTTTCGCAATAGATAAGGGCACTATTGGTTCCGATTTGGTGGGGAGAATCCATGGATCTATCGTTGGACAAACCAAGAAAATATCAGATGATGAACACTCCTCAGAACCAATAAAATGAACAGGAACAAGTAGGTAAAAAGTGCCCATTAATAACCCAAAAAGTCCTGCTCCTAAACTCTCACAAGCTGGGTGAGACTGATCAACCAACGAAATTGTTGAATCCGACGAAGTCTGGTTATTCTTTCGAGCGAACGAAAGTTGATCAACTGTTATGATATTTCCTTTGTGAGGGATCATTATAACTCGGAAAACGGCCGATGGCACTACTTGCATTACATACGTCCAGCTCCTACCTAACAGCAAATTGTAGTCAAGTGGAGCATCCAACACTTCAACCTCTACAGACACTAGTTTACCAGCAAGTTCAACATCGAATGATGGTAAGACTCCGTGTGGACGGAATGATCTTCCATCAAAGGTGGTGAGCAAGGTGTTCGAGGGGGCTAATTTGGGTGAGCCCAAATCCTTCCAGCAAGAAATGGACATTACGCATGTAGACGCGCCCTCATCTAGAACAGCTCTTCCAATGGTCTTGGGACCATGTTCTACTTCTATTTGGAGAGCGACGTGGTACAACAACTAGGGTTTGATATTTGACATATAAAAATGAGCAAGCATATTGGATGAATCTATGCTCCCGATCACTGCAAGAAGTGCATTGCATTGTAATGGACAAATTTGCAGTAATTCCAAAGTGGACATGGCACAGGGAGTTTGGTCTAAATACTCCACAACATTGTAGTTGGTAGCAACCCGCGCGTTAGGATTGTGCACAGCTTGTTTGAGGAAACCTTTTGGAATCTTCGGCAGTGAATCTACTGGTCTCTCGATGTGGAGAGGTGTAGAAGATTCGGGAACATCCTTATCCTTTTGTTGCGAGTCCAAAGTATAGTTTCTAGCTCAAGTTTGTAAAAGCGTGTCCGAATTTACCATATTAATAAACGATTGATCAGTGGATGAGGCACGAGAGGTTCCCCTAACATTGGAGTTTCCAGAAGTTGAACCTTGTTCGTGAGGGAATGGGTCCTTTAAGACTGCTGGCTTCTTCTCACGGAGTAGCTTCTGGGATTCTTCCATCAGAGGTCATTGATGGGTGAGATGGTCCTCTTTGCATAACTTGCAAGGGAACTTCACTTTCTTTTTATCCTTTTTCCCCTCCTAGGAATTTTTTGTGTTCTTGGGCTTTTGGTGGTTCCCCTCCCCTTTCTTTCCCTTCTTTTTATTGTTGTTGGGATGCCAAGGGCCCTTTTGATTTGTCTACACTTGTTGTACAGATTCCGTTTGCGAAGGGGAGGTTGCAACTGAAGTTGCTTCCGCAGCAGATTGTTTGATAGATAAGGCATGAACTTGCTTAGTTAAAGCTTCAAACACTGTAGAATCTAATGAACCCATGATGCCATTAGCATGTGGTCCAGGCTTGGGTTTACCTAGATCTATATTAGATCTCGGCGCATTGGGAATAATCTCATATAAGAGCCTAGACTGAGCATATACCATATCAAGCTGCTGGGTTCTAAGGATAGCTTCCTCTTCGTAGGACACCCCAAAAGTTGCTACTTCCTTAGAAATATAAGGAAGGAGTGATTTGGGATACCACTCTAATAGGAACTCTGGAGGGATGTCAGCTTTAATGAGCCTCTTTATTCTTCGCCACTCCTGAGTATGGTCAGATAAGTGAGTGGATTTGTTCTGTTTGAAATTTGATAGAAGGTCTGTGTCGACATCGTACCGGACAGGAAGTTGAAAGTGATTTAGAAAAACTTTTGCGAGATCCAAAAAGTTATCATAAGCAGCTGCAGACAGTTCAATATACCATTTAGCTGTAACACTAGTCAAGGTTCTCTGAAAGAGCCTAAATTTGATGGAATCATCATTCAACGAATTAGAAGAGCACCATAGATGAAACGTAGTGACATGGTCACTGGGATCTTCACCAGTATTACCTTCAAACTTTGGAATGTTTGAAGGCAGCTTAGTGGGAACTGATGGCCATGTAGGATAGTGGCGCGCCGGATCATTAGTAAGTTTTGAAAGGTCTGGAAAATTCAAAGTTTGTAGAAAAGGTAAACGAGGTCCTGCCGATGGCATTTGGTAAGCAGGAATCTAGTAGGGGGAACCTCCCAAAACCTTGTTCGTGTACTGCTAGTTGGGGTTGCTCCCATCCATCAGTTTTGAGGTAAAAGCGTTGTTAAAATTTCCCCACCCATAAGAAAGAGGATTGCCTCTCGAGGCACTCGTCCATTGCGGCTGGGTGTTAGCCCTTCTTTAATGTGGGTTCAAGATGTTACCACCTCCTCCAACAAATAGTGAGAAGAGGATACTCCCTACAGGTATATTAGATGGATTTACATTATAACCTGTGTAGGGGTTAAAACCAGGTGTAGTTGTAATAGACGGTGCAGTCATCGAACCCATAATAGGCATCGAAGCAGTTGGTATTGATCCTACTAAAGATGTAGAAGGAGAAGACTGTGGTATACCCTGGAGTTGTTGAGTAAAAGGAGGTTGAGTAAAAGTCACTGCAGGTATCCTCGTCAAAGGGGTGTTAGCTGGTCCAAAATTGGGGGTAGATACATTAGCTGATGTCGAATCTTGTGATCTCGACATGCCTACAGTACCATCATTAAAACTGAAAGACAGGATCGAAGCAGAAGCAGTCTACGAAGAGCTAGATGCTGCAATGTTTGCAAAGGAAGTAGAGAGGACTCTCAAAACCATAGCTGTAGTGGGAGTATGAGGAACTCCCGACTCATCTCCTGGATTAGTCATGGAACTACTAGGGGTAAACCAATACGCACTATATTTGGGTTGGCCTAGAGAGTCTACAATTATGTTGATGCCCCGACAATCGTAGCATCAAGCAACAAGGGATTATCCCCGGTAAACTATCCCAATTAGATTGTCCACCATTTGGTGTGGGGAATTCGTTCGGTTAACGGTTCCGGCTACCGTAAGATTTAAAGTTTCTTATTCTTCATACTGATTGCGGCCCGATCCACCATTTATGTGTTTTATTTTAAAGATGATATGCAAGTGCCCTAAGCTAAATGCAGGTAACTAATCTAAATTAATCTAAAACAATATAAGTAAATATAATCTATCCTTGCAAGGAGCAACTGTAAATATGAGTAATGTACTGAAAGAAACCTCTAAAGATTACATGGATATCCATTTAATTCATAAAGAAACATTTTCAGCAGCAGGTTAAAGATATTAAAGATAGCTTCATTCACATTAATACATCCAATTACTCATTTAGGAGAAACGTCCTTGTACATAAAATAGTAAAATCATTCATTACACATAAATAATTCAGAACAACAAAGAAAGATCTCACTATAATATATGAATGTCACAAGAAAAATCCAGCAGACATCCAATACACATTTCTAGGCAAAAGACGTCCTCTCTAGGCTCTTATTAGGCAAAATCACTTTCCTGGAGCAAGCAACAAAGTAGTTCATACAAGCTAAGAAAATCCTTTTCCCTGCCAAAAGTTCTTTACAGTATTCACTAATCATCTATTTATAAGTTTACAAAATGCTTTTAGGGCCGCCACCTGTCCCTTTACAATTTTCTTTTAAAGACTCTCCCAAAATAAAGCAATTCGTGGCCTCTTTTACATAACAGAAAAAAGGACAGCTGTCCTTGTGACTTCACGCTTTAACCATAGGGACCAAGAGAAATAAACAAAATAAAAATAACGCATCATGGCTGGTGCAGCTATATTTGGGGTGACGCCTCTACTGGTGATGATGTGCCCATGCTGGTTGCTACTACTGCTGCTGTCTTCTTCTTTTCCTTTGCTATATAACTAAACCATACACCAGTGTCTCTTATAACCATATTTGCTGGTGAGGGGAGCAGGATCTTTTGTGAAGTCACATGTTTACCAAGCTCTGCTTCAATACTCTGAATTTTTGCTATTGCTGTCTGGTGGATCTCTCTGAGCATATGATTGTGCACTGATGATAGCCCAATGTAGTGATGAAGATCATCGGTGGCCAACACATCAATTTTCTTTACATACTCCATTTGAATGCCCAACTCGTCCTTTAAATCTGACAGGCGTTGCTCTTTGCTTGGAAATTCATCAAGGGTTTGAGGAAAAACAATCTTGCACTTTTCATGCACTTCATGAATCTTTTTATATAGGCTATTACCTTTCCCCATCATTCCCTGGATCTTAGCCATTAGCTTGGCACCGCAATTCCTGCAAAACTCCATGAGGGCTACATCTTCCTTAAAACCGTCCACAGATTTGAACGAGAGATGTTTAGGGAAATCTGCCTTCCCTTCTCTCCACTTCATCTGGCTCAAAATGTTTGCTTTTACCCGAGTGTACTTGCCTTTGAGCCTAACGGCTTCGGCATTAACTTCCTTCATCCTATCCAGCATGGTATTGAGTTTGCAAACCTCCTCAGTAATCAGTTCTTGTGTGGCATGCATTTGTCTCAAGATGTCACAGGATTGCTCGTGAAAAGGAGACATATCCATCGCTCTTCTTTCTGCTTGCTCTAGCTGCTCAACCATTGATTGTTTATCTTCTTCAACCTAAACAAATCTAGCTTCAAAATCATTCTTTTCTGCCTCAAGTACCATCATCTGGATTTCTAGGTGCTCCTTTTCTTCTTCCAGGTGTCGATACTTATCCGACAACTCTTTGTGGTCAGCAGATAGGCGATTATATTTGTTCACCACAAGGTCCCTGTAAGCCTGCCCGTTAGCCACAGTATGTTGCAGCATACGAGCTCTTCTCTTTGTTGACTCAAACTCTTTAACCATGTCAATCACATTGTCCTCGGTTGCTTTTGCTGCTGCCACAACAACAGATGCCATGGCCACGGGAGCCATATTTGTATTTTGCATGACAATGGTCTCTCGCTAGGTGACAATATCCGAATGAAAAGGTCTCTTTAACCTTGTTTCTGACTTTAGGGCTGTAGAATTTCTCTTCTTATAATATACAAATCTATCCCATCGGGACATCGTATGATCTTTGGATGGGGTGAAAGGGATGATTGGGAGATCTTTTATATGGGTGTCTGCCTTCGCGGGTGGGTTCTATACCACTTGAGATGAGTCTATTTCCATATCCTGGGTGTTAGAACCACCCGCTTGTGTATCTTGGCTGGCCTTAACCTCTTCTTCGGCTTTAAGACTTCTTTCTTCTTCAACACTTTGCTATTTCTCAATAATCTCTCTCTCTTCTTGATCCCTGGCAGCTTGCTGCAACCTAGCTTCTTCAAGCTTAAGAGCCTCTTCCTGCTCCCTTTTCAACTTATCAGCAACAATTTTCTGGAATCTCTCTGCCTCCTCTTTCAATCTTTGCTCTTCACGGGTTAGGATCTCAGTCGCTTCCCTTTCTTTCTACAGGTTGGCTTCTCGAGCTGTGGTAGAGCTAGAGCTAGCTCCACCACTGTGACGACAAATCTGTAATTCAGTCATATTACTGATTCCCCTGAACACTTCTTCTTCGGCATCATAGTAATGGGCATACAATTCCTTGCAATGTTCTGCAACTTTGTTTCGTCTGTCATTTCTATGAAAGATTGCCTCACCGAAGTGAAAATCTCTTAACTCCTGAATGAACTCTTCGGCTGTTGCAACCGTTGAGAACTTATAGGTTCCTATACAGAAAGGAAAAGGAGGAAAGAAAGCCTTATGCAACTTATGAAGACATCCGCCCACTCCATCAAGGAAAACTTGTCTGACTGCTTCTTTCAGGACTATGTAATCAGTGGCATACCTTGGCAAAATGTATGGTGGCTTACTACCTCCGAACATTCTGATATAGGCACCCTCTTCTGAGAAGTAGAAATCACCATAATTTTCCATGACTTCCATGGCATTCTCTGACAGGCAATTGGGTTCTTCATTGAACATCTACTCATACAGAGGCATAATGAATTCTTCACATATGAGCTTATAGTGCGCCTTGTAATTTTGAGCCCATAGTATTTTATAAGCAGTATATACCGGGGTGTTGGAATGATCCCATAAGCAACCTAACTTGGGGAAAGGGAGCTTTGCCAAGATGCAATCAATGAGATATGAAGACATGAAAAACTATGACCTTTCTAGAGCTAGACCTTCTTTAGCTGCAGCCATAGTAGATGCCAAACTATCTGAAAGGATAGTGGCCCAATCAAAAACAGTTCCCTTAAATTCTATTTAGTGGATTATGGGGGCCCATTGTATCCTGTACACAGTTCCATCAGGCATGCCGAAAATTCTGCTTAACATAAGGGTAATCATCCTAAAAGGGGGTCTCAGGCTCTGAACATCATACTCATCATTGTCTCTCTTCCTTAGTTGTTTTCCCGTGATTAACAGCCTTTTAGCTATTTCAAAATTATTCATCTGTCCCAGCCATGCATCGTTCAGTGCCTGTTGGGGATGTGGGAACTTGTAGGCTGCTGCAATATAAGCCGGATGGAATGAAGCGAATGCCTCTCCCTTGCTGTCATGCAACACTCTTGTTTCTGTGTTGGTGTGCCCCAATATCCACACGATTACTTCTGAGCAAGGAAATAGCTTAGGGCGTGTAGAAGCTCTGGATATGCTAGAGGCCCTGATGTTTAGGTAGATTTGCTCTTCTTCCAAGAGTACCTATGGGATATCTTGGTCTCTGAGCATCCGGTAAATCTCTCCCCACCTGAACTCAAGAGGGATGCCTATGGTGCACTTAGTGTCTTCAAACAAAGTTTCAATTCTCGGCTCTACTGTCTCTGGTTTTGTCATTTTAGCTTTCTTTTAGCTACCCTTTGGCATTGTAGCTTAATCCTATCAAACAATCCCGTTCGAAAGGACATAAGATTGCCAATTATTATGCTAAATGGAGCAATATACCAAAGCATTTTAATACTGAACTAGCATGACAATATTTGACAATAACGAACAATGATGCTATAAACTAGGAAAAGAGATATGGAAAATCACTTAAATGAACCCCCATTACAGCTGTGAAACTAAACGTTCTAAGGAAGGTGAGGTCGGGTTTGGAAAATTTTGAGCAAGCGCATGAGCATGGTTACAGGTTTGTGTTTTCCAAATAAGAACATTTTGCTAGCTAACCGGATTGAGAAACCTATGGGGTTGAAACGGCTATAAAGTCTACAATTGCGGGCAACTTGAAAACAAAAGATGGTATGCTACGAGTACCCACAGGCTATGCAATTGACACGGTGAAAAATACCCGAGAAAGTTTCGACACAAAGCTAAGACAATAATAACGGTAGAACCACCTACCCGGCAACGAAACAATGGTATAACGGGGTTGGCATGGCAGCAAATGAGCTGAGCTGCAGCAGGTTCGCGCAGTCTCCAAACGGTGCTCTCCAAATCAAATTCTACCAATGGGAAAATAAAAACCCCCACCACCCTTATATACAAACTGATACGTGTGGGAATTTAATGGGTAGGTGACGATTTTAAAACGGAGTTAAAAATGCGTACGGTGGGGTCACTTCAACATACTTGGCATTTAAGTGCAACCGTCAAAACTGGAGGGAAAAGGTGAGTTTCGTCCACCATTGCGGCATGAAACGTTGAGTTCTTCCGAATTTGCGGCGAGCACTCGCGAGTTCCTACCGCTACGCGGTAGACTTGGCATTTGAACGAGGCATTCGCCCATTGTGGCAAAGAAAAGACAGTTGATCCTCCTGTTAACACCCAAAAAGTGTTCACTACCTCATCTACCCCATTACATGGTTCATTTGTCCATTTTCCTACCATATTTCCCTTAAAAACCCTAAAAATCCCACTAAAAAAGCTTCCAAAAGGCCTAAAATGCCTCCAAAAGGCCACAAAACCATCAAAAAGCATCAAAAAGGCCAAAAAACCCCTTTTTCCTCCAAAAATATCCAAAATTCCTCTAAAATAGCAAAATCCCTCTAAAAAGGGAATAAAAAATATAAAATAATGAGGAAAAGGAAGAAAAAACCCTATACAGCTGCCCTAAACCATATGGTTCCCAAAACCATGGGCCAGCACTCCACCACCAAAAAACTATAAATAGGTGATGGAGACCCCTCATTTCATATCCACAGTCATAAGCACCCTTACTCTGCCAAAATCTCTCTTGAAACCCTAGCTCACCCTTGAGCTACTTTCACCTTGAGAGCCCCTTTTGGCCCATTCCCACCATTGGAGAAAGAGAAGGAGCAAGTTGGAGCTTGGAGCAACCCTCTTGGAGCATTGCAAGAGCTTCACCAACCTCCACATTGGAGGTAAAATTAATACAAAAGCCATTCGTTACATCTTATTTTTTCTATTTCATGCACATGTTTAGAGTAATTTTTATTTCTGTTTTAGCATTTTAATTTACATTTACTGAACTGCTACTAAGGAGTCCATTCTCCTTAGTAGGTGCTCATTTGCACAAGCTAGGGGTAAAACCCTAGCTACAGTTTTGGCGACTCCCCTAGGTTTGAATTTCTAGTTTTAGTTTAAAATTTTTTAGTTTTCTGCAATAACTTCCCGTTTTTTCCTTTCAGTTGTCCCTTTCGGCTGCCGTAAACTGCATCTTTTCCCTCTGTAGTCACGTCCTGACCGCGTCTTTCAGGCCTTTACTTGCGACCCGACTGCGGCTCTCAGACTGTTTCCGGCGCCCTGCCGACGGATTCAAGTCTGTTACCTGCGATCCGACCGCAGCTAATCCGCCTGTTTGCGGCAATCTGACTGCGCCTGTCGGCCATTTTCCCGCGTCCTAACTGCGGCTTTCAACCCCTTTGCTGCATCCCGACTGTGTCTGTCAGCCCTTTTTCGGCGACCCGACTGCGTCGTTTTACCTATTACCTGCATCCCGACTGCGTCGTTTTACCTATTACCTGCGTACCGACTGCGCCTGTCGGCCCAAAACCCACGTATTGTCCGCACCTGTTTCCCTCAAACCCGCGGTCCGACTGCTCAGTTTCGCCACAGACCTGCGGTCTGATTTCTGCATTTTTTCCAGTTTTGAACCCAGCTCCCTTTGCTGCAATATTTTCTGCATCTGCACAGCCATCTGTCCTACCTGCAGCCATCCTTCCCTACAGCCTTTTTTGCAACATAATTTCTGTACCCTTTACAGAATCTTTTTAAAATTTTAGTATTTTAATTCAGAAAATTTTGCATGTTAAATTTCAGTATTGTTAATTAGAAAGTTGCCCCCCTTGTGGCACTTTTATTTTGGGTTCATCACCTCACGAGCACACACTCTGTCACATAATTCAAGTGAGCCTTAAAAACTACTTAACTCAACCAATATTCTAACCCCACTTGGGGAACACAAAAGAATCTTTGTAGTTAGGTAGGATCGGGGGGATAGGATTCCAATAACACCCCTCAGTTACTTACACTTGAGACATAGCTGTTGTCCAATTAGGGAACCAAAATCCCCTAGTACTTTTTGGCACGGTCACAACCAGTTAACCAGAGGGCCTCTCCCCTAGGAGGGTTGAAGTCGCGAGACTGGTTCCGGAGGCCTGAGTGGAATACCGCACTCCATTCAGTAACCAAAGGGCTACCTTTCGCAGTTCTCGGGATATCCCTATATAGGGGTATTGCGGTAAAAGGACCAAATGGCAGATTCACCTTTCCAGACGTGTCATGAACGGGGTATCTTAGTTTCCATTCTTCTAGGATTGACTACCCGGTGTCCCTCCCGGTAGGGGGATATCTTAGCCACTTGACTTTCCTATTCATATTGTCTGACTTGGATTTCATCACCTTGCAGAGGATATGTCTAGTTGAGTCAGAATACTTTTTAGTTAGGTGTTTGCATGCTCCCTTACCTCCTTTTGGTCTAGTGAGTTCACCATTTTTTATTTTTAGGAAACCTGCTGCTTGTTGGTATTCTGACCATTTTGTTGGTACTCCACTTATTGTAGCACAGCTGTTACAGTAAGTGTTTTGAGTTGGTTGTTGGCCTGAGTGCCTTGTTTTTGAGCTCTCCTTCTGCACACTCGGTTGCATTAGGATTTTTGAGCTGTTTTTTCACTCACCACAATCCCCAGCGATTTGACACCATCTGTCACCATTGAGTCCCCGAGACATTCTCGGTGCCTCAGGGGCGAGCCCCCACAGCACGGTTCACTTGACACCACCCGTCATAGACACAGATCATCATCCCTTGATACCACTTATCATTGATCTCGAGCCTTGTCACTTGAATCCACTCGTCAGCGACATAGGACTCCGTCACCCGATATTGACGCCCCCTACTTTACTTTCGATTATGAAAAAGTCTGAGAACCCCATTTATACTTCCCCTACTAGCCCCATGGCTGGCGTGACTTCCACTCCTTTCTCGGTAGGGACCATTGGTGGCCCATCCACCACTACACTAGTTACCACACCCGATGTGGGTATGCCCTCAATGGGGCCCACATCTACCGTTCCCCTCACTGCACCTATTCCCGCAGCTGGAATACCTATCCCCACTCCATCAATGGCTCACACTACCCATGGTGGTGCAGGACCATCCTATACCACCTTAGTTCCCCCACTTGGGAGCCACATCCCAAATCCTGCCCCTCCACTTGGGGGCATTGGCCCCAACTTGGTCCAACCCACTACTATGTCACATCCTTCTTCCAGTTTGCCATTCATGGCTAGCCTCAACCTACCTGACCTAGCCAGATTGACCAACGACCCTATCCGACATGACCCTGCGTGGCCTCACATGCCCACCAAGCTCCCCTATGACATCCCTAAGTTCGAGGGCAAGGAAGGTGAGGACCCACAAAACCACATCATGTCCTTCCATCTATGGTGTTCCTCCAACTCCATAGTGGACGACTCTATTCACCTCCGTCTGTTACAGCGCACCTTCACTGGCTCTGTAGCCAAGTGGTATATCGAGCAACCCCATGGGACCCATGCAACCTTTGCTTCCCTTGCCTCGACCTTCCTGCAGTTCTTCCAGTTACCTATCCGCTATGAGGCAGGCGTTGAGATCCTCCTATCTTGCAGACAAAACACGGCTACCCACATCACGGACCACATTCATGAGTGGCGTCGACGCCGTAGCTTATGCAAGATCAAATTAGACCACCGTATGTTCTTAGATTGGTTCCTCAAATCCCTTCTCCCTGTCATTGCTAAGGATGTGGCATCAGAAAGACCCCAGTCTGAAGAAGAGGCCATCCTTAAGGCCCAACAGTTCGACCTCATTTACGCCCAGTCGGGTTATCTCTATACCATTATACCTGACGCCCCTCGCGGTGAGTCCTCCCAGCACGATGCGCCGGGGGCATCTCATGCTGCAGACGGCATCATCGGCCGTGTTTCTTCGCATCCACAACCCTTTTCCATAGCACGTCCTAACCCTGGCCTCGACCTTTCGTGGGCTACCTCACAGTCTGGAGCAACCAACTTGTATGCTCCTCTGGAACATCATCACCATCATTCCCATGGACCCACCTGTCCACCTCAGTGCTTCGGTCATGCGGCCCCCCTCTTACCCCCCCCCAGTCGCACCTCTGCCCTATTACCACCAGCAGGCTGCACCAGCTCCTGCGCCTTCTCAGGCCCAACCCGCCTATTACCACCAGCAGGCTGCACCAACTCCTGTGCCTTCCCAGGCCCAACCCGCTTATTACCCGCCACAGGCAGCCCCTACGGAAAATCCACAACCTGCTCCGCAGACATATCAGCAACCCCCTCAAGGTGCCGCACCTGCGCAGCCTCCACCTACATATCATCCACCGCAGCCTGCTCCCGCACCTGCACAACCCCAAAAACCACCTGCTGCCCAAGGGAAAGTGTACGCCCAACAAAATCAGCAGCAAAACCAGAACAACCAGCACAACTAGGGCCAACAAAACCGCGGCAAGGCCGTAATCGTTGGAACAACCAACCTACAAACCAAGGTGGTCAACCGGCTAATCCCCCAGACAACAATAATGTGGCCCCCGCTAACCAAAACCCTGATCGCCCGCCCAAGCAAGCTAAAAACCCCAACTTGCGAACAAACCATCCTTGTTCTATTTGCGGGGTCTATGGCCACTACACACATGCTTTCCCACACTTAGAGCGAGCTCGACAACTTTGGGTTGATGATGCTCATCACCAAGGGCATCAGCTCCTCAAGCACCACCCAACCCCCCACAACCTCAGCAGCCACCTTTAGTGCTGCAAAACCCCTTACCTAACCAAGGCGTTGGTCCCCCCTCAAGTCAACGCGCCACCACAAAAACAACAGATCACATACGCCGCCCCTGATCAACACCTGTTTGACTCAGGTACCCACCACTTGTTAATGATGTCATCCACTGATGTCAACCTCCAGACTCGTCGGAACCAATATGGCTCCACCTCTGAAGCCCTTCCCATTGATAAAACCACTAACGCTCACCCCAAGGATCAGGCGTTACGTATCCCTCTGCCCCCAATAGACGGCGCTTCCAAAGCACCTCGTTTCCCACTTCGCCGTATCAACAATAACCCCAATGCGCGTGCTGCGTCCAACTACAACATTGTAGACGACTTAGCCCAATCTCCCGTAGCCATGTCTGCGTTAGAAGTCTTGAAGAACTGCCCTTCCCAGCACAATACTTTACTCTCAGCCATTGGGGCTATTGACCCAAATGATTCGAATTTGATGGCATTTGATTTGGACCAGTCCGAACCACACCTGCCTTCCACCTTAGCATTCCAAGTTTCTGTTTCCGTTCGGAATCTTGTCATCCATCGATGCATCATCGATGAAGGTGCCTCCACATGCATTATGTCCACATTCGTATGGCAGAAGTTGGGATCCCCTACCCTTCAGCAGTCCACCACTGCATTACGCGCCTACGACGGTCGTTCGGCTCAGCCCCAAGGTCTCCTAGCCAATGTCCCTATCCAGTTAGGTGGTAAAACCGTCCTCATCGATATCGAGGTCATCAACTCCCAGCTTGATTACAACCTCTTACTCGGTCGCAGCTACATGTATGCTATGCGGGCGGTAGCCTCCTCTGTCTTTCGTACCATGATGTTCCCCCATGACGGACGTGTGATCAAGATCGACCAACTTACTTACTATGATCCAAATGCCCCTGCTGCACCCGAAAATGTTCTCCCCATGGTTGAACAACCTGTTAATGGTGCCGCTACCTCGTTTGTTTCCTCCTTGGGACCTGGAGTTTACTCAGACCCGCCGATGACATCCACCTTCCAATCCATTCCTCCCCCGTCATCTACGCCCAAAGTGTCTGACTTATGTACCCTATCCCACGATAACCAAACACCTAACAATCAACCACCCTTGTTGCCTAAACCACCACTGGTACCTAGCCACATTGGTGTTACACCTATCCATACCATCCCCTTCCTAGTCCCTCCCTCGGGAGTAGTAAGCGCCCCAGTCATGGCTACCCTTAGCCTCCCTAGGTTAACCTTGGGATTACCCGTCTGGTATCTTTCACCTCCCGTTCCCCCGCTGACACCAAGCGTCATCCTCCAACTGGTGCAACCCATGGCTACTACCACTCAGCCACCCCCCGGTGTCGCTACCCCTTCGTCCTCCATGAATCCCCCTCCTCCTCCCAAATCCACTGGGCACAGAGGCCCTCAACCTTACATTGTTGTACCACCTCCCAAGACAGTAAAAAACCCCCCTGTGTTTCGTGCTCCTCCCAAATGCTCGTTGTGTGATGAGTTAGGCCAAGCGACTCATCAATGTCCACAGTTACCTGCATTACAGGAACACATGCAGATGCTTGACGATGACCCTAATTTCTCGGTTGTCAAACTAGATCCAACCCCTAAGCTTCGCGACAAATCCCTGCGCACTAACCACCCCTGTGCCATATGCGGTGTTTATGGGCATTACTCACATCACTGTCCCGATATCCCCGATTACAGAGCAGCTCTCTATGAGATGAACAATCTAGATCTTGATATGGCACCACCCACCATTGAAGAGATTCATCCCCCGATCCCACCCTCATCCGGGGAGGTCAACACCATTTACATGATCTCTTCAACTACCATTCCCTTGTCAACCGATTTGACGGCCCACATTTTCCATACTGATGAGGAGATTATTGAGGCACTCATTGCCCCGGAGTATCCCTGGGATGACATGCACCATCATTCGTATTTCCTCCCAGAAGCATCTTCCTCTAGCACCGCTACCCAATTTGCGGTTGAATCCAAAGATTTCCTTCCTACCAAGGTCGACTTGTTTAAGGACCCTATTCCTGCTCCGGATGCCTTTGAGGAAGGTAACATGGCCAATATTTCACCCGTCATCCAAATTGACATCGCTGCACCAGGAGGTACACCTGAACTCATAACTTTAGGAGCCTCCTGCAGTGAGAAAGCGATTGAGGAATATAAAAAACTCTTCAGAGAGTTCCGTGATGTCTTTGCCTGGTCCTATGTCGAAATGCTTGGTCTCGACCCCGCTATTATAGAACACCACATTGACACATGGCCTGATGTACCCCCCATTCGCCAGACACAACACCACATTGACACCTCTGAGTCAAGGGGCATAATAGATTACCTCGACCCTGGGATAGGGGGCATGATCAACCATTTTGAACCTTCCCCATCACATCTATCTCAGTATTTCAATGAACCCATCATTCAAACCAACACATATGTGATCCACAATCACAAACCTCATGCACATAGCATGGGGGCAGGTCATTAACCCTGCTCACTTTTTCACATTTGTGATCTCAACCATTTTTGAGGTCACGTGTCACCTGTATATTTGCAACCATTTTTTCACCTAGTTATTTCCTTTAACCATTACGAAGTCCTTATGACCTCCGTGTTTCGCACCATTTGCACCGCCGGATTCATATTTCCGTGCCCGTGATGATGCTTGAGATCATTTCTCGCTCTCACCAGGACCAATATCAACATTGTGTCTCGACACCTTGTCTCCTCGGTTTGCGTGCCACATCGGCCGTAGCCCATTTTTTGGATATATTTTATATCATCGGATTCATTTTTTTGAGCCCGTGATGATGCTTGAGATCATTTCTCGCTCTCACCCCCATATTTTTCGGGTATTTTTCCAAAATGCCCCTCGTCACCTCGGTCTGCATGCCACATCGGCCGTAGCCCGTTTTTTTTTTTTTTTTTCATATATTTTGTATTACCGGATTCATTTTTCCGAGCTCGTGATGATGCTTGAGATCATTTCTCGCTCTCACTTGGTACAATTTCAACATTGTGTCCTGACACCTTGCTGCCTCGGTTTGCGTGCCACATCGGCCGCCATCGGATTGTTCCACATTTTTCCATGATCCATTCACACCTATCATACTGCAATTATGTCGTTATTTTGTCACCATTCATTACCCCGCAAGGAGGCCCATCAGTGTTCCCCCCCACCCTCGTTCTTGGTCATCATTAATGTCCTTTGATTGAGCACTTCCTCCTTGCCTGGCCATTCCTTTTGTTCGGTATAATTTTATCCCTTTTTCGGGCCGGACAAGTCCTTTACGAAAAAGGCACTTAGGGAGTTTATGTTAAGCTCTTTTCTGACTCCTAAAACAATGAAAATATCGCTGAGCAATCTTGCTTCCTTTCATGCTCGTTAAAGTACCTGAAAGGGCGTCTATCTGGTATAAGTTTAACCCTTTTTCGGACCTGGTAGACTAATTACGAAAAAGGAATACTCTAGTCACACCGGCTAGAAGAGTTCTTCATTGCATCCTTTTATGCTTCTTTGGGCCTTGGAGACTAACACACGAAAAAGCAACCCCCTGGAGTCTTCTTATCGCTTTCAGACTCTCTAAAATTGAAAGCAACCATGAGCATGAACTGTCCTGGGCTCATATAAATCCACACGACATTACCATTCCATTCTTTCAGAGTCTTCTTATCGCTTTCAGACTCCTTAAAATTTAAAGCAATCACGAGCATGAACTGTCCTGGGCTCGCATAAATCCACCACGTTAGTACCATTTTTACACCCACTTCTTCTAGTTCCTTAACCCATGAAGAAGTCCCCCCATGCCCCTTGGCACTATGATCAATCATTTCAGCAGCACCCCCAATCAGGTCGCCTTTGTTCAGAGTATTCTGTAGTTTCCTGCCATTTTACACCAGCTTGAGTCTCCCTCATCCCAGTCACTTCCTAGTACAGCTATGATCCCTTTCCCACCGGTCAGTTTCATATGCTGCCCGATCATCACCGCCATCATACTCTGAACAAAGGAAGTTTGAGTCCACCCACTCTACTTGCCCAGTTATCCTCCCACAGTTTGTCAGTCCTGCCATCAGTACTATCACATTTCGGTTCTCCACCTCGCGCTCCTGTCAAGGAAACATCATTGCCTTGATAGTTGCAGGTCTCCCTCTGTCGACGACAGCCCCTCTATTCCAGAGGATAGGCCCAGAGGTCCCTGCGTCTTGGACTCATCACCATATGTGGTGAGTGCCTATAGACCATTTTGAGAGGAGTCATCATTGCCTCTCCGAATGGTTGTTTCTCACATGCTCGACTTCAGCACCTTGATCGCATCGTTGAGACTCGCGCAGGATTTACATCCCTACCATCATTTGTCGAAGACCCCGGATTTCCCCCGACTCTAGCACATTAGTGAGTTACTTCGGAACGCCTAGTTATATGTTCCCATGGATGTTCGGGCTGTGTTGGCGATTGTATTCGGAAGCCATCTAGTTATATGCTTCCTTGAGTACCCAGTTCAGTCCCAGTTCAGTATACCATTGAGAGCATGGCCCTTTGTCACTATGATCTAGCAGCTCATCAGTTCCTTTGGTACTACACTCAGTATCACTGTTGATTGTTCCATTGTATCATCTCTTCAGCTCAGACATGGTCAGCCCAGCAATATGTCCCAGATTTGTGTCCCTTCTGGACCCTTATGATATACACAGTGGTTCTCTATGTATCTTACAGGTCCCTCTTTTCGGGTCTCACAGTTCTTTTTATATCTTGATACGAGCATGGGTATGCCCGCCTCGTCCATATATTGAGATTCTGCCTCATTCTTTGTTTGAGGCTATGTATATGTCAGGTCCCCATTTTCTGGACCCCATTGTTATTATTATGTTATATCCTGATAAGAGCATGGGAATGCTCGCCTCGTCCATATGATCAGATGATTCCTCACCCATTATTGAGGTTATGTACTTTTAGTTCTTACAGTTTGTTTGGGATTGTTGTTCCGGGCTCCAGTTTGTTTCTTCTCTTCTCCACACCCCAGGAAAACCATACATGACTTATGATGTCCATCGGCCATACGATGAGCTCCTACCCTCGCACATCAGGGGGCAATCTGTTAACACCCAAAAAGTGTTCACTACCTCATCTACCCCATTACATGGCTCATTTGTCCATTTTCCTACCATATTTCCCTTAAAAACCCTAAAAATCCCACTAAAAAAGCCTCCAAAAGGCCTAAAATGCCTCAAAAAGGCCACAAAACCATCAAAAAGCCTCAAAAAGGCTAAAAAACCCCTTTTTCCTCCAAAAAAATCCAAAATTCCTCTAAAATAGCAAAATCCCTCTAAAAAGGGAATAAAAAATATAAAATAATGAGGAAAAGGAAGAAAAAACCCTATACAGCTACCCTAAACCATATGGTTCCCAAAACCATGGGCCAGCACTCCACCACCAAAAAACTATAAATAGGTGATGGAGACCCCTCATTTCATATCCACAGTCATAAGCACCCTTACTCTGCCAAAATCTCTCTTGAAACCCTAGCTCACCCTTGAGCTACTTTCACCTTGAGAGCCCCTTTTGGCCCATTCCCACCATTGGAGAAAGAGAAGGAGAAAGTTGGAGCTTGGAGCAACCCTCTTGAAGCATTGCAAGAGCTTCACCAACCTCCACATTGGAGGTAAAATTAATACAAAAGCCATTCTTTACATCTTATTTTTTCTGTTTCATGCACATGTTTAGAGTAATTTTTATTTCTGTTTTAGCATTTTAATTTACATTTACTGAACTGCTACTAAGGAGTCCATTCTCCTTAGTAGGTGCTCATTTGCACAAGCTAGGGGTAAAACCCTAGCTACACCTCCGTTGCAGAAAGACTCAACAAGCTCTCCCGAAGTTGCGACGTAGGTTCTTGAGTCGGTCCGCTGTTGTGGAAAGACTCGACGAGTTCTTCTGAAGTTTCAGATGAATTGGGTAAGTCTTTTCCGAAAAAGTGAAAGGTCGAGAGACTTTGTAAGGAGGCACCCGTTGCGGAAAAACTTCATGGGTGCTTCCGCCGTTGCGGGAGAATATTTTGAGTTCTTCCAAAATATCGGATAAACATAAGTGCTTCCACTGTTGCGGGTGAAAATCCCGAGTGCTTCCGCTGTTGCGGGAAAGAATCTCAAGTTCTTCTGATGTTTCAAATAAACCTAAATGCTTCAGCCGTTTCGGGTGAAAATCATAAGTGCTTCCGCTGCTTCGGGTGAAAAACTTGAGTTTTGACTTAGAAGAAAAACTGCAACTCAAAAAAAATATTTTTCATTTGAAACAAAACTAAGTACATAAAACTTTCCAAAGAAGACTTGACTCCTAAGCAAACTTTCTCGGAAATAGAAGGAGGGGCCCCAATGTCTATACAAAAAATTGGGGGGGGGGGGGGGATGTTGCTGCAACAACAAGTTACAAGTAATGGATCGTTTGGTCCAGTTAGGGGAGGGTTGAAAGGAGTGCTAAACTCTCGAGAAGTTAAGTTCTCAACCTCAACAGTATCAAAGACCTGTTGATCCTGAATTATGATCTATGGTTCTCCATGTATTTTAGTTTCGCCCGTAAACTCATATGAACTATGAGAATCGGTCCTCCGGCGTCGAGGTGGCGGTGGAGGCTCCACTGTGAGTGTTGGAAGGTTTTTCAACCTTCATGATCTACGAAGAGGTTTATCCTCCACAAATATATCAAGATCAAACTAAGTATGAAAACCTAGTGGCCACTACTCAACTAGGGAGCAAACAACATACCACTAAAAAAATATATCCTAAAGTGATCAAAACCAGGCAAACAAAGCTAATACTCTCAAAAGAAAGTCTGGGATGATGAGGGCCTAGAACAAACTAATAGAGTATCGATGGTCAGTTACACAACATCTAATGGAGGTCCTCTGGGTGCAAGCGTTTGAATCACCAAATCGCCCTCCCGGGATTACTGCAAAGGGTTACCTTCCGTGTCTATACGAGGTGAAGTTGAAATAGCCTTCCACTCTACCTGTGAAGATCCCTAGGGTTAAGATACTAAGGATACCACATATACAAAAATAATTGGGGGAACAGTCGTCAGCCTAACCAAGACGCATGGGCAGGGTAGCAAAGCCCAAAATCCAAAAGCACTTAAAAGTACTAGTGGACCCCCGTACGCGAATCAGCTCTGGTTTATGTTCGAAAGGAAAGTGAGGGGGTATCCTCAACAGTTCCAGTCTCACACAGACTCGTGCTTAACTCTGGTTTGAGTAGAGCATTCCCAGGATACTTTGATATAAGTGGGTTTTCCTAAGATATTGTCTTACTACGATTATTGTGTAATGAAAATGATTTCGGGCAGTTTAAGGTGATTTTCCACGAAATCCTAGCCTAAGCTAGTTGATGTCGTGTCAAACCTAAAAAGAAAAAGTTGCTAATTAGTTTTATTAAAATTTTCTTTTTAGAGGCTACTTTTTACTCAAAAAGGGTAGTGAAGTGTGTGGTATGGTTCATGACAGAAAGAAAAGTGTGTACAAATGGTGTTTTAAAACTTCAAAAAGACTCTTATTTTTTCGTTTATGTCTTTCAAAACAAAAGATAGGCAATCCTAAGCATAAACATTTTTTATTTTTTTCAATTTTTCTTTTTAATTTTCAAAGCAAATAGCAAAATAATCTATCCTACTTCGAAAAACGATGGCAAATCTTACAACTAAGCTACGAATTTCAATTTTGATCTTTTTCTCTTATTTGCAAAGAAAAAATGAATCTGAAAAAGGAACAAGTAAGATCTAACAAGAGTGTGGGTAAAGATAAAAGGCCTAATGGATTATAGCAATCAAATCCAAAGATTGACAAAGACTTGACCTACAGAGTTGTTTCAGTGGAAAACTCTAAATTTGGAATGAGATGCCAAATAAAAGGAAAAGCTGATGCATGCAATGAAAAAACAAACTCAAAGGCTGCTCCTAAGCATCAAAAACCAAAGGAAAGAATCTTCCAAACAGATAGGGTAGGCAAGCAAACCAAAGCAACTCTACCACCACACAAACTCAAAAGGAAAAGCTAACAAGAAGACTTCAACCAACTCAGACTAACCTGAACAGAAGCTCATAAGGTATACAGATCGTCAAATCTTTCAAAAGCACCCAAAAACTCAAATTGAAGTCAAACCCTAAAAATAAGGCAAAAAACTCAGTAAAAGTGCACAGGTATTGCAACAGATAACAAGCGTTGAGTACACAGGTCTGTAGTACTGCAACATGCGTCTAGGGCAAAAGATACGCTACTATGACTAGCAAAGAGTCGCGTGCAGGTTCAAAAGACCCAATAAAGCAGAAAAGACACAAAAAACAAGTGCCAAGGTAAGTGAAGTAATCCAAAAGGACCTTCAAGAGGTTAAAGCAAGACTCAAACAAGATAAAAATGTCTCAAAGACAATCAGAAGGACAAAGCAAGTGCCAACAGTAGATCAAACAACCTGGAAACCAAACCCTAGTGAAAGGTTTAGACCTACAGGAAAGTATGCTTCTGTTTGGTATAAACACCAGTGCCTACAACAAAAAATGCAAGGGTATGTTTCAAGGAAACTAGCGCATATGGCAGAAAGTGCGCTTCATCATTAGTGACATGGTACACAGTGAAGAAGAGTCATCATTCCCGGATGATAAAATCTTCCTCATTGCATCTTCTGACCCATGGTATGGGGATATTTTGGTATATCTCCAGACTTTGAGGTGTCCCCCTGCTTTCTCTCAGGATGAACGACGGAAACTCAAGAACCATGCAAAGAACTATCTCATCATTTCTGACACTCTGTACATACGTGGGATAGATTCCATTCTATGTCATTGTTTGACCTTAGAGGAAGCCGAAACAGTATTGAATGATGCTCGCAATGGAGCCTGTGGGGGTCATCTTTATGGGTTGGCAACAACCCAGAAAATACTGCGTGCTGGTTATTTTTGGCCCATGATCTTCAAAGATTGTGTGGAAGCTATGAAATGCTGTCAGCGTTGTCAGTTTTTCACCAGAAAGATGAGAGCACACCCAGCTCCTCTCCACCCTATGATTACAGCAGGCCCCTTCACTAAGTGGGGGATTGATTTCATGAATTTTAATCCAGTTTCTGCTGGAGGTCATCATCACATCATTGTTTCCGTCGACTACTTCACCAAGTGGGCCTAGGAAATGCCTACTGTCAAAGAAGATGGGGAAACAACTGCTTACTTCGTATTTAACTAGATCATCGCTAGGTTTGGTGTACCCAAAAATATCGTTACAGACCACGGTCAACACTTTCAGAACAACATGATGACTGACTTATACACCATGTTAGGTTTTCAGTAGGAACATTCATCTTCATTCTATCCACAAGCGAATGGTCAGGTCGAAGCAGTTAATAAAACTTTGAAAACCATTTTGCAAAGGACCGTTAATGCCAGTCAAACCAATTGGCACATCATGTTGTATCCATCTCTTTGGGAATACCAAGCTAATGTTAAGACTGCCACCGTGTTCTCTCCCTTCCATCTTGTTCATGGGATAGAAGCAGTTTTTCTGGTTGAATGCGAAATCCCTTCATTGAAGTTGGTTGTCCAACTACTCCCGAACACTTCATTTTTAGAAGAACATTTGGTGCACCTAGAACATCTTGATGAGCAGCGCCGTGATGCGCTCACACCAAATGAAGCACATAAGAATCGAGTTAAATGCCAATATGATAAATCGGTCAAACCTAGGGTTTTTCTCAAAGGATACCTTGTTTTGCTTTACGACCAAGACAAGGAACCCTTAGGAGCTGGCAAGTTCAAGTCTATGTGGCTCGGTCCTTACATAGTTTCTAAGGTGCTGAAGAAGGGTGCTTATGAGTTGATGGATTATGAAGGTAACAAGTTGCTGGAGCCTAGAAATGGGATCTCTTTGAAGAAGTACTATGCTTAGGCCTCTGTGCTTTTTCATGTATTATAGTTGTACAGTTTGTAGAGTTAGCTTTGCTTATGGTTGTCGTTATGTCTTATGTGTCTATTGCTTTGTGTTTTAGATGTCGACTGAACACTTTATAGGATTTGTTGATGGCGCTAGTAGCCACACCTGTTGGTTGGATGCAGTTGCTTGGGTTATTTACTCACCAAATAGCCAACTTTTCTCTTTGGGAGGGGCTTGCTTGCGTCCCACAATGAATAATGTGGCTGAATACAGCACGGTCATAGAGTTACTCCGAGATGCTCTTTTCCATGGCATTTCACATTTGGAGGTAAGACTCGACTCGCAACTGGTTGTGTTTCAGTTAACGGGTGAATATCAAGTTAGAGATCCTGTTTTGCTATGTTAGTTCTTGCGAGTTAAGTTACTTGGGAGACAATTCGATTACATTACATATCAACACATTCCAAGAGATTTAAATGCACTAGCTGATTCATATGAAAATTACATTTTAGATTGGTACCTAAATCATACACATCCATAATAAGCATTTCACACATAAGATAAGAACACACATGTAAATAAAGCCAATACTGTAAATATAAGCTGTATCAAAAAATATATGAGTTTGAGTCATAAGTCTGTCACAAGTGTCATATCACGATACAAAACGGATCGACGGCCTCCAAAAATATACATATATATGTCCTTCCCCTATGGAGAAGGAGGGGCCTCATCTGCCTCTGCCATCGTTGCCACAGCCTCTCTGTAGCAGATGACTAGCCTAGCTACTTTTCTCAGTATTTGAATCCATGCTGGGGGCATACCCACAACATTCTCTTGCATGTCGAGCGACATCCGCTCGATCCTGTACGTAGGTATGTCATGAGTCAATCGACTCATATTCCCCTCTAGGCCCACCAGCACAACATCAATTGCTCCTGCAATGACTGGTCGAACAAAGGCGCGAGGGTGTCCCTCAGGATGCACCGGCCCAACATCTGCAGAAGACAATTTATTTTTAGTATTTCAAGCTCATTTAAAAATCATATATATAAAATGAAAAAATTAAATAATTTTTCAAAAAACAAACTTACCTATCTCTCCCTAGGGTGCTCCTGGAGGAAGAGCCAGCTCAGGATCATTGCGTAAGTCTATACCCGTATAAGGGAATTGATCAAGAGTTGGTACCTGTCGGTCCCACCTCGCCCAGAAATCATCCTCATTATAGCAGAAGTTTCTCTCACCACCACCTTGGTAGAGGAAGATTTCTCCCCAATGAGACAAAATGGGCTCACGAAGATTGAATGGGGGCAAGTCTATCCCCAGACTCAATGCAGGTACCCTTTCAAAGAAAAAGGTACAAAGTATACTTCCGTAACCAAAGTTCTTCATTATACCGTTCTTGCACCCGATCAGCTAAAGTTTCATGTTCACTAGTAAGCTCAAACACCAGTCATACACCATCCCATGCAAGCATTATGTGCCCATATGCATATAGTTTCTTGAAGCAAGGTGTTGTGTAGTGATTCCTCCCATCCCGTTCAGAATACTCAAGATGAATTTTAGTGGTAAGCTCGCAACGGTTGCAATAGGAACTTGACTACTGGTCTTGGAAGTCCCCGCCACACCGTAGGTATTGATATAGTCTTGCACGGATAAGACACCCACACTTCGAGAGGTACCTTTAAGATTCACCACATCTCCTCTTCGGGAGAGACCAGTGATGAAATAAATGTCATCAATAGTAAGTTCCAAAATCTCCCCTTGGAGATTGAACACTCCAACATTGGCATCCCAATACTGTACTAACCTTTCGAGTAGTCGGATTTGTGCCCGCATATTGACCGTTCGATAGAATTTCAATAAACTGCATCTTCTTAATGCATGTAGGGTCAATGGATCATTTAGATCATGTCAATCCATCTCCTCATGCTCCCTTTCATGCCATACAAGAACCATCCTGCCAAGTAAACATTCAAACGTTGGTCATTTTTTATTTTTGTCCTATGTCTTGCGGTGTGCGCTACTGTCTTAAATAGACAGTAGCATCCTGAACGCACCTATATTAAAAGTAAACCAACATACTTTTGTCGAGTGCGCTAGTTTTGTTCAAAACAAGCCGCGCACACGCAGAAACACATTTAAAACCTTAATAAAAAAGGAATTTGACCACCAAAAATTAAAAAATTTGCATGCAAATGAAAGAGTAGGATGGGATAACTTACTTGGTGAAAGCGGAAGTTGGTTTGGTAGCCTGGTTTGATTGCAACGAGCAAAAGAAGTTTGAGGTTTGGTCTCCACACTTTGCCCTAAAAACTTGAAATGGTGAATTATGTTTTTAAATTGAAACTATTTATAACATTTGTTTTTAAATTTTTACCCACTTTGCTACATGTGGTATAGTTTTAATTTGTTTTAAATGTTTCATTTAATTCACTAATATGTTTTTTGAGTTTTGGTGAATTAGGTGAAGTATACATTGCATATTTCATACTATTTTTTCTATCAAAAGTGTGTCTTCTTCATTGACACGTTGGAATAGGTATGGCACTGTCTAGTATTTCATGTCATCGAGAAAATTTCTTTTTGATTTTGCGATATATTACTAACTTGGCTATCTAGAATTCTACCATCTGGCAGGTCATGATAACTTATGTTCTTGAAGTTGATTAAGTTTTTTAAGCCCTTGTTTGACTTCCCTAAACAAGCAAGATTGCCGAGTATAGTTGTCTTTTTAGACTCGTTAAAGGATTTGAAGCGAAATCCGCTTAAGTATAAGTTTAACGCTTTCCAGACTTTCGCAGATTATTTACGAAAAAGGAATACTCTAGTTATCCGTGGCTAGAAGAGTTCTTATCTCATTGTTTTACACTTTTTCAGGTGAGGAGACTAACTGTATGAAAAAGGACCTTTTGGAGTCTTCTTTAGGGTTTTCAAACTCTCGAAACATGAAAATACCAAAAGAGCATTCACCTACTCGGGCTCGATGTGAAATCCACGAGAAGGTATATAGAGGATTGTTTAAGTTTTTCAGACTCTATAAACAGGAAAACATCGGTGAGCACATACCAACTCGGCCTCCATATTAAAATCCATGAGTAGGTGTATAGAGTTATTGTTTAAGTTTTTCAGATTCCTTAAAATTGAAAACACCGGCGAGCAAGAACAGATCTCGTCTCGATATTAAAATCCAAAGATCAGTGTTATGGAGTATTCGTCTATCTTTTCTTTGAACTCTGTAAAAAATGAAGAAAGACTATTGAGTTTTCTTTCTTGGACTCATTAAAACAACAAGAAGGATATTCTTTTATAAAAAGAATAAGGGAAGAGAGGGGTATTAGACATCTTTTTAGTTTCAAAGGCAGCTAGTCAGTCATGTCCTTGAACACAACACCTTTTTGAGTCCATCATTTCAGTTGGGTTTTAGTTTTTGACCTTAGGGTGAACTTGATCTCATAGTTTTACTCCTCCGATTGGTTATTCTTCCAATCATATGGAGAATCTGCTAATGTCTCCTACATTACAGGTTTATATCACGCCCCCCTCATGTTAAAAGTTGCCTGAGTCACTCTTGTGCCGTGCTCACTGTTCAAGGATACAACATGTGTCGGTCATTATGCAGTAACCTTGACTTCATGTGTCGGCCATTCTAGTGTTAGTTTGTTTCCTCTTGTTATTTGTCCTACTCCAATCAGCTCAAAATTTTGATTGTTCCTCGTGTTGCATGATGGAGGATGCATTAAGGCCTTCCTTCCAACAGACTTCTTCTCATCAACTTCAACTCATTGTACTCTAGGAATGAAGTTTAGAGTTTCGGTTAGTACCTTGGGGATTGTAGTCATCAGTGGCAGTTTCCCTCACTGTTGAATAATGGGAATACATTAATGTCTCTTATTCGATTGGTTCCTCAAGTGTTCGACTTCCAGTCCACTTATTCACACTTGTTGTAACGTACTAGGTACCTTGAGCCCCATTCTCATTATTGATGGAAGCTTTCGCGTTTGTTAACGGTATACATCAATGACCAGTAATCAAATGATACCTCCCATGTTCGACTTCAGTTCCTTTGTTCACATGGTTAGGGTTTGTACCTTGGGTTGTTTGGATGAATACCTTGGGATTCTGATAGCATCATCATATTTATGTTATCACCCAAGCTGCGCAAGACTGATCCACACTCATTTTTGGGTCTTCATGAGACATAGATCCCGCTTGTTGTTATGGCTATGATCTCTTGTCTTTGACGTGGATCCACGCTTGTATTTCAGTGGCCATGCTATATATACATATCCCAGTTATGTATTGGAGATCATGTTGTATCACACCGAACATCTCTATGATGTCAAGATTGTAATTGCTCACTGACCTTGATCGTTGTTTTCAGGTACTTTTTCAACTTGGTCCTATGGTTTCTTGTTTCTCCTCTGACTTGGAATTATAACGTATTTCGACCATCATTTCCCTCTAAGATCACACATTAGGGGGCATCTGTTATAGGTAAAATATGCACTTCTCCGTCCGTGATCACATTGCCTTGTCGATCACACAAAAGGACACTATGGATGGAAGAGCTGGATTGACCTTGGATGAGTTATTGCTGAGATCACACATCTTCAGCTGAAAATCATATTTTTTCTGCAGTTTTCATTATGTGTGCACTACTCTTGCCACTGACATCTAGCGTTCGAAATGCTAGTTCTATTGAAGACAACCTGTGCACTTATCCCAAAGGATGTGTATGCTAGTTGATAAGAGCACTAGTTGCATACTGTGCACTGGTGTACTATTTTGATACATGTGCACATATTAAGATGAATGGAAAAAATATATTAAGATTACGAATTGGGATTAGTTGAGGTTGGTTTTGTAACTCCCCCAACCTCCCAATTCAACTGCCTCACGAATCTAACTTCTAGCCTTATGCCATAAATACAAGGGGAAGCCATGAGTAAAGGGGAGAAGGAAGAAGAAGCTATGGTTATGCGGAAGGAATTTCTAATTCTTTGTGAGGAGCAGGAGCCCAGGACTCGGTTGCATAAGTGTTTGGACAAATCAGGTATAATTGTATTTGGCTGCATTTCTTTGACAATAAAATATCGAGATACCCTTCCCATCCCAATGGAATGTCTTTTCTATTGAATATTTGATTGTAGATTAATGTTAAATTGCTTTCAATTTCATTATATATTTTACAGTCAAGATACGCCGAGGAAGGTTGATTTGTTTTGCAGGTACATTATGTTGATGTATATGTAACTTCGGAATGTATTTCATCTGTATATTTTATATATATTTATTGTACCCTTATAAGAGATGTGTTATTCCTCTATAAGGAAGTGTCGTCATGTGGATTGACAAGTGTCGCAAGTGTGTGTACTTGCCGATGGGTTATTAGACCACCATTTGGGGTCGGCCCGGAATTATATATAATATAATGTGGATGTATCTAAGTAGACAAGTCGGCCCCAGTAGGTCACTGGGAAAAAAGGTAAGTATAAATAGAGATAGGAGATCTCTATTTTACTCACTCGGAAAAGTAACTCACTCTCTCTCTGGAAAGTGGCGCACTTGTGAGGAGGAGGAGGATCATCTGCTAGGAGACTATCTCTGTGTTATTTGGTTGTATTTTGGTTGAGCCATTGCTCTCTCTATCTCTGAGGAAGTTGTGGGGTTTTTCACCTTAGGGTTTTCCCCACGGAAACTCTGTGTCTCTTGTCTCTATGCTTTTGATTCTTGTGATGCTTGTGATGCTTGTCATGCATTGATATACTGTAGATGTTATTCTCTCAGCAAAGATCCTAGAGTATAATGAATTAATGCTCAAAATTTAACATGGTATCAGAGCTTAACTGAGAAGAAGACATTTTGCAGTGACGGAAGCTTGTATTCCTTGTTTATTGGGTTTCTCTCCACAGATTTTTGAAATTCAGTATAGTAGATTGGATCTACTCATCAAGGCGCATCTATCTGTCCAATCAGAATTCAGTTCCGAGCATTTTCAGATTTGGCCCTAAAAATTAGGGTTTCCACAAAAATAGGAATTTCTGGAAACTGAAGGCACAGCTGGAAGCTCCTTGCAAAAATCGAAGGTTAGAGCTTTGGATCGAAATTTTTGGCTGGGTAGATCTCCGGGAAACTCAAACCCTAATTCGGGGCTCTCCCTAGTGAACCCGGGAGGACAAAAAGGCAATTTTGAAGGGCAAGACTTTGCTGATCTCAAATTCTGAATGTACTAGGCTGATCAGCTCTCCAAGGCGCATCTTTCTATCCTTTTGGAATTTTGAAATTCACATTTTGAATTTTTAGGGTTTCTCTGACAAACCCTAATCCGGGACCAGATCCAGTTTTCAGCACTTCAAGTGGTAAGTCCTAAATCTTTTCTATTTCCATTTGAAGTACTCTTAAAGATGTCTCTCCACACTAAGCTTGAGGATAAGCTTGAAGGGGCTGATAACTTCCGAGCCTGGAAGTATAGGATTGGGTTAATCCTGGAAGAGAATGAGTTGGACTCATATGTGAAAGAAGATATCCCTATCCCAGAGGATGAAGAAGCCAAGGCATCACACAAGAAGAACTTTGTCAAGGCAAAGAGAATCATTGCTGATTCTATCAAAGACCATCTCATACCCCATGTGTGTTAAGTTTAAACCAAATAGACAAACAAGATCTCTGAAAGAAACACAATCACAAGATAGACACACAATATACCCTGGGAAACCCTCATGGGGTAGAAAACCCAGCAAAGCTTTCCTCAATAAGATGATCAACCAAAATACAAGATGTGCTCCTTCTCCTTGACTCCTTAGCAGATCTCCTCAACTAGTGCGCACTCTTCCACAAGTGAGTGAATGATCTAATGAGGAGTTCACCTCCTCTATTTATACTTGACTCCCAACTGACTAAAAGACTAATGGGGCCGACCTCACCTGGAGAAGTCTAATAACCCCTAAAATATAACTTCCGGGCCGACCCACACATGGTGGGTCTAATAACCCTAGTTAATACAAACCCCTGGAGGAATAAACATCTCCAGATACATGATAGGGTTACCTCGGAGGAATGAACCATCTCCGGAATAATAAAGTACAAATATAATATTCTTTGAAGTTACAATATTCAACACTCCCCCTTAACAAGAAGGATATTATAACAACATCTGCAAGAGCAAGGAGTCATCATATATGATACATCTACAAATCATCGAAAGCTTTCTTCAATTCATCTTCATCAGTAACTCAACCAGTTACTGGAACAGTGTCGATATCAATCCGATCATCGGCATCGTCATCAGCATCGTCATCATACGATCATCAACATCGCCATCATACGATCATCAGCATCGTCATCAGCATCGTCATCACACGATCATCAGCATCGTTGTCACACGATCATCAGCATCGTCATCACATGATCATCAGTATCGTCGTCACACGATCGTCAGTATCATCATCACATGATCATCAGCATCGTCATCACACGATCGTCAGCATCATCATCACACGATCGTCAGCATCGTCATCACACGATCATCAGCATCGTCATCACACGATCATCAGCATCGTCATCACACGATCATCAGCATCGTCATCACACGATCATCAGCATCGTCATCACACGATCATCAGCATCGTCATCACACGATCATCAGCATCGTCATCACACGATCATCAGCATCGTCGTCACACGATCATCAGCATCGTCGTCACACGATCATCAGCATCGTCGTCACACGATCATATTCCTAGGATGATCAATCCTGCTCCTTTTAGGACATAGGTCCATGGATGATACAATCCAATCTCCAGTTCTCGGAGACTTCAGTCTACGGATCAATTCTGGGACCTCAGTCCGGGGACGATGCAATCCCCTGCCTGTTCATTCAGGACTTCATTTATCGGAGACCCAGTCTACGGTTCTATTCTGGGACCTCAGTCCGGGGACGATACAATCCCCTACCTGTTCATTCAGGATTTCATTATCGGAGACCCAGTCTACGGTTCTATTCTGGGACCTCAGTCCGGGGATGATACAATCCCCTACCTGTTCATTCAGGATTTCATTATCGGAGACCCAGTCTACGGTTCTATTCTGGGACCTCAGTCCGGGGACGATACAATCCCCTACCTGTTCATTCAGGATTTCATTATCGGAGACCCAGTCTACGGTTCTATTCTGGGACCTCAGTCCGGGGACGATACAATCCCCTACCTGTTCATTCAGGATTTCATTATCGGAGACCCAGTCTACGGTTCTATTCTGGGACCTCAGTCCGGGGACGATACAATCCCCTACCTGTTCATTCAGGATTTCATTATCGGAGACCCAGTCTACGGTTCTATTCTGGGACCTCAGTCCGGGGACGATACAATCCCCTACCTGTTCATTCAGGATTTCATTATCGGAGACCCAGTCTACGGCTCTCTTTAGGACTGAAAGTCCAGGGATGATCCAATCCCCTCAACTGTCCGCTAAGGACTTCATTCTCGGAGACCTCATGTCTACGGCTCTCTTTAGGACTGAAAGTCCAGGGATGATCCAATCCCCTCAACTGTCCACTAAGGACTTCATTCTCAGAGACCTCACGTCTACGGCTCTCTTTAGGACTGAAAGTCCAGGGATGATTCAATCCCCTCAACTGTCCACTAAGGACTTCATTCTCGGAGACCTCACGTCTACGGCTCTCTTTAGGACTGAAAGTCCAGGGATGATTCAATCCCCTCAACTGTCCACTAAGGACTTCATTCTCGGAGACCTCACGTCTACGGCTCTCTTTAGGACTGAAAGTCCAGGGATGATTCAATCCCCTCAACTGTCCACTAAGGACTTCATTCTCGGAGACCTCACGTCTACGGCTCTCTTTAGGACTGAAAGTCCAGGGATGATTCAATCCCCTCAACTGTCCACTAAGGACTTCATTCTCGGAGACCTCACGTCTACGGCTCTCTTTAGGACTGAAAGTCCAGGGATGATTCAATCCCCTCAATCTGTATTCTCATCAATACAAGTACAAGTATCCTCATCCATACAAGTACATAATCAATATCTAGCATCAACAGCATGTATACGTCATATATCAAAAGCATGTATTCTTACTAATACATCTAAAAGCATGTATACATCTGTCATCAAAAGCATGTATTCTCACTAATACATCTATCATCAAATCATATATACATCTAACATCAGAAGCATGTATATATCTAGCATGTATTCTCACTAATACATCTATCATCAAAATCATGTATACATCTAACATCAAAAGCATGTATACATCCAGCATGTATTCTCACTAATACATCTATCATCAAAATCATATATACATCTAACATCAAAAGCATGTATACATCTAGCATGTATTCTCACTAATACATCTATCATCAAAATCATGTATACATCTAACATCAAAAGCATGTATACATCTAGCATGTATTCTCACTAATACATCTATCATCAAAATCATGTATACATCTAACATCAAAAGCATGTATACATCTAGCATGTATTCTCACTAATACATCTATCATCAAAATCATATATACATCTAACATCAAAAGCATGGATATATCTAGCATGTATTCTCACTAATACATCTATCATCAAATCATGTATAAGTGAAACTAAATGAAAATAAAATAGTCCTAAATCTAACTATTTCTAAGTGACTAGGTGAAGTCTCATTGTTGATGAGACTTGCTTGTCATCAGGAACCATGCTACTCCCCCTTTCTAGGAGAGTCCTTTTGAACTACACCAAGCTTGTCTCGAAAGTATTCAAATTTCACACGAGACAGTGGTTTGGTAAGGATATCAGCAATTTGATCTTCAGTGCTCACGTACTCAAGCTTGATAGCTCCTTTCTGCACCATATCTCGAATATAGAAGTATCGGATCTCTATGTGTTTTGACTTATCATGGAACACAGGATTTTCTGTCATCTTGATGCAGCTTTGATTATCACACATAATCATAGTGGGATCCATTTCTAAGTCAAACACCCCAGATAACAGTTTCCGAAGCCATACAGCTTCACAGCTGGCAGAGCAAGCAGCTATGTATTCTGCCTCAGCAGAACTGAGAGCTACACTGGATTGTTTCTTGCTGAACCAAGAGATCATGGCAGATCCAAGGCTATAACATCCACCTGAAGTACTTTTTCTGTCTGAGACACTGCCTGCCCAATCAGAGTCTGAGTAACCATGCAACTTGAGTTCATGACTTCCATCATAGAGTAAACCAAAATCTAATGTACCTTTTAAGTACCTCATTACATGCTTTGCAGCTATTAGATGAACCTTTCTGGGTTCTACTAGATACTGACTTAGGGTATTTATAGCAAAGCATATATCTGGTCTAGTATTTGTTAAGTACATTAGTGACCCAATGATCTGTCTATATAAAGTTAGGTCCACTAATTCTGATGAGTCATTAACCAAAAACTTTAAGTTGGAGTCCATGGGAGTGGCCATGGGTTTACACTCCAACATATCAAATCTCTTCAGAATTTCCACAGTATACTTACCTTGATTCAGAAAGATTCCTCTTGGTTCTTGCCACACTTCTAATCCTAAGAAGTAGTGCATCAATCCGAGATCTTTCATCTCGAATTCTGAAGAAAGCTTCTTCTTGCTTTCAATGATTTGTTTCTCATTTCCAGTTAGAAATAGATCATCTACATATAATAAAAGTATAACTGGTTCATCATCCATCACCTTGAGATAAAGGTTTGGGTCAGCTTTACTTTTGGTAAAGCCCATGCTAGTTAAGAAATTATCAATCCTTCCGTACCAAGCTCTGGGAGCTTGTTTCAACCCATATAATGCCTTTTTCAGTTTGCATACATGAGTCCTTCCGTCATTTACCTCAAACCCTTGTGGTTGATCTATGTATACTTCTTCTTCAATTACACCATTCAGAAAAGCTGTCTTAACATCCATTTGATGTAGTTTCCACTTCATCATGGATGCAAGAGCCATGATAGTTCTAATTGAAGTGTACCTAGCAACTGGTGCAAATGTTTCTTCATAGTCAATTCCCTCCTTCTGAGAGAAACCTCTGGCTACAAATCTTGCTTTGTATTTTTCAATACTTCCATCCGCAGCATGTTTTATTTTAAAGATCCATTTGGAAGAAACCACACTTTTGTCTTTTGGTTTGGGAACTATATCCCAAACATCATTTTTCATTATTGACTGATATTCTTCAGTCATTGCTTCTACCCATTCTTTCTTTTGAGCTGCCTCTTCATAGCTGGTAGGTAGTTGATCCACTAGATCACACATCAGGGCCATATAGTTGGATACTAACTTTGGTTTCTTTCTTTCTCTAGTGGAGCCTTCAGGAGCACCATATCTTTCTGCTCCTTGAATAATGTCTCTAGCCCATGCTGGTCTTCTTTTCCTTGACAATTCTGTAACAGGAGGTTCTTGTGGTTCCAGCATGTCATGATCCTCTGGTGTGTCCTCTTCAGGAATGTGAGCATTCTCTGAGATTCTGGGAGATGTATCTTCTTCATAAACTTCTTCAAGTTGACACTTTCTAGATTTCTTGAGGGCTGCTTCCTCATCGAAGGTAACATCTCTACTTATTTCTATATGATGGAAACCTGGTATGTAGATTCTGAAGGCTTTGGAGGTTTCACAATAACCAACAAATATTCCCTTCTTACCTGAGGGATCCAATTTGGATCTCTTTTCTTTTGGAATGTGTATGTACACAGGACACCCAAATATTTTGAGATGACTTACCTCAGGCTTCTTTCCTGTAAAGACTTCTTCTGGAGTTTTGAAGTCAAGAGCACTATGAGATAGTCTATTTTGAACATATACTGCTGTCTTGGCTGCTTCAGCCCATAGATACATGGGAAGGTCTTGATCATGTATCATAGTCTTTACAGCTTCCATGATGGTTCTATTTTTCCTCTCAGCTACCCCATTTTGTTGGGGATTGTAAGGAGTGGTTAGTTCCCTTTTGATTCCAGCTTCTTTACAGAACTCTTCAAATTCCTTGGAAGTATATTCTCCACCATTATCTGTTCTGAGAATCTTGATTTTCTTGTCTGAGAGGTTTTCTATTAGAGCCTTGAACTCTTTGAATTTTCCAAAGACTTCATTCTTACCCTTTAGGAAGTATATCCAAGTTTTTCTTGAATAGTCATCAATGAAAGAGAGATAGTATTCAAACCCACTTAGAGATGTGGTAGGCATAGGTCCACATACATCTGAGTGTATTAGCTCTAGAGAACCCTTAGTCTTTGTTTCACTTTTCGGAAAGGGATTCTTGATATTCTTCCCTTTCTTGCATCCTTTACATGAGCCATCATGATCAACCTTCAAGTTTGGCAAACCTATAACCATCTTACTCACATATGGTAAAGCTTTATAGTTAATGTGAGCTAGTCTTCTATGCCATAGCTCACTGGGACTAGAAACTTCATGAGCAAGGGCAGATTCTAGATGACCCTTGAGTTTATAAAGTCCTCCTTCTTCTTCACCAATGACAATTGCATCTTTGATTGATTTTCCTTTGGTCCACATGAGTACTTGACCATCTATGAAGGCTACTCTAAAGCCTTTCTTGTCTAGTGCAGAGATAGAAAGTAGATTCTTCTTTAAACATGGGACATATAAAATTTCTTTCATCTTCAAAGGTGTTCCTGAATCAAGCTTGTAGCTTGCTTCACCAATTCCCTTGATGGGATATTGATAATCATCTCCTAGAGATACCTTCTGTGGTGAAGACTTCTCTTCAATCTTGGAGAGAGTTTCCTTATGACCTGTCATGTGCTTTGAAGCACCACTGTCAATGAGCCAAGTGCCTTCACCAGGGGACACAGATCCAGAGAGAGCAGAAAATAGTACATATTCTTCTGGTTCTTCTTTCTTTACTTTAGATCTTTTCTTTTGAGGCCTTTCCTCCACTTCTTCTTCTTCTTCTTCTTCTTCTTCACTGTCATCTTCTGCCATATGAGCATGATGTCTTTTGTGAACAAACCTTTTCTTCTTCTTCTCTGGTAGGGTACAGTCTCTGGCATAGTGTCCTAGCTTGAGACAATTGAAGCATTGGACTGTGGAGATGTCTCCCCCTTTCTTTTTGAATCTATGAGAGGGTTGAGGCCTTTTGTGGTTCACTTTCTTGAAGTAGCCTCTCTTTCCTCTTTTGGTGTGGGTGGCCAAAGCTTGGTCATCCTCTTTGAGAAGTGCTTCTCTGTTGGCAACCCTAGCCTCCTCTTGAACACAATCTTCCCATACTACATCAAACTTCATACTTTCTTTTCTGGCACACATAGTTTGAATGAATGACTCCCAAGGTCTAGTGAGACCATTTAGAGCTGTCATCACAAGTTCATCTTCATCAAGAGTATCACCAATGGCATCTAGTTGTTCTTTGATTAGAGAGACTCTTGAGAAGTAGTCTTGAATGGATTCTCCTTTGTGCATCTTGGTACTTTTCAACTGAGTCCTTAGATTCATCTTCCTGTTGATGTTCTTTCCTTCATACATTCTTCCTAGGGCATCATACATTTCCTTTGGAGTCTTCTTGGAAGACACTTGGGGAATCAAGTGGTCTTTAATGGAATCAGCTATGATTCTCTTTGCCCTAATCAGGTCCTTCCTGTGTTTTTCTTTGGCTTCATCATCTTCTGGTTCTGCAACTTCCTCCTTGATATAATGAGCAAGATCATTCTCCTCAAGAATGAGACCAATTCTGTATTTCCATGCCCGGAAATTCTCTATGCCTTCTAGCTTGTCTTCAAGCTTAGTATTTGGAGCCATCTTCTCTTGGGGGAGTCCAAGAGACAGAGCAGACTTACCTGGGAAGTTACTTTTCACTTTTCCGGAATCTGGAACAGAATTTTATCGCACTTTTGGTAGAATTAGGGTTTGACTTTCCCGGAGTTCTATCCAACCAAAAAGTTCGATCTATAGCTCAAAAGAATGCTCTTGAGAAGATCTATCCAGCCATGTAATCAGAAATCAAAAATTACAACTTTTTTCTGAAACCAAAATCTGACGTATCGCACTTTTGGTAGAATTAGGGTTTGACTTTCCCGAAGTTCTACCCAACCAAAAAGTTCGATCTATGGCTCAAAAGAAAGGTATTGATGAGAGCTATCCAGCCATGCAACCAAAAATCAATAATACCAACTTTGGGCTGAAAACCCTAACTTCACCAAAGAGAGAGAAAGAGGTATTCTTACCTTGTGAAAGATGTCCTATTCAGTCTAGCTCTGATACCATGTTAAGTTTAAACCAAATAGACAAACAAGATCTCTGAAAGAAACACAATCACAAGATAGACACACAATATACCCTGGGAAACCCTCATGGGGTAGAAAACCCAGCAAAGCTTTCCTCAATAAGATGATCAACCAAAATACAAGATGTGCTCCTTCTCCTTGACTCCTTAGCAGATCTCCTCAACTAGTGCGCACTCTTCCACAAGTGAGTGAATGATCTAATGAGGAGTTCACCTCCTCTATTTATACTTGACTCCCAACTGACTAAAAGACTAATGGGGCCGACCTCACCTGGAGAAGTCTAATAACCCCTAAAATATAACTTCCGGGCCGACCCACACATGGTGGGTCTAATAACCCTAGTTAATACAAACCCCTGGAGGAATAAACATCTCCAGATACATGATAGGGTTACCTCGGAGGAATGAACCATCTCCGGAATAATAAAGTACAAATATAATATTCTTTGAAGTTACAATATTCAACAATGTGTCTTCTCTTACGACACCCAAGGAGATGTTTGAATCTTTGACCAAGTTATTTGAAGGAAAGAACATAAATCGGAAGATGACCCTGCGGAACCAATTGAAAGCAGTGAAGTTTCAGAATGGAGAAACCATTCAATCTTACTTTTCAAGGGTCTCCCAGATCAAGGAACAATTAGAAGCAGTAGATGAAATGGTGGAGAATGGTGAAGTGGTGATGACCACTCTAAATGGCCTACCCAGGTCATGGGATTCCTTTATTCAAGGAATTTGTGCAAGGAAGAAGTTGATCTCCTTCAGTAGACTTCAGGAAGAATGCTCTCAAGAAGAAGCTAGACTTATAGCTCGTGAAGAAAAGATGGGAGGTGAAGATCAAGCTCTTGCAGCCCACACCAGGAAAGGAAAGTTCAAGAAAGAGCCATCTCACTCCAAGAGATCTTCACATCAATTCAAAGAAACAAGAGTATGCTTCACCTGTAATGAGAAAGGACATATTGCCATAAATTGTCCCAAGAACAAAAAGGACAACAACATCTCCAACAAGAAGAAGAAGGGTGGCAAAAGAAGGTTTCATGCTCATGCTGCCGAAGATGATGAACCTCCAAAGAAGAAGGCTAGGGCAGAAAGTGATAGTAATGATGACTCATCAAGTGAAGAAGAGTATGTTCTGATCTCTGCTCTCACAGGTACCATCTCTCATGGTTGTAATGATTGGTTGATTGATAGTGGGGCTTCCAAACACATGACTGGGTTCAAAGAATCTTTTGTGAACCTATCTGAACATGAATCGCCCCATAAGGTGAAACTTGGGGATGATTATCAATACCCAATCAAAGGAAGTGGTGAAGCCTCCTACAACCTAGATTCTAGAAAATCTCTGAAGATGAAGGAAGTACTTTATGTACCTGGGCTCAAGAAGAACTTACTCTCCATTTCTGCATTAGATGCAAAAGGTATGAGGGTTGCATTTGTGGATGGCCAAGTCCTAATGTGGCCAAAGGGAAAGACCATAGATGATGCAGTAGTAATTGGAGAGCAAGAGGGAGGCTTGTATAAATTGAAGGGACAACCTGAACATGCCATGGTACATGAATCCATGGAGCCAAGTGAACTTTGGCATAGAAGACTTTCTTACATGCACTATAGAGCACTTCCAATTGCAAGCAAGGCAGTAGAGGGTCTTCCTGAAATCAAGACCAAAAATGAAGGTGTTTGCAAAGGATGTGCAAAAGGTAAGAACATTAAGAAGGCTTTCCCAAGCAGTGAAAACAAGGCAAAAGACATCCTGGAAATCATCCACTCAGATGTATGTGGTCCTATGTCATCTAGTTCCCTGAGTGGGTATGTTTACTATGTCTCATTTATTGATGACTTCTCCAGGAAGACTTGGGTATACTTCTTGAAGGGCAAAGATGAGGTGCTTGATAAATTCAAGGAATTCAAAACCTTGATGGAGAATCAAACTGACAAGAAGATCAAAACATTCAGATCCGACAATGGTGGAGAATTCACCTCAAGTGACTTCAAGAAGCTTTGCAGTGATTCAGGGATTAAGAGGGAGTTGACTGCTCCTTATAATCCTCAACAGAATGGTGTTGCAGAAAGGAAGAACAGAACTATCATGGAAGCAGCAAGGGCAATGTTGCATGACCAGGATCTTCCTATGCATCTATGGGCAGAAGCAGCTAGAACAGCTGTATATGTGCAGAACAGAACACCCCACAAGATATTGGACAACAAGACACCAGAAGAGGTCTTTTCTGGTAAGAAACCTGAAGTCAGTCATCTCAGAATATTTGGTTGTCCAGTATACACTCATGTCCCAAAGGAAAATAGGACTAAACTAGATCCTTCAGGAAAGAAGGGTATTTTTGTGGGTTACAGTGAAAGCTCGAAGGATTACAGAATATACTTTCCAGGGTTCAAGAAGATTGATGTCAGCAGGGATGTAACATTTGATGAAAACTTAGCATTCATCAAATCAAGGAAGGAACCTACTGAAGTTTATGAAGAACCTAAGGAAACAAGATTTCAGGACACTCCCATGACTGAAGCAGTTCCAGAAGTTGTTCGTGAGTTTGAAGATCCACAAGAACCTATAGATCCACCCCGTGAGAATAACTCTCACAAGAGAAAACCTGTATGGGCTAGAGAGCTCATTCAAGATGCAGAAAGATTTGGTATTCCAGAAGAAGAACACAGAGCAAAGAAAAGAACTAGATCACATACCAACTATGTTGCTTTACTCTGTGACATTATGAACAAAGAGCCTTCCAGTTATGAAGAAGCAGCAGAAAAGAAAGAATGGAAGGATGCCATGGTTGAGGAATACCAATCAATAATGAAGAATGATGTTTGGGATGTTGTCCCAAGACCTAAAGAGAAGTCTGTTGTGACTTCTAAATGGATCTTCAAAATCAAACATGATGCAGATGGCAGTGTGGAGAAATACAAAGCAAGATTCGTAGCTCGTGGATTCTCTCAGAAAGAGGGAATAGATTATGAAGAAACGTTTGCACCTGTAGCCAGGTATACTTCCATCAGAACAGTACTTGCCCTGGCTGCAGCTATGAAATGGAAAATACACCAGATGGATGTCAAGATTGCTTTCCTGAATGGTGTAGTAGAAGAGGAAGTATATTTGGAACAACCACTCGGTTTTGAAATACATGACAGGGAGTCATATGTGTGCAGATTGAAGAAAGCCTTGTATGGCTTGAAGCAAGCTCCCAGAACTTGGTATGGTAGGATGGACAGTTTCCTATCTAGTTTGGGCTTTACCAAGAGTAAAGCGGATGCCAACCTTTACTACAAGGTTGAGAAAGGGAATCCTCTGATTCTACTACTGTATGTGGATGACCTATTTGTGACAGGAGATGACAGACTGATTGCAGATACTAAGAGGAAGCTTGCATCTGAATTCGATATGAAATATTTGGGAATGATGCACTATTTCCTAGGTATGGAGGTGTGGCAGAGTGCAGATGGGATCTTCCTTGGTCAAGGGAAGTACACAGTAGATATCCTGAAGAGATTCGGGATGATGGATTGCAAGGCCATGGCCACACCGATGGCATCGAATCTGAAGCTTCTATGTGATGCTTCATCTGAGCCAGTTGATGTCTCTATGTATTGTCAGATGATTGGGTCCTTGATGTACCTAACGAACACGAGACCGGACATTTTCTTTGCTGTGAACACATTGAGCCAGTTCTTGACAGATCCGAGGAGTGTTCACCTGGTTGCTGTAAAGCATGTTCTGAGGTACCTGAAGGGTACAGTGGATTATGGGCTCAAGTATGAAGCAAATCAAAAGTTTAACCTACAGGGTTATGTTGATTCAGATTGGGCTGGCAGTGCTGCAGATAGGAAGAGCACATCTGGGTGTTGCTTCAATATGGGATCAGGTGTGATCTCTTGGTTTAGCAGGAAGTAGTCCTGTGTAGCACTGAGTACAGCAGAGGCTGAGTATGTTGCAGCCTGTTCAGCTAGTTGTGAGGCAGTATGGCTATGGAAGCTACTGTCTGAGCTATTTGATCTCCCGCTGGATGCTACTGGTATCTTCTGTGATAACCAGAGTTGTGTGAAGCTATCCGAGAACCCAGTGTTTCATGACAGGTCGAAACACATAGAGATCAAATATCACTATATCAGGGATATGGTGCAGAGAGGAGCTGTGAAGCTCCTGTATGTTGTGACGGACGAGCAGATTGCAGATGTGGTGACGAAGCCACTAGCCAGGGTGAAGTTCGAGTACTTCAGAGAGAGGCTTGGCGTGCTTCAGATCGAGGACACTTCGAGGAAGAAGTGATGAACACATTTGCTGAAGCCATTCCAAGCATGTTGGAAGGGGGATCCTTCACATGGCTGTGGATGTAAGCGCTGAATGATGAACATCAGGAGGATGTTCTGGTTTCTGCTTGGATATGATCAGTTGGATCATTATATGTATTTTGTGTATGCATCATGTTGGATGCTGGATATGATCAGTTGGATCATTATATGTATTTATGAATGCATCATGTTGGATGCTGGATATGATCGGTTGGATCATGTGTATGTATTTTGTATATGCATCATGTTGGATGCTGGATATGATCAGATGGATCATGTGTATGTATTTTGTATGAACGCATCATGTTGGGATGCTGATGGATACATTGTGTGGATCATGTATCTTTATATGATTAGGCAGATCATGTATGTTGATGGATACATTGTGTGGATCATGTATCTTTGTATGATCAGGTAGATCATGTATGCTGATGGATACATTGTGTGGATCATGTATCTTTGTATGATCAGCTAGATCATGTATGCTGATGGATACATTGTGTGGATCATGTATCTTTGTATGATCAGGTAGATCATGTATGCTGATGGATACATTGTGTGGATCATGTATCTTTGTATGATCAGGTGGATCATGTATGCTGATGGATACATTGTGTGGATCATGTATCTATGTATGTATCAGGTGGATACTTGGATGATCGTGGATGACGAGCTTCTCCAGATGACATGCAGCAGGATGTTGCAGTGATGATGATCAGGTTGATCATGTGTACATCAGGATGATGTTTGATGAGTATCAGATGATACTTTATGGCCGTGGATCAGGTTGTGCAGGAAAGCATGTAATTTGTGCCCTGGGAGATTTGCAGATGGTCTTTCGAGGTTTTTCCTATGGCATGTAATTCGGTGCCCTGGGACATCTGGCAAATGCTCTTGCGAGGTTTTGCTTGGGAGGACATGTAATTTGTGCCCTGGGAGATCTGCAGATAGTCTTTCGAGGTTTTGCCTATGGCATGTAATTCGGTGCCCTGGGATATCTGGCAGATGCTCTTGCGAGGTTTTGCCCTATGGCATGTAATTTTCTCCTGGGAGATCTGGACAGGATGAAAAAGGCCTCAGATGCTTCAGCCAGGTTTTTCCATGACCACATGTAATTTGCTCCTGGGAGATCTGGACAGGATGAAAAAGGCCTCAGATGCTTCAGCCAGGTTTTGTGGTGAGATCACATGTAATGTGCTCCTGGGAGATCCGACAGGTAGAGCTGAGTGCTCGTAACATCCTGGGATGCTTCAGCCAGGTTTTGTGATGGGTCACATGTAATGTGCTCCTGGGAGATCCTACAGGTAGAGCTGTGTGCTCGTAATAGCCTGGGATGCTGCAGCCAGGTTTTGTGACGCACGTAATGAGTCCTAAGGATTCCACAGTATGGCCAGTGATGATGAAGACCTGCAGATGGCGGGCCTACATCCAGTATGAAAAAGGACTGGCTCTGTAGAACTTCCTATGACGAGTAGAGTCAGAGATTGGTTGAGATAGCAGCAGCAGTGACGATGATGATGACGATGCATCGATGTCGATGATCCAGAGAAGAAGACTTGTCTAGCAGATCTGTGTCGAGAAATACCTTCCTAGTTAAGAGGGAGTGTTGATGTATATGTAACTTCGGAATGTATTTCATCTGTATATTTTATATATATTTATTGTACCCTTATAAGAGATGTGTTATTCCTCTATAAGGAAGTGTCGTCATGTGGATTGACAAGTGTCGCAAGTGTGTGTACTTGCCGATGGGTTATTAGACCACCATTTGGGGTCGGCCCGAAATTATATATAATATAATGTGGATGTATCTAAGTAGACAAGTCGGCCCCAGTAGGTCACTGGGCAAAAAGGTAAGTATAAATAGAGATAGGAGATCTCTATTTTACTCACTCGAAAAAGTAACTCACTCTCTCTCTGGAAAGTGGCGCACTTGTGAGGAGGAGGAGGATCATCTGCTAGGAGACTATCTCTGTGTTATTTGGTTGTATTTTGGTTGAGCCATTGCTCTCTCTATCTCTGAGGAAGTTGTGGGGTTTTTCACCTTAGGGTTTTTCCCACGAAAACTCTGTGTCTCTTGTCTCTATGCTTTTGATTCTTGTGATGCTTGTGATGCTTGTCATATTATGATTGTCATGCATTGATATACTGTAGATGTTATTCTCTCAGCAAAGATCCTAGAGTATAATGAATTAATGCTCAAAATTTAACACATTACTGTGGAGATTGGGCGAAAGCTAGGACCAACCATTGTTAAAAATGTATTGATTTCAGAATCCTAATCTCATTCTATTCATAGTAATCAGTGCAAAGCATAATGTATCTATCTATCACCCCATGTAAGTTGATAGTGTCATTTCCCTCACTATAGGAACCATTCGAGTCTACACATACCATAGTACCCTCCTTCAAAACTATTTATCCTCAAAGCTTTGTAGTTAAGCGTTTTACATGTGATGAAACCAAGTAATAAGATTTCCTTAAATTCCTACTCGCATTCTATCATTGATGATGATCCATCAATCCAAATTCAATTTTTTGGGGTCTTAATCCTTTTTTTTGTAACTTAGAACTTACATTATATCACAAAAATAATTACATATGAATACAGTCCGTCTGGGCATCTCTCCAGGAGAACACAACCTAGGTATAAATTATTTTGAACAAGGGACAAAAAATAGAAAATTCCCTAAGATTTCTACTAGAATTCATACAAAAGTTTAGATTCCAAAATAAAGCATGATGGCTCCTGTCCAAACTGAAAATTGAACTGAAACAGATGACTAGATCAAAATTGTTTTTCTAGTTGAACCCAAACAAAATTTAAGTGAACCCTAAGGAAAGAAATTACTAAGAGGGACCAATGTCCATGTGCAATTTAGTTTGAGGCAATTCATCATTGGTTTTATCTGGGTTTGGAGCTTCGTGTTTGATTCCTTTTTCTGCACCACCACCTGCTACATTACCAGTCACTACACCACCAATCGCTGCACCATCGTCTTTCACTGTGCTAGGCATTTCTTGTCCATCAGTCTTCACTGTAGCTTTCGCGCCCACAATATAGTCCTCTTCATTTACCTTGGGGAGATTATCTTCCTCCATCTTCTTGTTAAGATGATATGCTACTAAAGACTAAATTCTAAATTCATGAGCATTCAATACATTTTCACAATAGTAGAATAACAAGGATTTCTGAAAGATACAGAATCACAAGGTACACAACAATATATCCTGGGAAACCCTCAAAGGGAAGAAAACCCAACAAGAAATTCCTCAATATAGATTACTGATCCGCACGTGGCCAGGAAACACGAGGGGGACAATAGTTTGATTGAATGAGTTGTCTCTGTTATGGAGGAAGCTTAAGAAACATAATGCACAAAGCAGGAATACAGTACACAGACATAACACAAATATACATAGACAATATGCAGGAATACGAACCGATTTCTATTACTGGATATGAGATCAACGATTGATTATATGCTTCTATATTACAATAATTTACATGCTTATATAGAGAGTGCTGATATGCTTGGGTGCTTTCTCGTTACGTTCAGTTACAAAAGAAGTTAGAACGGTTCGGTAGTTCAACCGTTACAGTCGACTCGAAGACAGAGAGACAGTCTGTCGAAGTTTGACAGTCGCAAGTCGCAGATCGATGATGTATATCGATGTCACGAAACTGTGAGGTCGCGAAACATGTCAAAGTCGTGAAGTTGTCGAAGTCATGTCGAGTTGTGTCGACGTTGATGACTAGTCGAAGATGTGTCAAAGCCGGCATCCAATAATAATTCCAACTGCGATGTGGATCAAACCTCCTTCCTTAAGAAACAATTGTTTGCTCGTGAAGGTGAGGAAACTTGTCGGTCAGTTCGATAGCAGAGTACCACTTTCCTTGTGCTGGGATCTGTCTGTATTTAGAAACCTGAAACAAGGGAATTGTGTCTATCCTTATATGGCGTACTCCTCGTCTCACAATGGTGTTGCAAGGAAGAGGCTCCTAAAAATCTATATTGATGTCGTCGGGTTCTGCTATTTGCAAGTCGTTCTATTCCAACAGTGGTGCATCATGGTATGGTCGAAGTAGATCCACATTGAATACTGGATGCAGACCCAAGCATGCAGGAATGTCAAGATGGAAAGCGTTTTTTCCAATCTGTCAAAGAAAACTATACGGACCATATCGCAAAGGTTTGAGCTTCTTGAATGGGCCAGTGAAGCGCTCCTTCTTGAGATGTAACCAGACCTTATCCCCAATTTGGAATGAATGAGGAATACGATGCTTGTTGTGTCGGGACTTCGCTTTCTTGTTTGCTCGTTGCAACATTTCCTGTGCTTGCTTCTGGATGTCACAAATATGATCTAGAAACTTCAAGGATTTATCAAATTCTCGATGGCTGTAGTCGGTGTCAGAGTTTGGATCTGTCGAGGAGATGATCAAGTCGATAGGCGTTGAGGGTTGAAATTTGTAACAGATCTCAAATGGACTCTTTCCTATAGAGTTGTGCTGAGCACGATTGTAACTATGTTGTATGTATGGAATACTTTCACCCCATGTGTGTCGATGCTTGTGGTTGTACATGCGAAGCAGTTGTACTACTAAGAGATTCACAACTTCCATCTGTTCATCGGTCTGAGGATGGAAAACTGTCGACAATGAGAGTCGTGTGTCCAGCTGTTGCCAGAGAGTCTTCCAAAAGATGCTGACGAATCTAGCATCTTGGTTGGAAGTAATGTTGGTGGGTAAACAAAAGTGTTTCCAAACATGTGTGAAGAAGAGTTGAGCAGTCTGCTGCATTGTCATGGTCTTCTTTCATGGTATGTGTAATGTCTCTTGTTAGGAATTTTATTAAAATGACAATTTTTCACTTTTTTCCCTAGTTAGACCTTTGACTAGTTTTGAGATCTAGGTCCCCAAATTGCTCCAATTACTCCCAAATATTATGAGAAGGTGTATGGATTATGTTAGAACATAAATATGTGTTTTATGGATGCTTTTTGACCTTTAAAATACTTCTTCAAATCCTCTTTCAATTTTGGCCAGTGTAGGGAACTTTACTAGTAATTTACCTTTGACTAGTATTGGTCTCTAGGTCTCAAATTGACTCCAAATGCCTTCAAATATTCAAGGAAGGTGTATGAATGATATTAGGAATTGAATATGATGTTCAGGGATGAGATATGGCCACAAAATATCTCTGCAACTCTCTTAATATTTTGGACCAAGTATGCAATTGTTAGGAACCCATATCTTTACTTTGTTAGTATGTTGTTGTTGGACGCATATGCTTTGTAAGTCGTCCCGTAGTATTTGTGATCAATAGTTTGTGTTATTGTTGTTGGCGCATATGCTTTGTAAGTCGCTCGTAGTATTGTTGATCCATAGTTTGTAACGGCCCAGGGTTTCGACCCATAGTATTGGCGCCTAGAATTAGTATATAAGTGTGTGTTGAGACCTATGAAGGCACGGTGAAGTTATTTGTATTGAGCTTGCTCAAAGGAGGTTGCCCCCTCGAAGTGGCCCGTGATCAATACAAAAGTGATTCTGAGTTCTGTCATTTCTGCTATTTCGCGCATTCTTGTTAATTAATTGTTGCAGGTGCCTCACATCTGGTATCAGAGCACTTTCTTGGGCTCACTGGGTGAAATTTCTGCCAAATTTTTTTTTCACATCTGTTGCAGGTTCGGATTTGGGAATAATACCTATCCGCTTAATTGTGGGAAGTACTTGGGCATAAGCCCTAAAACTCATTGTGAGGAGTACCACAGGAACCCCGAAGTAGCTGGCCCATTGAGAGGACCTGCCGGCGAAAAGGGCAACGACCCCTACCTGATTGACTAGTTCCCACCCGTGAGGTAAACCAAGAGCTGTCGTTTGTGGCAAAGCGGTTATCAGTTTTACCTGAGCCGTGGAGTGAGGGGTACTGCCCCAATACGCAAGCCGTCAGACAGCATTGGTGGCCGAGTGAAAACCCTGAACTATTAGGAAGCCGCACATACCTGGGGTCCATATCTACTTTCAGCTGAACTATTGTCGATCACTGCTGCGCTGTTTCAGATTCATTTTTCAAACCATTCCAGATCCAGCCGTCGGCGTTGTTCCAGAATCCTTCGAACCGGAAATCCCATTCTGCAAGCAGAGCCGTAGCCGCTCCAGTCTGTAAAAAAAAAAGAAAAAAAAAGAAAGAAAGTAAAATTCCGTTTTTTCTCCATATCTCCCTTGTTTTACCTCTGTTTTCCTTGAAAATTTCAGGGAACCCCTATCATTCCATTCTGCATATTTCATCCCTGAGGACCCTATCCTCAATTCCCTTTTCTACAGCCCGAAATCCCACATTTGTCTATTTTTAGGGTTTGCCATAACTTCCTCAGATTTCACCCAATCACCTTCAATTTTTACCACAGAGTTCCTTTTTGAATTCTGCTTCTTTGTTCCCTTCTGCCAAATTTTCCCATCCTTTCACCCCGCTGCTGAAATCCTCATTTTTGCTTCCCTGTCTATCCAACAGTGTCCAAAAAATGAGTCAAACCCCAATTACCCTTCTGATTTTTTCCCAAATCCAAATTTTCCTTTACTGAAGTAGTTCCTGTTTTTGTTTTCCTACCCAATCCATAAAAAAAAAAAAAAAAAATAAAAAAATCCCTGGTTATGGTTGTCACCCGTGCAGGAGCAAAAACCATGGAGGAAGCCCTTGCAGCCATCCAAGCCAAACTCCAGGATCTGGATGAAAAATTTCTTGGTCTCCATCTTGAACATTCAACTATGAACAACAAACGGCAGTCCGAGTCTTCAGTAGACAATGGGTTTTCTTCTTCCAGCAATTTCCGTGGTCCGAAGCTTGATTTTCCTCACTTCAATGGTACCGATCCAACTGGATGGATCTATCGTGCAGAACAATATTTCAGTCTGCATAATACGTTTGATGTCAACAAAGTTCCGTTGGCATCCTTTCATTTAGAACAGGAAGCTCTTCAATGGTACCATTGGTACATCAAGGCTCATCCAGAGCCCAACTGGCCAAACTTTTGCCAGCTCCTTCTGCAACGATTTGGTCCTAGTGCTTTTGATGACTTCACAGGAGCCCTCACTAAACTTCGCCAAACTGGCACTGTGAGAGAGTATCAAACCGAATTTGAGAATCTATCCAACCACATCGAAGGATTGTCTGATGAATTTTACCGGAGTTGTTTTATCAGTGGTCTAAAGGATGCCATCCGCTCCGAGGTCAAAATGTTCTGCCCCAACACAATGATGGAAGCACTCGGGTTGGCTAAATTGGCAGAAGACAAGATTGCAGCCCAACAACGCTCCAAGCCCACTTTTGTTCCCTTCAGAAATATGGGGTCTCAGCGACCTCCTATACCGCAGGCTCCTCGACCGACTCCTATCAAGCGTTTGTCAGAAACAGAGATGCAAGCACGCAGAGAAAAGGGTCTTTGCTATAATTGTGATGAGAAATTCACTCGGGGGCATAGATGTGTTCAGCAAAAACTCTATCTCCTGGATGTGGAGTCTCCACCTACCTCTGAAATGGGTGACGAAGATCCAGAAACACTAGATGCTCCGGTAGACATTCAGGAACCACCTATTGACCCTCCATCTCAGGATGACCAGCCAGAGATATCTCTCCATGCTTTAGCTGGAGTCACCACCCCCCCAAACAATGCGGGTCAGGGGTTACTTCAAGAAGCTTCCTCTTACAATCCTCATTGATTCTGGTAGCACTCATAATTTCATTGACCCTCGGATTGCCAAACAAGCTGATTGTTTTATCCATCCTTGCTCCAACTTTGAAGTCATGGTTGCCAATGGGGGTACCTTACCTTGCAAAGGGAAGTGTCGAAATGTGCGTATCTCTATGGGAGATTATACCTTACGCTCTGACATGTTTGCCTTGCCCTTAGGCGGATGTGATGTGGTTTTGGGCGCTCGATGGCTACGCACACTCGGCCCTATCTTATGGGATTTTGCCGAACTTTGGATGCAGTTTTCCCTCAATGGACACAAACACACATTGACAGGATTACAACCAGGTTCTCTCAGCATCATCAGTTCACATCGCATGGAAAAACTCCTCAAGAAGAATTCACATGGTGTCATCGCTCAGATCCATTCCATCCAGATGCAACCATCAGCGGTCTCCACTACTCCTTGGGATCTACAACAAATTCTGGATTGATATACAAGTGTCTTTGCTGAACCAGTGGGATTACCACCTTCCAGACCAGAAGACCATCGTATTCAGCTCCTTCCTGGCAGTGCTCCTCCCAACATCCGGCCCTATCGCTACCCATTCCACCAAAAAACGGAGATTGAAATGCTCGTTCGGGACTTATTGAAGCAAGGTATTATTCGCCCAAGCACTAGTTCCTTTTCTTCTCCAGTTATTCTCGTCCGCAAAAACGATGGGTCATGGCGCCTCTGCATTGACTTCCGAGCACTTAATCACCTCACCATCAAGGATAAGTTTCCAATTCCTGTTGTTGATGAACTTCTTGACGAGCTTCATGGGGCTCACTTTTTCTCCAAGTTGGATCTTCGTTCTGGGTATCATCAAATTCGGGTTCATGAGGATGATATTCCTAAAACAGCTTTCCGCACACATGATGGCCATTATGAGTTTTTGGTCATGCCCTTTGGCCTCACTAATGCTCCTTCCACATTCCAGGCCTTAATGAATAAAATATTTCGACCCTACTTGCAGAAATTCATTCTGGTATTCTTTGATGATATCCTCATCTATAGTAAAACATGGGATGAACATCTCCAGCATCTGGATCTTGTCATGCAACTTTTCTCTGACCATCATCTCCATGCCAAGCAGTCTAAATGTGTTTTTGGACAAAAGGAAGTTGAGTATCTCGGGCACATTATCTCAGCACAAGGGGTTCGCGTGGATCCTGCCAAAATCGACGCCATGAACAATTGGCCATGTCCTCAGACACTCAAGAGCCTTCGTGGTTTTTTGGGGTTGACTGGCTACTACCGCAAGTTTGTCAAGGATTATGGGAAGATTGCAGCTCCATTAACCGCTCTGTTGAAAAATGATGATTTTACATGGACACCTGCTGCTCAGTGTGCATTTGACAAACTCAAACAAGCTATGTGCACTACACCTGTGCTAGCTATGCCCGATTTTTCCAAGCCCTTCACTATTGAGAGTGATGCTTGTGGCAATGGACTTGGTGCTGTTCTCCTTCAAGATGAACACCCCATTGCGTTCACCAGCAAAGCCCTTTCAGGTAAGAATTTAGCAGCCTCTACCTATGAGAAGGAAATGATGGCTATTTTGCATGCAGTACAGAAGTGGCGTCCATACCTATTAGGGAATCATTTCTGCATCAAGACTGATCACCAGAGTCTGAAATATTTCTTGGACCAGCGTGTCTCCTCCCCGGCACAACAGAAATGGGTTAGAAAACTCATGGGTTATGACTATGAGATCACTTACAAGAAGGGTAAAGACAATATCGTGGCAGATGCTCTTTCTCGCACATTTGGTGCCCAAGGTTCTCTTTCAGCTATTTCTATGCCTGTTCCAAATTGGTTGCAATCTGTTCAACAGGGTTATGTCAATGACTCTTCCTTATCTCAGATCATCCAATGCTTGACCAACAACCCTTCTGCTGTACCACATTACTCTTGGGATGGTGCTTCTCTGCGATACAAGGGTCGTCTGGTGCTTCCCCAGAGCACAGATCTTCAACAAGCTGTCTTCTATGAACTCCATGCTTCTCCATCGGCCGGGCACTCTGGGTTCCTCAAAACATATGAACGAGCACGACGTAACTTCTTTTGGCAGGGCATGAAAAGAACAATTCAACAGATGGTGGCTGAATGTGATACCTGCCAGCGCAATAAGGGGGAAACAACACTCGTTCCAGGATTGCTTGAACCCCTACCCATACCTACACGGATTTGGACAGATATTTCTATGGATTTCATTGAAGGGCTCCCTAAATCTGGCGGGAAGACAGTGATTCTCGTTGTGGTTGATCGCCTCTCCAAATATAGTCATTTTTGTGCTCTCAGTCATCCCTATACAGCCTCCTCAGTTGCTCAAATTTTTATGGACCAGATCTTTCGTCTTCATGGCATCCCTTCTTCCATTGTCTCGGATCGTGATGCGACTTTCACTAGTCATTTTTGGACAGAACTATTTCGCCACACTGGCACCAAACTGAAGATGAGTTCAGGGTATCACCCACAAACAGATGGTTAGACTGAAATTGTCAATAAATGCTTGGAAACTTATCTTCGTTGCTTCACCTCAGAACAACAACATCAGTGGGCAAAGTGGCTCCCTCTTGCTGAATGGTGGTACAATACCTCTTACCACACTACCTCTAAAATGACCCCATATGAAGCAGTCTATGGTCAAGCACCTCCAGCTCTTCTTCCATACACCCCCACCAGTTCACCAGTTCAGGAAGTTGACACGGTCCTTCGCAACCGCGATCATATTCTTCGCATTTTGCGGGACAATCTTCACATGGCAAGAAATCGCATGAAGCAACAAGCGGATCAGCACCGTTCAGAGCGCACTTTTCAAGTCGGCGATATGGTTTTTCTTCGTCTCCAGCCGTACAAACAATCCTCCTTGAAACTCAAAGGGCGTCATAAGCTTGCTCCAAAGTTCTATGGGCCATATCGGATTCTTCAGAAGATTGGGTCCATTGCTTATAAATTGGAACTTCCTCCTTCTTCCCGCATTCATCCAGTCTTTCATGTCTCTTGTTTGAAGAAAGTTCTTGGCACCAACATCAGCGGCCAAACGATTTTACCCGAACTGGATAATGAAGGATCCATCCTTTTGGAGCCAGAGGCCATCCTCAATCGGCGCACACGTCAGCTTCGCTCTCGCTCTATCACAGAGGTCTTAATTCAGTGGCACGGCATGCAACCAGAGGATGCTACATGGGAACCACTCCTTCAGATTCAACAACAATTTCCACATCTGAAGCTTTGAGGACAAAGCTTTTTTTAAGGGGGAGGGGATGTTAGGAACCCATATCTTTACTTTGTTAGTATGTTGTTGTTGGACGCATATGCTTTGTAAGTCGTCCCGTAGTATTTGTGATCAATAGTTTGTGTTATTGTTGTTGGCGCATATGCTTTGTAAGTCGCCCGTAGTATTGTTGATCCATAGTTTGTAACGGCCCAGGGTTTCGACCCATAGTATTGGCGCCTAGAATTAGTATATAAGTGTGTGTTGAGACCTATGAAGGCACGGTGAAGTTATTTGTATTGAGCTTGCTCAAAGGAGGTTGCCCCCTCGAAGTGGCCCGTGATCAATACAAAAGTGATTCTGAGTTCTGTCATTTCTGCTATTTCGCGCATTCTTGTTAATTAATTGTTGCAGGTGCCTCACAACAATTTTACTAGTAATTTGGGGTTCAAATCCTCCTGGGGTAAGTACTGAAAATGGCTTCCCAAATGCCTCCAAACCCTCTCCAATTTATGAACAGAGGTAGGGGATGTATCAAGGATGTTATTAAGGTCCCAAATGCACCATTCATTAGTTATTAAGTCTGTTCCAAACCTCTCCCAAACAACAACAAAAATCACTAGTTCGACCCTTGGGGAGATGGCACCAAATATTCTCCAAATGTAAATAAACTGAGTAAAATGACTTCAAATGCTTGAGAACTGAACATGAAACTTGTATAATACATCAATAAAATTCCATTCATAAATAAACCATCAGTATTTTACTTATCCATTCAAATCCATCAACATTACATTGGTTCACAACAAGGTAGTGGGGAAATGGCATTGTTCTTTCATTAAAAATGAGATTTATGCATTTCTACTTGGAATTTCGACTTGAAAATTTCTAGAGATGAAGAATAGAGTATTTAATTCATATTACAAAATAAATGGGGAATTAGAAGCTCCCCCAAAGAGTACAATAGCTCACCAAAAATTCCCTCCCTCAAGGATCAAGAATATGCCACCAAAACTGGAAATGGTTGAAGGAGTGAGCTGCAATAGAAGAAACCATGAGATTCCCTATAGCTTACACCTACAAATAAAGGCTCCATTAAATCTCCAAATGAAAGGTCTGAATGGCCTTTCCAATTACCAACTTGGATGGGAATCTTTCACCCTCGAAATTGGCTAAGGCAAGAAACTAGTCATCCACTAGCTCTCCCTCTTCACAAATTCAATTGCAAATTCTACAAATGATAAAAATATGGTTTCATTATTTGTTATTGACATTTATAAAATTCTAATGTCCTCCATGGATCAAATTCCTTCCAAGAGACTCATGCCAACTCAATTTGGGAAGAGATTCCAAAGAATGCCACTTGTACAACAATTCCTAGTTTCCCACTTCCACCAAATCACATGTGGAAGCATATTAGCTTCCCTAAATCCCTTGAGCGCCCTCTTGAAGGCTATTTTTAGCCCTGACATGTCATATAAGTCATATGTCAGCCTTCAGGTCTGATTTGTGTCATAAAATCTTCATCATTGTTGTCATAGAGTTAGGGAATCTAGCCTAAGTGTCCCACTAGCTCCAAATTTCCTCTTCCTCTTCCATGGGAGTTACTCTTCCTCTATATTTAGACCTTGGATGAGTCATGCCATGAATAATACCTTTTGAACTCCCCCAAGTATGTTACCATTCACCTTTAATTCGAATTGGTGAGAGAATGATGCCAAGTGTAGTGGGGAAATCTAGCCATATGTGGGTCCCACTTCCTCCATGTGTCTTCATGATCAAATGCCACTTTGATTTTCACTTGTATATACTTATTTAGCTCCTTTATTAAATATTTATGCCATTCTAATCTTCAAACATCATTTATTATCCCCCTTATTCCAAATCCCAAAGCTTCCACCCCAAACCTAGGAAACTAATAATTTTCCTCCTTGGCAATTATTTGACCCTTAACATCAATTTGATAAACTCTAATGGATATGGCCAATGTGATTAGGCCATTGTGACCCAATGCCAAATTTGGGACATGAAAAATCCTCCCTTTCCAATATTGCTTGTCCTCAAGCAATTTCAAACATGGGTGTTGAAGAACTTGCTTTCTGTATAATTCTTTGAAGTTTCCATTGAATTGCCCAACCTTGAGTCTTTGAGTTTCCATGAATATTTTAGAGAGGAACCACCATGCTTGCTGCTGCACTACTCTGATAAAAATCACTTTATTAAGTGGGAAATCCATCTCCCATACTGCTTGTTTCCCCAAAAAAATTAAAACCAATGAGATAAAAATTATTCCAGGGTCCCATTGTTTGTATTGCCCCCCAACAATTAAGAGTGCTCTCCAACCCATACCATTAGATAAGAGGATTCATGGATCCCATTTTCTTGTATGCATTATTCCAAACATCATGAGTACAAAATATATATCATCAAAGTACATAACAACATAATGAAAATGTACATAAAGGAGGTGCTTCATCAAAGAATCATGAAAGTGCTTATACCTCCAAGTAAGTAGACCACCATTTTCCAGGTGCATACAAGCATCGAGTGAACAATCAAATCTGATCCAATGACATGGGTGAGTATCCCATGTCCTATAATGCTGCTCCAAAAATATGTAAGATGCATCAAAACAATCAGCCTTGTATTCTTTCATCCAAGTAGTTAATGAAGTTCCTCCAACATCAATTGAACTAAGCAAGGAGCAAGGAAGATCATGAGTCTTCAAGTGACTCAAGTAAACATTATAAGTGTATCCATGAAGATATGTATCATCATAAGGAAAGAAAATATTCTGCTGCAAATGCAAATAATGAGGTGCTCTATGCTATGAATATTATATGTAAGTTAATTAAAGTTATTAATTATTAAGTGAAAGGGTGTAACCCTTCACTATACACGCTCAAGCTTATAAAAGCGAGCCTCATTGTAAATTATTAAATCATCTATATATCCATTATCAATTATATATATTATTATTTTATCAAATGGAGTTATTTTCCATTAGAGGATTATTCGCTTGAATAATCACTGAGTATATCTGGACATGGATATAGCATTGATATCAGAGCTTCGTGCTAGATTCCGGCCTTTGGCTGTCTTTGGGCTTTTAGCCATTAACCAGGGTTTCCCTGAATTTTGGTCTTTGACCATAAAGTGGCCTTTGGCCAAAACCATATTTTCTGAACTCTTCCTCACTCGCTTCCATCTTCCAGCTCTCTCCACATTTTATCTCTTCCCCGTCGTCCTCATACACCTCCCCTGCGCACTCTTCTCCCACACCCTCGCTGCTCCTCCCTCTCTCGCCTCTGTTCCAGCCCTCTTCTTCCCTTCCCAAACGCTCCTCCACGCTCCTCCATAGCATCATCCGCCTCCTCTCGACCACTCCCTCGGCCTTCCCTCCTCAACAACACCCTTCACTTCCTCATCCTGTTGCGCCACCCTCCATCTCCCCACCCCTGCGCTGCTCCTCTACCCAGCGTCTCATCCCTTCTCGCAGCCATCCCTCCAACCCTGCGCAGCTCCCTGCTGCGTCCACCCCCTCCTCTGCATACGCCCTCCTTCCCACCTGCGTCCACCTTCCTCCCTCTCCCCGCATCCTCCCTTCTGCCACACCCTCCGACCCACGCTCCTCTCCCTCACGCGCTACACTTACCCGCTCACCTCCTTTCCACACGCCACCCCATCTCTCGCATCCTCTTCATCACGCCCTCCCGCATTCCAGAGCATTCCACCAGCGTCCTCATCCATCCTCGTCCCCCACGCATCTCCAACCCCTTCGCGCAATTCCCTTCGTAGTTCTCCCGCCATCGCCTGCCTCACTCAACCACCACCGGCAACCACCACCTCGGCCGCATTCTCCCGCCATCCATCTCCCATTTGAAACCCTAAACTTTATTTTTGAAATTAAATATTAAAGGTATAATAATATTATTATATTGGTTAGTATTTTAATTTGTGGAAAAGGAAAAAATATATATTAAACTATATATATAGTTTATAAAAAGTTAATATAATAATATTATTAATTAATAAATTAATAGTTATTATTATAAAATATATATATATATATATATATATATATATATATAATATTATTATTAAATTTTAATAATAATTATTATTATCAAAGAAAAAAAATCAATTCTTTTGAAATAAGAATTGTTTGAAGAAACAAGCAAATTCAAGCCAAAGAGGACCAAGTCAAAGAAGAAATTAAAGACAAAGTCCAAGCAAGACTCTTTATTATCAAAGAAGTCTAAGAACACTTATCATTGAAGAAATCAAGTCAAAGTAAAGGAAGGCTCATCAAGAAGTCGAGACACGTTAACGACAAGGATGACCAAGTTCGACATTATGAGCAAGGAACAAAAAATGTTAGACCAAAAAATGACGCAGAACCATAATACATTAATGGAGGCGTTACAAAGACTAATGCAAAAAAAGGACCAAGTCGGTAGTCCAAATGTGCTAGATGCCTCATCTCATATTTTCACACAGGAAGCACTTGCAAAAAATCAAGATATAAAGAAGGAAATAAATAATTACGAAGCATAAATAATACGCTTGAACAAAATCGTTAGCGACAAAGATGAAGAACTAATGCAGTTACGACATAAATTAGAAAGTCAAGAATCAGAGGTCGGCCAGTGTCGACAACAGATAAAAGTTCTTCAACAACAAAATGACAACTCTAAAAAGACACATAAGTCAGAGATCGCGAAGAGTAATAAAGCATTATCTAACAATGCTGAAGAAATTTTTAGACTAAGAAATCATAACAAAATACTAGTCACAAAAATTAAGAAGTTGAAAAATAGTCAGAAGATAGAACAATCTTTGGACGACATTGAAGGGAAACTTCTAGACAAACAGGAAGAAAATAGTTGTATCAGAAGTCATAATGAAGATCTTAAGGAACAACTTAAGACATCTGAAGCTAACAGAAAATCGCAAGTCGAATTGATTAAGAAGTTTCAAAATGATAATAGGCAGTTAGAAAACAAGTTGGAAAAAATACAGAACAAAAACTTAAATCCTCAAGAGACGAAAATACAACTTCCAACTCAGATCAATGCTCTAAAGGAAACATCCGAAAACGAAAATGACATCGTGAAAGTTCCTTATCGACACCCCAACCATAAAAAATCGATATTTGAAAAAGTGGGAAATGTCGAAAGATAATGGTACTAATGTGATCAAATTTCTTGACGACACATCAGTAGGGAATCCCATCAGTCCACAACAAATCAATTTGGGATGGATTCATCCGTCGACGTATCGAAATTTATGCTCTACACTTAACAGTTCATATCGACATGTTTCATCAGCCATGATATCGCAAAGAACAATGCAACAAAATTATAAGGCTTTGAGGACAAAGCCTTTCTAAGAGAGTGGCAATGCTATGAATATTATATGTAAGTTAATTAAAGTTATTAATTATTAAGTGAAAGGGTGTAACCCTTCACTATACATGCTCAAGCTTATAAAAGCGAGCCTCATTGTAAAGTATTAAATCATCTATATATCCATTATCAATTATATATATTATTATTTTATCAAATGGAGTTATTTTCCATTGGAGGATTATTCGCTTGAATAATCACTAAGTATATCTGGACACGGATATAGCACTCTATTCATGTCATCATCAAAAGGAGAGGTAGGAGTTTCATACCCCTCATGTGGCACCACTAGAAAAAAACCTTTCACCCAATTTTCTTCCCAATTGATGTGGCTGAAAAAGAAGTAGGGGGTGAGGAATTATGAACCAACCTCAAATCTTTACAACTCTTACACATAGAAATATTTAATTCATCTTCTCCATAATTGGCTGGTCCAACTGTTGTGAGATCATGTGCCTCCTTCAAAACTTTGCAATCTCTCCATGAGACAACTCATAATCCCTCTGAAAAACGACAAGTGCTTGTACTTCTTCTTGTTTGAGTGTAGCATCTTCAAGCACCTGCATATCATCATGTACCTCATGTTCCACCATTACATGAGGTTCCTCCTTTGTGGCATAAATTATTTCATCCATTTCCTTCTTTTCCTTGGAAAGAGAACCATCGCTCATTCTTTTTTCCATGTTGCTTCCAAGTTGACTAACCAAAAATTCGAACTCTTGCATGAATTTCCTCCACTTGTCTTCAAAGGATGGTTTCAGTAATTTTCTAAACTCCTCATTCTCCTCTAAGGTTCCTTTCTCATCCTTACTCATGGTGACCAAGGAATGCACTTCTTCTCCTACTTCTTCCCTTTCACCAAAGTACATCCAGTTTCAGTTTCTAAGGGTTGTGGCTTATTTCTTTGACTCCTAGTATTCATTAATTTTCTACCACATCAGGTTCCAAGACCATGCTATGATACCACTGTAATGTCCCTTGTTAGGAATTTTATTAAAATGGCAATTTTTCACTTTTTTCCCTAGTTAGACCTTTGACTAGTTTTGAGCTCTAGGTCCCCAAATTGCTCCAATTACTCCCAAATATTCTGAGAAGGTATATGGATGATTTTAGAACATAAATATGTGTTTCAGGGATACTTTTGGACCTTTAAAATACTTCTACAAATCCTCTTTCAATTCTGGCCAGTGTAGGGAACTTTACTAGTAATTTCCCTTTGACTAGTATTGATCTCTAGGTCTCAAATTGACCCCAAATGCCTTCAAATCTTCAAGGAAGGTGTATGAATGATATTACGAATTGAATATGATGTTCAAGGATGAAATATTTCCACCAAAATACCTCTGCAACTCTCTTAAGATTATGGACCAAGTATGCAATTTTACTAGTAATTTGGGGTTCAAATCCCCCTGGGGTAAGTACTGAAAATGGATTCCCAAATGCCTCCAAACCCACTCAAATTTATGAACAGAGGTAGGGGATTTATAAAGGATGTTATTAAGGTCCCAAATGCACCATTCATTATTTATTAATTCTATTCCAAACCTCTCCCAAACAACAACAAAAATCACTAGTTCGACCCTTGGGAAAATGGCACCAAATCTTCTCCAAATGTAAATAAACTGAGTAAAATGACTTCAAATGATTGAGAAATGAACATGAAACTTGTATAATTCATAAATAAAATTCCATTGATAAATAAACTATCAGTATTTTACTTATCCATTCGAATCCATCAACATTACATTGGTTCACAACAAGGTAGTGGGGAAATGACACTGTTCTTTCATTAAAAATGAGATTTATACATTTCTACTTGGAATTTCGACCTGAAAATTTTTGGAGATGAAGAAAATAGTATTTGATTCATATTAAAAAATAACTGGGGCATTATAATCTCCCCCAAAGACTACAATAGCTCACCAAAAATGCCCTCCCTCAAGGATCAAGAATATGCCACCAAAACTGGAAATGGTTGAAGGAGTGAGATGCAATAGAAGAAACCATGAGTTTCCTTGTAGCTTACACCTGAAAATAAATACTCCATTAAATCTCCAAATGAAAGGTCTGAATGGCCTTTCCAATTACCAACTTGGATGGGAATCTTTCACCCTCGAAATTGGCTAAGGCAACAAACTAGTCATCCATTAGCTCTCCCTCTTCACAAATGCAATTGCAAATTCTACAAATGATAAAAATATGGTTTCATTATTTGTTATTGACATTTATAAAATTCTAATGTCCTCCATGGGTCGAATTCCTTCCAAGAGACTCATGCCAATTCAAGTTGGGAAGAGATTCCAAAGAATGCCACTTGTACAACAATTCCTAGTTTCCCACTTCCACCAAATCACATGTGGAAGCATCTTATCTTCCCTAACTCCCTTGAGCGCCCTCTTGGAGGCTATTTTTAGCCCTGACATGTCATATAAGTCATATTTCATCCTTCAGGTATGATTTGTGTCATAGGTGTCATAACATCTTCATTATTGTTGTCATAGAGCTAGGGAATCTAGCCCAAGTGTCCCACTAGCTCCAAATTGCCTCTTCCTCTTCCATGGGAGTTACTCTTTCTCTATATTTCGACCTTGGATGAGTCATGCCATGAATAATACCTTTTGAACTCTCCCAATTATGTTACCATTCACCTTGAATTCGAATTGGTGAGAGAATGATGCCAAGTGTAGTGGGGAAATCTAGCCATATGTGGGTCCCACTTCCTCCATGTGTCTTCATGATCAAATGCCACTTTGATTTTCACTTGTATATATTTATTTATATCCTTTATTAAATATTTATGCCATTCTAATGTTCAAACATCATTTATTATCCCCCTTATTCCAAATCCCAAAGCTTCCACCCCAAACCTAGGAAACTAGTAATTTTCCTCCTTAGCAATTATTTGACCCTTAACATCAATTTGACAAACTCTAATGAATATGGTTAATGTGATTAGGCCATTGTGACCCAATTCCAACTTTGGGACATGACAGTATGAGAATGGCCATCTTGGAAAATCTGTTGACTACTACTAAGATCGCATCTTGATGATGTTTGGGAGTAGGATATCCCGTCAAGTAGTCAATAGAAATAGATTCCCATGGTCGACTAGGAACTGGTAGAGGTGTGTACAATCATTGTCGTTGATTAGGCGGTTTAGAAATGGCACAAACCATGCATGATCGAATGTAATTGTTGACGTCAGTTTTAAGTGTAGGCCAAAAGAAATACTTCTACAAAATAGCAAGTGTATTTTCTACTCCAAAGTGTCCTGCAGTCTTGTTGTAGTGTGCGTACCAAATGAGCTGTTGTTGATGCTCACTTGTCGGCACACAAAGTTGTCCAAGCTTGTATAGTAAGGTGTCTTTCAAGAAATAGTCGGTGGTCAACGACTTGTCAGTCTGAAGCTATCGGTAGACTGATAAAAAGTCAATGTCTTCCTGATACAACTGAGGCCAAGTAGTCGTGTCATATCCCTGCATACTCATCACTGTAAAAAGAAGAGTAATGGGCGGTCTGCTTAAACAATCGGTGACGGTGTTAACTTTACCTTTCTGATACTTAATCACCAACTATAATTTTTATAGGTAATTAATCCACTTAAGCTGTCTATTTGTTTGTAGTTTTGACTGGGTCGGAGCGAACTGTAGAGGCTTATGGTCAGTGAGGATGACCGTTTCCTTTCCAAGGATGTAATACCTCCATTGCTTGAGAGATTTCAAAATGGCGTACAGTTCTTTTTAATACGTCGAATATCTTCTAATTGTGTCGTTAAAGGTTTCAGAATGAAAAGTGATTGGGTGGCCAGATTGAGTGATCACTTCTCCCAAGGCACAGTCCAATGCGTCTGTCTCAATCTCAAAGGGTTGATGCAAATCAAGAACACAAGTACTGGTGCAGTGTAGAGCTTGTGCTTGAGATGTTCAAAAGATTCTTGTCGTTTCGATGTCCATTTGAAGACATTTTTTCCATTTCCCTTTGTCAACTGATTCAAGGGCCAAGCTATGTGACTGAAGCCGAGTATGAATCGTCGATAGAAATTCGCCAAACCAAGAAAACTTCTTAGTTATTGAATGCTTTGAGGAATGGACCAATATTTGAGGATCTGTACTTTGTTTGGATCGATGTGAATTCCCACAGAGTCAATTACATACCCCAAATATTTGATGATGTTCATCGCAAAGGTACACTTGTCCATGTTCAAGTAAATTCGATGTTGCTAGAGAGTGTCGATGACTTGTCGAAGATGTCCGACATGTTCTTCCCATGATCGACTGAAAATCAACATGTCGTCAAGGTATACAATGACCCATTTTTTGATGAAAGGTCGAAGAATGTTATCCATTTATCACATGAAGGTCGCAGGTGCATTGGTTAGGCCGAAAGGAATGACTAACCATTCGAATAATCCTTCCTTGGTCTTGAAATCAATTTTCCACACATATGAGGGCTCGATTGGAATTTGATGATGTCGAGCTTAGTAAATAATTTAGAACGTTTCAGACAGTCGATGAGCTTGTCTATCTGCGGCAGAGGGTACCGATTCTTTACCAAAATTTTGTTGAGTGGCCTGTAGTCGATGCACATGCACCAAGTCCCGTCTTTCTTTGGAACGAAGACGACTAGAATTCCACAAGGAGAGGAGTTGGGTCGGATATGACCTTTTTTGATCAAATCTTGGATTTGTCTGCGAATCTCTTCATTTTCGAGAATGGATCTTCTATAAACAGATGCATTAGGAAAATAAGAACTAGGAGAAAGTTCAATGGAGTGTTTTACCTGACAATGTCGAGGTACTCCGTCCGGCTCTTGCAATAAACTCCGATACTCGTCAAGAACATTGTCCATCAATTTCTTCTGTCAAGAGCTGCTTTGGTCAGTGAGTCGACTCGTTGCTGCAGTATTCCTAGAATGTTGCGGTTTGACCATGATTAAAGCGAAGTTCGTAGCATGATTGATGAGCTTCTTTGTCTGTTTAGTAGATATCATTGAAACCGTTGGAGTAGGTCGTCACTCTAGAATGTTGTACCATCGATTCTGTATTTTGAAAATCACCTTCTGCGGTCATGAATGATAAATTCCATGGTGATCCCATAGGTAACGTTTCCCAAACAGGGCATTGGCTACAGAGAGTGGTGCTACGTTGCAGAGTACTTCATCTTCAAAAGGATTTATGAAGTAGGTTATTTTGCATTGTCGGGTGATCCGTAGTTCTTGTCCATCCTTCGTCCAACTGATGTTGTAAGGCTGAGGATGCGGAGTGGTGACAAGACCTAGTTTCTTCACAATATCTTCAGAAATAAAGTTCTTCTGGATACCATTTTACACAATCAGATGTAATGGGTTGTGCTGAGCCCATATCCGTGTATGGAACAGTTTCTCTCGTTCCTCCTTGTCGATGATAGTCGAGGTTGCTGTAGTGGTCAATGCCGATGTCAGGAGGGTCATTGCATCTAGATCAGATTCTTCCACCGTCTTGTCGAACGCATCGGATGTCGACACTTTTTCCAAAAATGTCTTTTGAGATTTGCATTCAGACCTATCATGCCAAGATGAGTGGTGATAATCGCACCATTTCCCGTTGGGCAGTTGTTTGCTACGTTCCCTTTTCTGAAAAGGCTTTTTTCTGTGATCTGGATTTGGTGGAGTCGACTGAGAAGATTTCGACTTGTCGAGGTTGGATGATATCCTCTTGTTAGGTTGTCGTCCTGATTTCAGCTTTGTCACGAAGCGTGCTTTCCCTTTCTTCTTGGTTTCAAGTTTGATAGCATAGTGGAATGCATATGCAAGCATATTGACAGTCAGAAATTCCATCTCTTGCTAAATATACAGGGAAAATTTGTTGATGTACTTCAGAACAAGCAATTTCTCTTCTTCTTGGATGCCAAGTCTAGCCATGAGTCAATAGAACTCGTCGATGTAACTCTGTACTAATTGGTCTTTCCATTGCCTTAGCTGTTGCCACTTCTTATACTGTTGCTCGAGGTATTTGGGCAGGTAAAATTCCTTTTGGATGTGTTCGACGAATTTATCTCATGTGTCGATGGGGTCTCAACTTTTCTTTATCTTTGTCGAGAGGTTCTCCCACCAGCATTGCATAGATGTTGACATATTTAAGGCTATAATGGTGATCTTGTCAGCTTTTGAGAGTTGATTCACAGGGTAATAGGATTCCAATTGTTGCACCCAATTATCGATGGATTCTGCGCCAATATTTCCTTCAAGATTCGGTATGTCCAAATTCATTTGCACTTTGAAGGGGCTGATTTTATTGGAGTGAGTTCTCGTCGAAAATCCTCCGGATGTCGAAGCAAATCGCATGATAATTTCATTGAACTGGGAGAACATTCCAGTTCTTTGTTGAGTCAATGCTTGCTCAATAAGTTGTGTTGTCTTGGCGGCTGCATGTCTATCGTCTATTTATTCTGCCATTCCTGGAGGTAGCATCTACTTGGATTGCTAAGGTTGCAAGCGTGTTTGAACAGGAATAAGTCGGTAACTTCACTTTGAGTGTCTACGCAAAATTAAGTATGAATAAAGATGAGTGTTCTGATATCAATGATCTGCATGTGGCCATGAAGCAAGAGGGGGACAACAGTTTGATTGAATGAGTCATCTCTGTTATGGCGAAAGCTTAAGAAACAAAATGCACAAAACATGAATACACTACACATATAGAACACAAATATACACAAACAATATGCAGGAATGCGAACTGATTTCTATTACTGGATATGAGATCAACGATTGATTTTATGCTTCTATATTACAATAATTTACATGCTTATATAGAGAGTGCTGAGACGCTTGAGTGCTTTCCTGTTACATTCAGTTACAAAAGAAGTTAGAACGGTTCAGAAGTTCATTCGTTATAGTTGACTGGAAGACAGAGAGACAGTCTGTCAAAGTTCGACAGTCGCAAGTCGCAGATCGACGTTGTATGTCGATGTCATGAAACTGTGAGGTCACGGAACATGTCGAAGTCGCGAAGTTGTCGAAGTCATGTCAAATTTGGAACTTGTCGAATTTGTGTCAACGTCAATGACTGGTCGAATATGTGTTGAAGTCAGCATCCAAAAATAATGCCAACTGTGATGTTGATCAATTACCAAAGTACAATTCCCAAAAATAAGTTTCACAAATAAGAGAGACAAAACCCAAAATCTAGAGCCAAGCCAATCCTCCTCCTTCGCAAACTTCCTCTCTCCTCTAATGCGCAATGCATGAGTGAGTGAATGGTACAAATGAGAGAAAGAATCCCTCCATTTATACTTTACTTTTCACTTGACAATTAACCTAACTAGGTCGGTCTCACTTAACTTGACTGGTCCGACCTCTCTAGAAATACTCAAATAATATTAATAATAAACTCTTTTGGGTACTATCGAACCGACTTACAATGGAGGTTTTACCTCATGACTTTTACATGACCAAATATAATAATTGTTGGAACATTTAAAAAACCCACTATGTCATTCTAGACTTAGGATAAAATTAATTAATCATTTATGATTAATTTCCTGAGTTTTGACTAGGTAGAATAGGCCAGTTTTGTCTTTTAGTGGACCACATGCTATCCTCATTCACAAAAACGAATTTGGACAGATTTTGGATAAGCTTTCCTTGGATTCTATCTGATTTTATTCCATTCCTGAATTAGAAAGACACTATCCATTTTTAGTTAGCTTTGTCCTGTTTTTTCTGCTTTCTAGTGGAAAAGATAAAGCTAGTTTACTTGGAATCTTTTGCCACTTGACCAATTCGAACTCCACATCATATCTAACCTTCTAAATCCATCATTACATTCCATTTACCTCACTCATGATCTTCCATACCATACTTTCCAAATTCGTGAGCCTCTAACACAGTTTTGGAAACTGCTTTTGCCACCTAGGGGGTTTTTTGTCTTTTCTAAGCCTTTTCTTTTTGCTCTTTCCATATTGCTTCAAAGCAATTCGATTTTATGCATGGAGGATGTATTATATATTGTTACAATATCAATGAATAATATACAGAGTGATTTCCATAATTTATTCTCTCCATTATTCTTCTCTCATTGTCTGAAATATTCCATGTGAAATTGTCTTATGAATCTAGTTCCTAGCAATTGAAAATATCACATGGTATCAGACCTAGCTTGATTCAAAACAATTTCCAAGAGTGTTTTTTGTAGGTATTACCATTACCAGGAGTGCATCAGTATGGAGCAAAATCAAGCCAAAGCTGTGACTCTCACTCCCTTCAATTTCTTTGACTGGAAGGCACATATGATCATCCAGCTTCGGAGCAAAGGATTGTATAGAGTCACTATGGGGCTTGAAACTGAGCCAGGAGTTGTTGCATTAAAATCCAAATGGTTCAATAGGATTGATGAAGCTTATGGGTTACTTTTTATCTCTGTATATCCAGATCTTCTATTCCATATCGATTCTCTATCAACTCCAAATGAAGTGTGGACAAAGCTAGAGTCTCTCTTTGGAAAATAGGACAAGCTCAGAGGTCATTTGTTGGAGATTGCGATGATCTCTCTTAGTCCAAGTAATTTGATTCTATGGAGGAGTTCATCTCAAAATTCAAGAACCTAGTGCTTCAACTCAATTAATGTGGTATAGAGAAGAAGGATGAGCAATTAATCCTTACCATTCTGTCAAAACTGAGCTCTGAATACTTAGTATTTGTGTCTACTTTTCATTCTACAAGACTTGCAGTTCCCAAGTGGAAGATGCCAACCTTGGATGCATTCATTGATTCGCTCACTCAAGAAAAGGACAAGCTGGTCCAAATGAGGGATCAATCACCCTCCAAATACTTTGCACTTGTTGCTCATGGAGCAAAGAGTTTCAAGAATGACAAATCCAAACAGAAGATATTGTCAAATGAAGAGGATTCTGATGGAGATTCCAAATCCAAGAAGATGAAGAAGGAGAAGCCCAAGTGTTCTTATTGCTGCAAAGGAACTCATCCTGAGAAATATTGATTCAAGAATAAATTGGACATCATGGCCAATATGCTTGATGAGCATAACATAGATGTTCCTAACTTTGCAAAGAAAGAACAAGGCAAGCTTGATGTAGAACAAGAACTCTGTCTCCAGGCCTCTCCCAAAGGTAATAATGTTTATGCTTTGAGTGCTAGAGTGAAATATAATTCTGATGTCTCTGATATTGATTCACATTCTGATATATCAGAATAAAAAACCTACACCTCTTCCTTGGAACAATCTTCATTCAGTTCATCCAAGTCTACTCTCAAAACTAGTCATTTTTTCCTAGCTTCTGACTTGTCTTCTGAAAGGTATTTCCACCATCATTCAAATATTTTAGATTCTGATTTAGAATATGATTTAAAGTCTGATATGTACTTCATTACATATCCCACATCATATTTCCAACCTTTGGATGCACAAAAGACCCTACAACCCCCAATTTCTCCGGTTAAGAAACTACACAATTCTATGTTTTCCTACACTGTGTCACTTGCCTCTGTTGCACTTTTGTCTTGCATATATTTCATTGGTTGCACAACCATTGTTTTGGAATTATTTGGAATGATATTCCACACATCTGGACATGACCCCATCACTCATGATTCAAAAGTCAAGTCCTCACACTCTCTAGGCTCGCTCAGCTGTCCGGGTGATCTAGTTTCTCAAATGTTTTCTACTGAAATTATGTTCGATCATGGAGAATCCACATCTTTACTGGTTGCTGCTCCATATGACTTACATTCTGATATTTCAGAGCTGCATGATCTCATTTTAAATATTAGAAAGGTTCTACATCAGTTTGAGAAGAAAGTACAAGAACTAGTACACCACATTGCATCTACAGAAGAAATTGATCCTGATGAGTTCATTGTTTCTCCTTGGGAAGGAGTATGCATAGATCTTCTTTCCATCATTGATTATGTTTTCAGATTTGATTATGTATGTTACAACAGCAAGAAAAATTCATTTGATGCTCCTCCATCATCAGAAGATGAACTTCATAGAGCTTCAACACATGGTTCTTGCCTACACAACATCGATGCACTGATGCATGATCGTGACATCCACAATCTCTTCATCAAGTTAGTTACTCAGAAGCAGCCCATTCATCTCATTCAGTTCATTCAAATGAGCAACATGACAGTATGAAGACATCAAGCATGTCCATTTTTTGAGGGAGGGTTTTGTTCCCATGATGTTTTCCCTGTTTCCTCGGTTTACATGGACTAGTTATTTTTGTATTGGGGTGACCATAAGCCTTGTTGCTTGGGCCCTATATTTATGATATTTTTCTAATTCCCATCACATAAATTCAGGCTTAAGGGGGGGGTGTTGGAACATTTAAAAAACCCACTATGTCATTCTAGACTTAGGATAAAATTAATTAATCATTTATGATTAATTTCCTAAGTTTTGACTAGGTGGAATAGGCCAGTTTTGTCTTTTAGTGGACCACATGCTATCGTCATTCAAAAAAATGAATTTGGATAGATCCTAGATAAGATTTCCTTGGATTCTGTCTAATTTTATTCCATTCCTGAATTAGAAAGACACTCTCCAATTTTAGTTAGCTTTGTCCTGTTTTGTTTGCTTTCTAGTGGAAAAGATAAAGCTAGTTTACTTGGAATCTTTTTCCACTTGACCAATTCGACCTCCACATCATATCTAACCTTCTAAAGCCATCATTACATTCCATTTACCTCACTCATGATTTGCCATACCATACTTGCCAAATTCGTGAGCCTATAGCACAGTTTTGGAAACTGCTTTTGCCACCTAGGGGTTTTTTTGTCTTTTCTAAGCCTTTTCTTTTTGCTCTTTCCATATTGCTTCAAAGCAATTCGATTTTCTCCATGGAGGATGTCTGATATATTGTTACAATATCAATGAATAATATACAGAGTGATTTCCATAATTTATTCTCTCCATTATTCTTCTCTCATTGTCTGAAATATTCCATGTGAAATTGTCTTATGAATCTAGTTTCTAGCAATTGAAAATCTCACAATAATGACATCCCCGAACGGAGGTAAAAAATCCCCAACGGAGTTACAATAATAAAGTACAAGTAGAATATTATTTGAAGTTATATTAATTCAACACTCCCCCTTAACAAGAAGGGTATTCTACTAACAACAACAACAACATGTGTGGCTCTACGCAATATCATCAAAAGGAGGGAGGACGAGGCATCATCAATAACATCATCTGGAACATTGGTTGGTACATCTATAAATGTTGGCAGGCGGTTTGGTAAGGTAACATCGCAGCATCTCTGATGTTGCGACAAGGCGGTAGATATCGCGGAAGGTAGTGAGCGAGGCGCAAAGAAGGACATTTCATGCATTTTTTGGGTCAAGTGTCCCGCAGTTGGCGGGTTTTGGGTCATTTGGACTATAAATTATGTATTTTTGAGTCATTTGTACAGTGGTATGCGGGTTTTTGGTCGTTTTGGATTGTGTCGGTTAATTATTGGGTCACTTGTCCAAGTGTCGGTTAGAAAGTTGTTAGTAAGTGGACAAGCATTGTAAAGGCGGAAGCCTATATAAAGCCATAAGTTGTAAGTGTAAGGGCATTTGGGTATGGATCTTTGGATGTTGATTTGTGCGCATCTTTAGGTCTATATGTGAGATCGAGAGATATTGCCGAGATCCAGTTTTGCGGAGAAATTGTATCAGGGTTTTGTTGAAGTAATATGACATGACTAAACAGTTTGGTGAAATTCCTTGTGTATCTTTTATGCATGTTGCAATGGTTTCTTGCTACAGTTAATACTTTAATACTTTACTTGATGCGATGAATGTTTCTGCGGAATGATGCTATGAATATGAATGATGTTGAACTTGAATGCATAGATCTGTCTTGGATGTTGCGATAAGTTCATTAAGTAGCTATTGCCGCAATCATCCTCCTTCATTTGGAGGAAACATGGTTCCGTCCACTCTCCCTTGATCGCCTTAGGTGAGACCTCATCTGCTCTGCAGGTGTTGCTTGACAGGGTAAAACCTGTCTGGGCTGGTGCTCAAGGAGTTTGCGGTGGGTTGGTGTCAATAGTGATGGGAACCCCTATCGATTGGGTGTGAGTCAACAAATGGTTCCATCGTCGGGACCGTGTGTGAAGTGAGAGGAGGATATGTTGTGGCATCCGACGCAATCGGAGATACAAAGCTCGTTTGATCAAAAGTTGCAGGAATTCATGGAAGAAGAAAGCCGAAACACTCGACTGATGGTAGATCAGTGGGTGGATAGATATATTCATGACGGTCCTCACGAATGGTTTTTCTGTGAATTCCCGGTCCTTTTGTTCGAGTGGTTGGCGAAGTTGACATTTCAAAAAAGGAACCACCAAGGTGGCGAGCCGACGACTTGGACCCCAGAGCTGATCCAAGAACTGCAAGAAGTCAACAATAAAGCGTCGCGAGCTGTAGAAGTTTGGCTTGATAACATCTTGGAAGGATATATCATTGAATTCGTAGTTGATATGCAGAAGTCCTATAGTGAAGCCGAAAGGTATTTCTTCCGCGAACCCTGGGGAAGGTTTCTGTTGTTGCTTCAACTGTCCATTAAGATTCTTATTTGCGAGAAGGGTATATTGAAAATGCATTTGGATCAGTAAGCAGCATGGTGGGTGGAGGCTGTGGGTGTCGCGACAGCTGGGGGGTGGTGCATGGAATGATCAGGGGTAGACGGGTGTAGTTCACGATGAGACTGTGAGTGAAGCCGAGGAAGAGAGAGGTCTTACAAGGGGAGGAGCGAGGTTTCGATAGGAAAAGAGGCAGAGGATAGGAGAAGGTCCTGCTGCGATCAAACCGCAAGTTCGTGAAGGAAGAACACACGGGACAAACCGATCTCACAGTCCGGAAAAGGATGCACATGCTATGCCCAGGATAGAGGCAGGACCTAACCCCAACAGCAACTTACCCACACCTCCGCTCACTATATGTCAACCAGTAAGAAACACCACTTCGACCCCACCGGGTCAACAAAACTTGATCGCTAGTAGTTCAATACCTGCAGGAAGGAAGCCCAGGATGGCGGGCGATGATGCTAAGTTACCATTGTTCCATGGGAATGGGACCGATAACCCAGAAAAGTACTGGTTTTTGTGTGAAGCGGTATGGACCGTAAAACAGATCACTGATGATGATGCCAAGAAAGGGCAGCTGGCGACAACTTTGCGAGGTCACGCCTTAGATTGGTTTATGAAATTTGTTCTAGTCCCTACAGGAGCTCCGGCGAAGTCACTTGATGAGATTTGGGATGGGTTGATTGCAGAATTTAGGAAGCCCAAGTCTGAGGCTCAATATATCACAGAATTGAAAGAAATTAAGCAGTATCCCAACAAGATGGTGTGGGATTTTGACCAACGGTTCAAAACGTTGACGACAAGGGTTAGCTTCGACATGAGTGCTGTCCAACATAAGGAGTGGTTCATTGCGACAATGTTACCACACATTCGGCTACCACTGATGCAAATAACATCACAACGCCCAATGAAGCTCTAGAGATTGCAATGCGGTTGGAGGCATCGCCGATTGGGGAAAATGCAGCTGGGATGTCGCAGATCCAGACACAGTTTCCTAACCTGACCATCCAGTTGCAGGATCTGAAGAAAGGCAAGGAAAAACATGAAGCAGTTTGGTGTATGCGATGTCATGGAGATGGGCATACTAAGGATAATTGCCCAGAATTCTGCAATTACCTGGTTTTGGGAGCTCCAAATCCGTTGAATGGTGGTAGCATGTCGTGGTGTCACGTTTGTCAAGTCTATGGGGATCACCATGACGACTGTCCGTACATGTAGGAAATGGTCACAAATCTGAGGAATATTTATTGTACTTTTTGCAAATCGGTGGGTCATGATGACAAAGATTGTCATGCATATGGGTTGCTACAAGAAAGGATGTATGATGCATTCTATGTAAAAGGTGATTAGTGTGCCATACAACAACCGCAACCGCAGCCATAGGTAGCCCAGACGCTACCTCAACCGCTGATGCAATTTGTACTGCAGCAGCAACACCCGCAGCTGTTTGTGCCACAATATCCTCCAATGCAGATGGCTCCACAACAGCCACAGTACGTACAACAACTGCAGTATGCACTGCAAGGAAAAAGGATGCAACCAACAATGATGCAACAATAGTTCAACCAGCCGCAATACCAGCAATAGGGAGGATACCGAGGCGAACGTGGTGGAGGATTTGGTCATGGAGGAGGAGGACGAGGAGGTTGCGGACCTATTTAGTGCTATCACTGTGTGGTCTGGGGACATTACCAGCGAGACTGTCCACTGCTGCAGAACCAATGTACGTTCTATTTTTTTAACGACCACACGGTTGAGAATTGCCCGTAGTTGATTGCACGATGGCAAGCAGGGAACATTCCACAGTTGCAGAATTAGCCCCAGGCACAGTAGCCAGTCCAAAATCAGGTACAACAACAAGTGAAAAATCAGAATGCTAACTAGAATGTGAACCAACCAGGGAATCCTCCGCTGAACCAGAATCAAGGTGCGAGTGTCATGACAATTTTTGCAGAACCCAGACCGCAAGATGATTTTGTTGTTGTTGTTACTCGCATAGGGAAGACAACTAGAGAGGATGGCTCACGACCCCTGATTCGGTTGGAAGGACAGAAGACAGTATCATTCGACATCGACGCTGAGCGCGAGGCATTTCATCAAGCGCATCGCACATTGGAAAAAGATCGCGGTAAGGCTGTTATTTGCGATATGCCCCCTGTCTTTGATGCTACTTCTGAAACTGGTCCATCGGCACAGTCTGGAACCTTAAATTTTTTTTTTGAGAGTTGTTTATTGTTGGCACAAGATCCCACTTCCCTTTCTAAGATCGAGGGATGGTTGCAGCGATCCACGAGGGGAGGGCAGGAGTCCGCAGTGAACTCCTTATAGCGGTGGAAGACACGTAAGGAGATGCGAATGAACATTCAGATTGGCGATTATGATGTTGATTTGGTTATTCTCGATCTTGGTTTGGATGTTAACATCTTAACCAAGCAGGCTTGGAAAAATATGGGGAGTCCCCCATTGAGCTGGTCTCCTGTACAGCTTAGGTTGGCTAACCACGCAAAAGTAACTCCAATTGGGCAAGTTCCACAGCTGGCGATGGACATTGAGGGCATGAAAACATATGCTAACTTTGATGTCATCGAAGTAGTTGAAGGAGGAAGCTCCTATCCCGTGCTATTAGGTATCAGATGGGCTAACGACAGTGGAGTGGTAATCAACTTCAAGCGGCAGATAATGACTTTTGAGAACCGCGATCTCAGAGTAATAGCCCCGTCAGATCCGGCTGAAGGACGTAGATACATTGATCCCGTGAAGGACGATGATCCCAGTGGATGGGATCATGCATTCAATATTTCTGAAGACTATATCCATCTGACTGCCAACGATGAGCTGGGATGGTGTAGCTACAGCTCTGCGTCTTCTGACTCTGACGATGCACTAGAACATTGGCAGAATCTCTTGCATGAGGTATCGCTCCGCAAGTGTGGGTTAGTCACGCAGTTTCTATGCCGCGTTGGGACTGAGACAGTCACATTACCAATATATGAAGGGTTACTTGGCTTGTCTGACTTTTTGACAGAATTTGAGGAACGGGTTTCAGAACCACAACGATTGCTGGCATTGGAGGAAGCACTGAAGGCTACTCCAGCAGGCTGGTGGGCGACACACAAGGCATCCATTGATGGTTGGTCACAGTGCAAGAGATTGATGACGGTTCATTTTGGTGATACCGAGATCTATCACACAGGAAGGTACGATGGTCGGAATGATTCAAGAGGTCATTTGATGGAGTGTCAATGGTTATGGGTATTGCGACCGCAAGATGAGTGGGTCCATGCCTTTATCCATACTTTGGATGAGATGCCATGATCATGGTATATTGCAGCTGAGTTGTGAGGAGGAATTTCCACCTGGTTGGAGCTGACGATGTGTTTTACTCAAATGTTTAGTTTTGCGGATGCCAACCCGGATGTACATAATACCTTACAGCTCATCCACAACGTAGTTTTGAAGGTTGTCCTAGTGGCATATCCAGCGGATCCCCTTACACAGTACCAGATGCAGTCCATGATGGAATGTTTCAATCTCATTGGTGGGCCAACAGATGGTGATGATGATCTGTGGAATGTCAATATTCCCGAATCTGAAGGAAGTCGTGATGTGGTAGCCCCAGACGCGCCAAGTGATCTGATCAGTCAGCCGTTGAAGATCCGCAAGATCAACATTGGGATAGAGGACAGTCCCAAGTTCGCAAATGTCGGGGACTATTGGGATGATGAGATGATGAGCAAGGTCACCGATTTGCTCCATGAGTTTCAGGATTTATTTCCCATGAATTTTTCTGATATGAAGGGGATTTTGGGCCATTTAGGAGAGATGAAGATCCCATTGAAACCAAAATCTAAGCCGATCCGACAGCGACCCTATCGACTGAATCCATTAAATAAGGAGAGGGTCAAAGTGGAGCTCGATCGCATGTTGGATGCTGGTATTATTGAACCTGTCGAGGAATCAGAATGGATTAGTCCTATGGTGGTACAAGATAAGTAGAATGGCGAAGTGCACATTTGCGTCGAACTACAGAAGCTGAATGATGCCTGTTTGCATGATCCATTCCCAACCCCGTTTACCGATGAAGTGCTAGAAGGTGTCGGTGGCCAGGAGATGTATTCCTTCACAGATGGATTCTCTGGCTACCATCAAATCCATATTGTGAAGGAAGACCGCCACAAGACGACTTTTGTGACCGAATGGGGATGTTTTCAGTATACGGTAATGCTGTTTGGATTGAAGAATGTGCCTGCGATATTCTCGCGGGTTGTAGTCGCCTCATTCAAAGATTTTATTCAGAAGTTTCTGCAGGTATATATGGATGACTGGACAATCTATGGTTTGATCCGCGATCATCTGGCGAATCTGCGGTTGATGCTGGAACATTGTCGCCAGCATCAGATATCGTTGAATTTGAAGAAGTGCATCTTTTGTGCACCATTTGGAATATTGCTGGGACTCATTGTGTGCAAACAAGGGTTGTTAGTTGATCCAACAGAGATTGTGCTTATTTTGAGCTTGACACCGCTGACTATTGTTAAGTAGTTAAGGGTGACGTTGGGACATACTGGGTATTATCGCAAGTTCATCAAGGGGTATGCAGCGATTATAGCCCCTATGGAGAAGTTACTGAAGAAAGATGCAGTCTTTCAATGGAGCCCCGAATGTCAGGATAGCTTTGAGATGCTAAAGGCGAAGATGGATTTGGCCCCGATATTGGGGTTCCTGGACTGGAGTAAGGAATTCCATGTCCATGTTGATGCATCATCGATTGCACTCGGTGTGGTGCTAGCACAGCCGGGGGAGGGGGATCTCGATCACCCTATTTCTTTCGCCAGTCAGAAGCTATCATCCGCAGAAAGGAACTACACCACTACCGAGAGGGAAGGATTAGCGATGGTTTATGCACTGCAAAAGTTCCGACACTACTTGTTGGGCGGACATTTTAAGATGTTCACAGTCATTCCACATTAAAGTACCTGGTCAATAATCCTGTGTTTGGGGGGAAGATATGCCACTGGTTACTTCTCTTTCAAGAGTTCGATTTTGAAGTAATTGTATAGCCAGGGCAGTTAAATGTCGGCCCTGATCACCTATCACGGATTGACACAGGGGAGGAGCCCATGAACATTGAGGATGGGTTGCTTGATGCGCAATTTTTTAAGGTCGACATGGCCGACGACTATTTTGAAGATATTGTTCAATTTTTGACAATCGGTATTGCACCAGAAGAGTTCACCACTAGTCAGAAGAAGCAGTTGGTCGTCAAGGCTGCGGAATTCCAACTCATTGCAGGAGAGCTATATAAGATGAGTGCTGATGAGGTATTGTGACGGTGCATCCTACCACATGAGCAAGCATAGATCTTAGCAGAAGCACATGGTACAGTGGCTGGAGGGAACTCCGACGGTCAAGTGACTACTAGGAAGGTGCTTTGAGCTGGACTCTGGTGGCCTATGCTGCATAATGATGCGACAGATTATGCACGGTCATGTGATGTTTGTCAAAGAACCGGGAAGCCATCTAGGAGGGATGAGATGCCGTTGATGCCTAAGTTGACATTGCAGCCCTTTGACAAATGGTTTGTGGATTTTGTGGGGCCAATCAATCCACCAGGGAAGTGCACGGGTGCGCTCTACATCATCACGGTGACAGAATACTTAACCAGATGGGCGGAGGCTGCCCCAGTTGTTGATTATTTGGAGGTGACCACTGCGTGATTCTTGTTTGATAACATCATTACTCGCTTTGGCTGCCCCAAGGTATTGCTGAGTGATAAAAGAAGCCACTTTCTCAATCGCACCATCAGCGCATTGACAGAGGAGTTGCAGATACAACACAAGAAGAGTACTCCGTATCACCCATAGGAAAATGGCGCGGTGGAAGCTTTCAACAAAATATTGGAACATGTGCTGACAAAGGTGTGCAGTGTGAGTCATGACGACTGGGATCTTAAAATCCTAGCAGTGTTGTGGGCCTATCGCACCACATGTAAAAGGTTAACGGGGCAGACACCATTTAAGCTGGTGTATGGGAAAGAAGCGATTATGCTTATGGAGCACATTGTCCCGAGTCTGCGCATAGCGGCGGCGACAAGTCTGGATGCTGCAACAGCATTAGAAGAACGTCTAGCGTAGTTGGTACAAATGGAAGAAGATCACTTTATTGCAGGATTCCACCAAGGTGTGGAGAAGGATCGTCAGAAGGCTTGGCATGATCGCCACATAAAAAACAAACAGTTTCGGGAAGGTGACTTGGTGCTGTTGTATGAAAACAAGTTTATGAAACATCCAGGAAAGTTGCAGATGCATTGGCTGGGTCCATATCGCATCAGCAGTATCAGGTCAGGAGGAGCGTTATAGTTGCAGCAGTTAGATGGAGTGATGCTCCCGGAGTTAATTAATGGCAGCAGGTTGAAGCCCTATCGGTCGGGCTTGAAACAGTGCGATGCCTGAGTCACATCGCGGGGAAAAAAAACAAAAATAAAAAAAAAAAAATTTCAGAGTGACCGGTGGCAGAATGGCGCACCGTCGAAGGAAAGAATGCACAAGCAGAAAGGCTTGTGTCGCAAGTTAGGAGAGGTCCGCAACAAGTGGCAGGGTCGCGACCAGGTCAAATCAACAATAAATACCAAAAGTTAATATAGCTAATTAACCGTTCTTGTTCAAATGATGGGCATTAAAGGTGGATACGGCCATGCGGTGGGCAGGATCGACAGTGGATTTGGGTCATTAATATGGAAATTCGGTTGAGTTAATGCAAGATTTAGTAATAATTAAGGAGGATTGCGTCGGGCGCTATAAGAACGGGTCGAAGCTGGTCGAAAGGCATCGAGAATCCAGTTGTTAAGTTCTTGTGAAGTGTTGCAGAGTATTGTCAGTGCTTCGTGAGTGCAGTTGGGAGTTGAGGCATAGTTCCATTAAAGTTCCAGAGTGTTGTTGCTGTCTGTGGAGGACGGTTGTCGGGTGTTGAGCTAGAATTGTGTGTAGTGTTGCGTCATCCCTTACAGTTCGGCAGGTTTCGGACTACTCACGATAGTGGACGTTGCCAACATACCGGTTGGGAGGAGTATTACGCCATCCGTGGCAGGGGCAGGGTGCGACCTTGTCAACTCATGGATTCGTCGTCCCTACGAGTGATTCCTTCTGACAGGTCTATTTGGTACCATGCATGCTGGCCACCTAAAGATGGCATGGTTGGCACATGGCACACACCGGGCCGGTATGGTCGGTAGTATGTAATGGGATTGATCGCACGCCTCGGCACGTAGGATCATCAGTGGCAGCATGGTTGCCACTCCATGAGTTAATTGTTGGGTTTACGCACACAGACGGATGGTAGTGAGGCATCATTACCAACGTCGATGACCCGAAAGAGGTTCGACTATAAATAACAGACGCAGAAGTTAGTTTGACACAGAGATATCCCACTGAAGTGAATTGTTCATGATATTAGAGCATTCCAGAAGTTGAGAAGTTAGGAATTCCAAGGAGGCTATGGAAATGATCCACTTCATTTCCTGCGGTAGCACCCTAGGGGCCTTGAGAGCCCGAACGATGAGCGTGCATGAGCGCATTAATGTGGCTGTTGCACTTACACTGGGGTATGATAGTGCCGAGTGTTATCTCCCCAATAAACATAGACTAGTCAAGTCGTATAGGCGATAGGAAGTCTTTTATTTTGTTTCTTGTCTACACATGTCTGAGTTCTAGTCCGATAGGTCTGAGAAGGTAACGAAGTCTAAATTGATATTTTTTGCATTGGCCTCCTTCCAAAGGTGAAGTTTCAGGTTTTGGTAGCTTAGGCAGGCCTGGTATTGGCTCATTAGCTACTGAAAGCCGGGTTTTCGGTTGTTTATGGTGTAAAAAGATAGAACACTCCAACCACCGAGAGCGGAAAAGTTACAGCGTAAAATGGAGGGACGGTTTTTGGTGGCTTCGGAGAACATGACGGTGTTCATTAGCCATCGAAAGATTAAACATTTTCCACATCTCAAGGGGCAAAGTTGAGACCTTCCCTAGCTGCCGAAAGGAAAAATTCATGCCTGCATTCACGAAGCCGTTTCGGGGGTTTGGGCGAACACAATGGTGTTCATTAGCCACCGAAATCCAAGCATACTTCCCGTAGCTTGCCATCAAATGGGCTGGGTTAGCTTCGGCTGCCGAAAACAAAAGCTAGTAGCAAAAATTGTTTTTCGGCAACATAGCAGGTTTGAAGACAAATTGTCGGCTGCCGAAAGGGAAGTCACGTCAATTTACGGACATGTCAAATCGAGGGTTCGAGGTCATGATGCAGGGAACTCATCATGGTTTCAGCTGCCGAAAGGATCATTGTTGACACTATATCTGAAAAGTATTCAAATCCTAAAATTTTTGCCATGACAACCTAAAAGCAGTGAAATTACCACAAGGAGGTTGAATAAAAGGTTGACAATTCAAAAAACAAGAGGGAAAAACCCACTTATGCAAAGTCCGAAAGCAAATTTGTGAAAAGATTAAACCCCGATCAAGTTTCGGTGGCGGAGATGTCAAGAATCTTGATCAACGACCAATATTGCTTCCCGCATCGCCAAAGTGATCGGCGACAAATAGATGTGGGCGGTAGCGGACTCAATACCACCGGGGCACGTGTCTAAACCTCATCCTTCCGCATATGTGATATGGTGGTAAAGGAAACCACCATAGCGTCGGGCGGAACCACCAAATATGGAAGTGCGGCGGGTCAGTACACGTGGCAGGATGGGACCTAATACGTGGCAGATAGAGAAAGCACGGCAGGGCCATAGCACGTGGCGTCATACGTTGCGAAATCAGAAGGTTGATATAAATTTAAAACAAAATCAATGGCTAGTGTTCGTCCGCATCGGGGAAGCTGCACACTGGATATGAGGAAGAGTGGTCGCGGAAAGTAAACCACTCCAACAGGTGTCAGCTGGTGGTTGATCCGCGTAGGGAACAAACCGAAGAAGAAAACCGCTTTTTGATCGCGGATACTACCAAAAGGGATAAAGGAAGACGAGATCCGATGGCTCAAAACAAAAGCTCAAGATCAAGGGTCAGATATGAAACCGCATTCATAAAGTTGCAAGGAAGTTAATTAAAAAGACTTATATAAAACAAAAAGGGCTCCACACAATGACATTCTGCATATGTGTCACTATCTTGGAGAGCTCTGAAGACTGGTGGAGGTCGACGATTGCGACAGAAGGCGAAAGACGGGTACATACAGGTAGGGTCTGGTGACCTGTCCCACTTTTTAAACCGAATTTTGTTTAAAGAAACATTTAAATGGAGACGGTGCACGATATAGACGTTTTTAAATCAAAAGAAGCCTTAGAGGATAGAGAGGAAGACGTCTACGATACCCTAATTAGGTTACCAGTCTCTGATATAAAAATTAGGTTGTCTAAATTGTTAAAGGAAGGTACAGACCCCCATAGAGTTCACCAGTCGTCTTTGATAGCCTTTTGCCCAGACCAAATCCCTTTTTTCCCAGAATTTGTATCATGGTGTGCCGAAAATTACTCGCGGGAAGAAAGAGTTGTTCTAAACAACCAAAAAACCAGAGTCGTTTGCGAAATAAAGCCAGCCGAATTAATTAAAGCCGTAGAAATAGATCTTTCCCAAACCCTTGACCCTGAGGTTTTTTCTGAAGTCTCCATTATTGAAAATTATCATCATACTTCTCAAAATGATAAGGAGATGTTCTTGTCGTCGTGTCTCAAGCTAGAGACCAGCATTTCGGAGGTCCCATACCCTTTAGATATCAATCTTTTTAATGAAAATACCCAATTAGTTTTGACATTATTGGCTTTAGTTCTAGGGTTGGATACGGACTTGTATGTAACCGAGTTTCAATTGAGTCTGTTGTACAAAATGAGTACAGTTCATTCAGGGATCGATGAAAGTCAAATCCCTCAACTTAATTTTGAAGCATTTCTAACAGAAAAGATTCATGACCAGATGGTCAATTTTTTCACTCTCAGACATTTCAGGTTTCAGGCCTTTTTGATGAAAATGATTATGATAGCCAGTCAAGAAGAGTTGCAGTTCCCATAAATCATTTTCAGGACTTTATTAGAAAATAACATGTTCAATTATATCAATTACATGCTTTCCGAGATTTATAGAATGATTTTTGGAAGGAATTTGCCTAGAGTACTTCCAGAAATGCAGGCATCCATGCAATTGAGTACAGAGTACGCAACGGGGGATTGGTTTTTGTCGAAGGACAGTACAGTAATCAGATTATACGGATTCAGACATAAACCTTATGTTTTATCAGCTTTTCTTACTTTGAGGGTTTTTGCCTTGGAATTCTTGAGACAAAAGTTGATTGTGGAAGATAAAAAAATTTTGGTTCACAGACAAGCAACAAACATTAAATACCCATTCACATTTGGTCCTTTCACAATAAAGAATAAGAATGCTGCTGTGTATATAGAAAAGTTATTGAAGGATATGAATTTTGAGACAGATACGGTTATGGAGTATGACCCGTTAAACATCATATCAAAACGAAGAACGGATCATCGCATCAAAACCCTGAACCATCAGATGATTGAAGGAATGTCTGACAGAGCCAATTGGCTGGAATTTAAAGAAGAAACCATTCCGGATACATCCGACAAAGAAATGGCATTGATCGATACAACAACAGAGACAGAAAGCACAATGGATACTACATTGGTGGGGTCTAAAAGACCCATACAGGACATAATGATTATTGAAGAGGAAGAAACAAAAAGAGGAAAAAGATTGAAAATGAATGAACCACAAGAGTTAACAACATTTTCAGAAGAAGCAAAAAGAACTGAAGAAGATATACCAGAGGTTACAGTTAAAGAGTACAACATTGAAGAAACCCCAGTAGAGGGTGATGTAAATAGACCCCGGAATATCATGGAGGTATTTGATGAACATAGTCAGAATAAACAGGAGTCCTCAAAACAAACCAGTCAATTGTTTCTGAAGGTTAGAAGTATATCTAATACTGAAGTAAGCTTATTTACTAGCAGAAATATCAAAGAGAATTCTTTAAAATTTTCAGTTGTAACGAAAGATAAGATTTCAGAGATGAAAATAGATTTGTCAAAAGTAAATGCCCCGGATAAAATTTTATTGCATAGACAAACTGGAGAAGTCATATATTTAGACTATTTGGGGGCCATATTAAGGGTAGACAAGTTTAAAAGTTCAGTAGATAAATTGAATAATTAGTTGAAACAGGAGAAGGCAGAGAATAAGTCTCGACAGCAACAGATTAAAAAATTTCAAGTAGATTTGACAAATAAAGAAGGAGCTGCAGCGACAAAACTGCTCAAAGAGAAAGACGATACGATCCTGATGTTGAGACGAAAATTAAAAATTCCAGACACTGTACTTATCCAAGGAGCAGAATTGACAATATTGGAAAAAGAAAAAGAAGAATTATCTAATGAATTCAATGATGTTACTGCTAAAATGTTAAAGCTTTTTGATGAAAAAGATCATTGGGAAAAAGAGAAAATCATTTTAAAAGAACAGTTGGCAGAAGCAAGGAAAAGATTAGCAGAAAGTGGTCAGCAACAAGTACAAACAGACACACAGGAAGATAAAACTGGAGTAGATGATATTTTACAGGCTATGTCCCAACTAAGCTTGAAAGAAAATGAAATCAAAGAATTGAAGATTGAAATACAGAAGCTGACAGAAGAGAATGAAATAAAAAATAAGGAAATAAAAACCTTGCAGACAAAGAATCAGGAATTAAGTAATAATAATAAAGGATTAGCAGCTCATGTGATAGGGAAAGCTGCTGTGCAAGGGTGCAAACACATGGTGTGGGACCAAATCATAAAAGAAGTTGAAAAACTAAGACCATATCTGGATTACATAAGAGTCAAAGAAAAGGTAGCCAAAGATGCCTTCGAAAGTTGCAGAGCAGTCAGGGAGAACTTGAATAGGAAGCCAAAAGAAGTAGCCCAGAAAGCAATAACATTTTTAAACAGTCTAACTGAGGCAGACCTGACAACCATGAATATAACAAACAGAATTTCAGTCATCACATGGGCCAGAAGGATCTTAGGAAAGTACTCGCACGTTGAAAATATTGAAGCTAAAGCTGGAGAGATACGGGAAGAAGTAGTAAAGTTCAAGAAGCAATTTGAAAAATTAATACACAAAGGATTCCCTGCTTTCTGGAATGAAAAGAATGAGTTAATTCCTCCTAATGAGTATAAAAGATTGTTGTTTGATATAAGGATGGATCACAGGAAATTCCAGCAGTTGGATCATATGCTTACAGGAAAAATTTTAATGGAAAAAATAGCAGAGGACTTTGAAATTTTAAATATGTTAATCTCAACCTGTGGAAATCTTCTTCCTGTTTCTTATGCAGGTCATGTTGAAATGCGAGTCTTGGTAAAAGAGATGACCAACTATGATTTACCCACGGCCGACCAGTGGAATTATGTAGACAAGTATGGAAAGACCAGATATTCTGTCCATTCCTAGATGTTTTTAAAAACTCTTGCCAAGTGGCAAAAAGATGATTTTCAAAATCTTTGCCAAGTGGCAAAAAGATACTTTTATTTTAAATTTGTAATATTATTTGGAGACAGTTATCTATTTGCTCGAAGAAAGTTATCTTTTAATTTAAAGTATTTTCAGTTATTAGTTAGAAGAAGCAGTTATGTGAAGCTTCTTCCGAATTTTGTATGAAAACAATGAGAGTCATTGTTGAAAGGGTTGGAAATTTTTTGAGAGACAGTGTATGTTTTGAAGTCCATTTTTGATAAATAAAGGCAGTACGGTGAAAATACCTATCTTTTTGAGACTAGAGATTCATGTGTTGATCAGCTTTACAGTCCATTATTTTCCTTTATCTTTATATGTGTACGTTCACTATCTTTGTTATGTCTACCATTATGTTTTTCTTCTATATTTAAATGAACGCATGACATAACTCGAGACTCATACTGGTTATGCCTCGTTTTATTGCATTTAAATATTCACTATTTTCTCCAAAGTTGACAATAGATTCATCCCAGTTAGATGCCTGTTGTTGATGGAATGTCATTACTTCTTTCTACACCACCTGAAAAAATCCAATTGACTGTAATATGATTGCTATCTTGCCTCTGTGGAAATCTGTTTGGTATAAATCTCTTACTGGCATATTATATATTTGAAACTTTCACTCCATGCCCAACATTTCTTGTTTTCCTTTTCAACCAGAAAATCCTTTTGAAAAAATTTGAGAGAACTTTTATATTTTTCAGTCCTTATATATATTGTGAGAGAGCCCTCTCTGGTGGAAAAATGGATGAGTTTTCTACCTAAAGCTTGGTTTGAAATAGGTTACCTTAGGTGTTATTCTTTTACAACCGGAATAAAATCTAAGTGCTAACATTTTGGCGCCGTTGCCGGGGAACGAAAGTGAAATTTTCCCTGGGAGAAACGACAAAGAAAGGTCAAATTTCTTGGGCAAGGAAGTTTGAAATAAGTTGGTTGTAGATATTGCCCTGGCGACTTCACTTGTGACAATTTATGAAGGTTTTTTGAAGATATTCTGAGAAAGACATTGTGGCTACAAGAAGAAATCCCGGTTTGCAGTTCTTCTCAGGCATGGATAATCCAGAAAAGCTCCTCAAGACGGAGAGAGGCAAAGGCAAAACGAAAGAAGGTATTTCTCAGTTTTCAAATATATTTCCTTCTTTGCAATAAAATCTGTTTGAGGAAGAAAATATTGGTTCGAGTGAAAAGATTTTGCTTAGAACTAAGTCAGATTCTGATTTGAAAGAAACAAAAGTTGATCCAAAAAGTTTGTGGGATTATTCTCTAAAATCCGTGTGGAAAAATTTACAAAAATCTGAAAGGGTAGAGTCCAGGATATCCAAAGCCCAGAGAATACCTGTGCAAGGTAATAGACAACAGGCAGTGGTTGTTCCACCTTATAATCCACCACCCATGGCTGCCAGATTCGCCCCATTGGTTTTGCCCGCGGTTTTACATGACTTGCCTCAAAATTATGCACAGAGAATCTTTACCTTTGATAATGAGGGTAGTTATACTGCACAGCAACATGTTGATAACTTTAGTGATTTCATTGATTTGGAAGAAGTGGATTATGATGATGCAAAAATGAGGCTGTTTGCTCAAAGCTTGAGAGGTGAAGTCAAAAAATGGTTTAGAGCTTTAGATGTAGGATCAATTGCTAATTATGATGCCTTTACAACTCTTTTTATCGAAAGATGGGAAGACCAGAAAAATCCTTCACAGGTGTTGACATAGTATAATAATCTGAAGAAAGGAGGTTTTGAGTCAGTTCAGGAGTTCTCTGCCAGATTTATGAAAGTCTATAATTCTATCCCTACGGATATAAAACCTCCAGTGGGAGCAGCCAAGTTACATTATGCAGATGCTTTTGAAGGAGATTTTTCATGCACATTAAGAGAAAGAAGATCTACTACTTTGGCAATAATGATGAAAGATGCGGTAGAATTTGAAGCTAATATGATGGCTTCTGGAAAGATGAGACATAGAGATATGGACAGAAAGAAGATTAGAGAAGAAAATCAAAATGCAGCATCCTCTTCTTCCTCTACAGATGTAAAATTTGAAGCAATGATGAAAACTATGGAAAAGTTGTTAGAAAGGTTAGTGGTGGATAACAAAGCTCCTAATAAGGAACAAGCAGAGCCTCAAATCAGAAACCCAAATTTTAGGAGACCCTTTGTTCCAGCTGCAAGGCCCAGAGATCAGCGAAACCCAAGGAATGCAGAAGAAGATCAAATCAGACCTCCTTTCCCTGAAAATTATATTGCCAGAGAAATAGAAGAGGAGATACCTGAGAGTGATATTCACCATTGTAGAAGTTCCGATTCAGAAGTGTATTTGACCAAACAAGAGCATGATATGTTCCTTGCAGAAGGAGAATGTTGTAATTTGGAAACAAAGATTGATCAATACCAGATTGGTTACCAAAATGCTATAAATGATCTTCAAAGAAAAATAAGTCTTAGAAATCGAGAGGTTACAATAGACAAAGGAAAAGAACCAATGGGCAAATCAAAAGGAACTGCAGATAAACCTTCTACTAGTCAGCATGAATAGCAAACGAGAAGAAAAGAAATTGAAGAGATGCCAAAAGTTATTTCAGATAACAAGAAAGATTCAATAAAGGAAGGTGATAAAAATTTGGTTCCTTTCAATATACAGAATGAAATGTCGAAAGTCAAGATTTCTGTACCTTTTAATGAGATATTGAAGAACAAAGAATACAAGGAACAAATCTTCAAGATGATGCAGGTAGAAAACCGAGTGGAAATAGATACTTTGGAATTAGATGATGATACTCCTAATATCTACCTGGGTTCAAGAATGGAAGATAATAGTGCTGAAGAAGTTTTTCCTTTCTATGTGAATCTGAATATTCATGATAAAGTTGTGCATAATTGTATGTTGGATTCAGGAGCTTCTCATAATCTGATGCCAAAACTTGTAGTAGAATCTTTGGGATTGGTAATCACAAGACCATATGATGATTTATTTTCTTTTGATTCGAGGAAAGTTAAATGTTTAGGGTTGATAAAAGATTTGACAGTCAATCTCAGTAAAATACTGTCCAAAGGTATTCTTATGGATGTGGTGGTTGCTGACATTCCAACGAAGTTTGGTATGTTACTGTCCAGGTCATGGGCCTCAAAGTTAAAAGGAACTTTGCAGATGGATATGTCTTTTGCTACTATTCCGGTACTAGGGGTACACAAAAGATTATATGTTGAAAAGATGGCTACTTATTTGGTAAGTGATTTAAAAGAACCTGAGAAACATGCTATATATGCAGTAGATACAGATTTGGGTTCTTGCATTTTGTACAATGATGTTGAATCTAAAGAAAAGATTGATTTGATTGAACCAAAAGAAAATGAAAAGGAAAGATTGTTAAGGGAAAATATCAGAAAAGAAGGGACCTGGACAATGCATTTTGATGGAGCTAGAAGTAGAGAAGGAGCTGGTGCAGGAGTATGGATAATTACACCTGATCGAGAATTCCTAATGTTTTCTTACCAATTAAATTTTGAATGTACCAACAACGTTGCAGAATATGAAGCTCTGATTCTGGGATTGAACGTGTCTGGGATTGAATGTGTTGAGAGATTTAAAAGCAAAAAGGATTGAAGTGTTTGGAGATTCCGAATTGGTTATAAATCAGGTAAAAGCTATTTATCAGACCAAACACCCTAAAATGAGGTCCTATAGGAATGAAGTGTGGGATTTGCTGGAATTTTTTTTCGATGAACATGACGTTGTTTCAATTCCCAGAGTTAGCAACACTGTAGTAGATTCTTTGGCCACTGCAGGAGCGACATTCAAAACTCCCATCTTTTCTAAAAAGAAATATGATATTGAGGTCATACACAGACCATCTATCCCAGACAATATCAAACATTGGCAGGTTTTTGAGGATGATGAACAGATTAAACGCTTTTTGGAAATGACAGATGAATTCAATTACAGGTCTATTGATGCAGAAGTTGATGAAATTGGTCCAGATGAGGTGGATTCTTTGGAAGAAACAGAAAAGTTCAGACAAAGGATTGGAGGTAAGGATATAATTCAACTGAAGAATAATGTTATCCCTAGGGGCTTGATTCCTTTGGAAAAATTATTTGATAAAAATGATGTGGTAAAAAATCCAAAGATAGAACCTAAACCTGAAGATGTAAAAGACTACAATTTAGGTTCTGAAAAAGATCCCAAGTTGGTAAAGATTTCCAAGAAATTACCAAGAAAGGAAGAAGATAAAATCGTGGAAGTGATGAAGAGATTTTCTGATGTTTTTGCTTGGAGTTATGAAGACCTGAAGGAATATGATGTTTCTGTTATACAACATACAATTCCAATCAAACCAGATGAAAATCCTTTTAAACAGAAATTAAGAAGAATAAATCCCAAGTTGCTGCCAGTGATAGAAAAAGAGGTGAGAAAGCTGTTTGATGCCAAGATAATTGTGTCCTTGAGATTTTCCAAATGGTTAGCTAACCTAGTACCAGTGAGGAAAAAGAATGGTGAAATAAGGCTGTGCGTGGATTTTAGAAATTTGAACAGAGCTTCTTTGAAAGATAATTATCCACTCCCTAAAATGGATCAGGTTTTACAACAAGTTGTGGGAGCTGAAAGAATTTCCATGTTGGACGGTTTCTCAGGTTATAATCAAATTAAAGTTCATCCAGAAGATCAAGAAAAAACTGCTTTTACTACTCCATGGGGAACATTTATGTACGCCAAAATGCCATTTGGTTTGATGAATGCAGGCGCAACTTTTCAGAGAGCCATGGATATTGCATTTGCAGATGAAAGGGACAAAATTGTGGTAGTATACATGGATGATATCACTGTTTATTCAAAAAATGATGCTGATCACTGGAAACATCTGGAAAGAGTTTTTATAAAATGTAGAAGATTTGGGATTTCCCTAAATCCAAAGAAATCTCATTTTTGCATGGAGGAAGGAAGATTATTGGGACATATCATATCAAAAGAAGGCATTAAAATTGACCCGGAGAGAGTATCTGCGATACAAAAGGTAGGAATCCCTAGGAGCAAAAAGGAGATTCAGTCTTTTATTGGAAGAGTAAATTGGTTAAGAAGGTTCATTCCTAGTTTTGCCGAAATTCTGAGAAACATAACTGAAATGCTAAGAAAAGACAAAGAAATTAAGTGGACTAAAGAAGCAAGACAATCCTTTGATAACATTAGAAAGGCATTGACTGAAGCACCAGTGTTAATAAGTCCAGATTATACAAAGGATTTCATTATGTTTACTTATGCATCAGAGAACACAGTAGCTGGGGTATTGTTACAAAAGAATCAAGAAGGAGTGGAACAACCAATTGCATTTTTTAGTAAGATTCTGAGAGATGCAGAATTAAAATACAACATCATGGAGAAACAAGCTTATGCTTTAGTGAAAGCATTGAAAGATTTCATAGTATATATTTTGCATTCTCATACAATAGCACATGTTCCATCAGCAGCAGTGAAAGACATTCTTACCCAGCCAGATCCTGAGGGGAAAAGAGCAAAATGGATAGCCGTGCTATTGGAATATGACCTGGACATTAAACCTACAAAATTGATAAAGGGCCAAGGTTTGGCTAAAATGATGACAGAAACAAATTGGGATTCTCTCAGTATGAATTTTATTTCTGAAACTTCAACCGAAAATGTTCCAAATTCACAGATAATTGAAGATTTCTCTTTATCCCCCTGGTACGCAGACATTGTATATGTCTTGCAGAATCTCCAAGCGCCTGCTAATATGGAAAAAACTAGGGCAAGATCAGTAAAATTGAAAGCAACAAAGTTTTGCATATTAGATGGAAATTTGTTCTGGAAAGATCCAGGAGGAATCCTGTTGAATTGTCTATTAGAGAATGAAGCGCAGCATATTATGGTGGAATTTCATAAAGGTATGTGTGGAGGGCACCATTCATGGAAGGCTACAGTGAATAAAATTCTTAGAGCTGGTTTTTATTGGCCCAACATGTATTCAGATGTATATAAAGAAGTAACGAAATGTCATGAATGTCAAATTTTTGATGGAAAAAGAGAACTATTGCCATTTCCATTGAAACCTATTTCAGTTGAAGCACCTTTCCAACAGTGGGGGTTAGATTTTATTGGTGCGATCAACCCAAATTCTTCAGGGCAACACAAGTGGATTCTAACGGCTACAGATTACTTCACAAAATGGATTGAAGCCATCCCAACCAGAAATGCTACAGAAACAGTGATTATGAACTTTTTAAAAGAAAATATTTTGTCCAGGTTTGGTTGTCCTAAAAGGATAGTGACAGATAATGCTCCAGCGTTCAAGTCCAAAAAGATGATAAATTTTTGTCACAAATATCACATACATCTGAATCATTCAACTGCTTATTATCCACAAGGAAATGGATTGGCCGAATCTTCAAATAAAAGTTTAGTGAGAATCATAAAAAGGTTTCTGGAAGATAACAAAAGGGCTTGGCACACTAAACTAAAATATGCTCTATGGGCAGACATAATCAGTACAAAGAGAGCAATTGGCACTTCCCCTTTCCAGTTGGTATACGGCACAGAAGTAATTTTCCCTGTTTCTTTGGGATTACCAGTTATGAAATTATTACAAGAAGTTGATGAAGAACCAAATCATATGCAAAGGAGAATAAATCAAATGATAGAATTGCATGAAGTCAGAGAAAAAGCATATAACAAAACCCAAATGCATCAGGAAAAAATGAAGAAAACTTTTAACAGAAAAGTTAAGGAAAGGGATATTCAGAGAAATGATTTGGTTTTGAAATGGGACTCCAGAAAAGAAGACCACCATGGAAAGTTTGAGCATTTATGGAAAGGTCCATATATTGTTGCAGGATGTCAAGGAGAAAATGCATTTATCCTAAAAAATTGCAATGGAGAATTCTATCCTGGAGGACCCGTAAATGGGAGGCACCTCAAACATTATCTTTCCTAAAAGACAGAAGTAAGAGAGATTTTTGTACAGTGTAAAAAAAAAAAGAAAAAAAAAGGGGGTTAGGATGCAGCCCAATGGATCAAGCACTGGGTCTACGATGTTCTTTGCTACCTCACAGGGAGGATAGCATCCCCAGTTGGAGCCAATTGTTGACACTATATCTGAAAAGTATTCAAATCCTAAAAATTTTGCCATGACAACCTAAAAGCAGTGAAATTACCACAAGGAGGTTGAATAAAAGGTTGACAATTCAAAAAACAAGAGGGAAAAACCCACTTATGCAAAGTCCGAAAGCAAATTTGTGAAAAGATTAAACCCCGATCAAGTTTCGGTGGCGGAGATGTCAAGAATCTCGATCAATGACCAATATTGCTTCCCACATCACCAAAGTGATCGACGGCAAATAGATGTGGGCGGTAGTAGACTCAATACCACCGGGGCACGTGTATAAACCTCATCCTTCCGCATATGTGATATGGTGGTAAAGGAAACCACCATAGCGCCGGGCAGAACCACCAAATATGGAAGCGTGGTGGGGTCAGTACACGTGGCAGGGTGGGACCTGATACGTGGCAGATGGAGAAAGCACGGCAGGGCCATAGCACGTGGCGTCATACATTGCGAAATCGGAAGGTTGATATAAATTTAAAACAAAATCAATGGCTAGTGTTCGTCCGCATCGGGAAAGCTGCACACTGGATATGAGGAAGAGTGGTCGCGGAAAGTAAACCACTCCAACAGGTGTCAGCTGGTGGTTGATCCGCGCAGGGAACAAACCGGAGAAGAAAACCGCTCTTTGATGGTGGATACTACCAAAAGGGATAAAGGAAGACGAGATCCGACGGCTCAAAACAAAAGCTCGAGATCAAGGGTCAGATATGAAACCGCATTCATAAAGTTGCAGGGAAGTTAATTAAAAAGACTTATATAAAACAAAAAGGGCTCCACACAACGGCATTCTGCATATGTGTCACTATCTTGGAGAGCTCTGAAGACTGGTGGAGGTCGATGATTGTGACAGAAGGTGAAAGGCGGGTACATACAGGTAGGGTCTGGTGACCTGTCCCACTTTTTAAACCGAATTTTTTTTAAAGAAACGTTTAAATGGAGACGGTGCACGATATAGACGTTTTTAAATCAAAATAAGCCTTAGAGGATAGAGACAAAGACGTCTACGATACCCTAATTAGGTTACAAGTCTTTGATATAAAAATTAGGCTGTCTGAATTGTTAAAGGAAGGTACAGACCCCCATAGAGTTCACCAGTCGTCTTTGATAGCCTTTTGCCCAGACCAAATCCCCCTTTTCCCAGAATTTGTATCATGGTGTGCCGAAAATTACTCCCAGGAAGAAAGAGTTGTTCTAAACAACCAATAAACCAGAGTCATTTGCGAAATAAAGCCAGCCGAATTAATTAAAGCCCTAGAAATAGATCTTTCCCAAACCTTTGACCCTGAGGTTTTTTCTGAAGTCTCCATTATTGAAAATTATCATCATACTTCTCAAAATGATAAGGAGATGTTCTTGTCGTCATGTCTCAAGCTAGAGACCAGCATTTCGGAGGTCCCATACCCTTTAGATATCAATCTTTTTAATGAAAATACCCAATTAGTTTTGACATTATTGGCTTTAGTTCTAGGGTTGGATACGGACTTGTATGTAACCGAGTTTCAATTGAGTCTGTTGTACAAAATGAGTACAGTTCAGTCAGGGATCGATGAAAGTCAAATCCCTCGACTTAATTTTGAAGCATTTCTAACAGAAAAGATTCATGACCAGATGGTCAATTTTCCCACTCTCAGACATTTCAGGTTTCAGGCCTTTTTGATGAAAATGATTATGATAGCCAGTCAAGAAGAGTTGCAGTTCCCAGAAATAATTTTCAGGACTTTATTAGAAAATAACATGTTCAATTATATCAATTACATGCTTTCCAAGATTTATAGAATGATTTTTGGAAGGAATTTGCCTAGAGTACTACCAGAAATGCAGGCATCCATGCAATTGAGTACAAAGTACGCAATGGGGGATTGGTTTTTGTCGAAGGACAGTACAGTAATCAGATTATACGGATTCAGACATAAACCTTATGTTTTACCAGCTTTTCTTACTTTGAGGGTTTTTGCCTTGGAATTCTTGAGACAAAAGTTGATTGTGTAAGATAACAATTTTTGGTTCACAGACAAGCAACAGACATTAAATACCCATTCACATTTGGTCCTTTCACGATAAAGAATAAGAATGCTGCTGTGTATATAGAAAAGTTATTGAAGGATATGAATTTTGAGACAGATACGGCTATGGAGTATGACCCGTTAAACATCATATCAAAACGAAGAACGGATCATCGCATCAAAGCCCTGAACCATAAGATGATTGAAGGAATGTCTGACAGAGCCAATTGGCTGGAATATAAAGAAGAAACCATTCCGGATACATCCGACAAAGAAATGGCATTGATCGATACAACAACAGAGACAAAAAGAACAATGGATACTACATTGGTGGGGTCTAAAAGACCCATATAGGACATAATGATTATTGAAGAGGAAGAAACAGAAAGAGGAAAAAGATTGAAAATGAATGAACCACAAGAGTTAACAACGTTTTCAGAAGAAGCAAAAAGAACTGAAGAAGAAATACCAGAGGTTACAGTTAAAGAGTACAACATTGAAGAAACCCCAGTAGAGGGTGATGTAAATAGACCCCGGAATATCATGGAGGTATTTGATGAACATAGTCGGAATAAACAGGAGTCCTCAAAACAAACCAGTCAATTGTTTCCGAAGGTTAGAAGTATATCTAATACTGAAGTAAGCTTATTTACTAGCAGAAATATCAGGGAGAATTCTTTAAAATTTTCAGTTGTAACGAAAGATAAGATTTCAGAGATGAAAATAGATTTGTCAAAAGTAAATTCCCCGGATAAAATTTTATTGCATAGACAAACTGGAGAAGTCATATATTTAGACTATTTGGGGGCCATATTAAGGGCAGACAAGTTGAAAAGTTCAGTAGATAAATTGAATAATCAGTTGAGACAGGAGAAGGCAGAGAATAAGTCTCGATAGCAACAGATTAAAAAATTGCAAGTAGATTTGACAAATAAAGAAGGAGATGCAGCAACAAAACTGCTCAAAGAGAAAGACGATACGATCCTGATGTTGAGACGAAAATTAAAAATTCCAGACACTGTACTTATCCAAGGAGTAGAATTGACAATATTGGAAAAAGAAAAAGAAGAATTATCTAATGAAGTCAATGATGTTACTGCTAAAATGTTAAAGCTTTCTGATGAAAAAGATCATTGGGAAAAAGAGAAAATCATTTTAAAAGAACAGTTGGCAGAAGCAAGGAAAATATTAGCAGAAAGTGGTCAACAACAAGTACAAACAGACACACAGGAAGATAAAACTGGAGTAGATGATATTTTACAGGCTATGTCCCAAGTAATCTTGAAAGAAAATGAAATCAAAGAATTGAAGATTGAAATACAGAAGCTGACAGAAGAGAATGAAATCAAAAATAAGGAAATAAAAACCTTGCAGACAAAGAATCAGGAATTAAGTAATAATAATAAAGGATTAGCAGCTGATGTGACAGGGCAAGCTGCTATGCAAGGTTGCAAACACATGGTGTGGGACCAAATCATAAAAGAATTTGAAAAACTAAGACCATATCTGGATTACATAAGAGTCAAAGAAAAGGTAGCCAAAGATGCCTTTGAAAGTTGCAGAGCAGTCAGGGAGAACTTGAATAGGAAGCCAAAAGAAGTAGCCCAGAAAGCAATAACATTTTTAAACAGTCTAACTGAGGCAGACCTGACAGCCATGAATATAACAAACAGAATTTCAGTCATCACATGGGCCAGAAGGATCTTAGGAAAGTACTCGCACGTTGAAAATATTGAAGCTAAAGCTGGAGAGATACGGGAAGAAGTAGTAAAGTTCAAGAAGCAATTTGAAAAATTAATACACAAAGGATTCCCTGCTTTCTGGAATGAAAAGAATGAGTTAATTTCTCCTACTGAGTATAAAAGATTGTTGTTTGATATAAGGATGGATCACAGGAAATTCCAGCAGTTGGATCATATGCTTACAGGAAAAATTTTAATGGAAAAAATAGCAGAGGACTTTGAAATTTTAAATATGTTAATCTCAACCTGTGGAAATCTTCTTCCTGTTTCTTATGCAGGTCATGTTGAAATGCGAGTCTTGGTAAAAGAGATGACCAATTATGATTTACCCACGACCGACCAGTGGAATTATGTAGACAAGTATGGAAAGACCAGATATTCTGTCCATTCCTAGATGTTTTTAAAAACTCTTGCCAAGTGGCGAAAAGATGATTTTCAAAATCTTTGCCAAGTGGCAAAAAGATACTTTTATTTTAAATTTGTAATATTATTTGGAGACAGTTATCTATTTGCTCGATGACAATTATCTTTTAAATTAAAGTATTTTCTGTTATTAGTTAGAAGAAGCAGTTATGTCAAGCTTCTTCCGAATTTTGTATAAAAACAATGAGAGTCATTGTTGAAAGGGTTGGAAATTTTTTGAGAGACAGTGTATGTTTTGAAGTCCATTTTTGATAAATAAAGGCAGTACGGTGAAAATACCTATCTTTTTGAGACCAGAGATTCGTGTGTTGATCAGCTTTACAGTCCGTTATTTTCCTTTATCTTTATATGTGTACGTTCACTATCTTTGTTATGTCTACCATTATCTTTTTCTTCTATATTTAAATGAACGCATGAAATAACTCGAGACTCATACTGGTTATGCCTCGTTTTATTGCATTTAAATATTCACTATTTTCTCCAAAGTTGACAATAGATTCATCCCAGTTAGATGCCTGTTGTTGATGAAATGTCATTACTTCTTTCTACACCACCTGAAAAAATCCAATTGACTGTAATATGATTGTTATCTTGCCTCTGTGGAAATCTGTTTGGTATAAATATCTTACTGGCCTATTATATATTTGAAACTTTGACTCCATGCCCAACGTTTCTTGTTTTCCTTTTCAACCAGAAAATCCTTTTGAAAAAATTTGAGAGAACTTTTATATTTTTCAGTCCTTATATCTATTGTGAGAGAGCCCTCTCTGGTGGAAAAATGACTGAGTTTTCTACCTAAATCTTGGTTTGAAATAGGTTACCTTAGGTGTTATTCTTTTACAATCGGAATAAAATCTAAGTGCTAACAATCATTTCAGCAAAATTCTGACTCACCCCGATGGAAGTCTCGACGCCACTGCCATACTTCTGACCAGACGGACCTCTTTTCCCATCCACATAACCATTTTTCTCAAATTCCATTCCACTGCTGCAATCATGTCTCAACCACCATCATTTCACCCTCATGATTTCCCACCTTTGCATACCCTTTGAGTTAGCTCCCGAAAGGCCACACCACCTTCCCATTTTTGCCCCCACCATGTCGATTGAGCCCATTTTCTCCCTGTTTCCTGTCACTCTCTCAATCCGGGTTTGAGCAACAAGCGCCACCAAGCAAGTCATCGATGCCGAAAGGGGGAGGAGCAGTTTTGAGAAAGAAATTAAGTGACACCTGCTACCTGGAGGCACACCTCGAGGTAGGTCAGTTTTTCAAGAATGTTGGTTGCTATAACTTCTGTAAAAAATTTCAGGGCTCTCACCAACAGGTGGCCGAAGCTTTCGCTCTCACATATGACGGAGAAAAGGCAGTAATCGGCAAGGAAGAGTTCCATGTGAACGAGTCCCTCATTTCCCAGGTAACAGAATTGCCCACAACTAGGGAGAGCTGGTTTAAGACCACGATTAAGAAGGATTTCGAGTTTAAATCATATCTAAAACCGAAGCATAGGAGTCAGGTTTGGAAGAAGGACATCCCTATGTCACACATGGAGGATAATTGGCAGCTGTTATTGAAGTCCATCCTGGCCTATATAACTTGTGAGGGCAGGTATAACAGGGTGTTAATCTATCACTTCAGATTGTTGGATCATTTCACGGGAAAGAACCCTCTAAATCTCCCTTTCTACCTCCACAAGAGCCTCACCAAAATGGCACATCAAGTAAAGGCTCAGCCCTCCAAAATTGCAGGGAGGCTATTCCACCATGGTTTGATCAAATTGTTGATCTCTGAGTTATTGCAGAGAAAGGGCATGAAATGGACTTTCTTTCTCTTCTGGAGTGGGCTCGAAACCGAATTACAGCTAGAAGGTGGAAAGAAATCCTCAAACCCCAGAAGTGGAAAACGAAGAAGGAGGGCTCTTCCCCCAAATTCAGTCAAACCCTTTTCCTCAGCTCCACCGAAGAAGAAAACCAAAAGGAAGCTGACATTTGATGACAAGGATGAGGATGAGAGGATGGTTTCAGAGGAAATTCCTTCGAGAAGTACAAATATTTTAAACCTACCTTAGACTGATTCTGAAGAGGAGGGGGAGTTGCAGAGAGCTGAAGTAGAATTTGATGAGGAGAAAATAAGACAGGTACCCCAGGAAGAAGCCCCAACCCTGATGGAGCAGGAGAATGACTATGTAAGGTTGCCCCCATCTGCCTCTATGGAAGAGAAAGGCTTGGACTGTGTGAATTTACCCTCCACTATACCCATGGAGGAGAAGAGTCAGCAAGTGGCAGGCAGGCCAACCCAAAATGCGAAGATTTCAGCTTCACAGAAAATCAACCAGCTCCTCCAACAAGCTTATGAACATGAGTTACTCCATAGGGTTATTAAAGAGAAAAATGAAAGGCTGATAGAGAGGTATAACAAGCTTTACAAATATTTTCATGGATTGACCAAGAAACATGGCCAAATGAGGGGCAGAAACATAAGGCTTATCAGGGAAAACATCCGATTGAGGAGGAAGGTCGAAGTTTTAGAAGGCAAGGGAGAAGCTCAAAGTCCCCAGCCCATGGCGCATTCAAACCTGGAGACCTTAGCTGCTGCCGCAATTGACTTTGCCAATCCTCCGACCTCGGCCCAAGAGGAAGAAACATCCAGGTAACACGAGGATGGAAACATAGTTTTGCCATTTTTTGCAGGTTGAATCATGCATGATTTTCGGCAGCTTGGGCGAACACCAGAACTGTTCATTAGTTGCCGAAACCCTTTCTGGTAGCTTATTGTGTGCAAGCGACGTCCTCCCAGATAATGAAAAAGGGATAAGGTTTTCCAGCACCCTCAAGAGTTTCATTGGTTTAGGCGAAGCGTTACTATGATTCATTAATCACCGAACGTTAGGCTTTCGGCTGCTTGTCACCTTCAAGCCCAGTTTTGTTAGCCACTGAAAACTAAAATAAACGCACGGATATATCAGCAGGAAACAAACCTTTTTGGTATGGTTCCTAACACCTTGAAGACGTTTTCTAGAAGACTGACAAGCGTTCAAGTGTACCACGATTGCCTCTGTTCGCAGACTGAGAATGCTCGCAGATTCGACAGTAAAAATATTCCTGCCTATTTTTGGAAAACACCCCTACAGGTTTCTGCAGAATAGCATTTTCACACCTGCCCCCAGCTCCAAGATACTCGTCTCAACTGCCAAGCATAGTGTCATTTACAAAGAGCAGTTACTTTGATCATGATGCGCTGTTGCATCTATCATTTGCTGTTTTCAGTTGTTATTTTTAGTATATTCGATCCATATGCTTGGGATCTAAAAACTGTTTAATGGCTATAAAGCCGAGGATTGAAGTAGAATAGAGGTTCGACTTTGGAGAGAAGAATTGACTTTTGTATTCTCAGACTTCTGTAACTTTTTAGATTATACAAGCTTTCTTTATTATTGGCTGGCAGATTTATGTTTCTCATGTTTTTGTACTTGCTGTGAATGATATATTTCATGTATGTTCACTTAAATTGATGAGATAGTTGTTATCTTGTCATGGTGTTTAAGAACTGAACATGTATGCTGTTATTTTGTTGCGCTTATCCATTTATATGCATTTTGCTGTGTATGAATCTATTAAAAGCGACAAGGATTCACACCCTCTATTTTAAATAAACCCTATGAACATCCTTAGTAAAAGCCTTGTCTATCTGAGAGCCCTCATGCATGTTGTGAGAGTGTAAGATTTTGATTCCTGTCATCCAACTTGATCCAAAATTATTTTCTTCTTTCAAGACAAGTTTAAGTTACCAGGCATCTCTGAAATACATCTTAAGAGAGCTTCCTGGAGTGATATCAAATTGGCGCCGTTGCCGGGGAAAGATTATTGAAGCAACAACTTCCCTGGGAGATGACATAGTTCCAGCTTTGATGATAGACAAATCCTAGGCACTTTTTCGGTTGTAATCATCTATCTGGTGACTCCATTAGAATAAAGTGGCTTCGAGAAGACCAAGTACCAGATCGAATCCTCAAAGGCCACCAGTAACACCTCTTTCGGACCTTGAACAGATTATAAGGAGAGGAAGGACCATGTAGAGGCAGATTTCCAGATCTATTAGAAGGACCATATCAGGCCTTACTAGAGGTATTTGTTCTGTCCCATCAGATGAGTCTCCTTTTGAATCTCCTTTTTCTGAAACAAATGAACCACAAGGAACTATAAGTAGAGCATAAGATTTATGGGCCCAAGTATCTTCATCTGTTGCTGCTGCCCAAGCCCCTAGCCCTAATCCTGCTACACGAACTGACCTAGGAAAAGAAGTCCTAGAATCCATCAAAGAGGAAGGCTGTTCTTCCTACCTGCAGCCCACATTGACCGAACCAGACAAAAAATTTTCCCTTCGTTTACACCAACGTGCTTGCTATATAAAATATATTCCAGGGCCTTTTAGACCAGCGTGAGCAAAGGCTATCCTCTTTACTTGAACAATCTTGTGAGAAGACTGATTGCTTAGAGAACCCATCAATTTGTTTCACCCCCACTTTTGGCGACTCTACTAAAACAAAACCTCCACTTTCATCGTTGCCTATGCCTCCTCAGCCACCGCCCATACTCAAATTGATGTCTTCCATACATTTGATACCCACACCTACAATGGATGTCCCTTTAACCAATATGGAGAAAATCCTCCTTTCTAGGTATGCCCCTCTATATTTGCCTAATCCTCTTTCTGCTATGCCTACCGGAGATTATCAGAAATATATGCCAAAATTCACCGGGGAGGGGGACTTTACAGTCGAGGAGCACTTGGAGGCATTTTACAGCTATGCCGAGAACATAAATATCAAGCATGAAGATGTATGGACTAGAGTGTTTGTGCAGAGCTTAGATGGTCAGGCGAGAAAGTGGTTTAAAGAACTACCTGCTAGGTCAATAAATGACATTGAGGCATTGGATGAATTGTTTCTGAAACATTGGGGGGAAAAAGAGACCACCTATATTATCTCACAGAATTTGATAACTTGAAGAGAGAAAATGACGAGTCTGTGGTATCTTTTACAAAGAGGTTTAACAAAATGTTTAGCAAAATCCTTGCTGATATTAAGCCTACAGATACCTCTGCCAGGATCACGTATGCCAATGCTTTCGACCCTGATTTTTGCCTTCATCTCCGGGAAAGAAGAGCTGCCTCCTTACTGCTCATGCAATATGCTTTGCTCGAAGTGGATTCAAATATGGTCGCATCCAAAATCCTAAAGGGGAAGATTGATAAAAAAGGCAGACCCCAGATTCCTCTCCCTCGTCAGAGACTAAGATGGAAAAAATGGCCAAAATGCTAGACAGCTTGACCTCCGAAATGTCCAATTTGAAAGTGCAAGGCTTGCCATCCACGAGAGGTAAAGGTCCACATGATTTTATCCCCAAGAATAAAAACGCTCCCCCTTACAGAAGAAATGTCTCACCGGTTCAGAATCTTCAGAGAGATAGGAATCCCGCTGAAGAACAAAGAATCAGAGCTCCTTTCCAACATGCAGTATTAGAGGAAGAAGAGCAGGAGCTTACTCAGGGAGGGGCAAAAGAAGAGGATGATGTAAACTGCATGGAGGATAAGGTTGACCTCGCCTTCTTGACACAGTCCGAATATGAGGAATCCCTCATGACCGAACAAATCACCGAGGAAACACTATGTCAGGCTGATGATCAAAGGAGCTATGACTTGAGGTCCAAGATTGTCGCTAAGAATCCTTTAAACCTTGCTCCTGCAAGCAGGACTCCTACCTCCACGAAGCAGCCCACTGCTCCTGCAAAACAGTCTGTCACTCCTTCAAAACAGTAGATTGCTGCTCCCACAAAGCAGGTTACAGCTATTGCAAAACAGCAGCAGAGAATATCCCAGCCAGCTACCCCAGAACCTGTCCAACTTATAGCTCCAACCCAAGAGAAAAGGCTCCCTGACAAGTTGCCCTATTCCTTCAATCTTGAGACTGAGATCCAGAAAATAAAAATCCCTTTTCCCCTAATCGAGCTGATGAAAAACGATTCTTTCAAGTCATCCATACTGAAGTCCCTCCAGCCAAGAGCATCCATCGATGTTGACTTTGTGAACCTCTAAGACGATAAGCCTACCATGACCCTAGGTCCCATGGTTGAGGAACAGGACGGGTCCTGCCCACCCTTTTATATATCATTAAACATCCATGACAAAATCCTTCACAATTGCTTACTCGACTCAGGAGCCTCCCACAACCTCATGCCCAAAGCTGTGATGGATGAACTTGGTCTTAGCATCACAAAAACCTACCATGATCTCTTCTCATTCGACTCCAAAAAAGTTAAATGTCTGGGCCTCATCAAGGATCTCGTCATAAACTTAACTCAGCTACCTTCAAAGAGCATGGTAATGGATGTAGTGGTTTCTGACATCCCACCGAAATTTGGTATACTTTTGTCCTGATCATGGAGCAAACGATTAGGGGGGACTCTGCAGATGGACCTAACTTATGCCACCATTCCTATGTTTGGAGGTGAAACTAAAAGGCTCTACAGGGAAAACGGCTGGCTTATGTTATCAGTAATGAGAAGAATTCCGTGAACCACCCCATCTATGCTATAGATACAGATTTCGAAGAATGTGTCCTGCAGATAGATGATGAACATCCAACCCCTTTGCAACTCACCAAGCCCACTGGTTAGCAACCCGAGGAGGTAACCACTGCTGTGTGGAGCATGTTTTTTTATGGTGCCAGCTCCCAGGCTTCAGCGGGTGCAGGTGTAGTCCTGATCTCTCCTCTGAAGGATGTTACTCATCTGTCTTATAAACTGGAATTTAAAGCCATGAATAATATAGCAGAATACGAGGCTTTGCTGTTAGGAGTCAAGGCTGCAAAGGAAATGGGAATCATGTACCTGAAAATTTTTGGGGACGCAGAGCTCATCATACAGTAGGTGAATGGGAACTATCAGGCAAAGAACGTCAGGCTGAAGTCATACAAATATGAGGTATGGAAACTCGGGGATTCCTTCATGTTTTTTGAAATTTCTTATATTCCACGAGCCATGAACCATCTGGTTGATTCCCTTGCTATCTCTGCTAGCACATTCCTTCCCCCCATGCCTCCAAAGTTGAAATATGATATCCAAGTTAGGTACATACCATCCCTACCCGATAATGTCAAATTTTGGAAGGTTTTTGAGAATGATGATGAGCTCATTAGATTCCTCCAGGTTGTTGACGAATTTTCTGATATGCACATTGACCAAGAGAACTTGTATGTAGAAGAGTCCCAGAAATCCAAATTGAAGGGCAAAATAGGCCATCATGACATTGTCCAATCACCAGGAAATCATATACCCAGGGGGATGGTACCTCTTGAGAGGCTTTTTTACCATAATAACATCCCCGTCAAACCCGTGAATGAAGAGAAAGACCCAGCTGTCCATGAGCAGAACATAGGCAGCTAGGATCACCCCAAATTCATAAACCTATCCACAGAATTGAAAGCTGATCAACAGTCAAATTACTGCAGCTTGGTAAAGAATTTTGCAGACATCTTGGCTTGGGAATACAGTGACCTGAAGACCTATGATGAAGACACCATTCAACACAGAATTCCATTGGAAAATGGCATTACCCCTTTCAAATAGACGCTGTGGCCTATCAACCCTCTTCTATTACTTGTAATAGAGAGGGAAATAAAAAAACTCCTCGATGCCAAGATCATAATCCCACTGAGGTACTCTAGATGGGTAGCAAATCTGGTCATAGTAAGGAAGACGAATGGTGAAGTTAGGCTGTGTGTTGACTTCAGGAACCTAAATAAGGGCTCCCAAAAAGATAACTACCCTCTACCTAAGATGGAACACTTACTACAGAGAGTGTCGGGGGCTAGGGTCATGTCATTTCTTGATGGCTTCTTAGGCTATAATCAAATTTCTATGCACCTAGATGATCAGGAAAAGACAACCTTTACCACTCCCTGGGGTACTTTCATGTACTCCAAGATGCCATTTGGATTGATGAACGTCGGGGCCACCTTTCAGAGGGCCATGGATATCGCGTTCGTGGGGATTAAGGATAAATTTGTCCTCATATACCTCGATGATATCACAGTATACTCAAACAGCCACGAGGATCATTTGCAACACCTAAAAGAGGTTTTTTTGAAATGCAGACAGTTTGGAATTTCTTTGAATCCCAAGAAGTCACAGTTTGGTCTTCAAGAGGGAAAGCTCCTAGGCCACATAGTTTCAGCACAGAGAGTAAGGATTGATCCAGTTCGGGTCGAAGGGATTCGAAAGTTGTCAATACCAAGGTCAAAAAAGGATATCCAATCTTTCCTTGGTAAGATAAATTTCGTCAGAAGATTTATCCCGAATTTTTTTGAGTTGGTAAAACATATAACCTCCATGATAAAAAAGGGATCTGAAACAAAATGGAGTGATCAGGCGAGACATTCTTTCAAAGCCATCAAGAAAGCCATCACGGAGGGTCCCACTCTAGTTAGCCCAGATTACACCAAGGTATTCTATATTTTCTCTTTTGCTTCCCATGATACAGTGGCGGCAGTCTTGTTACAGAAAGACAACGAAGGGCTTGATCATCCAATTGCCTTCTTCAGCAAAACATTGAGGGATGCTGAGCTGAAGTACGATCCCATAGAAAAACAGGCCTATGCTCTGGTAAAATCATTAAAAGCTTTCAGAATTTATATCCTGCACGCGAATATTACAGCTTATGTCCCTTCAGCTTCTGTGAAGGATGTCCTAACTCAGCCCGACATTGACGGTAAGAGGGCCAAATGGATCGCCAAGCTGATTGAATTTGACATAGAGGTGAAACCCACCAGGTTGATAAAGGGTCAAGGTCTGGCCAAACTGATGGCTGAAGAGAATTACAAACTGTTAGACATCAACTTCGTTGGAACAAATTCTAAAGATCTTCCAACAGAGACAGCTACAGCTGGAAAGCGTGACAGCCAGCAAGTGGCTGAAAATATGCTTGCCTACGAGTGGTATTCGGGTATCATTCATTTCCTATAGAATTTAGAATTTCTACCCGGACTTGGTGCAACTCAGGTGCAATCTCTCAAGCTTAAGTCTGCAAAATTCTGCATAAGTGATGATTTACTGTACTGGAAAGATCCCGCTGGCGTTCTATTAAGGTGCTTGGATAAAGAAGAATCAGGGCAGGCCATGCAACATTTCCATTCCAGCATATGTGGGGGAAATCACTACTGAAAAACCACTGCCCATGAGATTCTAATGGCTGGGTACTATTGGCCGTGTTTGTTCTCCGACGTATACACTTTTGTGAAAGTTTGTGACAAGTGCCAAAAATTCACGGGAAAATAGCAGCTGAAATCTCTCCCCTTGAAGCCTATTGTGGTAAACGGTCATTTCCAGCAATGGGGCCTCGACTTCATAGGGGAAATCAATCCCTCATCTAGCGGTCAGCACCGATGGATCCTGGTGGCCACAGACTACTTCACGAAATGGATCAAGGCAATCCCTACCAGAAATGCTAACCATCAGGTTATCATCAAATTTATGTATGAAAACATCATCACCAGATTCGGCTGCCCAAAAAGGCTGGTAACTGATAATGCACCTGCTTTCAAAGACAAAGAGTTAGTCCATATGTGTGAATCGATGGGCATTCAGCTAGTTCACTCCACTCCCTACTATCCTCAAGGCAATGGTCTCACTGAATCTTCCAATAAAATCCTAGTCGAGATCATCAAAAAACTATTGGAGGAAAATCAAAGGAGTTGGAATTCAAAGTTGAAATTTGCTCTTTGGGCTGACAGGGTGACAAACAAGAAATCCATAGGCACTTCTCCTTTCAGTTTGTTTTATGGAACTGATGCCATTTTCTCAGTTCAGTTAATCTTGCCAGTGACTAAATTAATCTAGGAGGAATAGGATGAACCGAATGCTATGGTAAGAAGGATGCTGGATTTGGTTGAACTGCAGCAAACCAGAGAACAACTGGTGGAAAGGTCAGAAGCTCATCAAGAAAAGATAAAAGGTATTTTTGACAAGAAGGCCAAGACTGACATTTTTCAAGTGGGGGAATGGGTTTTGAAGTGGGATGCCCCCAGGCAAGACAAAGGAAAGCATGGAAATTTTGACTCTCTCTGGACATGCCCTTATGTGATAACTCAAGCAAATAAGAACAATACTTTCAACCTGCAGAGTCTGGAAGGGAAAGAGATATTTGGTGGCCCAGTCAATGGGCGTTTCCTGAAACTTTATTTCGTCTAAAGGCTTCATGGCCTGGTCATTGTAAATATCATTTTGTTTGCAGTTTTGTTTTTGTGTTTGTTTGCAAATAACTCCATGCCCAATGGAATGCTAGGCTTGTGTGTTTTCTTTTTAGGAAAGGCGTTTGGTCTGGGTTCTTGGAGCCTCGTTGGGAGGCCTCCATCCCCAAGTAGGAGCCAGATGTTATCTCCCCAATAAACATAGACTAGTCAAGTCGTCTAGGTGATAGGAAGTCTTTTATTTTTGTTTCTTGTCTACACATGTCTAAGTTCTAGTCCGGTAGGTCTGTGAAGGTAACAAAGTCTAAATTGATATTTTTTACATCGGCCTCCTTTCGAAGGCGAAGTTTCAGGTTTCGGTAGCTTAGGCGGGCCTGGTATTGGCTCATTAGCTACTGAAAGCCGGGTTTTCGGCTGTTTATGGTGTAAAAAGACAGAACACTCCAACCACCGAAAGCAGAAAATTTACAGCGTAAAATGGAAGGATGGTTTTCGGTGGCTTGGGAAAACATGATGGTGTTCATTAGCCACCGAAATATCAAACATTTTCCACAGCTCGAGGGGCAAAGTCGAAACCTTCCCTAGCTGTCGAAAGGAAAAATTCATGCCTGCATTCACGAAGCCGTTTCGGGGGTTTGGGCGAACACAACGGTGTTCATTAGCCACCGAAATCCAGGAATACTTCCCGCAGCTTGCCATCAAATGGGTTGGGTTAGCTTCGGCCGCCGAAACTAAAAAATAGTAGCGAAAATCATTTTTCAGCAACATAGCAGGTTTGAAGACGAATTGTCGGCTGCCAAAAGGGAAGTCACGTCAATTGACGAACATGTCAAATCGAGGGTTCGGGGTCATGATGCAGGGAACTCATCATGGTTTAAGCCGCCGAAAGGGTCATTTCAACAAAATTCTGACTCACCCCAAGGGAAGTCCGGACGCCACCGCCATAAATTTGACCAGACGGACCTCTTTTCCAATCCACATAACCGCTTTTCTCAAATTCCATTCCACTGCTGCAATCATGTCTCAGCCACCATCATTTCACCCTCATGATTGCCCACCTTTGCATACCCTTAGAGTTAGCTTTCGAAAGGCCACAACACCTTCCCATTTTCGCCCCCACCATGTCGATTGAGCCCATTTAATCCCTGTTTCCTGTCACTCTCTCAGTCCGAGTTTGAGCAACAAGTGCCACCAAGCAGGTCATCGATGCCGAAAGGGGGAGGAGCAGTTTTGAGAAAGGAATTAAGTGACACCTGCTACCTGGAGGCACACCCCGAGGTAGGTCAGTTTTTCAAGAATGTTGGTTGCTATAACTTCTGTAAAAAACTTCAGGGCTCTCACCAACAGGTGGCCAAAGCTTTCTCCCTCACACACGACGGATAAAAGGCAGTAATCGGCAAGGAAGAGTTCCATGTGAATGAGGCCCTCATTGCCCAGGTAACAGAATTTCCCACGACCGGGGAGAGCTGGTTTAAGACCACGATTAAGAAGGATTTCGAGTTTAAATTATATTTGAAACCGGAGCATAGGAGTCAGGTTTGGAAGAAGGACATCCCTATGTCACACCTAGAGGATAATTGGTAGCTGTTATTGAAGTCCATCCTGGCCTATATAACCTGTGAGGGTAGGTATAACAAGGTGTTAATCTATCACTTCAGATTGCTGGATCATTTCACAGGAAAGAACCCTCTAAATCTCCTTTTTTACCTCCACAAGAGCCTCACAAAAATGGCGCATCAAGTAAAGGCTCATCCCTCCAAAATTGCAGGGAGGCTATTCCACCATGGTCTGATCAAATTGTTGGTCTCTGAGTTATTGCAGAGAAAGGGCATGAAATGGAATTTCTTTCTCTTCTGGAGTGGGCTCGAAACCGAATTACAGCTAGAAGGTGGAAAGAAATCCTCAAACCCCAGAAGTGGAAAATGAAGAAGGAGGGCTCTTCCCCCAAATTCAGTCAAACCCCTTTCCTCAGCTCCACCGGCGATGAAAACCAAAAGGAAGCTGCCATTTGATGACAAGGCTGAGGATGAGGGGATGGTTTCAGAGGAAATTCCTTCGAGAAGTACAAATATTTTAAACCTCCCTTACACTGATTCTGAAGAGGAGGGGGAGTTGCAGAGAGCTAAAGCAGAATTTGATGAGGAGAAAATAGGACAGGTACCCCAGGAAGAAGCCCCAACCCTGATGGAGCAGGAGAATGACTATGTAAGGTTGCCACCATCTGCCTCTATGGAAGAGCAAGGCTTGGACTATGTGAATTTACCCTCCCCTATACCCGTGGAGGATAAGAGTGAGTAGGTGGCAGACAAGCCAACCCAAAATGCGAAGATTTCAGCTTCACAGAAAATCAACCGGCTCCTCCAGCAAGCTTATGAAAGTGAGTTACTCCAGAGGGTTATTAAAGAGAAAAATGAAAGGCTGACAGAGAGGTATAACGACCTTTACAGATATTTTCATGGATTGACCGAAAAACATGGCAAGATGAGGGGCAGAAACATAAGGCTTATCAAGGAAAACATCCAATTGAGGAGGAAGGTCGAAGTTTTAGAAGGCAAGGGAGAAGCTCAAAGTCCCCAGCCCATGGCGCATTCGAACTTGGAGACCTTAGTTGCTGCCGCAATTGACTTTGCCAATCCTCCGATCTCGACCCAGGAGGAAGAAACATCCAGGTAACATGAGGATGGAAACACGGTTTTTCCATTTTTTGCAGGTTGAATCATGCATGATTTTCGGTAGCTTGGGCGAACACCAAAACTATTCATTAGCTGCCGAATCCCATTCTGGTAGCTTATTGTGTGCAAGCAACGTCCTCCTAGATACCCAAAAAAGGATAAGGTTTTCTAGCACCATCAAGCATTTCAGTGGTTTAGACGGTGCGTTACTATGATTCATTAATCACCGAACGTTAGGCTTTCGGTTGCTTGTCACCTTCAAGCCCAGTTTTGTTAGCTACTGAAAACTAAAATAAACGCACGGATATATCAGCAGGCAGCAAACCTTTTTGGTATGGTTCCTAACACCTTGAAGGCGTTTTCCAGAAGACTGACAAGAATTCAAGTGTACCACGATTGCCTCTGTTCACAGACTGAGAGCGCTAGCAGATTCGACAGTAAAAATATTCCTGCCTATTTTTGGAAAACACCCCTACAGGTTTCTGCAGAATAGCATTTTCAAACCTGCCCCCAGCTCCAAGATGCTCGTCTTAACTGCCAAGCGTAGTGTCATTTACAAAGAGCAGTTACTTTGATCATGATGCGCTGTTGCATCTATCATTTGTTGTTTTCAGTTGTTATTTTTAGTATATTCGATCCATCTGCTTGGGATCGAAAAACTGTGTGATCTCTATAAAGCCGAGGACTGAAGTAGAATAGAGGTTCAACTTTGGAGAGAAGAAATGACTTTTGTATTCTCAGACTTCTGTAACTTTTTAGATTATACAAGCTTCTTTTATTATTGGCTGGCAGATTTCTGTTTCTCATGTTTCTGTACTTGTTGTGAATGATATATTTCCTGTATGTTCACTTAAATTGTTGAGATAGCTGTTATCCTTTCATGGTGTTTAAGAACTGAACATATATGTTGTTATTTTGTTGCGCTTAGCCATTTATATGCATTCTGTTGTGTATGAAGCGACAAGGATTCACACCCTCTATTTTAAATCAACCCTATGAACAACCATAGTCAAAGACTTGTCTATATGAGAGCCCTCATGCATGTTGTGAGAGTGTAAGATTTTGATTCCTGTCATCCAACTTGATCCAAAATTAATTCCTTCTTTGAAGACAAGTTTAAGTTACCAGGCATCTATGAAATACAACCTAAGAGAGCTTCTTGGAGTGATAACACCGAGGGTTGGTCTAGAATGTTTAAGCACACAGTAGTTGTTCGAAGTGTTATGGTCCTCCTAACCACTGAGGTGGCTGGGGTGGAAGCCCCTGGGTCCTAGTAAGGGACAATCACTAGTGCGAAACAGATGTGCTGAAGCCATCTGCTAGTTTCACACCTTGGTACTGCTTGTCTTCTTTTTCTTCACCTATTCGTAGTTCCCAGAGACTAGAGGATGAGTTTGGCCAATGCCTGGTCGTCTGTTCGGAGGTCCCTACATTGGCATGAGGCGTACATGATAGGGAGCCTATGAACCGAACAACAGTTTGACAGATAAACCGTAGCGAGATACAGACAAAAAGAACAAGGTCCCAACCATTGTGCCGCAGTATGACATCGTGAAGGCCAAAACAACGGAGTACACCATGTCTAGTTTATGTGGCTCGAGGGCGAGCCACAAGATTGTGTTGGGGGCCTGTTGGCAAGCGGTTTGGTAAGGTAACATCACAACATCTCCAATGCTGCGACAAGGTGGCAGATATTGTGGAAGGTAGCAAGTGAGGCACAAAGAAGGATATTTCATGCATTTTTTGGGTCAAGTGTCCTGCAATTGGCGGGTTTTGGGTCATTTGGACCATAAATTATGTATTTTTGAGTCATTTGTACCGCGGTATGTGGGTTTTTGGTCGTTTTGGACTGTGTCTGTTAATTATTGGGTCACTTGTCCAAGTGTCGGTTAGGAAGTCGTTAGTAAGTGGACAAGCATTGTAAAGGCAGAAACCTATATAAGGCCATAAGTTTTAAGTGTAAGGGCATCTGGGTATGGATCTTTGGATGTTGATTTGTGCACATCTTTAGGTCTATATGTGAGATCGAGAGATATTGCCGAGATCCAGTTTTGTGGAGAAATTGTATCAGGGTTTTTTTGAAGTAATATGACATGACTGAACTGTTTGGTGAAATTCCTTGTGTATCTTTTATGCATGTTGCAATGGTTTCTTGCTATAGTTAATACTTTAATACTTTACTTGATGCGATGAATGTTTTTGCGGAATGATGCTATGAATATGAATGATGTTGAACTTGAATGCATATATCTATCTTGAATGTTGTGAAAAGTTCATTAAGCAGCTATTGCCGAAATCATCCTCCTTCATTTGGAGGAAACATGGTTCCATCCACTCTCCCTTGATCACCTCGGGTGAGACCTCATTTGCTCCGCAGGTGTTGCTGGACAGGGTAAAACTTGTCTAGGCTGGCACTCAGGGAGTTCACGGTGGGTTGATGTCGACAGTGATGGGAACCTCTATCGACTGGGTGTGAGTCAACAATAAATCATTGGAAGTTCTTCAAGAACATCAATATCAACAACTGGAACATCTTGCTGAAACATCATCAACATCTGCAGCACTAAGCTGGAACATCATCATCCACAACATAAAGCTGGAACATCATCATCCATAGCATGAAGTTGGAACATCATCATTTACAGCACGAGGTTGGAACATCATCATTTGCAGTACTGGAACATCATCATCTGCAGTGCTGGAACATCATCATCTACAACACGAGGCTGGAACATCATCATATGCAACACTGGAACATCATCATCTACAACACTAGAACATCATCATTTGCAGTGCGGGAACATCATCTTCTACAGTGTTGGAACATCATGTTCTGCAGCACTGGAACTGAAGTATCATCATCATCTTCAGTACAAAGCTGAAGTATCATGATCATCATCTTCAATACAGAGCTGAAGTGTCATCATCATCATCTTCATTATAGAGTTGAAGTATCATCATCATCATCTTCAGTATAGAGCCGAAGTATCATCATCATCATCTTCAGTACAGAGTTGAAGTATCATCATCATCATCTTCAGTACAGAGCTGAAGTATCAACATCTTCAGCAAGAATTTGCTGGAACATCAACATCATCTGCTATAATATCACCATAAACATCATCATCACTGTCAGCAAGAATTTGATGGAACAACATCAATCATCAGTATATGAATATTGGAACAACAACATCAATCATTAGTAAGTAAATACTAAAACAACAACAATCATCATCAGTATAAAAACTGATACATCAACAACAACGACATCACGAGGCTGGCTCATCATCATAAAGATGGAATAACATCATCATCGTCAACAACTCAAGGCTGGAGAAACATAATCTCTGGAAACGGGTGCATCAACAACCAATATGATCCTTCCTTTTGGAATTTCAAGATCAAGTTCAACACAGGTGATCCTTCCTTTCAAAATTACAGCATCATGGACAATCCTTCCTTTCAGAATTACAGGATTCTAGTCCAACAACACTGGTGATCCTTCCTTTCGGAACTACGGGATTCTGGTCCATCAACACTGGTTATCCTTCCTTTTGGAATTACGAGATCATGGATAGTCCTTCCTTTCGGAATTACGGGATCATGGACATTCCTTCCTTTCGAAATTACGGGACCCAGTCCATCAACTCCGGTGATCCTTCCTTTCGGAATTACGAGATCATGGATAGTCCTTCCTTTTAGAATTACGGGACCCAGTCCATCAACTCTGGTGATCCTTCCTTTCGTAATTACAGGATCATGGGTAGTCCTTCCTTTCAGAATTACAGGACTCTAGTCCATCAACACTGGTGGTGCTCAGACAATCCTTCATTTCGGAATTATGGGACCTAGTCTCTACGAAGCTACCACACTTGGGAAATCCTTCCTTTCAGAATTACGGGATCATTGTCCACTACTCACATCTAAGACAATACTTCGTTTCAGAATTACGAGATTCTAGTCTAAGGACCAACATTTAAGACTATCCTTCCTTTCGGAATTACAAGATCACTGTCTAGGGATGATCAATCCCAACTGCACCTTAATAGTATCATCAACACTACTCCCCCTTTCAAGGGAATTCCTTACGGACTACACTAATATTGTCACAAAAATGCTCAAACTTCACACAATATAGTGGCTTAGTCAATGCATCTGCAACTTGCTCATCGGTGCTCACATATTGGAGCTTTTCAACTTCCTTCTGCGCCATATCTCGAATGGTCCTCTGTCATATTCACGCAGATTTGGTTATCACATGGAATCATTGTGGTATCCAACTCCAGATTGAATAGACCTAATAACAAATTGTGAAATCATATGGATTCACAACTGGCGGAACAAGTTGCAATATATTTCGCTTCTGCAGTGCTGAGAGAAACACTAGACTGCTTCTTACTTAGCCATGAGATCATGGCTGACTCCATACTGAAATATCCACCTGAAGTGTTCTTCCAATCTGAATTTGTATAACCATACAAAATGAAGTAATGATCTCTAGTATGACTGAGATCATAGTATACCGTACCCTTTAGGTACCTCATCACATGCTTTGCAACTACAAGGTGAACAAGTATGGGCTCAACCAGATACTGATTCAAGGTGTTTAGAACAAAGCATATATTTGGCCTGGTATTTGTCAGATACATCAATGACCCAATAATCTACATGTATAGTGTCATATCCACCAATTCTGACGAAGCATAATATAGCAACTTCAAATTTGTATCCATGGGTGTGACCATGGATTTATGTTCCAACATATCAAACCTTTTCAGGATTTCTACTACATACTGGGGCAAACAAAATTTTCCACAAAATAGAGATTAAGTGAAAGTGTCCCTTCATCAGTATTGTAGTCACTTACTCTAAAGCGGAGCTTTCCTACTCCTTCTATAATTGAGCACTATCCTCCCTCTACATCTTATACTTTCTGTATCGGGAAATTTTTCACTGGAGTAGACTTCTCTTCTGATAATCTTATGTGTATCCATTTATTTTACCTTTCTAAGTCATTGGATATCAATATATTGAACTATGTTGCAAGTTCTCTCTTGCACCCATCTATGAGATTCTCATCTTCAACCTTGTAGCAAAGGTTGATGTCTCATTACTCTAGGTGATCCTTGATCTCATCATTATATCCCATGGGTGTCTTCTGATCCCGTACAAAGTCTTCTTCAATCTGCACACATGTGGTTCTCTAAGTCCTATAGGTTGCTCGATATCTTGTTCTATTTCGATTACACCATGAGTCTAGATACTAGAGCAACATCTAGTCATAGTCGACTACCTCTGCTTGATTTTATAAGTCTTGTTTATAGTTGAACCATCGTCACTTGTTCTACGGAACAAGTCTCATCATTCTTCATTTGTAGGTGATTGTGTACAGTACTTCCTACAGGTCAAATTCAGTAGCATGGTTAGAAACATTTCATATTTTCCAAAACATATGCATAAAAACATAAATCACACTTTCATAATGCTATCTTAGCCAATAACACAACATTCATCCATATCCCATATTCATATGGTAACTTTCTAGATGCCTTCCATCTCTACCAGAACATTATTAAGAGCTTGCACTACTCTCAATATGTCAGCAAATAGGTTTCACTCTAGATAAGTAGCAATGGAATGTTGTATAGCACCATAGGATACTTACCCATCACATGCATATCAGTAGTAACCTACTCATTAATGCAACTGTTCTAACATGCATACTATACTTCCTAAATCTAGGAATATAAATATGTACACAACTGAACAATATCATTTAAACAATTGGATAAAATGACAATTCAAATACTTATCTTTGTTTTTTTGGTAGGATCTCTTTTGATCCTAGTCTCCTTGCAGGGATTACTGGAATGTCTAATGGTGAGCTCTACTCCATCATCTGAATCTGAGGTCCCGTGCCTTTCTTACTTATGATCTATAATGTTGATCAAGTCTTCTACCATAGATCAAAGTTGTTTCTAAGTGATCTTATGTGATCCCATTCTTTTGACCCAATAACAACTGCATCTTCTATAAAAATCAATTCTAAACTCTTTCTAAAGCTGAGATATAGTACATCCTTCTTCATCATCAGAGTTCCTGAATCAAGCTTGTATGTTGCTTCTCCTATTCTCCTAGTGAAACTTTTTGAGGGGAGTCCTTTTCTTCAAAATTGGAGAGAGTGCTTTGAAGCACCACCATTATAGGACATATTCTTCAATTTATTCCTTTGGTAACTTCCTGGGAAGACCTTCTTCTTCTTCTTCTTCATCTTCGACAAAATGAGCATGATGTCTTTTGTTACTCTTCTTCTTGTATTCTTCTTTTCTCACTGGACAATCTTTGGAAATATGTCCCATCTTATCACAATAATAACATTGATAAGAAGAGAAGTCTTTCTACTTGTAGTTTCCTTTCTTGTACTTCTGAAACTTCTTAGGAGGATGAAACTCCTTATGAGTTTCCTTCTTGAAATGGGATTTTCCCTTTCCTCTTTTAGTATGAGTAGCTAGGTATTGATCATCATCTCTGAGTAGTGCTTCTCTGTCATTTCCCCTCCGAACCACCTAGCCGGCTGGAGACCGTGATCCATTTTTTTTCTCCAAAACCATTGACTGAGCGCCCATACACACAGTCGGAGAATTCAAATTCCGCAACAACGAATCCCGAAACGCGAATCCCGCAACAATGATTCCGAAATGCACATCCCGCAACAGTGGTTCCCATAGTTTCGGGTTCGGGATTGCGGGAGTCCACACACATAGTGCGAGTTTTGGCAAACCCGCAACCCGAAACTTGATTCCAACTGCTCCGCCGCGAGGTGGTCACCCCAAAACCCGAAGCCCGCAAATCACTGACCCCGCAACCCACAATGTCAGGTGGGGGGTTGCGGGAAGTCCAAATCCCATCATGCGAGTTTTGACGAACTCGAAACCCGAAACCCACTACTTTCGGGTTTGGAATTGCGGAAGGCCCAAAAACTCTCCACGCAGACTTTGGCATACCCGCAACCCACGGAATCATGCGTGCGGAACCTTGTTTCTGTAAGGGTAACTTCATCAATCTTCCAAGGGGCATAACTCCTCCCTCCGGTATCCAAATGGGGTGAGGTTGGTACCGTTGGAAAGATCATGGAGAACTCTATCCAATGGTAGAATCCTCCTAACCAAGTGAGGAACCTAACCACCTCATTTTCGTATCTGAATCTTTGTTCCTATCCACACTTGAATATTCCAACCTTCAACCTGCCAAGGTCCCTTCCTGCTATATGACCCACGGAGGTTCCTGAAACCACTTTCAGGGCTTCTCTAACTTCTCAAGGATCAATGTAGATATATATTTCCTTCACAGGGTTAGTACACATCACATTCATTAACAAAAACGATGGAGCTCTATCATACAACATCACATATAAAATGCATCCACAGACTTAACTCACACATCTATCATATGCAAGAATTACAAGAATTAGTTCTTGCAATATAAGGTAAATACACATAGTGGATTCATCCTGTTACTCGGGCTTGTACATGAATTCATTTCAACCATTCATATAACCATACATACAACAACTCCATGACTATACAAGCATTTATCATAATAATGAAACCACATCATTTACCATAACATAATACTTATCTTTGAATTCCGAAGCAACTGGCTAAGTGAGAGAAACGTTCCACCCAACCTTAGATCTCTGTCCAGCCTATACTCTTTCAGCTAAGAGATCACCCCCGAGCTAGGCAATGTATCCACTAAGGAGGGCTAATAGGTTCTCTCATAGTCAAGGCTCCATTCTCATGCTAAACCAGTCTGTAGTTGGGTTTACCAAGCATTCCAGGGCACCTACCCATGCTAAGCCAACCTATAGGGGTTCTTCAACACACAAGGATAACAAGGAGGCATTGCTAAACCAGTGAGTTCAACCAAATAACTGCAGGCATCTCAGCACTCAGTTGACCTGGCACCCACAATACCTACCACATCCAACACAAGGAAGACCTATTGCACAATCACATAGTCTCTCAAGGCATCTTCCCTTCCAATGCTATTCCAGGATGGGCATAGAAAGGTCTAGTCGCTCACAGCTAACCTAGCACCCACAATACCTACCACATCCAACACAAGGAAGATCCTATCACTGATGTACAGTCTCACAAGGTCCTTCCCTTCTAGTGCTATTCCAGGATGGGCATAGAAAGGTCCAGTCACTAGTTCATTGAGACTATAGCCTTCACTGAGTTTCTCCAGCAATCCAACCCTTCTCCCACGGTTTACAACAAGATATATCCCGGCTTGGGGTCTTCCCACGGTTGCTCTGTGAAAACCGCTCTGCAACCTTCTTTATTGACTCTGTCCATCGCTGCACTAGGGTTCTACACACATGGTGTCATGACTGCTCGTTCTTGGGTAGTTCTCACACACAGGGGCGCACTACTTACAAGAAAACACACAGGTGAATCCTCTGCGAGGGTCAATCATCTTCCCCATGGTAGCGCAAGCGTTCTAAAAATAGGGAACTGAGAGTACGTGAGTTCTGAATCGATGATTGTGTGTATCTGAGTCTTTTCCCCCCCTGGGTTCACAACAGGCTCTACGATTTATCCCAGGTAGTTTGATGCCTTCATGCGACATGATCAGAGCCATCCCCTACCATACAAAATCGCAAGCATGCTCTATACTCCATCAGACTCAGTGGTTGGTGCTCAACCACCCTCTGAAATTGCATTAATGTCAGCAGGGAGTTCAAATGGGTTCTCAGTCAGACATGTGGCAACATGGTCAATCAATCCCAAACCCCCTCACCTCTCCCTAGTGGATACACACAACCCCCTTCTCGTTCATTGCCTCCTTAGCCATCTTCTTGGTTATTTTATTCATTCATTAATAATTACATCATTTACATTCTTCATGGATTAGCAGCCCATGAATAATCAAGTTGCATCAATACTTGCCTGAGCAATAAACCGAAACATCCACTAGTGGGGCCTTGGCCTTGAGCTCCACACTAGGGCATTTACACATACTGTACATAAGCAGTATTTACATCAAGGGCAAAATGGGTTATTACAACTCCCTCTCCCTTAAAATAACACCGTCCTCGGTGTTCTCAAAACTGAACAAAAATGGAAATGCCTCCCTCATGGCATCCTCCAGCTCCCACGTGGCCTCCTCTGGGCTAAGGTGCCTCCATTGCACCTTTACCTGCCCTATGGCTCAGTTTTGGAGCAAGGTAACCTTCCTATCAAGGATGCACGTAGGCTCCACCTGGAACTCTCCCTCTGGTTCCACCTGTATCACATGCCAATCAATGATATGATTAGGATCATGTACATATTTCTTAAGTAAAGATACATGGAAAACATTATGAGCTTTCATGTTAGCAGGCAATGCAATTCTATATGCAACTGGCCCTATCCTATCAAGGACTTCAAATGGACCACAATATCTTGGTGCCAACTTTGCACAACTTCACAATTTCATGGAACTCTTCATGGGTTTCACTCTCAAGCAGACATGATCCCCAGTTTGAAACTCCTTATGCACTCTTTTCAAATCTGCATAACTCTTCTGCCTGTCCTATGCTGCCTTCAGATTCTGCCTAATCTTAACAACTTCCTGTTCCATTTCCTCAACTGTCTATGGTCCGAGCACTACTCTGTTCACTGGGTTGTCCCAACTCACTGGAGTTCTGCATCCTATGCCATACAACACTTCAAAAGGACTTGTTATCACCTAAGCTATAGTTACCCCTATGGATGTATCCAGTCATGGATGGCAATAGGGAAGGGCAACTCAAAAGGTGCAACCACGATCACCTCAACCTCCAGTATATGGTTGTCACGCCAGTCGAAGCAACCTTCGCTTTATGTTATCTATCCCAGACAACAAAGGGGGAGACCCGATCTACTCCCGACAGGAGAGATCAAAACCAAAACACCAAATCAGGGTATTTCTAAGTGAAGTTAGGTGTATGGTTTATCCTATACCTTATAGGTTGAAGTCACAAGCCAAGTGAGGGGTTCAATGGGTATAGCTTTGGTTCATGGTTGATGTGAGAGTGACTTATAATGTTTGAAATGAGATCTAGGGCTAGTGTACTAGTACAATGTCAGAAGATTCATTGCCTTGGGAATCGTCTCCAGTACAGGGTAGTTTAAGGGTTGTATTGGGGCTAACTAGTACAAATGACAAGCTTGACCATGATACATGACAGCTTCAAAGGTTTAGTTCACCATGCATAGGTCAAAACACAAGTCAATCCAACAATCTAGGAAAGTTGAATTAACTTGGAGAGAAATCAGTGCCTTGGGAATTGGGAAGTGGAGTCAAAGTAGGGTTGACTTGTGGTTTAGGACTCCTAGTACTTGGGACAGGTGGGCAATAGAGGTCTTGATGGATGAATGTATCTAGATCTAGGTTTGACCCAAGTGGACCACAATCCCTTAAAACAAGGAATGCAATCCCCAAGGCAAGATTTGACAAAGTGATAGTCTAGACCTAGGTTTTGAATTATTCCGGTTCTAAATCTCCAAAAATCTCACGTACCCAGTTCCTGGAAGTGAGTCAACTCACTTCTCCAAGGTGGTGCGACTTTGCCCAAGGAAGCCTAAAAGTGGGGTTAGGTGGGTCAAAACAAGTCGGATGGCATCCAAACTTTAGATCCGGGTAGATCGGTCGGGTAGGAGTATGGATCTGTATTTTCGTGGTAATCCAATGGTTAGATCTTAGTAGATCTGAGTTTAAGGGTTCCAAGTGGTCCAAAATGGGGATTAAATCCCTTAAAATGTGGAATGGGGCCCACAAGGTGAATTTCAGAAAAGTAACAACCTGGGTGTATGTTATTGGATGTGTAGATGACGAATCAAGTGGAATCTCAAACACCCATCACCTAGATCTAGGTCAACTTGCTCAACTAGTGAAGTGCGCCTTGCTTGGGAGAAGCTAAGTTGGCATGGGAGAGGGGTCAAACGGAAACCAATCCTCACCAAACTATAGATCCGGGATGCCGTGGATGCTATAGAGGTGGGTTTTCAATATTATGCCCAATAACCCACTAGATCTAAGTAGATCTGAGAAAATGTAAAAAAGGGGTTTTGATTAATTAGGGTTTTAAGTGTTTTTTGACAATTGGATAGATCATGGAGATAGAACTTACCTTGAGATCATACCTGAGTGATGTGGATGAGATGCCTTGATGTTGAGGAAGATTCCCGCAGAGATCAAATGAGAGATTGTTGATTTGCTTGCCGATTTGATGCCCTAGCCCACAAGTGCACCTTCCTCTACCTGTCAAACCAAGGAATGAAGATTCAATCAGTAAGATCAAGTATGGAAGAAATACAAGAGAAATGCAAATAGTAACATGAAATAGAAGGTCCTGGGACAGTAATACTCCCTGTTACCAATGAAGAGCTCCAAAGAAGAAGTAGGGAGAGTCTTCCCCTACCAATACCTCCTCCTCCAAGCAAATCGGCCTCCACCTGTAGATGCAAAATCGTGGTACAAAGATATGGCAAACAAGATATCCAATAAATCAGTGCAAAGGAAGAACCAACGAACGAACACCAAAAACATTCACCACAACACTGGAGATAGATGCAATAATAATTTTCTATTCCAATAATCCAGAGCCAAAAGTCCCTTTACAATGAGAGGCTCTCTCCTTTAAATAGGAAGGAGAGGCACCAAAACCCTAACCACTTTTTGAATGAGTGGCTAAGATTAAAATATACAAATGTCTAATCAATGGTTGAGATGAGCTCAACAATAAAATACATGGATCACTAATAAAATATAATGTAAGTGGACCAAATCGCCCTATAAGAGGGGAATCCCACCAAATCATGACGACAAAATATCATAAGAGGCTTATGGTGGGTCCAAGGGGTAATTTTATCCCTCCTTGGTCAATCCCCATAGCACAATAACCAAAAAATAATCATGAATGTACCAAATCGTGCCTCCATAGTGAAGTCGTGGTCCTCAAAAGACCTCAAAGATCCACAGAAAGTGCCATAAGTGATGGATGCGGGCCCCGATGAAGCTGAAACTGCTGGAGAAGGTGTGGAAGGTCCCGATCTATCATCACTGATCATCCCATGCCATAACTTTGCCTCAGTATCCCAAATCAATTTCCTCAATAGCCATTTCTACCAATCCTGAAATGCCTCGGGAAGCGTGAAACTGCCCCAAACAGCCTCCTGGAGTGCTGGCGCTATCAAGGTGAGGGCACCAGTGTGTCTGGAAGGGGGGGTAATATGGTAAAAACAAGTGGCTGGACCACCCCCTCCATCATCAGCGCCCTAGGTCAACCGGATAAAAATCACATCTGCTCCGACAGGGCCTCCGACAGACCAAAACTGCACTAGGACAACCTACTGAGGCTAAATCATCACTGTAAGTGCCCGGAACTGAAAAAAAACTATCCCATTGGACTCAGAAGGTCCAAATCCATCCAAGATGTGTACTCATACACCATATGAATCTCTGCATGATCAAAATAAATATCCAATATACCGGATCAAGGCCAATAATAATGCGTTGTACATATACAAACACTGCTGCAACCCCAGAATCATCATCATAACCCTGTAGCTGCTGCATAGAGTCATCATGTATATATACATAGACCATATATCATCTATCCATATCATCATAAGGTCCAACATCTCATGTCCCATGGTCCTCCATGGTCAAACTAGGTCTAACCAAGACCAAATATAACTTAGATCATCATTAATAGCTGCTGCAAAGTGTCAAGGTTAATATATGCTCTACAACTTATTCAAATAACAATTATAACACAGAGTAATCATGACTGGCGATCTAAATCCAAATATATAATGTCGTTAATTATTATTATTACTCAGACTAGACTTTCAGGATCATACTCACTTCATAGTTGTGATCAATTTGCTAGTGAAGGGTGAAGGCTTAAATTAACTGGCTAGGCTAAGGGATGACTTAACTGTCTTGACTTTGTGACACTTTGGCAAGGGAAAGGGAATACACCATAGTATATACTGAATGAGCAATAACACAGGGAATGGCGGTGTCTCACAAATGGATGAGTTGTTTAAAGAGGGTTTATTCACCTTCACAGATGCGCACAATCCATAATACAAATAAGGCCAGCAATTGTTTAGATATAGCATTTAAGTTCCATTGCTTTTTGGGCCTGAAGTTTCCATAGCCTTGATCTATGTGTGTTTACAAACACATTGCATAGATTTACATTTTTCTTTTAGGCTTTCTGCTGCAGGTGTGTTTTTAAGGCACTTGTTTACCTGAGCACTTCTAGGTGTGTCATGGACAGCTTGTTTACCTAGGTATTTATTTTCCACAAGATATAACATTTCATTTTCATTGCCATGTTCATTTGGCATGCCTCTCATTCATGTGTGTTTAGAAACACATTGCATGAATGGGCTTTTCATACAAGATATAGCATTTCATTTTTCCAGATGGCAGCACTAAAAGTTTCAGGTTTAGCCAACACAACTTTAGTGACTAGGGGGAATTCACAAGGAACTCCAACTCACCATAGGTAAGTTTTGTCACCAACTCAGAGCTGAGACACAATAAACAGGGAAGCTCATCCAATACAGAGGCTACAGTGGGGAAAAGTCCTCCATGCCACTAGTCAAGTAGTAAGTCAGGGTGATAATCTAAAAGGTAGGCCATGGATGGATGAAGACAATGAAATGATGGAGCCAACACTAGCAAGCCAAAGTATGGTGTAATGATCACCTCTATTCTCCCTAAGGAGGGTATGTACCAATGAGTATGAATAGTGAACTTCTAAGTCTGAGTAGGGACAATATAATATATATAATAGATCAACCAGGTCCATATATCTATATGATCGCCAGATCATGACATTAAGTGCTAAGACATGCTATGAGAATAAGTATAAAAGCAATCTAACCATAACACTATGATATACCTGCTGAGTCATATACCTGAATGCACATCCACCTGTACCATCCTCTGTCCTCTGAGACTGCTGCTGTAACTCTGGGCACTACTGTCTGCTCTGCACCAATGATATAATGACTACATCGGTCATCTCTCTGAGTGTCCTGAAACTCAGTCATGGCATGGGGAATACAACTGCTGTCCACAATCTGATAGTGATCCAATATAGATGCTCATCTCGGCATCTCAAATGCAAGGGAACTGGCTGAATAGTGTACTGGAATGAGAAAAATAATGTATGGTAGCCCGGCTACTATATATGTGATAACAGGACTCATCTTCAATGATTCTTGATGCCCATTGTTGTAAGCAAATTCCACTAAGTGTAGATAATCTTCCCACTTAGATGGCTTATCCATCACATACATCCTTAGCATATCTTCAAGGATCTGATTCACTCTCTTAGTCTAACCATCTGTCTGAGGATGATAGGCTATACTAAATTTCAATTGAGTTCCCAACTCTTGGAACAATCCTTTCCAAAAATTGGATGTGAACTTGGTGTCACGATCTGAAACTATTTCCTTGGGCATTCCATGCAATCTGAATATCTCCCTAATGAAGATATCTGCAATGTCACTAACCTTGTGAGTGGACTTGACCGGGACGAAATGAGCTACCTTTGATATCTTGTCCACCACAACCATGATTGAATCATGCTTCCTCACTGTCATGGGAAATCCTGTTACAAAATCCATGGAAATCACTTCCCACTTCCACTCTGGAATGGGTAAGGGCTGCAACAATCCCGTTGGGTGTTGATGCTCTGCCTTGACCTATTGACACTTCTGACATTTAGCAATATACTCAGCTATGTCCTTCTTCATACCGTGCCAAAAGTACTGCTTCATTGTTGTTGTTATAGTCTTCTGATACCCTGGGTGTCCTGAGTATGGCTTCTGATGTATCTCATCCATCACCAGTTTCTTTAAGTTTGCATTATCTAGAATGTACAGCCTGGTGTTCTGATAGATGATAACATTATCCTTACCCAGCTGATATCTTGCATACTTCTCCTCTATAATGTTCTGCTGCAATTTCTCTTTAATCTGGAGATAGACTTCATCACCATATTGTGCCTCTAAAATTCTTTCTTTCAAATCTGATTCACATCTGCTTATGGCTGCAATATGGAATCTCCTGTTGAGTGCATCAACAACTTTATTCGCTTTACCTTTGACATGCTTAATCTCCAAATCAAACTCGCAAAGGAACTCCATCCATCTAGTCTTCCTTGCATTCAGGTTTGTCTGGTCAAACAAGTATTTCAAACTCATGTGATCAGTTCGGAGCTCAAACCTTCTTCCCAAAAGATAGTGCCTCCATCTATTGAGAGCGTGAATTATGGCTGCTAGTTCTAAGTCATGGGTGGCATAGTTCCTTTCATGCTCCTTTAGTTTCCTTGACTCATAACAAATTACAGAATCTTCTTGCATTAGCACTCCACCGAGTCCCTCAATGCAAGCGTCTGTGCCCATACCACGAAATCCTTACTTGGATCTGCGATCTTCAAAATAGGTGCACTAGTAAGCAACTCCTTCAGCCGCTAGAAACTTCTTTCACATTTTTCAGACCATGCAAATTTAATGTTCTTCCTCTACAATGAAGTGATGGGGTGGGCTATCTTGGAGAAGCCCTCAATGAACCTTCTGTAGTAACCAGCAAGGCCCATGAAATATCTAACATCTGTTGCATTCCTTGGAGTGGACCAATCCATAATGGCCTCAATCTTCTCAGGATCTACAGCAATACCTTCTACTAATATAATGTGACCCAAATACTATACCTTCTCTTGATAGAAGTTACATTTACTTAGCTTAGCATATAGCTGGTGCTCCCTAAGTACTTGTAACACCATCCTCAAATGCTCATCATGCTCTCCCTCATTCTTGGAATACACAAGAATGTCATCCAAGAACACAATCACAAACCTATCCAAATACTTGCTGAAGACATTATTCATGAGACACATGAATGTAGCAGGTGCATTGGTGAGACCAAACAACACCACTGTAAATTCATAATGACCATACCTAGTCCTGAAGGTTGTCTTATGAATGTCTTCATCCTTTATCCTTACTTGATGGTACCCCGACCTCAAGTCAATCTTGGAGAATACTCTAGCTTCCTTCATCTGATCGAACAAGTCATCAATCCTTGGCAATACTTGTTCTTAACTGTCACCTTATTGAGCTGCCTGTAATCAATACACAGCCTCAATGTTCCATCCTTCTTCTTAACAAACAATACTGGTGCACCCCATGGGGATACACTCGGTCTGACATATTCTTTGTCTATCAATTCCTGTAGCTACATCTTCAACTCTACCAAATATGGTGTGCTCATTCTATAAGGAGCTTTGGAGATGGTTGCTGCTCCCGGAACAAGATTAATAGAAAAATCAATGTCCCTCTTAGGTGGCAATCCTGGAACCTCATCTGGAAACACGTCCTGGAACTCCTACAATATCTGGAAGTCTTCTATCCTAGGTCCCTTATCCTCTGCTGAACCTGATATATGTACAGCATATAACTGGCAACCCTTTCTATGAAACTTCATCAATTGTAGAGCTGAAATCTATCTTACTGAAACATGCTTTGGAATCCCTTTAACCCACCTTGGCTTGCCTTCATCATCAAGACATTCCAATGCTTTACCATAATAGTCCACCTTGGCTCTATGCCTTTCCAACCAGTCCATGCCAATCAGGGAATCATATAACCCCAATGGCAAGAAATTCAATTCTGCATGTGTGAGGAGTCCATTCAATTCTATAGGACATTCCTTCACCATTTCACTGACCTTTCTCTTGGTACCGGTGGCTAGTTGAACTAACCAAGCATTTTCATGCTTCACTTTACCAAGGGAGCAACTCTCAATTACCTTAGGAGATACATAACTGTGAGTAGACCCTGGTTCAATCAAAACAGAAATAGGCTGCTTAGCAATCTTACCTGCAACTTCTACTATTGCTGACTGATGGTCTGCTTGGTGATCATCCAGTGCTGGATAAATCCTGGGTGTTGCTCTAGACATATCCCCTACTGTAGCTTCTCTTCTAACATTGTGCAAGACCCTGGGGTTCTTCTTTGCAGTTGGGCAATCTCTGAGCCTGTGGTTCTCTCCACAACCCCAACACTGAAGTGGCCCCATTGGTGTCCTGTTCGTTGCTGGCCTGAATTCTCTTCTTGCTTGTTGTCCCTGTGGAAATCTCCTAGGATGATCCCTGAGTGGTGGTTTAGACTCACCTTTCTTTTGATCAAAACTCCCGTTGGGTTTACCTTTCCACGGTGGTTGTGCCTCTGCTTTACCTTTATTCTACTCATAGCAATGCTCTACCATCCTGATAGCTTCATCCAAGCTTGGTGGATTTACAAACTCTATCCTGTCTCCATAATTCTGTGGCAGACTACCAAGGAAGCATTGAATCTTCACTCTTTCATCCCTGATGTAGTCTACATACCTCAGTAACTCCAGAAACTTGTGAACATGCTCATCCATAGTGTTCTGTCCAAGTTTGAGTTTATTGAACTCTTTCTTCTTATTATCATAATATCTAGCTGATAGGTATTTCTCCTGGAAGTACCTTTGGAACCTACCCCAGCTGACTCTTCTTTCGCTGATTCTCTTCAGCTGCATGAGGTGATCCCACCAGATAGAAGCTCTTCCACTAAGGTTGTAGATAGCGACCTTAGCCTTTTCATTCTCTGAATATTCATGCATTCTGAAGTACTTCTTCATCCCAAGAAGCCATGCCTCTGCTTCTTAACCTTCTTTACTTTCACCATCAAAAGTAGGAGGCCTAGCCTTCCTGAATTCACCCTGTGGAATGCCTCTATGCTTCTTCCTACCTTTATTCTTACTGGCAGTGCGTCCTGGGCTCTCTTGAGAACCCTCAGAATCCTCTGACCTGCTGGAAGAAATATTAGGAGAGGGTGTCCTGTGCTTCCGGCCCATAGAACCCCTTCTAGGGCTTGGAGTTCTTTTCTTGGAACGGCCCCTAGAATGACTTTCTGCATTTCTTCCTTCTCGACCTTCGTGGCTCGGGTTAGAACCACCGTTAATCCTTTGCTGCAAGTCTGTGAGACTCTTCAAAATGGCTACATTGAGCTGATACTGCTCTTCTTATGCTTTGATCATTCGCTCATTGAAGCTAACCATAGTTTCAACTAAGTTTGGGGGCATCACTTGCTCCCTTCTTCCATCAGACTCGGCTTCTGTATAAGATTCTTGCACATTCTCACCCAATACATCATCTGCTGAACCAAATGGGTCCTGCGTATCATTCAGGGTAACCATTCTCACCTCGTGCTGTGCTCTGCACCATGATATAAATGTCTGACAGTTGCTGCTAATTCTGTGTATATCACATACATTCTATTAGACATCATAAACATGCAAATAAACTGTATCATACTCATATAAACTAGGAATTATTCATCTGAGCAATAAATCAAGCAATTAAGTTTATAGAAAAATCACGCCCTGGGCGCATTTCTTGACCAAAATTCATATGTCGTCCAGCCCAAATAGCTCCCAGTGCTACAACTGAAGCTCTGATACCACTCTGTCACGTCCCCTCTGACCCACCTAGCCGGCTGGAGACCGTGATCCATTTTTTTTTCTCCAAAACCATTGACTAAGCGCTCATACACACAGTCGGAGAACTCAAATTCTGCAACAACGAATCCCGAAACGCAAATCCTGCAACAACGATTCCGAAACGCACATCCCGCAAAAGTGGTTCCCACAGTTTCAGGTTTGGGATTGCGGGAGTCCAAACACATAGTGTGAGTTTTGGCTAACCCGCAACCCGAAACCCGATTGCAACTGCTCCGCCGTGGGGTGGTCACCCCGAAACCCGAAGCCCGCAAGTCACTGACCCCGCAACCCGCAATGTCGGGTGCGGGGTTGCGAGAAGTCCAAATCCCGTCATGCGAGTTTTGACGAACCCGAAACTCGCTACTTTCGGGTTCGGAATTGTGGAAGGCCCAAAAAATCTCCACGCAGACTTTGGAATACCCACAACCCGTGGAATCATGCGTGCGGAACCCTGTTTATGTAAGGGTAACTTCATCAATCTTCCAAGGGGCATAACTCCTCCCTCCGGTATCCAAATGGGGCAAGGTTGGTACCGCTAGAAAGCTCATGGAGAAATCTATCCAATGGTAGAATTCTCCTGACCAAGTGAGGAACCTAACCACCTCATTTCCTTCTATGAATCTTTGTTCCTATCCACACTTGAATATTCCAACCTTCAACCTGCCAAGGTCCCTTCCTGCTATCAGACCCACGGAGGTTCCTGAAACCACTTTCAGGGCTTCTCTAACTTCTCAAGGATCAATGTAGATATATCTTTCCTTCACAGGGTTAGTACACATCACATTCATTACCAAAAATGATGGAGCTCTATCATACAACATCACATATAAAATGCATCCACAAACTTAATTCACACATCTATCATATGCAAGAATTACAGGCATTAGTTCCTGCAATATAAGGTAAATACACACAGTGGATTCATCCTGTTACTTAGGCCTGTACATGAATTCATGTCAACCATTCATATAACCATACATACAACAACTCCATGACTATACAAGCATTTATCATAATAATGAAACCACATCATTTACCATAACATAATACTTATCTTTGAATTCTGAAGCAACTGGCTAAGTGAGAGAAACGTTCCACCCAACCTTAGATCTCTGTCCATCCTATACTCTTTCGGCTGAGAGATCACCCCCGAGCTGGGAAGTGTATCCACTAAGGAGGGCTAATAGGTTCTCTCATAGTCAAGGATCCATTATCATGCTAAACCAGTCTATAGTTGGGTTTACCAAGAATTCCAGGGCACCTACCCATGCTAAGCCAACCTACAGGGGTTCTTCAGTACACAGGGATAACAAGGAGGCATTGCTAAACCAGTGAGTTCAACCACAGAACTGCACGCATATCAACACTCAGTTGACTTGGCACCCACAATACCTACCACATGCAAAACAAGGAAGACCTACTGCACAATCACACAGTCTCTCAAGGCATCTTCCCTTCCAGTGCTATTCCAGGATGGGCATAGAAAGGTCTAGTCGCTCACAGCCGACCTAGCACCCACAATACCTACCACATCCAACACAAGGAAGATCCTATCACTGTTGTATAGTCTCACAAGGTCCTTCCCTTCCAGTGCTATTCCAGGATGGGCATAGAAAGGTCCAGTCACTAGTTCATTGAGAATATAGCCTTCACTGAGTTTCTCCAGCAATCCAACCCTTCTCCCACGGTTTACAACAAGATATATCCCGGCTTGGGGTCTTCCCACGGTTGCTCTATGAAAACCGCTCTGCAACCTTCCCTATTGACTCTGTCCGTCACTGCACTAGGGTTCTACACACATGGTGTCACGGCTACTTGTTCTTGGGTATTTCTCACACACAGGGGCACACTACTTACAGGAAAACACATAGGTGAATCCTCTGCGAGGGTCAATCCTCTTCCCCATGGTAGCGCGAGCGTTCTAAAAACAGGGAGCTGAGAGTATGTGAGTTCTGAATCGATGATTGTGTGTCTCTGAGTCTTCCCCCCCCCTCGGTTCACAACAGGCTCTGCGAGTTCTCCCAGGCAGTTCGATGCCTTCACGCGTACGTGATCAAAGCCATCCCCTGCCATACGAAATCACATGCATGCTCTATACTCCATCAAACTCAGCCATTGGTGCTCAAAAACCCTTTGAAATCACATTAATGTCATTAGGGAGTTCAAACGGGTTCTTAGTCAGACATGTGGCAACATGGTCAATCAATCCCAAACCCCCTCACGTCTCCCTAGAGGATACACACAGCCCCCTTCTCGTTCATTGCCTCCTTAGCCAGCTTCTTGGTTATTTTATTCATTCAGTAATAATTACATCATTTACATTCTTCATGGCTTAGCAGCCCATGAATAATCAAACTGCATCAATACTTGCCTGAGCAATAAACCGAAACATCCACTAGTGGGGCCTTGGCCTTGATCTCCACACTAGGGCATTTACACATAATGTACATAAGCAGTATTTACATCAAGGGAAAAATGGGGTATTACATTCTCGATTTGCCACTCTAGCTTCCTCTTGAACACATTCTTCCCATACAAATTCAAATAGTAGACTTTCCTTTCTTGCACACATTCTCTAGATAAAAGATTCCCAAGGTCTAGTAAGACCATTGAGAGTAGTCATTACTAATTCTTCTTTGTCAAGCTTGTCTCCAATTGATTCTAGTTTTTTTTTGAATTGAGAAACCCTTGTAAAGTATTCTTGGATAGATTCACCTTGATTCATCTTCGTGATTTTGAGTTGGGTTCTCAAATTCATCTTTAGATTGATGTTTATTCCTTCATACATTCTTGATAGGGTATCAAACATCTCTTTTGGAGTTTTCTTGGAGGACACTTGAGGAATCAAGTGATCCTTGATGGAGTCTGCTATGATCCTCTTGGCCCTAATCATGTCCTTCTTGTGCTTTTCCTTTGCTTCAGCTTCTCCGGGTTCTGGAACAGATTCCTTAACAAACTTTGCAAGATCATTCTCTTCTAGAATGATTCCAATTCTGTATTTCCAAGAACATAAATTCTCTATTCCTTCCAACATGTCATCAAGCTTAGTGCTCGGGGCCATCTTATCCTGGAGAGCTTAAAATGACCAAAAATCAAAGTTTCTCAAAATTGAAAAATGAACTCACCAAAAGACGCGCTTGACTGAGTCGAGTATGCTGGTACACTTTTTTTATGAAGATTCCAAAATTTCACCCTTGAAATTTGACTTGCGAAATTTTGGTCTGCAGTTTCTTGCTTTTTTTAGTTTTTTGGTTTTCTGTTTTATCTGGTCCAAATTCAAACTAGGGTTTGAATTTATGGAAGATTCACCCACTGAAAAATTGTGATCTTGGTGCCAATAGGTGCGCCTAGGAGGGACAAACTTCCCTATGCCACTTGCACTCAAAATTTCCACTTTAGTGAAAATCCCTAATTTTTATGCGTGGGGAGAGAGAGAGAGAGAGAGAGAGAGAGAGAGATATTTACCCTATGAAATTTTCTCTTTTCAGTCTAGCTTTGATACCATGTTAAGATTATATGCTACTAAGTAATAAATTCTAACTTCATGAGCATTCAATAAATTTTCACAATAGAAGCATAACAAGGATCTCTGAAAGATACACAATCACAAGGTACACAACAATATATCCTGGGAAACCCTCAAGGAGAAGAAAACCCAGCAAGAAATTCCTCAATATAGATTACCAAAGTACAATGCCCAATAATAAGTCTCGCAAATAAGAGAGACAAAACCCAAACTATAGAGCCAAGCCAATCCTCTTCCTCCTTCGCAAACTTCCTCTCTCCTCTATTGCGCAATGCATGAGTGAGTGAATGGTACAAATGAGAGAAAGAATCCCTCTATTTATACTTTAATTTTCACATGACAATTAACCTAACTAGGTTGGCCTCACTTAAATTGATTGGGCCGACCTCTTTATAAAGACTCAAATAATATTAATAATAAACTCTTTTGGGTACTATTGAACCGACTTACAATGGATGTTTTACCTCATGAATTTTACATGACCAAATATAATAATGACATCCCCGGATGGAGGTAAAACATCCTCGATGGAGTTGCAATAATAAAGTACAAGTAGAATATTCTTCGAAGTTACATTAATTCAACACTTATTCGCATTCACCGTTTCCACCTCTGGTTCCCAGTGAACTACACCATCCTCTCCAATGACAACGAGCAAGGCTGAAGGAAGACCGACCAACTCTGCGATACCACCACACCAGTCTAGAACTATTTTGATGTGGTAAATGATGTCCTGAATCCTGGCCCTAGATCCTTGGTCAAATTTCCTTGCCTCGTTTCAGATATCTATTAGAATGTCCATCATTGAGGCCAGATGGCATGCAATTCCCCTACTACGTGCCTCCCATGAGTTCTCATGGAGGCTTGTTCCCCGTCTTCTAGGGGTTCTATGCCACTTGCAAACCATAAGGCAATGTCTTCTCCCAATTATCCACAAACATCTTGGACACAGATGCGTTTTCCTAGCATGCACTGGAAAGGAAGGGTTGCAGGAATGTAAGACCATCGAGAAGGGTTGGGAAAGAATGATCTTTCAAGACTTGGAAAAGGGGACATAAAACTAGGTTCGTTCACTGCCCTGTGTAATAAACGTGCCATGATAGTTTCTTAACAAGCTTGTCATATTAGAGAACGAAAGGAGAGGGGAGTGAATACTGCACTTGACATGAAGCTCCCAGCGCCGTCAAGTTACCTTCCACATAGATCTGCGCTCGACTCCCTGAGTTGGCATCATAAATTCCCATCTCATCGACATTTAACACCCCATTTGGGATGGCCAAATCCTAACCAGCTAGTTCCTGATAGGATATGGTTGTCGATGTTTGGTTATCTAAGGGACATGTGTTGAGATTGTAATTGGCCTGAGAATATACTCCCACGTTGGCAAAGTAGTCGGCCACCTTGTTAGCCGAGCACATTACGTGATAAGGGATGATGTTAAATTTGTGGGTCTGCACCATATCAGCAATTGAGACGAGAAGATGCTCCAATATCCAACTGGTGGATAGCTTAGTAGGAGGAGTGTTATTCTGGAGACGACAGAGAAGGTTGATAATTATGTTTGAATCACCTTCATTAATTATTACCTTTGTGAAATGATGATCCAAGGTGATCTTGATGCCTTTGAAGAGCTCCCATAATTTTTCTGTGTTGTTTGTTTCAATGCCAAACCGACTAGTGTAGTTACATAGGATCTCTCCCTAGTTGTTTCTAAAGATGCCCCCTATTCCAGCTGCCTACGATTCCTTCTGGAAGCTCCGTCAAATTTTAGTTTAACGTATCCTTGATCTGGAATTTTCCACGTTGAAGGACTGTGGGGGGCCAAAGGAGTTGGTCAAGGCATTCTACAAGAAGGGAGATCAACTATCTAGTTATTTAGGATGATTTTTTCCTCGTTTTATCCTAGTAGATCCTCCTTGTGCCATCCAAGAATGATCACCATTTATGTGATGTGGCACTTAAAGTTATTCCAAATTTCCTGGAGGGAGGGGATGGAGATTTTGAAAATTCTCATGTTCCTTTATTTCAATAATTATCACATTATGAATCCCAGGATTAACTGCTAGATCTTGTTGAGAATAGGATTTTTTTAAGCTGTAGTATTCCAAGTTCTCAGAGTTTCAATGGCATTATTTCTTTGGCGATCTGATTGACACATTATCATGGCCATTCGATCCCATATTTGTGAGCTGAAAGGGCAAATGTCAAGTAGATGATTGATGGTTTCCATATCTTGGGAATAGAGGTGGCAGCTAGATGGACTAAGGAATACTCTATGTTGTAGATTGTCCCATGTAAGTATTACTCCTCATCCTGCAAGACAAAGAAAAGAAAATATTTTGGGCCAATAGCCGGTGTGCCAAATTATTTCCCATAGAATATCCTTATTTAGTAGGTGCACCTTGGACTTTAGCTGATATCCTTCCTTAACCATGAAGTTCCAAGACAGGGAGTAGCCCCAACGCAAAATATTTGGTCTGTTATTTATTCTGATCTTTCTTTTTCTTATGGCGTCAATCCAGGATTGAGTGTTAACTTGCTCCTAAAGGCCAAGCTCTACATTGGTGATTTTTCACTATCTCCATATGCTTCCATCCTCTTGATTTTTCCAATAGTGTTGAACTAGGTGGTTTTGGGCTCCTTCTATTCCTGGCATGGTTTCCTGAAGAGAGTCATCCATCTACAGGAATGGGAGATGCTTCCATGATTCAGTCTAGATCTTGGCATCATTCTCGTCCCAGATCTCCCAAAAAAAATGATCATAGATAAGGTCCCTATGCTGCCAATATGCGTTCCAAATCAATGATCCTTGCTGCTACAAGTCCCATCTTGTTAGATCATTATCAGAAACATTGGGATCATATTTGTCTCACCACAAATTGGCCCAACTATTGTTTTGTTTTTTTATCCATCGCCACCAAACCTTGGCACTCAGTAACTAGTTTAAGGTCTCAGGGTCTCTCAGGATCAAGTTGCGTGAGCTCTTTGGTAGGCACATGTTCACCCATTTGACAAGAGCCCATTTATTTTTTCCATCGCATGCTCCACTCCAAATAAAGTTTCTTTGGATGTTACGTATCGTTTTGAGAACTACCTTTGGGGATATCAAGGATGAGAAGAGATACAGGGGGATAGCTTGGAGGACATTTTTTAGTAGGATTATGCGTTTGGGAAAATTAAGAGTTCAAAAAGTCCAATAGGAGAGATGTCTTTCCAGAGAGGTGAGAATCTCTTCCTACGAGCAATTTCTTGGTGAATTATCAATTAGGGAAATTCCTAAATATTTGGACAAAAGAGCGCTCCTGGTAAAGCCAAGTAGCCTGGAGATGTGGTGCTGGATGACAAGGGGGTGTTAAAAAAAAAGATTTGATATTTGTCTTTATTAATGGAGGTTCTAGAGGCTTCACCAAAATCATCAAGGATGTACTGAAAAGCAGTGGATTCCTTGATAGAGGGGGCACCCATAAGAAGGGTGTATTCCAAAAATTGACTATGGGTTGGAGGTTTCTGTCAATAAAGAAACCACAAAATGTTTTCATTTATTATGTTGTTTTCACGAAAGCATTGATAAAATACCTGCAATAATGTAGAACACTGGCCTATGCAAAAAGAAAACGGTGCCCTTTCCTGGCAAAACTATTTGCGGGAAATAAAATTTGAAAAGTTATGTTAGGGGTCCCATTTTTTTTATTATTAAATTTTGTTTTTTTTTGGTAAATTTTTTTTTTTTTTTTTTTTGGTATAGATAGCAAAAACACCCGAATTTTCAATGAAAAAAGAAAAAAAAAAATTTAATTTACCAATGAAAAGGGGAAGGACCTTGGTACTGGGAGTCATGTAGGTGGACCAAAAGAAGGAAGGAGGGAACCAAAGAAATGCATCAAAAGGAAAGGAAATATTAGCCTATTGTGGTCGATGACATGAAGTTAAATAATGTAATAAGCATGACTTCTAAGGCATTGATTGTGAGGTTTATTTTTAGAAGGATGGGGACAATGAGTTTGTTTCAATAGATTCAAGTCCACCTATACTAACTGGGACCCTTCAGATTTATTGACTTGTAATGTAAACATTGTGCATATGCGATGTATGATTAATCCTAGCGTGGAGCTCAAGGCCAAGGTCCCACTAGTGAATTCTCAGCCTTGAAGGGACAATATTTTATGTTGTGCCATCCATGTGCTAGTAAGCCATGGAAATTGTAAACACATGGAGATGATTATAATGCAAATAAAAATACCAAGGGGTTGGCTATGGATGCAACTAAATGGGGGGCCTATGTGTATCCATTAGGAAGAGGTGACTAGGGGGTTTTGCGATTAGACCCTAGTTGGATGCCATATGTCATCTTGAGAACCCCTTTGACTGTGCTAGTCGTCATTTAATTCTATTGTAAGGAAGTGGGTGAGAAAATCAGTCCATGAGAGTGATGGAGGTATGGGTAGCCCTGAAATTCGTAAGGCAGGGTATGGGATCGGTTTGCTCGACCCATAAGCCACTCCATCTCATGGGAATTATGTGTTCTGAATGTTTAATTGTTCATGTTTCATTCAGCTGTGCTTACTTGAGTATGCATATGCATACATGTGTTTTTATGAATTTGTTCAATGATGAAGAGGGCCAAGTATTGTTGAGGCCCAGGAGGTTCAGAATGTTCAGTCATGACTTTGGGGGAGAAATGGAAACCCCTTTTGTGTTCATGTTCCGTCTATGGGTCAGATGAAGGGAGGAGACATGGTAGAGTGGATTAGAGCTCTTTACAGAGTGGTAAAGAGGTATAGATGAGGATTGGGGAAACACCTTGGTTGGAAGAAGGAAAATTCAGAGTTCTCAGGTTTGGAAGAAGATCATACACTTGCATGGGGATCTCCGAGAGATTTCCAATATATGATACAAATTTTTCCAAAAATGGACTTAGGATGAGAAAGTTATCAGCCTGAGAAGTTGGCAGTAACAGTGGTATATGGTCAACTTCCGAATTTCCAAACCGGTAGTGCAGATTATGGATCGTGGAAGTTGGAGACGCGATTATGCAAAGCTGAGACCTTTGGAGTTCTGACTTCCGACTCCCGCGTAGTGGATTATAGAATTCAGAGGCGTGATTTGGCGAAGTAGAGAATTGGGTGTTCCAACTTTCCTACTCCCGCATCGCGGATTGTGGAATGCAAAAGTCGGAGGTGTATTTCTTCAACGTCGTGTATTTTTCGTTCCGACTTTCTGACTCCCACGTTGTGGATTATGGAAGTCAAAGGTGTGATTCTTTAAGTGGCACGTTGGGGTGTCGACTTCCGACTCCGACATGCGGATTGCGGACCAAGCTATTGCGGCTGTGTGAAAGTGCATAGTTTGGAAGAAAAACATTTAGCAGGTTGTATTCTAAGGAGCTCCCCCATCACCTCTAAAGGGAACCGAGAGGGCTGGGGACGTTACAGATATCCTAGAACAGTGATGTGTGTTTCTTTAAAATATTGTTCATGGATTTGGATACCTCAAAGAATATTCCTTTAGGGAATAAGGCATGTGATTCCTTCCTTAATTATGTATAGAGCCTCAAGACCCCTAACTACTATTCATAACCATCTAATGACATAGACATCCCTACTCAAACACTAAATATACTCTCAAGAATCCATGTGTGTTTGTTCAAGTTGTTCTTCTTGGCCATGGATTCTCAAAAGGTTATTTTTTTATTAAGGCCCAATTTTTCTCCCTCAAACATGTCTAGGGAACCCAATATCTATACCAGATGGCAGTAATATCCCCACTTATATGAATAATATGCTCCCGGGAGGTCATGTGTGGTGATTGTAGGAATTGTTCTTAGCTAAAGATGCCTAGAATTTCCTTTAGGACGTAAGTCGCAATCTTTTTTCCCCAACCATATCCAAGGTGTTGGAACCTATAATTAGTCTTAAAGTTCTCACTGTGCCACAAAAACCCCACTCATAGGCCAAAGATACCGTGGAAAGGTCTATTGTGGTTGTTCAACATATCATTCTTGGCTATATATACCTAGACGCTTCCTTTAGGTCCTAAGGCCCAGTTTCCATTCCTTAACCATGTCTAGAGCCCCAAGACCCATCCCTAATGCTCAGAAACTTCTTAACAATTTCCATATTATGACTATAAGGAAAAATACCCCCTCAAGAGGTTAGATTTGGTGGTTGGAGACATAATTGTTGGAACTTTAATAAGTATGGATTCTAAGGCATTGATTGTGAGGTTTATTTGTAGAAGGATGGGGGCAATGATTTTGTTTCAATGGATTCAAGTGCATGACTAGTAATCAATTTTAGCTTACCACATAAGGGATGTCATTTTCATCTGAGGTTAGATGTCGAGGTTATATCCAGACAAAGTATTATTTCTAGTCGGTATCTACTGCATTTATACCTAGGTGGATTTACCGGTTACTTGATCAAGTTACTTATATATCATTCAAGGTCCCATGCCAATAAGTAAGGATACCATAAGGATAAAATAATTGTACTAAATTAGTCTATTTCCATAGACTCTCTTATGATTCTACACAAGATATTTTCTATTTATGATATTAATTGTAATTACTGGCATGATATGACTCATTATTGTTTCTTGCAGCCTTATAACAAAGAGATCTATCATATGCATTCAAACAATTATCACTCATTATGATCTCTCTTCTTATGGAAATCATATGAACCAAAATTTGACTAGTGGTATTCCTTACAAATATACTTTCTTAATTGACATATCAATTAGGTAACTAGGGATATTAGAATAATGAGAAGAGATATACGGTTAAGGTTAAGGTCCTACATGGAGAAAACCTAAAAGAACCTATACAAATCAATACATTGGTTAAGGTCCTACTAGGAGAAAACCTAAAAGAACCTATATAATCCTTTTAAATATTAATAATTTTTATCATTACCTCTTCCAACCATATGAAATTCTTATAAAGATAAAAGGAATTTGAACCATTAACCTATGTTTTTTAGACCAGTATTATACCATTGAAACTATTCTCCTAATGAAAATCTGATTACTTGCTAAGATATCCCTCCAGTCGATTTTCAATGATGTCTACCTTACATCTACCACATATCATGCGATGCCAATCTATAGCCTCCACCTCATTTATGTATTTGCATTGTTCAATGAACCATTTTAGTGGTGGAAGTGTAATAGTTTTTATAGATGCCTTCATGGGAATTTATATTTAGGTCATTGGAGAGTCAATGATAGGTGGCATATGAAATTATTGAACCAAGTGATCTCTAATAATGTTATGGCCATTACACTGCACCTTTGAGTAATTTAATCACTCCCAAGTGAGATTTCTTGAGCTCTAAAGGAAATGAAGTTTCCCATACCTTCCAAGCCATTAAATGAGGGGATCGAAGCCAATTCTAACTCCTCCTAAAAATACATTGATGTGTTAAAATGGTGGTGACAACTTTAACATCTTGATCTCCTATCATACTAACAACATATATTAGTTAGTCTAAAGGTTGGGATATCTCCACATTAGAAACATATTTATATTTAACCCATAGAGCCTCCCTACGATGTAAGTTATAAATATCCTTGACAAGCAATAGAATAGAAGCTAGAAACGATTATGCAGTAAGTAAAATAAGAATATTATAAGAAATTAGCACCCCCTAGCGCCATCCCCATAGCATATTCTATAATAAGGTTTAGCCCAAGGGGGTCTTCCTATGAGTCTAACAAGTAACAATATTATATTATACCTAGGATTATAGGCTCATGCTGTGGTTATACATACAACAAATTTTCAGGCCCATCTAGATATAAGCTGCTATAGATTCATGCATATTCGCTTTTTCATCTTTTTTGGTTTTTATGTTTTTGAAAAAAAAGGAGTAACAAAGGGGACGATTTCATCTTGTGGAGGTTGTATTCTTCATTTTTTGGCCGAGTTTGGATTGCGTAGGCCTTGACATCGTCCGGAGAGCACACAGTCTTGTTTGTGAGGACACTTTACTTTCTGTTCGGCGCATATCCTTACAGTTCCACATCTACAATGATCCCCGCGCTTCATTTGGGACAATACCAAGGGTTGTTACAGCCAAAAAGGGAGTTGCAATCCATATTGACACCTACAGGAATCTACTACAGCGTTGTTGGGTACTCTCATTGTAGCATAACGTTTCTGAGTAGTGAAGGAGGGCGCTGCATCATAATAAGGGAGTTTGAGAAGAAGACGATTTGGGTTTTTTTAAGGAGTTGGCATACACCAAAGAAAAATCGAGACACCAAAGAAGGCCAACTCACTTCCATAAATCATTTTGCATGCCCAGGAAGCTACAGGTTAGAGTTAAAGTAATTTCAGATTTGTTTGTCCACCTTAGAACTGCTGTTACAGTCATTGTAAATTCAAAGTTATATGAATATGATATTTAGGGTTTATTTTCCTTGTTATTTATGCAAAGATATCTCTATTGCATTTACTGTTCACTATTAGCACTACGAAAATCAAGATATGAAAACCCTTGATATTCGAAACAAACTCTTTCTGCAATGTCTAACTTTCTTCCACAGCGGAATTCTTTCCGGAATGCGGGAATAGAGTTTCCGCACAATGCTTCTTCTCTGCCGTTGATCTCGATCGTTGATCTATCAATTTTGCGGCAATCCTGAGTGTTCGTACAACTTACTTTTCCACGCGTGAAATGGATTTCCGATCATTCGACCAGTGTCCCCACCAAATCAATGGTGGATTCCAAAATTTATTGAGCACATTCCATAAAATATCGCGCACATGAAAAGTGTTTCAAGGCTTGCAACTTCTCTCGGCGATATCAGTAGTCCAATAAATGGTAGGGACCCACGTACCAGACCTCACAGATTGCCATCCATACTAACAGATCATGGCCTAGTCAAGCAGTACACAATTATGCTGCCAACACATTTAGACACCCTCACGACACCCTTAGTAACCCACATTAGGTCATGGTACCTTAATACACAGGCTTGGGACCCTTAACAGTCCTCAAGGAACTTTCATCCAGTTACGACAGTTCTAGCAGGCCTAAGACATGTCACAACATCCCTTAGTAGGATCAAGACAGGTCATGGTTTTCTCTAGAAAGCATTAACATAATTTACACATATGAAATTGACACAAACAGGAAACACAAATTGAATATGAACATTGTGATGAATCTTAGAAACTCAAAAAAATACTTTTCATTAACACTTCTAAGAAATTTTACAAAGCTATAGTCCAAGCACAGAGGCGTAAAAAATGAAATTCGAACCCTTCCTCCTCCGTAGAGGTGACATTTACCCCCAAAACGTATCTCGAAACAGGGCATCAAAATCAGTTACATTGCGGGAATCAAACTTGAAAGTAAGTCCTAAATCCTAACAAACTCTGACATGGAAGATGCGTTGTACCCACAAAACATTTCGGGAAGGCACGTTGTGCTGCGCATGACCAATCAAAAAGGGAAATCTCGAAATCTGGGGCTTTCTAGATCGCTTGATGAAAACGACAACTCCGAGCATATTCTTAATAGACTACGGCTGACTCAGCTGCTGGTGGGCCTTACAGGCTGATGATTGCTCAGTCTATGTATATCTTTCCATTGATGATCTATAGGGGTGGCCATCTCAAATAGCTCCTTTAGGATAAAATCCAGGTCAATCAGGGGGCTATGGCCAATAGCAGGGAGATCTGATTTGACAGTCCTGAATTGAGCCAGTAGCTCAAAGTCCTCGCCGAGTTTATCGATGATTACCTCTCCCTTTATCCCACCATTCATACCCTCAAACTTTGCATGGTTTACTCTTGCCTGGTTCAGCAGTTCGACATATTTTCTCCAAGGGATCAGCTTCCCCTTTGGACCCCAAAACTCAGGAAACCCTTTCTGAAACAGGGGTTGGAACAATTTGTTCAACTTTTCTACCCCTTGTTGAATAATGTTAATCCTAGTAAGTGCATTCTGCAACATGTTGTGCTTTGTGGTCATCCTCCTTGTTGCCACTAGAACTGATATCCTGTCATTAATCCCCAGGGAAATTAGTTCTTCCCCACAGGTTGAGCTCATAACAATAATCTCCTTCTGGGCCTCCTCCCTAGGCCTTTGTGCTAGACTTTCCTGTAGGGCTTTACATCTTCTTCTTGCTACCATAGCAACCTGTTTATGCTCATCCACCATGACCAAATGCTTTTCTAATGAGGGCATATCCTTTATCACTCCATCCCAGAGCAAATGTTTAGCCCCTTGTAGGGGAATTCGGCCTATGACCATTTCCTCAAACCTGGCTGCCTTCTCTTTGAGTGTCTTGATCTCTTCAGCAAAGTCTTCACTTTCCTTAGCAGTGATCCTATGGTGGAGCTCTTGATTGGCATCCTTCAATTGAGTGATTTCCAGGTCCTTAAGGGACATTTCAGACATATCTTTGATCGCTAGAGCAGTGGGTGATCTATCCTTAGGGGTTCTATAGTCATTCAATTCATCAATTCTCTTATGCATATTTTGCTTCTCTTCTTCCCATGTGCGCTTGTTAGCATCCAACACAATAAGGCGGCCTTTCAGATCCAAAACTTCATGCTGCAATGTCTCAATCTCCCCTTGTAACTGCACGGTCTGAGGAGGTAGTTGGATGTCTTTCATAGGTTTCTTGCTTTTCTTTTTGTAAGCCTGTATCTTGGCCAACGGATTAGCTGGTAAAATAGGCTGCTCTATTTCCATTGGCTGCTTAGATACAAGGGGCTATTGTAAAGCATTCTGTGTTGTTAGGTCCGCCACTTGGTCATTCAGGAGTTTCACCTGGAGGTTCTAGGCCTTGTTTGTTTCTTTTTCCTGCTTCAATTGGGTCTCCAGTTTAACCACCCTTTGCTGGGACCTGAGATGGGCTATTTCCTCCTTAGTCATATCAACATAGATGAGATCGCTAACTCCCTTATGGAACACAATCTTATTTGGGATTGAGAACCCATCCATCTTGAACTCGACCTCTAAAGCTCCTTCCTCATTAGCAATGGCTAGGTTCAGGGAGTTTGTTGTAAGATTCTTGGCAGTAGTGAAAGAGACTTTGCTGCTTGATAGCTTCCTTAGCTTCTTGGACTGATCTTGAGTCTCGGCCTTGGATTGCTCTTTGAGCTTCCCATAGGTGGTCAACATTTGCTTTTCAGTCTTAAATTGCCCTTCAACAACGGAGGCAAAAGAATACTTCTGATAATTGAGTAGAGACTCCTCACCCCATTTCTTGATTGATTGTGTGGTTCGTGGGGGCTTTCTCTGTGAGTGTGTAGTGGTTGGATTTACAACCACTAGTGGTTGTGCGATCACCATCTGATTTGCAACCTTTCCCCCAGCAGGGTTTATTGAAACAAGCTCCTCCTCTATCACTTTCTTGAGGGCATCCGATTCAAAATTAAACTCCCGCTCCATGTTGATTATGTCCTCCTCTACGTCTATCCTAGGATTCTTTCTAGGGATTTGTTCATCACATTCCATATCCTCCACCTCTGACTGAGACCTTCTTCTACTGCCATCATCGTTTAGGGGCAAGGGAGTAGCTGGGACCGTACCTTTCACTTCTTTAGGATCCTGAATTTTCTCTGTAGGAGTCCAATCAAAATCACAGGCAAGAGAATTTGCATCCTGGGACAAGTCGGGGATCGTGGAGTGAATAAAGACTGACTTCTGCACATCGAACCTCCTCTGGGAAATTATCCCCTTAGGATTGTAATTATGTGCATGAGTCACCTGAAACTTCATGGCCTTCAAAACTTTCTCCACCATTTGTAACACTGTTGGCTTCTTCACAATGAAGGGCCCAAAATTAATAGGGTATTTGATCCAAGAGTTTTTCCGGTGAGCAGTAAAATGCTCCTCATCAGCAGAAATCCTCTGCCTGATCAATTCTAGTGAGGGGCAATCGAAAAACCATATACCCTGATAAATGAATACTTCTGCATCAGGAACCAATCTCCAATACCCTCTTGCTCCAAGGAAGCCTTCATGTCTTCTGATATCCTCTTCTCCTTAGGGTTGAATAGTTTGGAGATGCTGAGGACAATTCTGTTAATGAACAGGGTGTAAGACCAGTCCTGGATCTTCTCGAGAGACTGGGGCCAGTCTTTGAACACCTTTGGATCCATGTCCTTAAGGGTCTGTCGGTTGGAACTGACTATGATGGAAAATAGATACACCTGCTATCTAAAGTGCTTATCCAAATCAAACTTATCAAGCTGAGAATTGATTTCTCCAGCCAAGAACTCATCGAAATTAATTCCTGCTTCAGATTGACTCAGGTAAAGGAGAATGCCTAACATTACTTCAGAGACCATGATAGCACTATCAAGACCTAGGATTTGACTCAAGAGGGAGATGGATGATACAACAGGCTTTATGAACAATTCAGAGGAGAGTGGGGTGATAAGGGTCTTTGAGGGAACTAGGGTCATCAAAATGGTCTAGAAAAATTTATTCTTGGATTCTAGGTCGACTTTCCCGAACACCTGTAGAACCTATGATTCGGTGAAGGGGATCAGGGCCTGACATTGGGCTTCCGAGAGACCCGGGGCAGCCCTGATAGCTTCTGGTGTAATTCTGCAAACGACATGGGAGTGGGTATCATCTAAGATGGCCTTCCCAATGGCGGAATAATTGGAGGCTACCCTTTGGAAAATATCATGGAAATGGGGCAATTGTTCTAATGTGAACCCTATTAAGGATGACTTTAAATTTACCAACAGTTCCGACTGGTTTCCGGAAGGTGACAACAAAGCGTTTTGGGCATCACTGACAATGGAAAACCACAAACGAGGATCATAAGCATCATAAAGTTGATCACAGATGATCTCCTCAGACGGGTTGAGGCTTTTTACAAACGAGGCCATGGAGGAACTTTCTATTGGATGAATTATAGAACACAAAAGGGTTGATAAACGATGAATGAGTACCTGGTGGTGACAGTCAACACTTCTGGAGGTTGCAGTTGTATCCAGCTGACTCGTGCTTGGCAGACGTTGGATTTGCAGGGTGGTGGGAGTATTAAGGGACTATTAATGTCAAGCTGATTAGCCTTATAAACCATCGTGCTCTGTAAACGTGACCTTTGTACCTCCAATCTTCAAGCGCAATATCTAATGGGAGGGGGGCACCGGATTTCGCAAATTTGTTTTTAATCTTCAGAGTTATATTAAATGGGTTAAAATCTTAAATATCTTGTCTTTAATATAAAACCAAAATATTATGTAATTGATCTTTGGATTTGGTTATTATAAGGTGGAAGCTTGTATGGTGTAATATATTCTTGTCATGTGTTGGTAAACACTGTTTTGGAAAGCATATGGGTGTACAACATGAATATTCCTAACCGTATATTGGAAGGAAGTTGAGAGGCCAACTCTCGAGGAGCCAATTCGAGAAATTGGGTTGGTTTTATTTTCAAATGGCCAAAAAAAGGGATTGGATAGATTTGAAAATGAGGTATATTTTTATATTTGATTCTTCAATATGATATTTTATAACATATGTCTTCATTGAAATTTGTAGTGGTTTTTTCTTACGTGATGTGCAAATTGGTTCTACATAGGATGTCAAAGGAATATCAAGTCGTGGTTGAAAAATTCATAGAGTTTGCAAAAAGGCATTCAGAGGATAATAACACCACAAGATGCCCTTGTAAAAAATGTTGCAATGTTGCAGTATTGACGTTTCAGGAAGTACAAGACCACTTGATGATTCATGGTATAACAAGTTCATATAAAGCTTGGTTTTTCCATGGAGAGAGAGTTCCTACTCAGGACTATATATTTGACAAGAGCAAGAAATTCCACACAACAGAGATGCATGATTTGCCTCCAGAAATTACAAATGGTGATGAACACATAGTCCGACATCAATATGATAATCAGAATGATGAGTTTGCAACATTTCTTACAAATGATACTGAAGTTCTTGAGAATGATGATCATAGCGAGGCAACCATGGTTGATGACCATATGGTTGAAATGGTGAATGATGCTTATCAATATTACAATGAAAATCCAGATGTGAATTGTTAAAATGGAAAAGTAGAATCAATGGAAGAAAAAATTGATATCATTCAATATCTAAAGTTAATTGAAGATGCCAAGGCACCATTGTACCCAAGTTGCACCAGTTTCACTAAGCTATCGGCCACTGTGAAATTGTACAACCTTAAAGTGAGAAATGGGTGGTCTGATGCAAGTTTCACCCAGTTGTTGAAGTTGCAAAGAGAAATGATTCCAACAGGAAATACACTTCCAGAATCTACATATGCTACAAAAAGTTTGATTAAATCATTGGGGTTGGACTATGAAATGATACATGCATGGCACAATGATTGCATTTTATATTGGGGAAAATATGAAAAAATAAATGAATTCCCAACATGTGGCGAATCAAGATGGAAGGTTGATGCTCGTTCTGAAAAGGTGCGTACTGGTGTCCCAGCCAAAGTGTTGAGGTATTTCCCTATAGTGCCGAGGTTTAAGAGAATGTATAGGTATGATTTTGAACTCCTATAATTCCATTATATCAAACACCTTCATGTACTACCAACCTACTAGAAAATCATCTTCTTTGATCTACTTAGTAGTGCAATGCATATATGATTCTTTATGTTTTTGTTACATCTCTACATATATTTCACAGAAAATGAGGTCGCATCATGAGAATGCAAGTAAGGATGGAATAATGCACCACCTAGTTGATAGCCCGGCATGGAAAACTATAGATTCTAAATGGCCCGATTTTTCCAATGATCCTCGCAATGTACGACTTGCAATGGAAGTGGATGGATTTAATCCTTTTGGAAACTTGAGTAGTAGTCACAGTGTATGTCCAGTAGTACTAGTCACATATAACCTTCCGCCATGGTTATGCATGAAAATGAGCTTTTGTTTGTTGTCATTGTTAATACCTAGTCCCAAGCAACTAGGAAATGACATAGATGTTTATTTGGAACCATTGGTAAATCAACTAAAACTAACATGGGATGAAGGGGCAAGGACATACGATGCTCATTCAAGGTCATTTTTTAATATAAAGGCTATATTGAAATATGGCCTTTCCTGCTTATGGAAATATGGTTGGTTGCACAACTAAAGGGTTTTGCGCATGCCCTATATGTGGAAGGGACACAGATTCAATGTATCTCAAATGTAGTAGGAAGTGTGTGTACATGGGACATAGGAGATATCTTCCATTAAATCATAAGTATCGTTCACAAAAAGGACCATTTAATGGGAAGTCTGAGCATCTCATTGCTAGTTTTTCAGAATTTACTTCAATCTGATCTAGGATTTTAACTGAGAGAACAACATGTACAGCATATCTACAACATATCAATCATGGACATAATAATGCAAGCACACAAGAGACACAGAGTTTACTTGGGGAAAACCATAAAGGTGAAAAACCCCAATAACTTCCTCAAATATAGATAGAGCAATGATACAACCCAAGCATAAGAGATAGACATCTCCTAGCAGTAGCTTCTCCTCCTCCACAAGTGCGCCACTCTCTAAAGAGTGTGTGTGAGAATAGAATGATAAAATAGAGTGCCTCCCGCACTCTATTTATACTTGACTTGACTTGCCTAATAACCTTTACTAGGTCGGCCTCAACTTAACCACAGAACACAATGATGACTGGGTCGACACCCAATAGGGTGGTCTAATAACCCTTTGACCCACATGGCTGACCCCCAATAGGGTGGTCTAATAACCCTTTGACCCACATGATTTATACAGGGCCGACCCCAACAAGGTGGTCTAATAACCCATAAAGTATAAGTTATGACACTTACAATATAAATGACGACACTTCTGTATACAGGAATAATAACATCTCTATAGGAATACAAACACTTCCGTATAGAGGAATAATACCATCTCTGTAGAAGTACAATATGCATATATGAAATACATTCCGAAGTTACATATACATCAACACTCCCTCTTAACTAGGAAGGTATTTCTCGACACAGATCTGCTAGCACAAGTCTTCTTCTTTGGATCATCATCAACAAATCATCGTCCTTGAATCATCATCATCATCACTACTATTGCTATCTCAATCAATCTCTGAATCTACTCGTCATAGGAATTTCTATAGAGCCAATCCTTTTTCATACTAGATGTAGGCCCACCACCTGCAGGTCTTCATCATCATTGGCCATACTATGGAATCCTCAGGACTTATTACGTGCGTCACAAAACCTCGCAAGAGCATCCTAGGACTTATTACAGGCACACAGCCCAACCTATCGGATCTCCCAGGGAGCTATTACATGTGACCCCACCACAAAACCTCGAAAGAGAATCCTAGGACTCATTATGAGCACATAGCTCAACCTATCGGATCTCCCAGGGTGCTATTATATGTGTGTTGGCGGGAAATACTACCCTATAATGAGGAAATGGACATTATCAACTTAAGGGGGTGACAGGTAAGCATACTAATTTCCTTACAGAGCTGTTTATGAATGGAAATAGATTATAGGTCTTGAGGACATACCTTTTGAACAAAGTTTGATCCTTGCTTTTATCCAATCTTGCGCTCGATCCTCAATCCAATCTCCCGTTCGATAAACCTGAAAAACCAAGACCTTTCTTAGCATATCTTGGCCAATATAATAATGATGGAATTGACAAGTAATTCAAACATCAAGCATTAACAAACATTGATCCAAACAAATACATAATCCAATAAGCACTTGATTTGGGACGAGAAAGATGCTTCAACCTTTTATTGTCAAAAAAATATGAATGATACAAAGTATACCTGACTTTGCAGCATGCTCATGCAACCTGATCCTAGGCTCCTGCTCCTCTCTGAATTCAGAATTCTTCCAGCATAACCTCCTTCAATACAAGCTTCTCATCTAGAAGAGTCTCTCAATGGCTCTCATGTCTAAAATGTCTCTATGTCTAACCCCTCTCTTTAATCCTCCTTGTATTTATAGGACAAGGTAGGCAGTTCAGATCGAGAGGTGGTTCCAGGGGAAGTTAGGGAAGTTGGGAAACCAACTGCAACTAATCCCAATTCGTGAAATTAATTTTTTTTGATCATATTTTAAGGTGTGCGATACTATTTCACAGTGGAGTAGCGCGCAGGGCACAATTACAGTGTTTTAAAACAAGCATTCACCACTTTTTAGATGCTGTGCGCTAGTCTACTGAACAGGAGTAGTGCCCATGAGGAGGTGTGTGCTACTATTATACACTAGAGTAGAGCACATCCGCTAGTTTTCTTGAGAGGAGTACCACCCATGCTAAAATATGCTATTTTTTAGGGTTTTTCCAGCTTGGAAGGAGGTGAATCAGGCCAAGGTGTCATCTAAGGTCATCATACTCTTCAATCCAAGTTGTCCTTTTGTGTGATCGATAGCTCAAGGTGATCACGGATGGAGAAATGAAGATTTGACCTATAAAAGATGCCCCCTAATGTGTGAGGTCAAAGGGAAGCGATGATCGAAATACATTATAATCCAAAGCCAGAGGAGGAGCAAGGAACTGCGGAAGCAAGTCACAAGAACACCTGAAACAAAGATCAAGGTCAGCGAGCAATTACATTCTTGACATCATATAGATGTGCAGTGTGATACAATCATGATCTCCGATACATAACAAGGAGATGTATATATAGCATGGCCACTTGAAATACAAGCGTGGATCCATGTCAAACTGAGAGATCATAGCCATAAAAACAAACTGGATCTATGTCTCATGGAGAGCCAAATATAGGTGAGGCTCAGTCTTGCGCAACTTGGGTGATAACATAATGAGGTGATGTCATCAACATCCCAAGGTCTTCATCCAAAACAACTAAAGGTACAAACCCTAACCATGTGAATAGATGAGTTGATAGTCGAACATGGGGGGTATCGTTTGATTACCGTTCATTGATGTATATTGTTAACAAACGTGAGGGCTTCCACCGATAATGATGATGGGGCCCAAGGTACCTAGTACGATCCAACAAGTGTGAATAAGTGGACTTGGAGTCAAACACTTGAGGATCCTGTCGAATAAGAGACATTGATGTATTCTCATCATTCAACAGCGAGGAAAATTGCCACTGGTGACTGCAATCTCCAAGGTACTAACCAAAACTCTAAACTTCATTACTAGAGTAAAATGATTTGATGTCGATGGGAAGAAGTCCGTTGGAAGGGAGGCCTTAAGGAATCCTCCATCATCCAACTCGAGGGACACTCAACTGGTATGAGCTGATATGGAGTAATATATAACAAGACTGACACAAGGATGGCTGACACATGAGGTCAAGGTAAACTACAGAATGGCCGACACAGGGTATATCCTTGAACAATGAGCACGACACAAAGTTACTTAAGCAGTTTTCAACATCATGGGGAAAATGATGTAAGCCTGTAATGTAGGAGACATTAACAGACCCTCCATATGGTTGGAAGAATAACCAACCGAGGGAGTAAACAACTCGGAGATCAGGTTCACTCTAAGGTCGAAAACTAAACCCAACCGACATGATAGACTCAAATAGGTGTTGTGTTCAAGGATAGAACTGACTGAACTACCTTTGACACTAAAGATATGACACATCTTTCCAATCTCTTATTCTTTTTAGATAAAAGAATACCTTTCTTGTTGTTTTAATGAGTCCAAGAAAGAATGAAAACTCAATAGATCCAACCATGTAAAAGTTTAACGAGCCCAGGGGAGGAAGACTCAGGACCTTCTTCATTGTTTATAGAGTTCGAAGAAGAGATAGAATATTACTCTATATTACTGATCTCTGGATTTTAATATCGAGCCGAGATCTGTTCCTGCTCGCTGGTGTTTTCAATTTTAAGGAGTCTGAAAAACTTAAACAATAACTCCATATACCTGCTCATGGATTTTAGTATCGAGCCCAAGCAGATTAATGCTCGCCGGTGTTTTCCTGTTTATAGAGTCTGAAAAACTTAAACAATCCTCTTTACATCTATCCGTGGATTTTATATTGATCCTGGATTGGTTTGTGCTTGGCAGTGTTTATAGAGTTGAAAAACTTAAATAGTCCTTTATTTACCCTTTCGTGGATTTCGCATCGATCCCGAGTAGATGAATGCTCGCTTGGTGTTTTCATGTTTAGAGAGCCTAAAAACCCTAAAGAAAGGCTCCGAAAGGTCCTTTTTTGTAAATTTAGTCTCCTCCCCCGAAAAAGTATAAAACAATGGAAGAAGAACTCTTCTAGCGCATACACAAGTATACCTAGAGTATACCTTTTCCGCAAATTATCCACCAAGGCCTAGAAAATGGGTAATTTTATACCTGAGTGGATGTCGCTTCAAATCCTTTAACGAGTCTGAAATAACAACTATACTCAGCAATATTGTCATTTTTAAAGAGTCTAACAAGAGCTTAGAGAGAACTCTATAGAATTTTTTTTCATAAAATTTTAATGAGTCCGAAAAAGTAAACTCGTGATATCCTTACTATTTTTAACGAGCTCAAGGAGAGATGGAAGAATGCTCATAACTTCCTTACTGTTTTTAACGAGCTCGAAGTGAAGGTGGAAGAATGCTTGAAACCTACTTACTATTTTTAACGAGCTCAAAGTAAAGGTGGAAGAATGCTCGAAACCTACTTACTGTTTTTAACAAGCTCGAAGTAAGGGTGGAAGAATGCTCGAAACCTACTTACTGTTTTTAACGAGCTCGAAGTAAGGGTGGAAGAATGCTCGAAACCTACTTCAAGTAGGGTCGAGGCCTGGGATCTCTTCATGCGGTCGGGCAAAGATGTCACGGAAATCATTAAACAGATTGGTGTGCGGAATGATCTCATCAAGATAACAGTCCGCTCCAATAAAGATATGTTCTGTGACCTCGGATTCAGTGGGAATGTTAATGGGGATGGTTCTCATTGCACTCGTCCTATTCCCTTCGGTAAAAATAGCTTGTGAAGTGGAAAGGACAGAGGACCAATCAACATTCTCACTGGGTCTCGAAGGGAACTCACCTCTCTCTATCAGGTTTAGAACAGGAAGTAGACAGGTCCTGGGGTGTAAATGTTCCCAAGGTTGTCTCAAGCCTATCATGGCTTAAAAAAATGTTTCTTCAGAAGGAAAAACTGTTTCCAAACCATCAAGAGAGAGGGTAGAGTCCATTGACCGTGCAAAAGCAGGGTCCATATCCGACTCGGTAGAGACCAAAGGAGTCGGGATATGTTCTGTTGCAGGTTGTTGTGAATCCTCATGGGTTATCTTTGCAACGACTACAGGCACAACTGGTTCTGGTTCAATAGGAAGGATCCACAAAATCAGTCTTTGAATTGACCGCAGAAGTTTCAGTAGATGAACCTTCATCAGAACGCATAAAAAGAACAGGGGAGGGTAGGTCGAAAGTGCCTATTAACGACCAGTAAATCCCTGCTCCTAAACTCTCGCTTACTGGGGTGGTTTGATCAACTAAGGGAATCGTGGACTCCAAAAAAGTTTGGTTGTTTCTCTGAGTGAAAGAAAGTTGATCGACTGTAACGACCTTACCTTCAAAAGGGAACATAACAACTTGAAAAACTGTTGATGCAATAGCTCACATGGAATATGTCCAACTCCTACCTAATAACATGTTGTAATCAAGCAGAGCGTCTATAACTTCTACTTCTACAGCAACTGTCTTACCGACCAAAGTGACATCAAATGATGGCAAAAATCCGTGTGGACGGAAAGTCCTGCCATCAAATGCAGTAAGCAGTGTGTTAGAAGGGGCTAACTTGGGAGAATCCAAAGCTTTCCAACAGGAGATTGACATTATGCACGTAGATGTGCCCTCATCTACGACAGCTCGCCTGATGGTCATTTGGCCATGGATGACTTCTATCTGAAGGGAAACATGATACGACAACCGGTATTTGATATCAGCCATATCAAATCGTGCAGACATGTTAGATGATTCCATACTTCCAATAGCTGCTAGAAGTGCATTTCGTTGTAAAGAACAACTTTGCAAGACTTCTAAGGTAGACATAGCACAAGGGGTCTAGGCTATATCTTCAACCACGTTGTAGTTGGAAGCAGCCCGAGTGTTGGGATTGTGCGATTCCCGCTTCAAGACACCTTTCGGGATCTTGGGCAGTGGGTCCACAGGTATGTGGAGTGGAGTGGAAGATTCTGGAATTTTCTTATCCTTCTTCTGTGCATCCGAGGTGTAATTCCTTGCTCTCATTTGTAAGAGTGCATCCGAGCTAAACATGTTAATAAAAGTTTGATCAACCAAAGCATGTTTGGTGCCCCTAGTATTGGAGGTGCCAGAAGCCGAACCCTACCCCTTAGGGAATGGATCTTTAAGTACGACAGGCTTCTTTTCTTGAAGTAGCTTCTGGGCTTCTTCGAGTAGAGGGCATTGGTGAGTGAGGTGGTCCTACTTGCAAAGTTTACAAGGGAACTTAACCTTCTTCTTCTCTTTGTTACCCTCCTCGGCATTCTCTTTTTTGGGCTTTTGATGGTTCCCCTCTCCTTTCTTGCCCTTCTTTTTGTTATTGGGCTGCCGAGGGCCCTTTTGATTGTTTTGAACCTGGTTTACAGATTTAGAAGTAGAAGGAGAGGTTGTGACGGAAGTAACTTCTGCAGTCGATTGTTTGACGGATAAGACATGAACCTGCTTGGTCAATGCTTCGAAGGCTGCAGAGTCAACTGAACCCACTATGCCGTCAGCATGTGGTCCAGGTTTAGGTCTTCTTAGATCAGTATTTGATCGCGATGCCTGAGGTATGATTTCATAAAGTAACCCAGATTTTGCATAAACAAGGTCTAGCTGTTGGGTCCGTAAAATGGCTTCTTCCTCTGTAGATACTCCAAAAGTAGCCACTTCCTTAGAAATACAAGGAAGGAGTGACTTCAAATACCACTCAAGAAGGAATTATGGAGGTATGTTGGATTTAATGAGCCTCTTCCGTCTTCACCACTCCTGAATCTGATCAGATAAGTGAGTAGCTTTATTTTGTCTAAATGTAGACAAAAGGTCTGTTCAGGCATCATACAGAACAAGAATCTGGAAGTGGTTCAGAAAAACAGTCGCGAGATCCCAAAAGTTAAAGAATGTGGCTGCAGGTAACTCAATGTACCATTTGGGTGCAGCACCGGTTAAGGTCCTTTGGAATAGTCTCAACTAATGGAATCTTCACTTAATGAGTTCGAGGAACACCATAAATGGAAATTAGTGACATGATCACCAGGGTCCTCGCCAGTTTTGCCTTTGAATTTTGGAATGTCCGAAGGTAATTTGGTAGGAACAGGTGGTCATGTGGCATTGTGATACACCGGATCATTTGTCAACTTGGAAAGGTTTGGCAAATTTAGAGTTGCCAGAAACGGTAAACAAGGCCTGCAAGAGGGCATCTAATAAGATGGGGTAATGAAGGGGGAACCACCCATAGTTTGACTCGTGAACTGCTGGTAGGGGTTGCCTCCGACCATCTGCTAGTAGGGGTTGCCCCTAGTCATCTGCTGGTAGGGGTTTCCCCCAGCCATTTGCTGGTAGGGGTTGCCCCCAGCCATCTGCTGTTGCACGAAAGTATTATTGAAATTCCCCCACCCATATGAAAGTGGGTTAGTGCTCTGTGGGTTGATCCACTGTGGCTGGGTGTTAGCCCCACCATATTGTTGGTTAAAAATGTTACCTCCTCCTCCTGAAAATAAAGAAAAAGTGGTGTTTTCTGTAGGCATATTACTTTGATTCATGTTATAGCCTGCAAATTTGTTGAAACCAGTGGTAGCTGACGTAGATGGTGCAGTCATGGTACTCATGACAGGAAAAGTTGCATAAGAATTTGGCCCTATAGCAGGTGTGGGAATCCAAGTACTGGGTATGTGATACAACGGTTGAGTCACAGGAGGTGGAACTAGATTAGCTATACTGCTAGGTCCAAAAGTGGGTGTAGAGGTAGATTCCATAGTTGTTGAACTTGACATGCCTAACGTGCCAACATTAAAGCTGAAGGACGGAGTGGACATAGAGGTTGTCTGTGTCAAACTTAGTGTAGCAGTAAGAGGAGGATTCACAGTATTTGTGTTCATACCTATGGTGGGAGTCTGTGGGACTCCCTGTTCGCCTCCTATATTAGTCATAAAATGCGTAGGTGTGAAATGATATGCACTATAATCAGACTGCTGGAAACCAACGGGTAACAGAAGAAGAATGTTAAGATTAGTCAAAGGAGGATTAAATGGAGTACTGAACTCACCAGAATTGAGATCCTCAATATCAACTGTATTGAAAGCTTGCTGATCTGGAGTCCTCGGTTGTGGTTCCTCAGGAACCTCTATTTCAGGTCTTTCTGTTGCAGGTTGTAGTTCTTCAGGAATTTCTATTTCACCAGTGGTTTCCAAAGGAACACTGGAGTCTACCCTCTTTCGTCTAGCTGGCGGTAGTGGTTCCGCTCTAAGTGGAGGAAGGTTTTGCAACCTTCTAGATCTATGAAGCTCTTGGTCTTCCATGATTATATATAAAAATAAAACTAGAAAAACCTAGTGGCCCACTAAGACTAGGGGGCAAACAACACGCCAACTAAAAAATTCCTAAGTATGCAAACCAAGCAAACAAGATGCCTTACGGAGAAGAGTCTGGGATGATGAGGGTCCATAACAGATCAACGAAGGATGAAGAACAGTTACCCGGGTCCACAATACAATGACTAAGGGTGCAAGTGTTGGAATCACCCAATTGCCCTCCCAAAGACCTGCAAGAGATTTCCTCCCACGTCTGTCCTAGGTACAATAGATATACCCTCCACTGTCACTTGTGTATGAACCTATGGTCAGATACAAAGTATACCACCACACTGAAAACTCTTGGGGGAACAGTCTCTAGTCGAATTAGAAGGCGTGGGAAGGGTAACTGAACCCGAAACTCAAAAGAGTCCCAAACGTGATCCAATCCTTGTATATGCTCGAAACAGAAAGTAGGAGGAGTATTCCCAACAATTTGATCTCACAAGACCTACTGCATAGATCCCAAGCAAGCTTTGAATGAGGTGGGTTTACCTGTGATAGTCGAACTACAATTTTTGCGTAATGTGTGATCTTGGGTGGTTTAAGGTGATTTAAACCCAAGATCCTAACCAAGACTAGTTGATGTTGTGTATCCCTAAAAAAGAAAATTGTTGCTATTTAATTTTATTAAATATTTTTAGGGTTACTTTTTTACTCAAGAGGTAGTGCGTTGTGTGGCATGGTTGCAACAAAAAAAAAAGTGCATAAATTATAACTTTCAACAACAAAACTTTTTATTTTTTCATTTAATGTTCTTTCCAAATTAAAAATTGAGCAAATCTAAGCAAAATTTCTTTTTTGTTTTCTTTTGAAATTCAGAACAAAATAAACTATGCTATTTTGCAAAAGATATAAGCCTCACTATGCTTAAGCTACCAATTTTTTTTGCTTTTTCTGTTATTATGAACGAAAAATAACTTTAAAGTAGGAAGCAAATAAGACTTATACAAGATGTGTAAGTATGGAAAAATGGCTCCTAAGCTCACAGCTGTCAAAACAATGGTTCGACAAAGACTTGTCCTACAAGTTTTTTCGAAAGAAAAAGCCCTCACACTTGGAAGCAAAGCGGAAAGAAAACAAAGAGGAAAGATGCTCAAAACTGGAAATCAAACTCAAAAGGAATGTCCCAAAGCACCAAACCCTAACAAGACCACTAAGCCAAGCAATGGGTAGGCAAGCGAACTAACAACCACCCTACTAACATAAAGACTGAAAGATGAAGCAAACTAAAAGTACTTCGAAACTCACTTGTTACTGGAAAAGACAATGAAGTTAGCAAATGTTGGAACTCAAAAGTTTGGAAGACACCCCAAAAGGTTCCAAAAATGGATCAAACCCTAAAACAAAGGATGAGATACCTAAAGAGCAACCAAGTGTTGCAACAAATAACAAATGCGAAGCATATAGGTTTGTAGGTCAACAACACACTATCAAGGTATAGGTAAGCAATAGTGTTCACTAAGGAACAAGGCCTAGTCTTCAAGAAGAGTAAAAAATGAACCAAACACTTCAAAAGTAAACAAATGATCTAAGGATGACCAAAATAACTCAAAGAAGGGTATTGAGACTCAAAGAAGAGTTACAGACCTCAAAGACCAGTCAAGAAGACCCAAAACAAAGTCAGACCCAAAAAGGTAGAAAACTCAACCAAACAACCAACAGAAGGCTACAGGAATGTGCCCTACTGTGCAGTAGGGAAACTAGTGCATCTGGAGAGGTGGGCACTATTGTATAGAAAAAGACTAGTGCATGGGCGCTACTATATGTACAGCAGGGTAGCGCACAGGTCTTAAAGAGTTAAAAACTAACTTTGGAAAGATGCAAGAAGACTGAGTCAAGCAGAGAGAAGCAAGTAGTGTATATCTACAAGGATTCTTAGAAGATTAAAGGGGTTAAGAAGTAGTGGAATGACAATCAAGAAGGGTTTCCTAGAGCAGAAAAGACAACCTCCCCAGCGGAGTCGCCATTTTGTTGGCGGGAAATACTACCCTATAATGAGGAAATGGACATTATCAACTTAAGGGGGTGACAGGTAAGCATACTAATTGCCTTACAGAGATGTTTATGAATGGAAATAGATTATAGATCTTGAGAACATACCTTTTGAATGAAGTTTGATCCTAGCTTTTATCCAATCTTATGCTCGATCCTCGATCCAATCTCCCATTCGATAAACCTGCAAAACCAAGACCTTTCTCAGCGTATCTTGGCCAATATAATAATGATGGAATTGAAAATTAATTCAAACATCAAGCATTAACCAACATTGATCCAAACAAATACATAATCCAATAAGCACTTGATTTGGGACGAGAAAGATGCTTCAACCTTTTATTGTCAAAAAAATATGAACGATACAACGTATACCTGACTTTGCAACATGCTCATGCAACCTGATCCTAGGCTCTTGCTCCTCTTTGACTTCATAATTCCTCCAGCATAACCTCCTTCAATACAAGCTTCTCATATAGAAGAGTCTCTCAATGGCTCTCATGTCTAAAATGTCTCTATGTCTAACCCCTGTCTTTAATCCTCCTTGTATTTATAGGACAAGGTAGGTAGTTCAAATCGAGAGGTGGTTGCAGGGGAAGTTAGGGAAGTTAGGAAACCAACTGCAACTAATCCCAATTCATCAAATTAATTATTTTTTAATCATATTTTAAGGTCTGCGCTACTATTTCACAGTGGAGTAGCGCCCAGGGCACAGCTACAGTGTTTTAAAACAAGCGTTCACCACTTTTTAGATGTTATGCGCTAGTCTACTAAAGAGGAGTAGCGCTCATGAGGAGGGTGTGCTCTACTATTATACACTGGAGTAGAGCACATGCGCTAGTTTGCTTGAGAGGAGTAGCACCCATGCTAAAATATGTTGTTTTTTAGGGTTTTTCCATCAAGGAGGTGAATCAGGCCAAGGTGTCATCTAAGGCCATCATGCTCTTCAATCCAAGTTATCCTTTTGTGTGATCGACAGCTCAAGGTGATCATGGATGGAGAAGTGCATATTTGACCTATAACAATGTGGTCATGGAAAAACCTCGAAAGAGCATCCCAGGACTTATTACAGTAACACATCCCAACCTATCGGATCTCCAAGGGCGCTATTATATGCCATAGGACAAAACCTCGAAAGAGCATTTTCCAGATCTCCTAGGGAGCTATTATATGCTAGCGACAAAACCTAGCAAGATAATCTGCAAACCTCCCAGGGCACTATTATATGTCCTCCCAAAGCAAAACCTCGAAAGAGCATTTTCCAGATCTCCCAGGGAGATATTATATGCCAGCGGCAAAACCTAGCAAGATAATTTGCAAACCTCCTAGGGTGTTATTATATGCTTATCTGCACAACCTTTCCACAACCACAGAGTATCAACCTGATACTCACCATACATCATCCTGATGTACACATGATCATCCTGATCATCATCACTGCATCGTCCTGACGCATGTCACCTGGAGCAACATCCCAAAGCTCATCATCCATGATCATCCTGATCATACAATGCATCCACCTGATGCATACACAGTATCTACCTGATACATATCATCATACATGATCTACCTGATCATACAATGTACATATCAACATACATGATCTACCTGATCATACAATGTATCCACCTGATACATATACAAATACATACACATGATCCAACTGATCATATCCAACATCCAACATGATGCATACATACATATAAATGATCCAACTGATCATATACAACATCCAACATGGTGCATACATACATATAAATGATCCAACTGATCATATACAGCATCCAACATGATGCATATACAGAGCAGTAACTGGAGCATCGTCCTAATGCTCATCATCCAACGCTTACATCCATAGCCATGGAAGGATCCTCCTCTCACCATGCTTGGAATGGATTCAGCAAATGTGTCCATCACTTCTTCCTTGAATTGTCATCAATCTGAAGAACACCAATCCTCTCTTTGAAGTACTCAAACTTCACTCTGGCTAGTGGTTTCGTTAGTACATCTGCAATCTGCTCATCCATCGCAACATACAGGAGCTTCACTGCTTCTCTCTACACCATATCCTTGATATAGTGATATTTGATATCAATGTGTTTCGACCTATTGTGGAACACCGGGTTCTCAGACAGCTTCACACAACTCTGGTTGTCACAAAAGATACCAGTATCCTCCAGTGGGAGATTAAATAACTCAGACAGTAGCTTCCAGAGCCATAATGCCTCACAACTAGCCAAACAAGCTGCAACATACTCTGCTTCGGCTGTACTCAGTGCTATGCAGGACTGCTTCCTGCTAAACCAAGAGGTCACACCTGATCCCATACTGAATCAACACCTAGAAGTGCTCTTCCTATCTGTATCACTACCTGCCCAATCTGAATCAACATAAACCTGCAGGTTAAATTTTTGATTCACATCATACTTAAGGCCATAGTCAACCGTACCCTTTAGGTACCTCAGAATATGCTTTACAGCAACCAGTTGAACACCTCTGGGATCTGTCACGAACTGGTTCAATGTGTTCACCGCAAAGCAAATATCTGGTCTCGTGTTCGTCAGGTACATCAAGGACCCAATCATCTGACAATACACAGTGACATCAATCGGATCAGATAAAGCATCACACAGAAGCTTCAGGTTCGATGCCATAGGTGTGGCCATGGCCTTGCAGTCAATCATCCCGAACCTCTTCAGGATCTCTACTGCATACTTCCCTTGTCCAAGGAATATTCCATCTGCACTCTGCCACACCTCCATGCCTAGAAAATAGTGCATCATCCCCAAGTCCTTCATCTCGAACTTGGCAGCAATCTTCCTCTTCATATCGGCAATCAATCTATCATCACTTGTAAAAAATAGGTCATCCACATACCAAAGTAGTGTCACTGGATTTCCTTCCTCAACCTTGTAATAAAGGTTGGAATCAACTTTTCTCTTGGTAAAGCCCAAATTGGATAGAAAGTTGTCTATCCTACCATACCAAGTCCTAGGAGCTTGCTTCAAGCCATAAAATGCTTTCTTCAACCTGCATACATATGACGTTTTGTCATGTGTCTCAAAACCAAGTGGCTGCTCCACATACACTTCCTCTTCGACTACACCATTCAAGAAGGCTGTCTTGACATCCATCTGGTGTATCTTCCATTTCATCACTGCAGCCAGAGCAAGTACTGATATGATGGAAGTGTACCTGGTTACAGGAGCAAACGTTTCTTCATAGTCTATTCCTTTTTTCCACGAGCTACAAATCTTTCTTTGTATTTCTTTATGCTACCATCTGCAGCATGTTTGATCTTGTAGATCCACTTGGAATTCACTACAGACTTCTCTTCAGTTCTTGGGACTGCATCCCAAACATCTTCATGATCGATTGGTACTCCTCAATCATGGCATTCTTCCCAGATCCTGGGAACTTCAATATCTTCAATATTTTCAATAGATAACTTTGTTGTTGAACAAATTTTGTAGTCCTTCTTTTGTAGGTGATGGTATACGATCTTTCCTACACAACAAGTTAAATTGCATATTTAGAAACATCTCATAGTTTTCAGAACAAATTCTTGCATCTGAAGAAATATGTCATACAGTCATGCAATTATCTTTAGCCAATGCTTCAATACAACATTTATCCATATTCTGTAACTTTCTAGATGCCTTCCAATCTCTACCAGAACATTGTTAAGAGTGTGCACAACTCCCAATATGTCAACAAAGAGGTTTCATTCTAGATAAGTAGCAATGGAATGTTGTACAGTGCCATAGGCCACTTAACCATCATATGCAAATTAGTAGTATATTGTTCATTAATGCAATTATTCTAATATGCATAATACACACCATAAGTCTAGGAACATAATCATATACATCATTGAACGATATTATTTAAACAAACAAATATGCAAGAAATGACAATTAAAATACTTATCTTTGTTTGGTTGTAGGGTTGACTCCCTCTTAGTCTTTGCTTCCTTTCTATAATTCCATTCTAATGTGGATTGTGAGAAGTGGTCAACTCCCTCTGAATATCTACATCCTTGCGGAAACTACTGAAGTGTGCTCCCTCTTGATTATTTCTTCCTGGATTATCTGTCCTTGAACTTATATCCATCCTTAATCACTATGCATGCTTATTAGTATCATCATTGTGTTATCCTCGAGGTCTCATACATAATCACACATTCATTAGTATAATCTTAATACTATCAAAACACAATAATATTAAACATGTATAGTCATGATCATTTCAAACACAAATAATAAACATTAGTATTCAAGGTTTCAGGGAAGACTTCTTTTACTCATGCATATTCTTATTTGATCATAAGACTCTTCTAGTTAGTCAAATCATCAATCAAGATAAGAGACATAATATGCATAAACCCTTGATTTCTTACACCTCTAACTTTATGAATAAATATAACCAATTATACAAAGTATACTTATATAAGGGATCCTAACACAAGGTAATATTCTAACTTGATATAGGAAAAACATACTTGGATTACTATGTTAGCTAGTTATTTCTAACATACCCGCATGATGTCTTCTGGTTCTCTTCAATGACTTGTGCTAGTAACCTGTATGTCTCATAAGTTAACCATTGTAGAACCAAATTATACATACCTCGTAAGTAGATCTTCTATGTGATCCATGACAATGGATGAATCTTTGTCTTCATGTCACCATGATCATATGTTCTTGAAGTAGAACATGATTTGTCTTTCTTGGTGTACCTTTCATGTTAGCGAACAACATAAACTTCATACAACATCACAATGCATTAGTACAATCATAAGTTTCAAAACCTTAATCAATGAATATCTTTTATCATGTATTCATAATTTTATTAAGGTGATACGACAAGTCTAGTAATTAATCAAGATTTTACTAACCGTAATGATATGAAGACAAACATATCATAAACTTAACCATGAACATAATTTGAAACATACCTGTAAGTCATACCTGCCAAGATTGCTTGTAATATTATTATGTAAGGCCTTAGCCTCATCTCCCTCTGAAACAAGAACTTCTTCACTTATGCAGGTGACCAATCCATTTTCTTCTAGGATTAACCCAATCCACTTGATTTGCAGAAACTGGATCTGGAGCTGGATTGGGGTTTGTTAGGGAAACCCTAAAAATTCAAACTTTTAATTTCAAACTTCTGAAAGGATAGAAAGATGTGCCTTGATGAGTTGATCAACCTGGTATACTCAGAATTTGAAAACTGCAAAGTTTCACCCCTCAAAATTGCCTTTGAGACTTCTGGATCTTCTAGATAGGATCTCGAACTAGGGTTTGATAATGCCCACCCTTCCACCCAACCAAAAGGTTCGATCCAAAGCTCTAAACTTTGATTTTTCTAAGGAGCTTCCAGCCGTGGTCACAGACTTAAAAAATTCCAACTTTTGCAGAAGCCCTAATTTTCCACTTTTCCGATCAAAGTCCCAAACTAGGGTTTGATCAAGCCCGGCCTTCTACCCAACCAAAAAATTTGATCTTGGTCTCTAAATTTCGATTTTGATGAGTAGTATTCAGCAGTGGTCTCCGATTACAAAAATACCAACTTTCTCCAAAATCCTAATTCCTAGAGCCATGAATGAAGGTGCTCAAAATCCAATTCTGTTTTGACAGAAATATGCACCTGATTGTTTCTAGTGTAACTCCAAAGTTTCCAACCCACAGGGCCTGAAATGTTTTCTTGTGATAGCCTGACCTGTCATCTTTCCAACCCCACAGTTCTGACCTCAAATGGATTCTCTGAGAGAGAGTTATGCCAAGTGTCGCAACGTGACCTGTTTATGGGATAAAACAAGAGAGCAAACTTGTACGGCGTTCCACGTGTCACTGGTTCCATTTAGGCCTCTGAAAAAGTTACCTAAGAAAGTGCAATCTATGCACTACCTGTCACTTTTTACGAAAATTCATTTGGAGATTCCTAGCCCAAGTTATGACCTTTTTTCCTAGGTCACCTTTTTATGACTCAGATCTGGAATAGGTAGAAACCCTACATTGTACAGATCATAAAACACAAAGTATAGCGAATTAGAAGTTTTCATTTGGACACAAGGTACATGGGGATCTGATATTCGACCTGTAAAATTTTCAAATCCGAAAACTTCACCAAAATGGATTTATAGCGAAAGTGCTATGATGACTGGTTTTTGCTATATCAAGCCCTAGCATCGCAAGTGCAACAAGTGTCATACATGCCATACCATGCCTTCTTTCAGGCTAGCTCTAATACCATGTTAGTTTTTCAGAATTTACTTCATTCTGATCTAGGATCTTGTTGATGCCTCGGATATCGTAGCATCAATCAGAAAGGGATTCTCCCCGAGAGACGGTCCCAATTAGACTGTCTCCCGTTTGGTGTAGGGAATCCGTCCGGTTAGCGGTTCCGGCAACCGTGGTTTTGGACTTTAAATCCGATTCTACCGGTTATGGCCCGATCCACCGTTCTTTTGGGTTTTATGTGTTTTATATGGGATGCACATGCCTAAATTATACTTAATCTAAATGCAATTGTAACAGACCGAAATCTAGAAACAGGAACACCATCTACCTATCCCTGCAGGGGAACACGCTTAAAGGGGAGAGCAATCAGCTGTAACAGATATCATAAGCAACGAACAGATAACTATTATTTCTCACGGTCAAAGCTACAGCAAGATGAGGATCTTGAGAAGATAGCTTCTCATTTAAAATGGAACGCATCTATTGCTCAGAAAATAAACAGAGAAAAGCTACAGGATAAGGAAACAGATCTACAATGAAACTTACAGAACGAATCTATTGCTTATGAACAGAAGGAATCAAAATTGTTTGATCTAAGTAATAAGAATAAAAGAAACGGATCTAGATGCAACGATACTGGAATTAAACTAAAAGATCCCTGCAAGGAGCAATTAAAAGCATGAACAATGAGCCATACGATTATCCTGAAGAAAGAACAGTTAGCTATTCGATCCAGAAGAAAAATCCACAGCAATGATAAAAGTATCAGCAGGTAACTCCCGATTTAATATGGAACGCATTCATTGTCCATGTAATAGAGAGGACGCATGCATAGATGAGAGCAAAATCATTAGTTCAAAGAAATAATTCAGAAGTCAAGAATGATCTCACATTGCCGAATTGCAGTCATAAGAATAGTCCAACATGAAGCAACCCAACATTCCAAGCAAAACGTCCATCTCCCGTGGCTTCTATTAGAAAATTTCAATTTACAGAGCCGATACAAGATAGCTCATATCATTTGCCCAAAATTTTCATTCCCTGCCAAAAGTCCTTTCTAATCTCTTCTAGCTCCTATTTATAGTTACAAATTTACCCTCTGGGCTGACACCTAGCGTTCCCCCACCTGTCATTTACAGAGATTTCTAATATAATCGATCACCGAAAATGGCCACTTCATTTACAAAAATATTTTTACAAAAAAAAAATATGGACAGCTGTCCCACGGTTTACGCCTTACATATAACAGAAAATTTGCTAAACTCAAAACGTTCCCTGCTGGGCACGTGTCTGGCTGAAGAGAGTGGCTTGCTGAATTCAGCTTCTTCCTTCCTGTGCGTGAGCTTCTTCTGGCAAAGGGTCGCCCAAGTTGATGGTCACTGATACTGCCTGGGAAGAGGCCCTCGAATCCCCTGCTGATGCTGCTCCTAATTGGAAAGGGGGAATGGGGCTGGCCAGACTTTCTGCCATTGCTGGGGAAGAGGCTGCTGGGAGAGGGGCTGCCGGATCAACTGATGCTTCCGCTGCTGCTGCAGCTTTCCTGACCTCCTCTTCTATGTAGCTGTGCCACACACCTGTATCCCTTATGATTATGTTTGCTGCAGCAGGAAACAGGATTTTCTGAGAAGTTACATTCTTCCCGAGCTCTATTTTAATGCTTTGTACTTCCGCTTCAGCAACTTGATATGTTTCCTTCAACAGATGATTGTGAAGTGTGGATGAACCGATGTAATGTTGGAGATCATCCATGGCCAAGACATCAATCCTTTTCACATACTCCATCTGGACGCCTAGCTCTTCTTTCAATTGAGACAACCGCTGTTCCTTTTCCGGGAAGTCTTCGAGGGTCTGAGGGAAGGCCAGTGTGCAGTTGTCATGGACTCCTTTGAGCTTTTGGTACAGGTTGTTGATTCTATCTGTGGTCTTCTGCACACTGGCCATCAGCTTATTGGCACAGTTCCGGCCAAACTCCAACAAGGCTATATCTTCATTAAAATCTTCCACGGTGTTGAAAGGAAGATGTGGGGGGAAACCTCCTTTCCCTTCCCTCCATGCCATCTGACTTATGACATTTGCTTTGACACGGGTATTCTTAGCCTTGAGCCTGTGGGCTTCCGCATTCACCTCCTTTAGCCTAACCGTCATGGCCTTGAGTTTGCACACCTCATCAGTGATTAGCTCTTGAGAGCCATGCACTTGCTGTAGTATATTGCATGACAGCTCGTGGAAGGGGGACATGTCCAAGGTTCTGCTTTCCGCTTGCTCTAAACGCTCAGCTAATGCCTGCTTGTCCGTTTCTAGCTGGGAAGCCTTTTCTTCTGCTCCACTCTTCTCTGCTTCTGCAATCATTATTTGGAGTGCTAGCTGGTCCTTTTCCTCCTCCAGGTAGCTGTACTTGTTTTCCAACTCCTTGTGCTCAGCGTACAAGCAATTATACTTGTTCACTGCCAGGTCTCTTTGAGCTTGCTCATTAGCCACGTTTCGCTGCAGGGTACGTGCTCTTTTCTTTGTCAATATATTTTCTTTGACTATCACCCCTACATTGGCAAATGATGCTTGTGCTGTCGCTATAACTGCGGAGGCCATGGCAATGGGATCCGCATCTGTGTTCTGCATGACAGCGACCTCTCGGTGGGTAACTATGTCGTCATGGAAAGGACTTTTAATCCTTTCTTCTGATTGGAGGACCATTGTTTTCCTTTTCTTGTCATAGACAAACTCATTCCATTTGGACACCGTACGCTTCCCAGATGGGGTGTACGGTACAATTGGTCGGTTTATGATGTCTATGTCTTCTTCCATAGGTGGGGTCCGGACTTCCTGAGCGGGGTCTGTCCCTTCCCTTTGGGTACTAGAGCCACCTGCCTGAGAGGTGTCTATCTCCATGTCCTGCGCACCGGACCCACCTACCTGGGCATCTTCTCTTGCCTTCAATTCTTCCTCCGCCTTCTTCCTTGCTTCAGCTTGCTCAATTTCTGCTTCTTTCTGCTTTTGGGCTTCTTCAGCCTCCTTCCGCAGTCTCTCATTTTCAGCGTCCTGTTGCTTCCTTGCTTCCTCGGCTTCCTTTTGTAACCTTGCCTCTTCTCTTAACCTGAGCTCTTCCTGAGCTCGGGCATCCTTGGCTTCTCTCTCCTTTTGCTGAATAGTCTTCTGGGCTTTGGTTGAGCTAGAGCTCGCTCCAGTACTCTGGTGACAGATCCGTAGTTCAGTCATGTTGCTGATGCCTCTGAATGCTTCTTCCTCGGCATCGGGGTAGTGGGAGTATTCGAAGTTAGCATAGTTCCCCTTGCAATGCTCGGCCACTTTACCGTTTCTGTCGTTCCTGTGGAAGGTGACTTCACCGAAATGGAAGGCCTTCAACTCTTGAACAAATTCATCGGCAGAGGCCACCCCTGAAAACTTGTAAGTACCTATGCAGAAAGGTAAGGGGGGAAAGGAAGCCTTGTGTAGCTTGTGGAGGAATGCTCCAATCCCATCCAAGAAGAGTTGTCTCACTGCTTCCTTGAGTACCACATAGTCTGTGGCATACTGCGGCAATATGTATGGGGGCTTAGTCCCTCCAAACATTCTCAAATAGGTGCCTTGTTCTGAAAAGTAGAAGTCCCCATAATCCTCGAGGACTTCCAAAGCATTTTGTGACAGGCAACTTGGTTCTTCCTTGAATATTTTCTCGTATAGGGGCATGATGAAACCCTCACAGATGAGTTTGTAGCTGGGCTTGTAATTCTGAGCCCACAACATCTTGAATGCGATGTAGACCGGGGTTGTGGTCCTATCCCATGTACACCCCAATCCGGGGAACTCTATCTTGGCCAAGATACAGTCTATCAGGTACGAAGACATGAAGAATTCAGCCTTCTTCGAGGCCAGCCCGGGATTAGCAGCACTTATCATTGAGGCCAGACTATCTGACAAGATAGTGGCCCAGTCAAAAACTGTCCCCTGAAATGCCACATAGTGAATGATAGGGACCCACTGAATCTTGTATACTGTGCCATCGGGCATGCCGAAGATTCTACACAGCATCAGGGCGATTAATCTATAAGGAGCTCTTAGATTCTGTACGTCATACTCCTCACTCCCTTTCTTCCTCAAATGTTTCCCTTGCACTAGTAGCTTCTTGGCCATCTCGACATTGTTCATCTGGCTTAACCATTCATCAGTCAGAGCTTGCTGGACACGGGGGAACCTGTAGGCTGCCGTCAGATATGCGGGTTGAAATGAGGCGATAGCCATGTTCCCGCTATCATTTATCACTCTTCCTTCAGCATCGGCATGTTGGAGTATCCATCCGATTACTTCAGCGCAGGGGAACAGCTCAGGGCGGGTAGCGGCCTTAGTTATGCCTGAGGCTCTGATATTTTGATAGATTGGTGCTTCCTCTAGCAGCATATCTGGGATTTCTTGGTCCCGGATCATTCTGTGGATGTCTCCCCATCTGATTTCCGGAGGGACACCTGTGGTGCACCTAGTGTCCTGGAGCGAGGTTTCAATCTTAGGAGGAACAGGTTTCCTTTCTGTCATCTTCGCCTTCTTCTTACTGGGTTTTGGCATCTCGAATTATCCCTGATAACGTCCATATACAATTCATCATGAGTTTGAGCCACAGGTTGTATGGTTTCAGCAGAGAGCAACAATTGTTTTAATGAGATAAATCAATGAAGCATATATTTAGGAAGTAAAACATTATTTCAATTATAAGACACACATTGAAACATTTGAAGCTCTTAAAAGATGAGTGTGGGATAAGCTATGTTGCGGACGCTATTGGTTTTATTGGACCGATAGGTGATTCGCGGAAGCAATCGGCCTCCGGTTCCGCCTCGCGGAAGGAGAAGTCCTTCGCTATGGCTGCGGTTGGAGAGGTCGAAGGCGGGGAAGAGGCGGGTTGACTCGGTGAGGGCTATGGATGCTATCGTCAGGCGCGGCCACTTGCCGAGTCACTATGGGAGGCTTTAGTCTGAGCGAAGGTAACGGTGCCGGGGACAAACTGACGGGGAGAGCTAGGGCGGCTTCAAGTTTTGGCTCTCGTGGCTTAACCGCTTACGGGTTTCGGCTTCGCGTGTAGGGACTGGGGTTTATGGGAAAAGGGCCCAGGGTTCACGGTCAGGGACATGGAAAGCCCATAGGGTTTCGATAACTTAACCCACGACGAGGGGCGCGGCCCGGGGTTTAAATTCAACACAAGGCATGGTTAACCGTCCGCACCCATCAACATAAAATATACGTTTTACGAAGGCTCATGACGATTTTGTGAAACGAAAACTCCGTTCACTGTACCTGACGGGCAAAACATAGCCCTTGACGGGTGTTTTGCCCGTCACAATCCCACTAAAACCCAATAATTTCCCCAAAAGGACAGCTCAGTAGTGAAAAACAAGGTGAAGATCCTACCTGGCACCGTGGGGATTGCTTGAGCAGGGTGGCTGCGAGCACGGATGCGCGAGGTGAGCTGGAGCGATTTGCACGGTATCGCACGTCGCTGGCCGGTTTAAAACAATGGTGTATTGGTCGAGCCCCCATGGTATTTTATAAAGACTGGCACGTGTGAGCATTTAATTGGGTAGGTGGCGTGGTTAAAACGGGGTTTAAATTCGCCGTGCGTAGCGGTCACGTCAAAGCACCTCGGTTTCCGTGCGACCGTCACTTGCGGGGCCAGTTCGCGAATTGCATCCGCCGTTGCGGAAGGATTCGATGAAAGCTTCCGACGTTTCGGGGCTTAAAGCGGAAAGGAAACTCGAAGCCTTCCGCGAGAGTCTGCCGCGTAGCGGACGGGTAACGCCAAAGCTTCCGCCCTTTCGGAACGGTATAGCGAATGCTCCCGGTATTTTCGGAAGACTTTTGCGAAAGCTTCCGCGAACCAAAGCCTCGTTGATTTTCGGAAAGTTTTTTTTTTTTTTTTTTTTTTTTTTTTTTTTTTTTTGGCTACGGCTCCCGCTAGTTTCGGAAAGCTTTTGGGAATGGCTTCTGCCGTTCCGGAAGCAAAACTTATACTTTTCCGCATATTTACCCGGGGTCGTTTCGGAGTCCTTTTGCCGAGCGGGTTAAGTGATTGGCTTCCGCTGTTTCGGAAGGGTAGCCCGAAGGCTTCCGCGTTTCGGGAGCAAAGGCTGAAGGCCTCCGTGACAGCTTTCTTGAGGAAATCCTGAGTCCTTTCATGGTTTTCGGAGGGCAATCGTGAATTTCTCCGCGGGACTTATGGGGATGGCTTCCGCCGTTTCGGGACGTTTTCATGAATTCCCCCGCCGTTGCGGAAGGATTCGATGAAAGCTTCCGACGTTTCGTAAAACGTTTCCGCTTATTTTCTTTTGGAAAGATATCGCGGTGGCTTCCGCTGTTTCGGAAGGGTTCCCTGAATTCCCCCGCCGTTTCGGGTGGGCTCACTTAAACTCCCGTCGTTGCGGAAGGTTGAAACTAAAAAATCTCTAAGTCCTTTGTTCCCGCAGTCTTCTCATCGAAAGAAAATCTAAGTCCTTTTCGGGAGACTAAGGTGAATGAGCCCCGCCGTTTCGGGAGGTTCGAGTGAAAGGCTCCGCCGTTTCGGGAACTAAGTCGTTTCGGAGCTTGAACCGTTCCGCAAAAGCAACGATTAAAAAATAAATTTCCAAGTGCTTTTACTTCGGAAGAAAATGATGAACTGCTTTGTGTTATTTCGGCGAGTTTATCCGAATGGCTTCCGCCGTTTCGGAAGACAGAGCTGAATTGTTCCGCCGTTTCGGATGGTTTTGTTGAATTCCTTGCCGTTTCGGGAGAACAACGCGAACCTTTCCGTGGTCGCGGAAGACTTGATCGAAAGCTTCCGCCGTTTCGGGTGGTTTTGCCCAATGGCTCCCGCGGATTTTGACAAAGAAAATCTAGGTCCTCCTCTCGGAAAGGTTGGACGTTTGACTCCCGCTGTTTCGGGGCAAAGTCCGGATTACTTCAAAACGTTTGGGCAAAACTAAGTTATCTTTTGGCTTAATGGGGAGAACATGGGAGGATTGACGGCAAGCAGCTCAGCAGGGAAGCAAAATTTTATGTTGAAAACAGAGCGGACGGCTGGGATGTCTTCTCAAGCAGACTTTCTACGGAAAATACAGGAGGGGCCCCAACATGTACAAAATTTTGGGGAGGGGTGTTGCTGCAACAACAGATCTTAACTGAGAGAACAACATGTACAGCATATATACAGCATATCAATCATGGACACAATAATGCAGCACACAAGAGACAGAGTTTACTTGGGGAAAACCATAAAGGTGAAAAACCCTAATAAATTCCTCAGAGATAGATAGAGCGATGATACAACCCAAGCATAAGAGATAGACATCTCCTAGCAGCAGCTTCTCCTCCTCCACAAGTGCGCCACTCTCCAAAGAGTGTGTGTGAGAATAGAATGATAAAATAGAGTGCCTCTTGCACTCTATTTATACTTGACTTGACTTGCCTAATAACCTTTACTAGGTCAGCCTCAACTTAACCACATAACACAATGATGACTGGGCCGACACCCAATAGGGTGGTATAATAACCCTTTGAACCACATGGCCGACCCCCAATAGGGTGGCCTAATACCCCTTTGACCCACATGACTTATACAGGACCGACCCCAACAAGGTGGTCTAATAACCCATCAAGTATAAGTTACGACACTTACAATATAAATGACGACACTTCCGTATAGAGGAATAGTAACATCTCTATAGGAATACAAACACTTCCATATAGAGGAATAATACCATCTCTATAGGAGTACAATATACATATATGAAATACATTCCGAAGTTACATATACATCAACACTCATTGCACCTACAATTGTACAAGTGTTAGATATTTTTGCAGAAACAGAAGGAAGGGAAGAGAAATGGGGAAAGACTAAAAGTACAAAAAGAAAGAAATTTTAAAAAAGGTGAAAATTCGAAGATTGACGTGTGGAAGAAAAGGTCAATTCTATTCAATTTACCATATTGGGAGGTATGTGCACACATTACCTTAAGGCCTGAAATGTACGATGCTTGAAGGATTTCATTGTGTTTAATATGAATATATTGTTTAATTTTTCTTTGATATAATTCATTGATTTTTTATATTGTTGGATGCAGAGCTCCTAGTGCGCCACATTTTAGATTTAATGCACATAGAAAAAAAAGTGTTCGAAAGTATTTTTGGAACCCTTTTGGATATAAAAGATAAATCAAAGGATGGGAAAAATTATTGTGATGACTTACAACAGTTGGGTATAAGGAGGTCCCTGTGGCCACAACAAAAAGGAAAAAAAATATTTCTTCCACCCGCACCACACACTCTTTCAAAAAAGGAGAAAGAGATTCTTTGTCGTGTTTTGTTCACGTTAAAAGTTCCAGATGGATATACTTCAAACCCTACAAATCATGTATCTATGAAAGATCTCAAGCTTCATAGTATGAAAGCGCATGATTGCCATGTTCTCATGCAACAAATCCTTCTAGTAGAATTGCGCCATGTGCTACCAAAAGCAGTTCGAAACGCTATTAGTAGGATTTGCTTCATTTATAGGCGAATTTGTGCAAAAATGGTGGATCCAACAGATCTTGATAACTTACAAGATGATGTTGTGGAAACTTTGTGCTTACTCGAAAAATATTTCCTCCCTTCATTCTTTGATATAATGATACATTTGAATGTACACTTGGTGCGAGAGCTACGTTATTGTGGACCAGTTGCATATCGATGGATGTACCCTTTTGAAAGGTCAGTGAAATTTTATTAAGTGCAAATACACATAAATTCCAGCATTTTATGTGCATATAATAATAATACATTACTAGCAACTCTTTAGTCATACTTTTGACTTCTCTACAAATTGTTTGTTTTTTTCTAGGAACATGAAAGTTTTCAAAAGTTATGTGAAAAATAAGAATACGCCCGAAGGCTGCATAGTTGAAAACTACACTGTGGAGGAATCCATAAAATTTTGTGTTGGATATGTTGAAGGTATGTATTATATTGAAAGCATGCCTACTAGAAATGAAGATTGGGACGATGAAGAAGGAGATGTTGGACAATATGGGAAGGCCTTATCTAGTGGAACTTCTATTGAATTAGATAAAACTAGTTTGTTACAAGCCCACAGATGGGTCTTGCACAACATAGATGAAATTCAACCTTGGATAAAGTAATATACACATAGTTATGAAATCATTTTTTATTATAATATATCACAATTTTTTCATAAATTGTTTATTGACATTACTTGAAAATAGGATGCACTTGACAGAAATTGCCAATAGTAACATCCAAGCCCAAAAAGCTGAAGTCTTACTGCAAAAGTCCACAACCAACAATTTAGTGATTGGTTAAGAAAACAGGTAATGATATGTTCTTCATATTAGATTTAATTGAACTTCATTGATCAAGACTATTATGATGTATGAAGGTGAGATTCTTTTAATATATTTTGAAATTGCATGGTTTTCTAACGACATTTAAAAATTTACAGGTGGAAGGAAAATAAAATATTTTTGATACCCTTAAATGGTTGGCACGTGGCCCAAGGAAATATTCAACTAAGTATGATAGATACTTAATCAATGGGTGTAGATTTCATGTTAAAAGCATAGAAAATGTCAGGGCCACCCAAAATAGTGGTGTGTGCATAGATGCACAAACATTAATGAGATCAAGTGCAAAGGATAAAAACCCTATACATCAAACGACAACATATTATGGAGTGATTCAAGAAATAATGTTATTGGACTACTATTTGGTGCAGTATCCATTGTTCAAATGTAATTGGATAGATGTACACAAGAAGAATGGAATGAAAGTTGATGAAATTGGTTTCACCATGGTGAATCTGAAGAGATGCTTGAGTAAGTATAGACTGCAATATAATCCATTTATTCTAGCATCACAAGCGAAACAAGTATTTTATGTACAAGATCCAGTAGAGAATGACTGGTGTATAGTTTTGACATGCCCTCCGAAGGGATCAAGAAATTGTAATAGATATGAATTGGAGTATGCAGATTTATCAAGTGTTGCATATTTTGAAGGGACGAAATGCAAAGAGGATGAAGCTATAGGTGATTGTGGCATGGATTATGTTTGACAAGATTGTGAAGGCACATGGTTGGATGTTGTTCAGTAAGTAGCATGCATGATTTATTTATCAGTTCTCATTTAAGTTGTATTTGTGAAAATTTATATCTTAGATTATTACTTGGATTTACCTTTCATGCATATATTTTTTGTTTTGCTAATGTTTATGCATGGACCTTATCTGTTTTATTGTGTTATGTAACTTTCATTTATTTTTACAGTAGATAGATTGGGTGTGGGGAATTGAGAGTGATGTGAGGGGGGGGGGGGGGGGCATATGAGCTTCAACCTTCACGTGGTTGGCCTTGTTTAGTAGAGAATAAGATATTCTTGAAACCAAGAGAAGCTCATTCAGGTATTTTCATTTGTTTTTTTTAGAATTTCATATATGTTATGCCTTTTTTTACATATCTATCAATCGCTTATATGAAAATAACATTTTGTCATGATATATGCAGGTCTTCGCAATGGAAAGCAATATAATGAAAATTTGTATCGTTCTCTAATTCATATTTGTAAGTTATCACCATAACGAATTTGTCAATTAGATATCTTATTGTCGTTTCATTGATTATAACGTGTTGATTTCTTCATTTTAAGTACAATTGTACTTGTCTATTTTATGAATTGATTTTATTCGAAGCATGAGAGATAATAACATCATGAATTTAACAATGAAAGAAAAACATTCACATGAGAAGGGAGATAAACAAACTGTAAGACTAATGACACAAGAATCTCTGGTAAATCACTGCTCGGCCTTGCCCAAACTTTATTAAACAATAACTCAAAATGATTGACAAATTACACACAGGCCCAACAAAAATTTTCAACCCTTCTTCATTCGATTACATTGTATTTATAGGTTTTCTGAGCCTCAGGCTCTACTTGCTCTGAACATAAAACAGTTACAACTTCCTAGTGACACCTAACCTGGGCATATTCACCACTACAACCTCTAGACAGAGCTGGCAAAAAATGGCTTAACTGCCTTTTACATTTACTGGTCATTTTTACTATATGACCACAGACTCTAACAAAAAGACAAAATGAACTGGTGGTTGCTCCTCCAGCTGGATGCTCCCACTAGCTGGATACTCCCACTAACTAGCTGCTTCCATTAACTTTGAATCCTTCATGCACCTAGTTTTATTTTTCCTTTACCATATTTTTCAATTAACTTCCATTGCTCGGTTGTGGGAAGATCCAGGGTGGCAAGCTCTTTGAGCAATAATCTCATTTCAGTGTGCTCCTTGTATGAGTATCCTGTGTGGAGTGTTCGAGGTTCCTTTCCTATCTCAAAATCTCTTGCCAATTTTTCGGCCACTATCTTTCCTGTCAGAGGCTGATCCATACCTACAAAACCCTCCCGGTCCATCCCGCAATCCCATAGTTTAGCTTTATATTCCTCCTTCATTCGCATGGTTCCATCCTCTTCCCAAAACATGGGCAAACCCTTCTTAAACAAAGGATCAAATGCTTCTTTGAATAGCTTCACCTGGTTGGCCAGGATATCTATTCCTGATTGAGTGATATTTACTTGCTGGTGCTTGTTGATTACCCTCTTAGCCCATATGATTGTGGCCACCCTATCCTTGATGTTGGCTACTTGAGCCTGGTCTTCAAACAGACCATTCAGAATATCTACTGCATTTTGGGCATAATCCATGGGCTTCTTGTTCAACTTTATATTGGCCACTATTACAGGTTGTTTTTTGAGCTTAACTACAGCCTCCTTATCTAATATGTAGTCCATATAGGGTCTTAGGTCTTCTTCCTGCACAATGATATCATCCTAGATGATCTTCTTAACTTCCTGCAGAGCACTATACCCTACAACTTGCTGCTTCAACCTGTCAATATCATCCTGCATCCCCTGGTACTTGGTTTCCCAATCCTCCCTTTCCTTTTCTGCAGTGTCTTTTAGGGATTTCAGATTGGCAACTTGCTTTTTTAATCTGGTCACTTCAACATCCTCTAGAATGGCCTTGGCTATTTTCCCTAGGATAGAAAAATCTACAGAATCTACTGAGGGTGTGACCCTCTCCTCCACTTCTTTCTCTTTCTCTTTTTCATTCACTTTCTTCTCCAGCTCTTCAAACTGGGCTTTCCATACTTTCTCACTAGCTATTTCAATGGACATGTCAAACTGCAACTTATTTTCTTTCTCCCCAAACTCTACTAGTAGGGCTTTACAGTCAGTCAATTCACCTTGTAACTTTTATTTTTCTTCCTCTAGTTTTGCTATTTCAGGTGCATTCACCAATTGGGCAGCGGGGATTTTTAATTTCTTCTTTAGAGACAGGATGTCTTGATCTTTCTCATTTAGCAGCTCATGTATGCTTTTTATTTTGTCTTCGTCAGTCTTAGTCGCTAACAATTGTGCTTCGTGCTTCTTCACTCGTGCCTTTAAAGACTTGTTCTCTACCTTCTCCAATCTTAGCTGATTCTAAACCTTGGATTTATTTTCTTTCACCTTTGACAACTCCAAGGAAGCCTTCAATAGTTTATTATAGATGACCTCACTTGTCTCCTTATGTAAATTGATTAGATTAGGAACTGGGATATCCTCTACGTTGACTTTTAATTCTGTGGCTTTATTTTTGGTGGCTAGGGCAAGGCTTAAAGTATTCTGGGAGAGGTTTCTGCTTGCCACCAGGGCCACATATTTCTTGGATATTTTTCTCACTTCGGCATATAGTTTGGATTCTACTACAATGTTATTAGGGCTCTCTACATACTCTTCTAGCAGCTCGGCCCTGCTTATGCTCAATGTTGTAGATCCCTTGGGTGCTTTTCAAAATACATGCTCTTTAACCTCAAAAGATGGTACTATGAACCTGGCCTGCTTCTTTTTAGGTTGCTCTGTCTATATCTTCACTAATTGTTGATCAACCTCTTCCAATTTATGCCTCTTTGAGGCTCTTTCAGTATCACTGTCTATATTCATGGGCCCAATTCCCTCCAGCTTGCTGGGTTTTTCTGAAATGATTGTGAGGGGCATGGCTACTGGTACTACTAGGATTTGACTGGGTGAGCTAGGCATTGATGATGTGCCTCTTTGAAAAATGAGTGCAAAAGATGGGGAGACTTCTGGTGGGTCAATATCCATCTGTCCCTTATCAATGTATTCTAGCCAATTTGCTCTTGTTAAATTTTCAGAATTTACTTCGATCTGATCTAGGATGTTAACTGAGAGAACAACATATACAACATATCAATCATGGACACAATAATGCAAGCACACAAGAGACACGGATTTTACTTGGGGAAAACCATAAAGGTGAAAAAACCCAATAACTTCCTCAGAGATAGATAGAGCAATGATACAACCAGAATACAAGAGATAGTCTTCTCCTAGCAGCAGAGCCTCCTCCTCCACAAGTGCGCCACTCTCCCAAGTGTGAGTGAGAGAATAGAATGTGTAAAATGAGAGAGACACACTCTCTATTTATACACTAACTTGACTTGACCTTTACTCAACTAGGTCGACCTCAAGTTAACCACTTAACATAATGCTGACTGGGCCGACCCCCACTAGGGTGGTCTAATAACCCTTTGACCCACATGGACGACCCCTAATAGGGTGGTCTAATAACCCTTTGACCCACATGACTTATACAGGGCCGACCCCAACAAGGTGTTCTAATAACCCATCAAGTATAAGTTACGACACTTACAATATAAATGACGACACTTCCGTATAGAGGAATAATAACATCTCTATAGGAATACAATATACATATATGTGAAATACATTCTGAATTTACATATACATCAACACTCCCTCTTAACTAGGAAGGTATTTCTCGACACAGGTCTTCTAGCACAAGTCTTCTTCTCTGGATCATCGTCACTGGATAATTTTCATCGAGTCATCATCATCGTCACTGCTGCTGCTATCTCAATCAATCTCTGAATCTACTCGTCATAGGAAGTTCTACAGAGCTAGTCCTTTTTCATACTGGATGTAGGCCCACCACCTGCAGGTCTTCATCATCACTGGCCATACTGTGGAAATCTCAGGACTTATTACGTGCGTCACAAAACCTTAAAAGAGTCTCTTGACTAGCAAGAACTCTAAAGAGCATCTGAGGCCTTTTTCATCCTGTCCAGATCTCCAGGACTTATTACATGTGACCCTACCACAAAACCTCGAAAGGGAATCCCAAGACTGATTACGAGCACAAGGCTCAACCTATCGGATCTCCCAGGGCACAAATTACATGTGGTCACCACAAAACCTCGAAAGAGCATCCCAGGACTGATTACGAGCACAAGGCTCAACCTATCGGATCTCCCAGGGCACAAATTACATGTGGTCATGGAAAAAACTCAAAAGAGCATCCCAGGACTAATTACGAGCACACAGCTCAACCTATCGGATCTCCCAGGGCACAAATTACATGCCATAGGACAAAACCTCGAAAGAGCATCTACCAGATATCCCAGGGCACAAATTACATGCCATAGGAAAAACCTCGAAAGACTATCTACAGATCTCCCAAGGCACAAATTATATGTCCTCCCAAGCAAAACCTCGAAAGAGCATTTTCCAGATATCCCAGGCTACAAATTACATGCCATAGGCAAAACCTTGAAAGACTATCTGCAAATCTCCCAGGGCACAAATTACATGCTTATCTGCACAACCTGTTCCACGACCACAGAGTATCAACCTGATACTCACCATACATCATCCTAATGTACACATGATCATCTTGATCATCATCACTGCAACATCCTGCTGCATGTCATCTGGAGCAACATCCTAAAGCTCGCCATCCATGATCATCCTGATCATAAAATGCATCTACCTGATGCATACCAAGTATCTACCTGATACATATCATCATACATGATCCACCTAATCATACAGTGTATCCACCTGATACAAATACAAATACATGATACATATCACCATACATGATCCACCTGATCATACAATGTATCCACCTGATACATATACAGATACATGGTCCAAGCATCCAACATGATGCATATACAAAAATACATACAAGTGATCCAACTGATCATATCCAGCATCCAACATGATGCATACATACATATAAATGATCCAACTGATCATATCAAGCATCCAACATGATGCGTACATACATAGCAGTAACTGGAGCATCATCCTGATGCTCATCATCCAGCGCTTACATCCCCAACCATGTGAAGGATCTTCCTTCCAACATGCTTGGAATGGCTTCTGCAAATGTGTCCATCACTTCTTCCTCGAAGTGTCATCAATCTGAAGAACACACAGCCTCTCCCTGAAGTAATCGAACTTCACCTTGTCTAGTGGCTTCGTCAGCACATCTGCAATTTGCTTGTCCATCATAATATACAGGAGCTTCAAGGCTCCTCTCTGCGCCATATCCCTGATATAGTGATATTTGATCTCTATGTGTTTCGACCTGTCATGAAACACTGGGTTCTCGGACAGCTTCACACAACTCTGGTTATCACAAAAGATACCAGTAGCATCCAACAGGAGATCAAATAACTTAGACAGTAGCTTCTGTAGCCATACTGCCTCACAACTAGCTGAACAGACTGCAACATACTCTGCCTCAGTTGTACTCAGTGCTACGTAGGACTGCATCCTATTAAACCAAGAGATCACACTTGATCCCATACTGAAGCAGCACCCGTATGTGCTCTTCCTATCTGCAGCACTGCCAGCCCAATCTGAATCAACATAACCCTATAGGTTAAACTTTTGATTCGCTTCATACTTGAGCCCATAATCCACTGTACCCTTCAGGTACCTCAGAACATGCTTTACAGCAACCAGGTGAGCACTCCTCGGATCCGTTAGAAATTGGCTTAATGTGTTCACCGCAAAGCAAATATCTATTCTCGTGTTCGTCAGGTACATCAAGGACCCAATCATCTGACGATACATAGAGACATCAACTAGCTCAGATGAAGCATCACAAAGAAGCTTCAGATTTGATGCCATAGGTGTGGCCATGGCCTTGCAATCCATCATCCCGAACCTCTTCAGGATCTCTACTGCATACTTCCCTTGTCCAAGGAAGATTCCATCTGCACTCTGCCACACCTCAATGCCAAAAACAAAATAGTGCATCATCCCCAAGTTCTCCATCTCGAACTCGGCAGCAAGCTTCCGCTGTGTGTCGGCAATCAATCTGCCATCTCCTGTTACAAACAGGTCATCCACATACAGGAGTAGAATCACAGGATTCCCTTCCTCAACCTTGTAGTAAAGGTTGGAATCTGCTTCACTCTTGGTAAATCCCAAACTGGATAGAAAGCTGTCTATCCTACCAAGTTCTGCACACATATATGACTACACCATTCAAGAGGGCTATCTTGAAATCCACCTGGTGTATCTTCTATTTCATCACTTTTATATTTCTCTATGCTGTCATCTGCAGCATGCTTGATCTGATAGTTCCATTTGGAAGTCACAACAGACTTCCCTTCAGCTCTTGGGACCACATCCCAAACATCATTCTTTATGATCGACGGATCATGGCATTCTTCCTGTATCTTGGGAACTTCAATATCTTCAATAGGTAAATTTGTTGCTTGAACAAATGTTGTAGTCCTTCTTTTATAGGTGAAGATATACGGTATTTTCTACAAAACAAGTTAAATTGCATCATTAGAAACATCTCATAATTTTCAAACAAATTCTTACACATAAAGAAATATGTCATACAGTCATGCAATTATCTTAGCCAATGCTTCAATACAACATTTATCCATGTTCCACAACTTTCTAGATGCCTTCCAGTCTTTACCAGAACATTGTTAAGAGTGTGCACAACTCCCAACATCTCATCAAAGAGGTTTCATTCTAGATAAGTAGCAATGGAATGTTGTACAGTGCCATAGGCCACTTACCCATCATATGCATATTAGTAGTATCTTGTTCATTAATGCAAATATGCAAAATACATATCCTAAGTCTAGGAACATAAGCATATGTATCATTGAACAATTTTATTTAAACAAACAAATATGTAAGAAGTGGTAATTAAAATACTTATCTTTGTTTGTTTGTTGGGTGGACTCCCTCTGAGTCTTTGCTTTCTTGTAGGAGCTGCTGAAGTAGCTTTTTCTACACCTTTCTGTTGTGGAATGAAGAAAGATGGTCAACTCCCTCTGAATATCTGCATCCTTGCAGAAACTACTGAAGTGTGCTCCTTTGCTTTATTGCAGGAACAACTGGAGTGTGCTTCCTCTTGATCTTTGCTTCCTGGATTACCTGTCCTTGAACTTACATCCATCCTTAATCACTATGCATGCTTATTAGTATCATCATTGTGTTATCCTTAAGGTCTCATACATAATCACACATTTATTAGTATAATCTTAATACTATCAAAACACAATAATCTTAAACATGTATAGTCATGATCATTCACAGATAATAAACATTAATATTCAAGGTTTCAGGGAAGTCTTCTTTTACTCATGCATATTCTTATTTGATCATAGGACTCTTCTGATTAGTTAAATCATCAATGCATAAACTCGTGATTACTCAAACCTATACATTCATGATTCTTCTGGTTAGTCATATCATCAATTATGGTAAGAAACATAATATGCATACAACCATGACTATTCAAACCTATGACTTCATGAATAATCATTATCAACAACACAACAATATAAGATCCTAACACAAGGTAGGATTCTAGCTCGATATAGGAAAAACATACTTGTATTAGCATGCTAGCTAGTTATGTCTAACATACCCGCATAATGTCTTCTGGTTCTCTTCAGTGACTTGTGCTAGTAACCTGCATGTCTCATAGGTTAACCATTGTAGGACCAAGTTATACATACCTCGAAAATAGATCTTATATGTGATCCATGACAATGGATGAATATTTGTCTTCATGTCACCATGATTATATGTTCTTGAAGTAGAACATGATTTGTCTTTCTTGGTGTACCTTTTATGTTAGCGAACAACATAAACCTCATACAACATCACAATGCATTAGTACATTCATAAGTGTCAAAACCTTAATCAATGAATATCTTCTATTAAGGTGATACGACAAGTCTAGTAATTAATCAAGATTGTACTGTAATGATATGAAGACAAACATATGATAAACTTAACCATGAAACATACCTGTAAGCCATACCTGTCAAGATTGCTTGTAATCTTCTTATGAAAGGCCTTAGCCTCATCTCCCTCTGAAACAGGAACTTCTTCACTTATGTAGGTGACCAATCCATCCTCTTCTAGGATTAACCCAATCCACTTGATTTGCAGGAACTAGATCTGGAGTTGTAATAGGGTTTGTCAGAGAAACCCAAAAAATTTAAACTTTGAATTTCAAACTTCTGAAAGGATAGAAATATGCGCCTTGATGAGCTGATCAAGCTGGTATATTCAGAATTTGAAAACTGCAAAGTTTCACTCCTCAATTTTGCCTTTGAAACTTTCTGATTCACTAGACGTGACCTCAAACTAGGGTTTGATGAAGCCCACTCTTTTTCCCAATCAAAAGGTTTTATCCAAATCTCTAAGCTTCTATTTTTATGAGGAGCTTCCAGCTGTGGTCACAGATTTCAAAAATTTCCATTTTTTTTTTTTTTTGCAGAAGCCCTAATTTTCCACTTTTCTTATCAAAGTCCCGAACTAGGGTCTGATCAAGCACGACCTTCTGCCCAACCAAAAATTCTGATCTTGGTCTCTAAATTTCGATTTTGATAAGTAGAATTCAGCCATGGTCTCCGATTACAAAAATTCCAACTTTCCCCAAAGCCCTAAATTCCGGAAGCCATGAATGAAGGTGCTCAAAAATAATTCTGATTTGACAGAAATATGTACCTGATTGTTTCTGGTGAAACTCTGAACTTTTTGATCCACAGGGTCTGAAACATTTTCTTCAGATAGCCCGACCTGTTATCTTTCCATCCCGACAGGTCTGACCTCAATTGGATTCTCTGAGAGAGAGTTATGCCAAGTGTCGCAATGTGACCTGTTTATGGGATAATACAGGAGAGTGAAGTTGTACGACGTGCCACGTGTCACTGGTTCAACATTGGCATCTGAACATTTTTCCTGAGATAGGCTGACCTGTTATATTTCCATCCTGACAGGTCTGACCTCAATTGGATTCTCTGAGAGAGAGTTATGCCCAGTGTCGCAACATGACCTGTTTATGGTATAATACAGGAGAGCGAACTTGTACAACATTCCACGTGTCACTGGTTCAACTTCGGCCTCTGAAATTTTTTATTCTGAGATAGTACAGTCTATGTACTACCTGTCACTTTTTACGAAATTTCATTTGGAGCTTCCTATCCCAGGTTATGACCTTTTTCCCAAGGTCACCTGATTTTGACTCAGATCTGGAAGAGGCAGAAACCCTATATTTTACAGATCATAAATCACAAAGTACAACGAATTAAAGGTTTTCCTTTGGACACAAGGTACATGGGGATCTGATCTTTGACCTGTAAAAGTTTCAAATCCGAAACCTTAGCCAAAACAGATTTATAGTGAAAGGTGCTACGATGACTGCTTTTTTCTATATCAAGCCCTAGCAACATAAGTGCAACAAGTGTCATACATGCCATATCATGCCTTCTTTTAGGCTAGCTCTGATACCATGTTAAATTTTCAGAATTTACTTCAATCTGATCTAGGATTTTAACTGAGAGAACAACATGTACAACATATCTACAGCATATCAATCATGGACACAATAATGCAAGCACATAAGAGACACAGATTTTACTTGGGGAAAACCATAAAGGTGAAAAATCCCAATAACTTCCTCAGAGATAGATAGAGCAATGATACAAACAGAATATAAGAGATAGTCTTCTCCTAGCAGCAGAGCCTCCTCCACAAGTGCGCCACTCTCCCAAGTGTGAGTGAGAGAATAGAATGTGTAAAATGAGAGAGACACACTCTATTTATACACTAACTTGACTTGAGCTTTACTCAACTAGGTCGACCTCAACTTAACCACTTAACATAATGCTGACTGGGCCGACCCCCATTAGGGTGGTCTAATAACCCTTTGACCCACATGACTTATACAAGGCCGACCCCAACAAAATGGTCTAATAAACCATCAAGTATAAGTTACGACACTTACAATATAAATGACGACATTTCCGTATAGAGGAATAATAACATCTCTATAGGAATATAATATACATATATGTGAAATACATTCTGAAGTTACATATACATCAACAGCTCTTTCTGCCAAGCCTGTCAACTCAAAGTGCTCATATCCCTTCCTATTCATCTCCTTTCTCCTTTCAGAAATTAAATGATGGAGGTCATAGTTCATTTCATCCTTGGATGGGAACCCTAGGTCACCCATCACTCTTTCAATGCTTGGGAGGGCTGCTCTGCTTTTTACAATGAAGGAACCCAAGGTCCAGGGTAAATTGATATCAGATGTCTTCTTGTCATCTGAGAAATGGTCACACTCTACTTTCAGCTTTTTCCTTATGAATTCTAAGTTGAGCACTATGGGGGTTAAGAAGGCGGGGAGCACATATGGGGCATGTGAAAAACCATAAACTATGATTACTATTCCATGCTGTAGTAAAAACCAATCCCCAACCCTCTTCTCCATGGATGGATGCAGTATCCCTCATCTCTGGTAGCACCTTAGGTAGCTTCTTCTGGAAAAAGATGAAATAAACCTCTTCCATTAGGTCATTCATGAAAGTTTTGAAGTCTGAGTACATTTCCTTTGTGAGCCGCAACTCTAGTACTTGCAAGTTTTCCTCAGTTGCAGCTAGGAAAATTTTTAACAGGTAGGATTGGAACCTGAAAGCCCTGGTTTTAGGGAACTCAATGAGCTGGGAATGGATATTTTCTGCTAGGGCTTCATCAAATTTCAGGCATGCACACTAGGTGGGTGAATTTGGGTCTACAGGCTCAATGGGACATGTGCTCAGGACAAGCATTAGACTAATTAAGGGTTCTGTTATGTATTGGTCATTATCTAGCCCTAAGAACTGAGCTATCATGGAGATGACACACTTGGATTCTTCTTTAAACATGTCGGCCTTGCCAGGGAAAAGTGAGCCTGGGAAAGAGGTATTGGGTCGGAGGGATGCATAGTAAAAAATTTGTTTAAGGTCAGCTGGGACTTGCCTGAAAAACTGGATTAGGGATTCCATTTGGTAATTCTGGGCTTTCTAACATAACTCTTGGGGGATGGCAAGGGCCCTCCTAATAGTCTGGGCATTCACATAGCACATGATTTTAGATTTTGAAGCATCCATGACTGCCCTCCGTTCTAGGGAATAATGGTCGGTGCACCAATCTACGAATTCTGGGCAACTGGGGGTCTGGCTAGTGGTGAATAGGTGGAAAAAAGAATGGAAAACCTTGTGGACATCCACCTTCCTAGCTCTTTTAACTTCTAAACTCTTCTTAGCCATCTCCAAGAAATTGTTTATTAACATGGTATCATAGACATCACGGTCCTTGTCTTCTAGCAGGTCGCTTACTTTCAAAGGTCCGAAACCTAGGGATTCTAAAACTCCGACCATTTAAATAAATTGGGGTGCATGCAGATGGCCTACCTTGTCAATTGATAGCTGGTGGAGATTCTAAGCTTCTGGTTGGGTGGTTGATTTTGCACGATTCGCTCCTTTCATTTTCTAATGCACTCAGGACAGATGGGATGCGAATCTCCGTACAGGTGGGAATTTTATATAAAAAAACCTTCCATATCACCTTAACAGCTACGTCGGTGATAAAAACACGTTAGCCATCTATTCATGCTGATCCCCCATGGATCTCGACCATCCGAAGATGCGGCCCTCTACTGGGTTTGCAAATCTGGAGCCCAACGATTTTCGCACAAGTAATATTTGCAAACAACCTTTGAACCGTAGATCTTCCTCTCGCGAGATCCGAGCCGTCGGAACGTGCGAAACTTTAACAAAAGTTCGCAAATTTGCATTGCGACCCGTTTCGCGCATGTTCAATTGTGAACAAATTTATGACCGTTGATCTGCGCCTCCTTGCATCTGCGCCATCGATCACCTTTAGACCTGTCCACTGACTAGCACCCCGCCCGCCTTTAAGTGACCACCAACTTGTTTGGCGATGGAAGATTATGGTCGTAGATCTTTACCACTTCTAATCTAATCCGTCCATATGTGCTTTTACATGCTGCTGGCGCGCTTCTCTGCTATTAAACTTCCGATCACCATTAAACCTTGTATTTTTTTATATTCGACTCTACTATCCTCTATGACTTACTATGCTTGATATCTGTTATTTTCCAGTATGGTAAACAAGCAGCTCATATTATTTTTGCTTACTGTGGTTTTTTTACTTTTGGAAAGTTATTGATGAAAACTGTTAAGGATTAGATTGAAGAAGGAATATCTTGCATGTGGATCATTTCTGCACTCAAAGTGACTTATGAGAATCCTATACATTGGGTATTTTCCCTGCATTAAGATTTGGTAAGCATTAACATTTTGTTGAAATCATGGTTGTGTAATAGTTAATTTATTGACCACCTTACAAATTGGGGTGTATCATATGATATTTGTATAAGATGTACTTTATAATTGTATAAATGGTAACTGAAAGGATATTTCTACTATTTATTTGTGCTACATCTTTTAGAATGGGAAACATATTAACTTTGATTTTGACTTTGGGTGAAGAGAAAAATTAGTGGATTATGCTCTTGCCTCTAGAAAAATATAAGAGGGAGAAGGGTTTAAATACATTAAGGAGTCCTTTGAAAATGGAACACTTCATCTCATTGGCGTTTTGAGTGATGGTGGTGTTCATTCGTGATTAGATCAGTTGCAGGTATTCTATATCTATAAATGCATTATTATGAGTTGATCTTAGAAAAGCTTATAGATTTATCCGTGCTATGCAATTTTTAATCTTTGTATTTATGCATCCTATAGTTGAATGCTATTTATATCACCAGACTGGATTGAGTTGGGTCTAAATATGTTATAATTGTAGAACCCATTGATCTACTGACATAAATTTTAAGAGAAGGCTACTCTTAGATGGATCCATCAAGCAACCATTAGAAAAGATGCTTGTTCTTATCCATGAATACTTGAAATTCTAGTTAGATGTTCACTTCATGAGTGTGTGTATGAACTTGAATGCCAACTTTGTCCTGCAAAATGTTTCTATATTACTGTTTTATTTATTGAATCAATGCTGCATATGAAACCTTTCAAGTTCAGCCAACTTATAATGTCGGATCCATTCAAACTACTTTCTTAGGTTTTTCGAGTCATAAACAATGTTGGGATTATTAGTCTTTTCTTAGAATTACAAATGATGCAATCTTGGTTTTAATATTGCCCCTTTCGCCAATTCTTAAAGGGTTCTAGCTCAATGGTAGAGCGCCTACTTTACAAGCAGAAGGTTGAAGGTTCGATTCCTTAGTGCCCTAATGATATTGCAATATTGATGTTTAAATAAAATATATTTTATTATGATTTATTATGGCTACGAGGGGGGTTCTAAACTGACTTCATATGTCACTACGAGGGGAGTTCATAACCTCCCCCAAAGGTTTGTAAAGCGTTTTAGGGGCGATTTTGAACCGCCTCCATAGGTACCTATGAGGGGGTTTTATAACCACCCCCAAATGTTTGTAAAGAGTTTTAGGGATTTATAACTGCCTCCGTAGGTACCTACGATGGGGGTTTATAACTGCCCCCAAATGTTTGTAAAGAGTTTTAGGGGGGGGGGGGTTGAACTGCCTCCGTAGGTACCTACTAGGGGGGTTTATAACCGCCCCCAAATGTTTGCAAAGAGTTTTAGGGGTTTTTTGAACCGCCTTCGTAGGTACCTACGAGGGGGGTTTGTAACCGCCCCAAATGTTTGTAAAGAGTTTTAGGGGGGGGTTTGAACCGCCTCCGTAGGTACCTACGAGGGGGGTTTAAAACCACCCCCAAATGTTTATAAAGAGTTTTAGGGGGGGGGTTTAACCGCCTCTGTAGGTACCTACGAGGGGGGTTTAAAACCACCCACAAAGTTTTTTAATAAAGACTTTTAAGGGAGATTCAAAACCTCTCCCATAGGTACCTACGAGGGGGTTTATATCCACCCCTTAAAAGTGACTTTTGGCAGGGGGGGTTAGAACTTCCACCAAAAGTCACTTTAGGGGTGGTTTTGATCTCTTCCAGAACTGCCCCTAAAAGTCAAAAATTTTAGCGTCGGTGTTATTAGGGGCGGTTTTCTAAAGACCGCCCACAAAAGTAACTTTTGGAGGCGGAAGGCAACCGCCCCCAAAAGTCCAAAAGTGACTTTTGGGCGGGGGTGGTTTAGAACCGCCCCTAAAAGTCACTTTTGGGGGCGGTTCTAAACCCCCCCCAAAAAAGTGTCTTTTGGTGGCGGTTCTGAACCCCCCCCCAAAAGTGTCTTTTGGTGGCGGTTCTGAACCACCCACAAAAATCACTTTGGGGGGGGTTTAGAACTGCCCCCAAAAGTGACTTTTGCGGGTGGTTTAGAACCGCCTCCAAAAGTCACTTTTAGGGGCAGTTTTGATCTCTTCCAGAACCGCCCCTAAAGTCAAAACTTTTAGCATTGGTGCTATTAGGGGCGGTTCTGGAAAGACTACCTCCAAAGCCAAAACCACCCCCAAAAGTCACTTTTGGAGGCAGAAAACAACCGCCCCTAAATGTCAAATTTGTTGTAGTGTAACATTCTGGTGACTCTGCTGGGGACAATCTCTGGTTTTCACGGTATAAAATCAGACCTATGAGGGTGAACAGAGAGTTTGAGGTTCCAAGGTTGTATCATTTTCCCTGGTGACTCCAACTTAAATTCTGGCGATTCCATTGGAGATCGAGCTTACTTCAAAGGATTTGTATCAGATCAAAGTTGATTACTGAGGGTGAATAGTAGTCAGACGCCAAGAGGATCTTGCATTATTCTCATGGCGAGTCCATCATTCTAATCAGAGAACCCCTATGAGAAAGTCTGGCTCCCAGGAGAATACCTACAAGAAGTCATCCAGATCCTGAGCTACCAAAAGTTACTTCAGACCTAGAGAAGGTCATCAAGAAAGCAAAGAGAATCCAGGTAGGTATTTCTCTATTAGCTAGGTCCTTTTCTTTACCTAAGAAAGAGGCATATATTATAGAAAGTGTCCCTCCAAGTTTAAGGACTTAGTCTTCCCCATTCAGATCTAGGTCTGAGACTGATCTAAGGGAAACCTTGTTTAACCAAAGAAAATTGTAGAGACATTTCCTGAGTGCATTGTGGGAAAATTTACAAGCCTCGGAAGAAACTAGTGGCATGTCTCCCTTCGCTAAAGCTACTAGCAAAAATACCCACGTCCTGAGTACTCCTTTTGCTACTTCTAAAACCTCCTCTGCTACCAAGAAAAAACTAAGAGCCATGGCTGCCAGATTTGCCCCTCTAGCCCTCCCAGCCAATCTTGATGACCTAACTGTCGTTCCGGGCTTTGGTTTGTTTCTTCTCTTCTCTCCACACCCAGGAAAAACCATTCATGACTTATGATGTCCATCGGCCATACGATGAGCTCCTGCCCTCGCACATCAGGGGGCAATCTGTTAACACCCAAAAAGTGTTCACTACCTCATCTACCACATTATATGGCTCATTTGTCCATTTTCCTACCATATTTCCCTTAAAATCTCAAAAAATCCCATTAAAAAGCCTCCAAAAGGCCACAAAACCCTTTAAATAGCCTAAAAAAGGCTAAAAAAACCCCTTTTTCCTCCAAAAATATCCAAAATTCCTCAAAAATAGCAAAAATCCCCTAAAAAGGGAATAAAAAATATAAAATAATGAAGAAAAGGAGGAAAAAACCTTATACAGCTGCCCTAAACCATGTGTTTCCTAAAACCATGGGTCAGCACTCCACCACCAAAAAACTATAAATAGGTGATGGAGATCCCTTATTTCACATCCACAATCAAGTATACCCTTACTCTGCCAAAATCTCTCTCGAAACCCTAGTTCACCATTGAACTACTTTCACCTTGAGAGCCCCTTTTGGCCCATTTCCACCATTGGAGAAAGAGAAGGAGCACATTGGAGCTTGGAGCAACCCTCTTGGACATTGCAAGGAGCTTCATCAACCTTCACATTGAAGGTAATATTAATACAAAACCCTTGTTTACAAATTGTTGTTTATTTTTCATGCATGTGTTTTAGATTAGTTTTCATTTCTGTTTTAGCTTAATTATTTACATTTACTGAACTGCTACTAAGGAGTCCATTCTCCTTAGTAGGTGCTCATTTTGCACAAGCTAGGGGTAAAACCCTAGCTACAGTTTTGGCACGGTCACAACCAGTTTATCAGAGGGCCTCTCCCTTAGGAGGGTTGAAGTCGGGAGACTGGTTCTGGAGGCCTGAGTGGAATACCGCACTCCATTCAGTAACCGAAGGGCTACCTTTCGCGGTTCGCGGGATATCCCTGTATAGGGGTATTGCGGTAAACGGACTAAACGACAGATTCACCTTTCTGGACGTGTCATGAACGGGGTATCTTAGTTGCCATTCTTCTAGGATTGACTACCCGGTATCCCTCCCGGTAGGGGGATATCATAGCCACTTGGCTTTCCTACTCATATTGTCTGACTTGGATTTCATCACCTTGCAGAGGATATGTTTAGTTGAGTCAGAATACTTTTAGTTAGGTGTTTGCATGCTCCTTTACCTCCCTTTGGTCTAGTGAGTCCACCATTTTTTCTTTTTAGGAAACCTGTTGCTTGTTGGTATTCTGACCATCTTTGTTGATACTCCACCTATTGTAGCACAGCTGTTGCAGTGGGTGTTTTGAGTTGGTTGTTGGCCTGAGTGCCTTGTTTTTTAGCTCTCCTTCTGCACACTCGGTTGCATTAGGCTTTTTTGAGCTGTTTTTCTACTCACCTCAACCCACAGAGATTTGACACCATCCGTCACCATTGAGTCCCCGAGACATTCTCGGCGCCTCAGGGGCGAGCCCCCACAGCACGGTTCTCTTGACACCACACGTCATAGATTCCGATCATCATCCGTTGATACCACTCATCAAAGATCTAGAGCCTTGTCACTTGACTCCACTCGTCCGTGACATAGGACTCCGTCACCAGATATTGATGCTCCTTACTTTACCTCTGATTCTGACGAAGAGTCTGAGAACCCTATTTACACTGCCCCTACTAGCCCCATGGTTGGCATGACTTCCACTCCTTTTGTTATAGGAACCATTGGTGACACATCCACCACTACACCAGTCACTACACCTATTTTGGGTATGCCCTCCATGGGACCCTCGTCTACCATTCCCCTCACGGTACCTATTCCCGCAGTGGGAATACCTATCCCCACTACATCAGTGGCTCACACTACCCATGGTGGTGCAGGCCCATCCTATACTACCTCAGTTCCCCCACTTGGGGGGCACCATCCCAAATCCTGTCCCTCCACTTGGGGGCATTGGCCCCAGCTTGGTCCAACCCACTACTGTGTCACATCCTTCTTCCAGTTTGCCATTCATGGCTAGCCTCAACCTACCTGACCTAGCCAGATTGACCAACGACCCTATTCGACACGACCCTACGTGGCCTCATATGCCCACCAAGCTCCCCTCTGACATCCCTAAGTTCGAGGGCAAGGCCGGTTAGGACCCACAAAACCATATCATGTCTTTCCACCTATGGTGTTCCTCTAACTCCATAGTGGATGACTCTGTTTGCCTCCGTCTCTTACAGCGCACCTTCACTGGCTCTGCAGCCAAATGGTATATCGAGCAACCTCATGGGACCCATGCCACCTTTGCTTCCCTTGCCTCGACATTCCTGCAGTTCTTCCAGTTGCCTGTCCACTATGACGCAGGCGTTGAGATCCTCCTATCCTGCAGACAAAACACGGCTACCCATATCACAGACCACATCCATGAGTGGCGTCGACGCCGTAGCTTATGCAAGATCAAACTAGACGACTGTATCTTCCTAGATTGGTTCCTCAAATCCCTTCTCCCTGTTATTGCTAAGGATGTGGCATCAAAAAGACCCCAGTCTGAAGAAGAGGCCATCCTTAAGGCCCAACAGTTCGATCTCATTTACGCCCAGTCGGGTTACCTTTACACCATTATACCTGACGCCCCTCGCGGCAAGTCCTCCCAGCACGATGCGTCGGGGGCATCCCACGCTGCCGACGGTATCATTGGCCGTGTTTCTTCTCATCCTCAACCATTTTCCATAGCACGTCCTACCCCTGGCCCCGACCTTTCACGGGCTACCTCACATTCTAGAGCAACCAACTCATATGCTCCCATGACACATCACCATCACCATGGAACCGCATGTCCTCCTCAGTGCTTCGATCATGCGACTCCCGCTTATGCCCCCCCAGTCGCACCTCAGCCTTACTACCATCAGTAGGCTGCCCCAGCTCCTGCGCCTTCACAGGCCCAACCTGCTTATTATCCGCCACAGGTAGCCCCTGCGGCAAATCCACAACCCGCTCTGTAGCCATATCAGCAACCCCCTCAAGTTGCTGCACCTGCTCAGCCTCCACCTGCATATTATCCACCGCAGCCTGCTCCCGCACCTGCGCAACCTCAGAACCCACCTGCTGCCCAAGGGCAAGTTTACGCCCAACAAAACCCGCAGCAAAACCAGAACAACCAACGCAACCAGGGCCAACAGAACCGTGGCAAGGGCCGTAATCGTGGGAACAACCAACCTGCAGACCAAGCTGGTCAACCGGCTAATCCCCCCGACAACAACAATGCGGCCCCCGCTAATCAAATCCCTGATCGCCCGCCCAAGCAGGCTAAAAACCCCAATTTGTGAACAAACCACCCTTGTTCTATTTGCGGGGTCTATGGACACTACACGCATGCTTTCCCACACTTAGAGCGAGCTCGGCAGCTCTGGGTTGACGATGCCCACCGCCAAGGGCATGCGGCTCCTCAGGCGCCACCTAACCCCCCTCAGCCTCAGCAGCCTCCTTTGGTTCTGCAAAACCCCTTACCAACACAAGGCGTGGTGAACACTCAGCCGTTAGCCCCTCAAGCTAATGCGCAACCCCAACAACAGCAAATCACTTACGCTGCTCCTGATCAACCCATGTTTGACTCAGGTACCCACCACTTGTTGATGATGTCATCCACTGACGTCAACCTTCAGACCCATCGGAACCAATATGGCTCCACCACTGACGTACCTCCCACAGATAAACCTACTAACGCTCATCCCACCGATCAAGCGTTACGTATTCCTCCACCTCCACTAGATGGCGCTCCCAAAGCCCCTCGTTTCCCACTTCGCCGTATCAACAATAACCCCAATGCGCGTGCTGCGTCAAACTACAACATTGTAGACGACCTAGCCCAATCTCCCACAACCATGTCTGCGTTAGAAGTCTTGAAGAACTGTCCTTCCCAGCGCAAGACCTTACTCTCCGCCATTGGGGGGATTGACCCAAATGATTCGAATCTGATGGCATTTGATTTGGACCAATCCGAACCACGCCTGCCTTCTTCCTTAGCATTCCAAGTTTCTGTTTCCGTTAGGAATCTTGTCATCCATCGATGCATCATCAATGAAGGTGCCTCCACATGCGTCATGTCTACATTCGTGTGGCAGAAGTTGGGATCCCCCACTCTCCAGCAGTCCACCACTGCGTTACGCGCCTATGACGGTCGTTCGGCTCAACCCCAAGGCCTCCTAGCCAATGTCCCCGTCCAGTTAGGTGGTAAAACTGTCCTTATTGACATCGAGGTAATCAATGCCCAATTGGATTATAACCTTTTACTTGGTCGCAGCTACATGTATGCCATGCAGGCGGTTGCCTCTTCCGTCTTTCGCACCATGATGCTCCCCCATGAGGGACGCGTGGTTAAGGTTGACCAACTCACCTACTATGATCCCAGTGCTCCCGCGGCACCTGAAAATGTTCTCCCCATGGTTGAAAAACCTGTTTCTCGTGCCACCACCTCGTTTGTTTCCTCTACGGGACCTGGAGTCTACTCAGGCACGCTGATGACCTCCACCTTTCAATCCATTCCTCCCCCGTCATCTACGCCCGAAGTGTCTGACTTATGTACCTTGTCCCACGACAACCAACCACCTAACAATCAACCACCCTTGTTGCCTAAACCACCATTGGTACCTAGCCACATTGGTGTTACACCTATCCATACGATCCCCTTCCTAGTCCCTCCATCAGGAGTAGTAAGCGCCCCGGTCATGGCTACCCTTAGCCTCCCTGGGTTAACTTTGGGATTGCCCGTATGGTATCTTTTGCCTCCCGTTCGCCCGCCGACACCAGATGTCATCCTCCAACCGGTGCAACCCATGGCTACTACCACTCAGCCACCTCCCGGTGTCTCTACCCCTTCGTCCTCTACGACTCCTCCCCTTACTCCTAAACCCACTGGGGGCAGAGGTCCACAACCTTACACTGCTGTACCACCTCCCAAGACAGTCAAAAACCCCCCAGTATTTCGTGCTCCTCCCAAATGCTCGCTGTGCGACGAGTTGGGCCATGCGACCCACCAATGCCCACAGTTACCAGCATTGCAGAAGCACATGCAGATGCTCGACGATGACCCCAACATCCCGGTTGTCGAACTAAACCCCACCCCTAAGCCCAAAGACAAATCCTTGCGTACCAACGACCCCTGTGCTATATGCGGTGTTTACGGGCATTATTCCCATCATTGTCCCGATCTCCCGTATTACAGAGAGGCTCTTTATGAGATGAACAATATGGATCTTGAGACGGCACCACCCACCATTGAGGAGATCTACCCCCCAGTTTCTCCCCCTTATGGAGAGGTTAATATCATTTATATGATCTCTTCAACCACTCCCCCCTCGTCAACCGATTTGACGACGCAAACTTTCCGTACCGATGAGGAGATTCTTGAGGCCCTCACTGCCCCGGATTATCCCTGGGATGACATGCACCATCGTTCGTATTTCCTTCCAGAAGCATCTTCCTCTAGCACCGCTACCCAATTTGCGGTTGAATCCAAAGACTTCCTCCCCACCAAGGTAGACTAGTTCAAGGACCCTATTCCTGCTCCTGACGCCTTCGAGGAAGGTAACGTGGCCAACATCTCACCTGTCATCCAAGTTGATATCGCTGCCCCAGGACGTGCCCCTGAACTCATCACTTTAGGAGCATTCTGCAGTAAACAAGAGATTGAGGACTACATAAACCTTTTTAGAGAATTCCGTGATGTCTTTGCCTGGTCCTATACCGAGATGCCTGGTCTTGACCCCGCCATTATAGAGCACCACATCGACACATGGCCTGATGTACCCCCCGTCCGTCAGAAACAGCGTCCTATTCCTCCCTCACATTTCCCAGGATGTGCCCCTGAACTCATTACTTTAGGAGCCTCCTGCAGCGAGCAGGAGATTGAGGACTACAAACAACTCTTCCACGAGTTCCGTGATATCTTCAACTCCCCCCTCGAGCAGCATCTGCTGACACTTGACCAAGCTAATGAAGACCGTCGTGTCACTCTCCAGAACATTGAAGCTGCCAAAAACCGCTCCAAAGCCGGTTACGACAAACATGGTCACCCTTGAACTTTCCATGAAGGGGACCTCGTCCTCGCCTATGGCCAAGCCCATGACAAAACTGGCAAAGGGAAGCTTGAATTTATGTGGCAAGGCCCTTACATCGTGCAGACCTGCCTAGGCACAGGGGCATACATCCTCGCCGACTCTGAAGGCCATCCTTTGCGCAACCCCCGTATTGGGTTGTCTCTTAAGCGTTATTTCCCATAAATGACACCGCGACCTCGTTGGTACACATTGTACAGTTTGCTATCTTTTTGTTTTTCACATTTTTACCATCATCTTACATTCATTCTTTCTGCATGATTACAGATGGACCATCTTCCACCTTGTTACACTGGCTTCGCTGATGGCGCAAGCCGCTGGTCTCCCAACCTGGCTTCTGCAGCATGGGTCTTGTACTCCCCTTCCAACGAGATGATTCACCTTGACGGAATATGTATAGGCGCTGCTACCAATAACCAGGCGGAGTATGATGCTGTGACCGGTCTCTTGACTACCGCCCTCCAAATGGGCATACGTCACCTTCATGCGTTCCTTGACTCCCAGCTACTTGTCTCCCAGCTCAACAATTTCTACCAGGTGCGTGATCCCTGCCTTTATAGAAAATTCTTGCGCACAAAACAACTCAGCCGACAGTTTGAATCCATCACATTCACACATGTCCCTAGAGCCCAAAATAGTGTCGTAGACCAAATGGCCAACAACATCCTAGATTGGCATATCAATCACACCATGTAACATCATGCATCACAAACCCATAGCATCTCATAAAAATATATAAAAACCCAAAAAGATTGCATCGCATCCACATTTGCATCCATGCACATACACCACATTCATATCCATAGGGGCATCCACGTGCCTAAACATACCTATATAATGTCGCATCACATAAAATACACAAGGGGCATCCACGTGCCTAACATCCTAACCTACTTGCATCCACGTGCAATGTAAACATATCACAATTCATAAAGCGCATCCACGTGCGTACAAATAAAACAACATCATACAAAAAGGTGCATCCACGTGCATATATATATATATCAAAAAATATACATGTTCAGTACTATACATGTCCTGAGTACCCCTGTACTCAACTATACAAAAAAATGGCTATACATCCCTAAAGCCTCATCAAAATACATGCCGTAGCTACAAAACTCGGGGGGAGTCCCCTACACTCCCTAATGGGAGTCGTATCCTGCATCACTGCCTGCATCGGCTGCCTCTGAGTCCTCCCCTCGCTCCTCCTTCGGCAAGTCCTCATCTCCTACGGGCTCCTGTGCCCGTGCCCGATCCACCAAGATCGCCACCCAGATCGCGATGGATCTGAACTCCCGGGGTGCCATCATGCAATCCTGAACTACATCAGGATCAACATCCCGCCATCCCTCATAGGTCACCCCTATCAACAACCGATCCAGTAGTGCCCGCACCGACTCCAGTGTCCCCTCCGCATCACGGCGACGGACCTCACCTCGCCCAGGCAGAGTGGGGACGGACACAATACCCCTCCGTGCCACATATCCTGGAGGCGGCCTCGGGCCCACATCTGCAAGATCACCCATATGTCAGTCACAGTATATCAATCTACTATCATATAAATAAAACTTGACATACATAACATGCAAGCAAAAATACATACATACCGTCGGGACCCCATGCCTGTCCTGGCGCTCGTGGCGCCTCCGGATCTCCCGTGAAGTCCATGTCCCGATACGGGAAGTCGTCCAGTGTCAATGGTATCTGGAGCCACTGCAGGTACAACTCCTGCGTGAAATATCTGCCCACGTCACCGCCACCACGGCGGCGCATCATCTCGCCCCACCGCACCATCCGCGGCTCCCTCATACCTCCTCCCCTGATCGGCACCCGTGGCCGCAGTGTGGGTACCCTCTCCATAAAGAAGGCACACAAGAAGGAACTAAAACAAAAACCCTTGACAGCTTCCTTCGCTGACGTCAGCTGCCGCTGAACGCAGGTCAGGAACATTTGGCCCCACGCGTAGTACACCCCATCCAGTACGCGCTCTATCATCTGCATCTGGCCCCCAGACACCTTTGCAGGTGACTGGGAACCCAATACCCGCACCACACATGCCGCCATAGCCTGCACGGCCGGCTCCTGTAAGTCCCTCACCAGGAGTGCATTCCTATGCACCCTCACCTCAGGACCGCAGTATCTCTCCAACATGTCCTCCATGTCAACGTCCGCGGCGACCCGCGGCTGTGTGTCTGCTACCCTGCCTAGACAAGGCAACCCCGTCATAAAATATACATCGGTCAGGGTGAGGTCCACCCTCTCACCCTGTACCCGGAAATCCTGTATGTCCGGCTCCCAAAAGCTGATTAGCCGGTTCAGCAGCAATGCTGCTGAACGTATCATGGGTATCTGTGTGAACTTCAGTAGTCCGCACAATCCCAACACAGATCGCACATGGCGCTCCTCTCGAATGACGGTCATGATCTCGTCGGGAATCTCCCGCTCTCTCCATAGAGCCTGCGGCATCCTGTCAATCACACAAAGGAAACTCATCAAACTCATGTCCCATAAATAAGTCCTTTTCCCTCTCCCGGAAGACCCTAAAAGCTCGGCCCAAAACCGCGGCTTTCGGGCTTCCTGCCGCGGTTTCCGACCGCGGCTGTCAGGCCTATAGCCGCGGTACTTAACCGCGCCTGTTAGCCCTAACCTCGCGGTTTAGCACTGCGTGTTCCTCCTTGGAACTCGCGGTACTGGACTGCGTATCCATCCAGGAATCACACGGTCGCCAACCGCGTGGTTCACCCCCAAACTCGCGGTCGCCAACCGCGGTTTCGACCCCCTAACCCGCGGTCCACCCCACGTGGACCGTACAAATCAGCCCTGGAACCCACTACCCAACCCCCGACCCTAAAAAATATGCAGGTATGAGTTTGACGGAATACCTGTATCTCCCGGATCTGAAATCGGCCGGTCGGATCGTCCAGAAATGCCACCTAAGCTCTGGTCCACTCTGATCACAAGTCAAAGTCAAACAAGTACAAATGACACATGTCATGTTGGACCCACCACTATTTATAGTCAGTTGACTTTTTCTTGTTTTGGCCATTCTGACCCCATACGGAGTCCATTTTTCGAACCGTTTCCACCAATGGAATCAGCACGACGAGACCGTCATGATGGTCACCTCATTGCATTATTTTTTACCCGTCATTTTTTTTGCCCATTTTTTAGACGCCACTAGTCGCCTTGGTTTGCGTGCCACATCGGCCGTTCTCCATTTTTCACATATTTTATATCATCGGATTCATTTTTCCGAGCTGGTGATGATGCTTGAGATCATTTCTCGCTCTCACCCCCAGATTTTTCGGGTATTTTTTCCAAAACACCCTCGTCGCCTCGGTGTGCATGCCACATCGGCCGTTACCCATTTTTGACACCCTTTATATCGCTGGATTCATTTTTCCGAGCTCGTGATGATGCTTGAGATCATTTCTCGCTCTCACTTGGTACAATTTCCACATTGTGTCCCGACACCTTGCTGCCTCGGTTTGCGCACCACATCGGCCGCCATCGGATTGTTCCACACTTTTACATGAGCCATTCACTCCTGTCATACTGCAAATGTTTCGTTATTTTTCCACCATTTCATCTACCCCGCAAGGAGGCCCACCAGTGTTCCCCCTACCCTCGTTCTTGATCATCATTACTGATCCTTGATTGAACACTTCCTCCTTGCCTGGCCATTCCTTTTGTTCGGTATAATTTTATCCCTTTTTCGGGCCGAACAAGTCCTTTACAAAAAAGGCACTTAGGGAGTTTCCGTTAAGCTCTTTTCTGACTCCTAAAAGAATGAAAAGATCGTTGAGCAATCTTGCTTCCTTTCATGCTCGTTAAAGTACCTGAAAGGGCGTCTATCTGGTATAAGTTTAACCATTTTCCGGACCTGGTAGACTAATTACGAAAAAGGAATACTCTAGTCACACCGGCTAGAAGAGTTCTTCATTGTATCCTTTTATGCTTCTTTGGGCCTTGGAGACTAAATCTACGAAAAAGCAACCCCCTGGAGTCTTCTTATTTGCTTTCAGACTCTCTAAAATTGAAAGCAACCACGAGCATGAACTGTCCTGGGCTCGTAAAATCCACACAACAGTACCATTCCATCATTTCAGAGTCTTCTTATCGCTTTCAGACTCCTTAAAATTGAAAGCAACCACGAGCATGAACTGTCCTGGGCTCGTAAAATCCACATGACAGTATTATTTTACACAAACTTCTTCTAGTTCCTTAACCCATGAAGAAGTCCCCCCCCGTGCCTCCTGGCACTATGACTCGATCATCTCGGCAGCACCCCCAATCGGGTCGCCTTTGTTCAGAGTATTCTGCAGTCTCCTGCCATTTTACACCAACTTGAGTCTCCCTCAGACCAGTCACCCTCCCCTATCCAATACAGCTATGATCCCTTTCCCCTTAGTTTCATATGCTACCAGATCATTCCCATTATCATACTCTGAACAAAGGAAGTTTGAGTCCACCCACTCTACTTGCCCAGTTGTCACCCCCAGTTTGTCAGTCCTGCCCTCAGTACTATCACATTTTGGTTCTTCACCTCGCGCTCCTGTCAAGGAAACATCATTGCCTTGATAGTTGCAGGTCTCCCTCTATCGACGACAGCCCCTCTATTCCAGAGGATAGGCCCAGAGGTCCCTACGCCTTGGAATTATCACCATCTGTGGTAAGTGCCTACGGACCATTCTGAGAGGAGTCATCATTGCCTCTCCGAGTGGTTGTTTCTCACATGCTCGACTTCAGCACCTTGATCGCATCGTAGAGAATCGCGTAGGGTTATATCCTTTACATTATATGTCGAAGACCCCGGATTTCCCCCGACTCTAGCACATTGGTGAGTCCCTTCGGAACGACCAGTTATATGTTCCCGTGGATGTCCGGGCTGCGTTAGGCGTTTGTATTCGGAAGCCATCCAGTTACATGCTTCCTTGAGTACCCAGTTTCAGTCCCAGATCAGTTCCAGTTCAGTGTACCATTGCGAGTGTACCCCTTGTCACTCTGATCCAGCCGATCATCAGTTCCCTTGGTACCATATTCAGCAGCACTGTTGATATTCCGGTGCACCAGTTTTTCAGCTTACACATGGTCAGCCCAGCAGTATGTCCCAGATTTGTGTCTCCTCTGGACACCTATGATGTACACAGTGATTATCTATGTATCTTACAGGTCCCCATTTTTCGGGCCTCACAGTTCTGTTTATGTATCTTGATACGAGCATGGGTATGCTCGCCTCGTCCATATATTGAGATTATTCCTCAGTCAGTATTTGAGGTCATGTATATGTCAGGTCCCCATTTTTTGGACCACATTGTTATTGTTATGTTATATCCTGATACGAGCATGGGAATGCCCGCCTCGTCCATATGATCAGATGATTCCTCATCCATTATTGAGGTTATGTACTTTTAGTTCTTGCAGTTGTTCGGGATTGTCGTTCCGGGCTTCGGTTTGTTTCTTCTCTTCTCTCCACACCCAGGAAAAACCATTCATGACTTATGATGTCCATCGGCCATACGATGAGCTCCTGCCCTCGCACATCAGGGGGCAATCTGTTAACACCCAAAAAGTGTTCACTACCTCATCTACCACATTATATGGCTCATTTGTCCATTTTCCTACCATATTTCCCTTAAAATCTCAAAAAATCCCATTAAAAAGCCTCCAAAAGGCCTAAAATGCCTCCAAAAGGCCACAAAACCCTTTAAATAGCGTAAAAAAGGCTAAAAAACCTCTTTTTCCTCCAAAAATATCCAAAATTCCTCAAAAATAGCAAAAATCCCCTAAAAAGGGAATAAAAAATATAAAATAATGAGGAAAAGGAGGAAAAAACCTTATACAGCTGCCCTAAACCATGTGTTTCCTAAAACCATGGGTCAGCACTCCACCACCAAAAAACTATAAATAGGTGATGGAGATCCCTTATTTCACATCCACAATCAAGTATACCCTTACTCTGCCAAAATCTCTCTCGAAACCCTAGTTCACCATTGAACTACTTTCACCTTGAGAGCTCCTTTTGGCCCATTTCCACCATTGGAGAAAGAGAAGGAGCACATTGGAGCTTGGAGCAACCCTCTTGGACATTGCAAGGAGCTTCATCAACCTTCACATTGAAGGTAATATTAATACAAAACCCTTGTTTACAAATTGTTGTTTATTTTTCATGCATGTGTTTTAGATTAGTTTTCATTTCTATTTTAGCTTAATTATTTACATTTATTGAACTGCTACTAAGGAGTCCATTCTCCTTAGTAGGTGCTCATTTTGCACAAGCTAGGGGTAAAACCCTAGCTACAAGCACGATATCTTTGTCATTCCCAGAGGGAAGAATATAGTGGTAGACACTCTAGCCAGTTCTGCTAGCAGATTTCAACTCCTTGCTTATCCTTCCAGAATTCACATGATTACTATGAGGCATATGCCTTCTGTCCCAGATAGCACTAAGCACTGGAAAATATTTGAAGATGACCAACAGATAAATAAGTTTCTGGAGATGACTTGGTAATTTTCCAATATCCAGATTGATCAAGAGGACTATGAAGGGGAGGAATGGGAACCTGACCCACCAGAGCTCAAAACCACTTTGGGAGGTGTTGGCTTGGTTTTGCAACCAAGCTTAGTGCAATGGGAACCTGCTAACTAGTAGCAGCAGTTTCAATAGAAATAAATAACAAACTAATCTAAACTATATTAAACATGGATCTATGTGAAGTAAATAAGCAAACAATGGAAATATTATAGAAAACAAGAACAAGAAATATAATAAAGAATAACTTTGTATTAAGAATAGGGGCAAGCAAGTGCTTGCAATGGTGATACCTCCAAATGGTGAAGATTGTTGAGTAGCTCCAAGGGTGAGCAGCTCCAAACTCCAAAGGTCCCTTCTCCAAGGTAGCTACAATGGCCAAAAGCTCATGGGAGATTTTGACAGCATGAGGATAGGATGATGGATGGATGTAAAGTGAGGAGCCCCTACCACCTTTTTATAGTTTTTGGTGGTGGGGAATACCATTATGGTTTTTGAGGAAACCAATGGTATTGATAAACATGGTTTAGGTACCTTTTCCCTCCTTTTTCCTTTTTTGAATATTTTTTATATTTTTATTCCCTTTTTAATATTTTTGAGAATTTTTTACCCTTTTTGAGGGTTTTTTATGCTTTTTGAGGAAAAATATTCATTTTGAGTGGAAAAAGGGGTGTATTAAGGTCTTTTGGTGACCTTTTGGTGGCTTTAGAGGCTGAAATGGTGGAAAAGTGGACAAATGGATCATGTAAATAAGGAAATGAGCTAGTGAACACTTTTTAGGTGTTAACAGATTGCCCCCTGATGTGTGAGGGCAGGAGCTCATTATATGGTTGATAGACATCATAGTTCTTTTGTATTTTTTCTGGGGTTTTGGGGAGGAGAAAAGACCGATTGGAGGCTGGACCCACGACCCTTGGAAGCTGCAAAAAATAAACAATATTACATGGCCTCAATATGAATGAGGAATAATCTCTGATAATGGACGAGGCGGGCATACCCATGCTCGTATCAAGACATATACATAACAATTAGTCCCAAGAAGAGGGACCTGAGAAAATACATAAACAATCTGTTGGTACATCATAATTGTCCAGAGGGGACATCATTTTGGGATGTACTCATGATCATAACATGACTGATCTCAATAACTGATACACTGGAATAACGCATCAATCATTCTGAATAAGGTCTCAGAAGGGTTGATGAACTGCTGAAACTGAAGGTGTCCAACATCTGTAGGGACTCAATGACTGTGAGCCATCTCTGGTAAGTATATGTAACTGTATGCTCGAGGGAGTATAAAACTGGGGTACATCTGAATACTGTCGCCATGCACAACCCGGATATCTATAGAAAAAATGGAGCTGGTTGTTTCCATAAGTAGACTCTCAAATGTGGAAGAGTCAGGTGGTATCCGGGGTCTTGAACAAATAACTGAACGGACCAATACCCTGTGCGAGTCTCAACGATGCGATCAAGGTGTTGAAGTCGAGCATGTGAGAAACAACCATTTGGAGAGGCACTGAGGACTCTTCTCGAAATGGTTCGTAGGCACTCATCATAAATGGTGATGAGTCCAAGACACAGGGACCTCTAGGTCTATCCTCTGGAATAAATTTGGTTGTCGTCGACAGAGGGATACCAACAACTAACAAGGCAATGATGTTTCCTTGATAGGAGCGCGAGGTGTAGAACTGAAGTGTGGTAGTACTGATGGTAGGACTGACACATTTGTGGGGATGGGAAGTAACTGGGGTCATATAGTGGGTAGACTCAAACTTCCTTTGTTCAGAGCATGATGACATGGTTGACCTGGCAGCGTAGGGAACTGAATTGTAGGTGTGGTTATCATGGCTTTTAAGGACTGAAGGGTATGTATTGACTCTGGGGGGGTCAAGTTGATGGGTGCTGTCGAGGGATTCTCAGGGTGACATACTGCAGAATACTCTGAACAAAGGCGACCAAAATGGGGAGGCTGCCATATGAGTAGACATGATCTGTTGTGGCGCCGAGAGGCACCATTGGGTCCTTCTTCTAGTTTTAATGAGCTCCAAGAAGGTATAAAAGTGTGCTCTGAAATGGTACTGTCCTGTGGATTTTGTGAGCCTAGGACTGTTCGTGCTCATGAGTGCTTTTTAAGGAGTCTGAAAATGATAAGAAGACTCTGTAGTGGTTGTGAGTACTGTCCTGTTGGTTTTACGAGCCCAGGATGGTGATTGCTCGTGGTCGCTTTCATGTTTAGAGAGTCTGAAAGCGGTAAGTGGACTCCATTGGTGTTCTTTTTCGTAAGTTAGTCTCCAAGGCCCGAAAAAGCATAAAATGATGCAAATGGAGAACTCTTCTAGTCAATGTGACTAGAGTATTCCTTTTTCGTAATTAGTCTACAAGGTCTGGAAAAGGGGTAAACTTATACCAGGTAGACGCCCTTTCAGATACGTTTAGCGAGCATGAAAGGAAGCAAGGTTGCTCGGCGATCTTTTCATTGTTTTAGGAGTCAGAAAAGAGCTTAACAGAAACTCCCAAGTGCCTTTTTCGTAAAAGGGATTGCTCGGCCCGAAAAAGGGATAAAATTATACCGAACAAAAAGGGATTGATGATAGCGAAAAAAGGTCTCCAGCATCATCATGAGTGCGAAAAACTGAATCCGGTGACATAAAGATTGTCAAAAAGGGGGAACGACCAATGTGGCATAGAAACCGAGGTGATGAGTGGCATTTTGAAAAAATGCCCAAAAATTATGGGGTGAGAGCGAGAAGTGATCTCAAGCATCATCACGAGCGTGGAAAACTGAATCCGACGATATAAGACTTGTCAAAAAATGGACGACGGTCGATGTGGCACACAAACCGAGGCGACGAGGGGGCATGGTAAAAATGCCCAAAAAATCTGGGAGTGAGAGCGAGAAATGATCTCAAGCATCATCACGAGCGCGGAAAACTGAATCCGGCGATATAAAATTCATCAAAAATGGACGACGGTTGATGTGGCATGCAAATTGAGGCGACGAGGGGGCATGGGAAAAATGCCCAAAAAATCCAGAGGTGAGAGCGAGAAATGATCTCAAGCATCATCACGAGCGCGGAAATATGAATCCGGCAGTGCAAATGGTCCAAAAAATGGAGGTCATAAGGACTCCGGAATGGTCAAAGCAAATAAGTAGGTTAAAAAATGGCTACAAATAAAGGTGAGCCCACCAAGCCAAGGATGCAGTGGTGGGGAGAAATGATGACCCACGGGGGGAGAATACTAGGTGTATCAAATCAAATCGAATATACAAGTGATATGTGACCTCAAAAAATGGTTGATATCACTCATGTGAAGAAGTCAGCAGGGTTAATGACCTGCCCCCATGCTATGTGCATGGGGTTTGTGATTGTGGATCACATATGTGTTGGTTTGAACGATGGGCTCATTGATTTTTTGAGATAGAGATGATGGGGAAGGTTCAAAATGATTGATCATGCCCCCTATCCCGGGGTTGAGGTAATCTATTATGCTCCCTAACTCAGAGGTTTCAATGTGGTGCAGATGTTGTCTCAGAGAGAGATCAATAGGGCATTGAGCAACTGCTGGCGGGGTGTTATACCATGAGGCTGTGGGCTGTGGTGGCATACTGAAGTGATGATATGATGATGGGGGATTCCCTTTGTGGGGTGGATGCCCCCAGTATCTCTGACGAGAATCACGATGATGATGAGTAGGCAAGGTTTTGGGCCTGCCCCCATGTTGTGGACATGTGGTTTCCTCGTCGATTTGAGAGAGTTGAACATGTGTGTCAAAGGGATCAATGGAAGGGGCCGACTGGACAGAGGGGTATCTAGTGAAAACCGTGTAAATGGTGTTAATTTCTTCCAAGGAGGAAGATGGTGGGGGATGAATTTCCTCAATTTTAGGAGGGGATATCTCTAGGTCGGCATTATTCAATTCGTATAAGGTTGCTCTATAATCTGGGAGATCAGGGCAATGGTGTGAATAATGGCCATAAATGCCACATATTGCACAAGGATGGTTTGTGCGCAATGATTTATCACGAGGTTGAGGGGGGAGTTCTAGTTTGACTACTGGAACGTTGGTGTCGTCATCCAACATATTCATGTGTTCTTGAAGTGCTGGTAACTGTGGACATTGATGGGTGGCATGGCCTATGTTGTTGCACAAAGAGCACTTGGGGGGTATGCGGTTTGTTGGGGGATTCTTTGCCAACTTGGGGGTCGCTGGGGGGGTGTGAGTTGTGGGTCCATTGGTGTAGGTTTGTGGACCTCTTCCCCCAATGTTTCGAAGTGGTGGGGGAGTATAATAGGATGTTGATGCGGTGGCCGCTGTTGGAGGTGGTCGATTCTAGATGTTTGCTACACCAGGGGGTGGACGGTTAGAAGTATTGATGGGTTGCACCGGTTGTAAAATGACATTCGGTGTTGGAGGAGAGGTTGGGGCAGGTAGGTACCACATAGGTAGTCCTAATGTTAATCCTGGGAGATTAAGTGTAGCCATGACTGGTGTGCTGATGGCACCTGAAGGGGGAAATAAAAATGGGATAGTATGAATTGGTGTGGCTCCTACGTGAGTTGGCACTGAGGGTGGTTGCGGGAGTAAAGGGGTTTGTTGGTTTGGTACCTGTGTGTTATGTGAGAGGGTGCACAAATTAGATATCTCAGTTATCTTCAAAGGGGGTTGGATGGATTGGAATGTGGAAGTCATAGGTGATTTCAAGTATAATCCGGGTCTGATTGTGGAGACGAACGATGTAGGTGCATGCTGAACTGGTTGTTCAATCATAGGGAGAACATTTGTAGGTGCAATGGGAGTGTATGGGTTTCGACGCGTTTGGAGATTCATGTCGGACGATGACATCATAAGGAGATGATGAGTATTTGAATCCATTGGTTGGTTTGTGTGTGTAGCATATGTGATTTGTTGTTGTGGTTTTGTGGTTCCTTGAGGAGGATCCAACATACGAGTGTTCACCACTCCTTGTGTGGGAAAAGAATTCTGCAGCACCATGGGTTGTGGTTGAGGAGGTGGTGCTGGTTGTGCCGCGTGCCCTTGGCATTGGGCATCATCAGACCACAGTTGGCGTGCTCGCCCCAAATGGGGGCAAGTGTGTGTATAATGGCCGTATACCCCGCATATGGAACATGGGTGGTTTGTTCGTAAATTGGGGTTCTTACCCTGTTTCGGTGGTCGATCATGGTTTTGGTTGGCGGGGGTAGCGTTGTTGTTTGGAGGATAAGTTTGAGGTTGTGGTGCAGCAAGGACTACCTGTGGTGGGAAATAAGCCGTTAGGGCTTGTGAGTGAACAGGAGCATGTGTGGCCTGCTGATGGTAATACGTAGGGGGTGCAACCAGAGGTGGATAGGCTTAAGGTGCATGACCATAACACTGTGGTGGACATGGGGGTCCATGAGTGTGGTGGGGGTGGGCCATGGGAGCATATGAAGTTGTAGCTCCAGAGTGAGATGTGGCCCACGAAAGATCGGGATCGTTATTATTGCGCATAATGGAAAATGGTTGGTTGTGGGACGCAACTTGTCCAATGATGCCATCAGCGGCGTGGGATGCCCCCAGTGCGCCAGTCCAGGATGAATCACTGTGGGGAGTGTCAGGTAAAATGGTATACAGGTAGCCACACTAGGCGTAGATCAGATCAAACTATTGGGCTTTTAGAATGGCTTCTTCTTCTTACTAGGGTCATTCAGAAGCTACATCCTTGGCTATGAGGGGTAGGAGTGATTTGAGAAACCAATCCAAAAATATACGGTCATCCAGTTTTATCTTGCAGAGGCTACGGTGCTTGCGCCACTCATGGATATGGTCGGTGATGTGGGTAGCTGTGTTTTGTCTACAAGACAACAATATTTCAACTCCTGAATCATAGCGTATAGGTAGCTGAAAAAACTAAAGTAAAGTGGAGGCAAGGGACGTAAATCTATGGTGGGTCCCATGTGGTTGTTCAATGTACCACTTGGATGCAGAGCCAGTGAACGTTCGTTGCAACAGTCTTAGTCTAATGGAGTCATCCACTATGGAGTTAGATGAACACGATAGGTGAAATGACATTATGTCGTTTTGTGGATCTTCCCCAGGTTTTCCTTCAAACTTCGGGATGTCCGAGGGAAGCTTTGTGGGCATGGGGGGCCAAGTGGGGTCATGTCTAATAGGATCATTAGTTAGTCTTGCCAAGTCTGGAAAATTCAAACTTGCCAGAAATGGTAGACTGGCCGAGGGGTGTGATGTAGTGGTTGGGACATAACTATTAATGGTAGCATTATGTAGTGGTCCAGTGGCTCCTAAGGGTATGCTAGGTATTGAAGGTATGTGTCCTCCAACTGCTGTGGTTTGGTATGGACCAACTTTTCCAAGTGCAACATGGGTTACACTAGGGTTAGGAATAGTACCAGGAATTCCTGGGATCTGGGTTGTGGTAATGAGAGGGGGTGTGACCCCTATGTTTGGCATACCCATAATAGGAGGTAGTCCTGTGTTGGGCATTCCTAAAGGTGGAGTGTCCCCCACATTAGGCATGCCTCGAGGGGTTGTTGTTACCATGGATGACATAGTAGTGGAAGGGTTTGTGGATGTATCTCCAATAGTACTGGTAAAAAGTGGGTCGTATTGTGTTCCAGCCATGAGGTTGGTTGGTAATAATTCAGTAGGGTTTTCAGATTTAGCCTCAGAATCAGATGTGAAGTGAGGAGTGTCATAATTGGATGACTGTATGTTTGGCCGATGACGTGTTAAGTCAAGGGATAAGGATCGACGTCAGTGACGTGGAGAGCCAAGTAGACTGAACTCTGGGGGTTCACCCTGAAGACGACGAGATCGTCTAAAATTCTCAATGGTGAGAAATATGTTTTTTGTTTAAAAATTTTGGGTGTAAGGTGGTGATGTAAAAAACTCGAAACCCTAATGCAACAATGAGTGCAAAAAGGGGAGTGAAAATAAAGGCTCTCAGGCCAAAAAATCAACCTCAAAAAACACTTATTATAGCAGCTGTGCTATAATAAGTGGAGGGATGTAACAAAAAATGGTCAGAATACCAACAGTCAAACAACTTCTAGAAAAAGAGGTGCTACTAGACCAAAGGTGGATTGTATCATGCAAACACCTAACTAGAAGTATTGTGAGTCAACAAATGATATTCTCTGCAAGGTGATGAAATCCAAGTCAGACAATATTGAGTGTTGAATCAACGGCTAGATATCCCCCTACCAGGAAGGACACCGGGTAATCAATCCTAGAGAATGGAAACTAGGATACTCCGTTCATGACACGTTCAGAAAAGGTGAATCTGCCGTTTGGTCCTTATACCGCAATACCCCCATACAGGGATATCCCGAGAACTGCGAATGGTAGCCTTCGGTTACTGAATGGATTTCGGTATTCCACTCAGGCTTCCGGAACCATCCTCGCGACTTCAACCCTCCTAGGGGAGAGGCCCTCTGATAAACTGGTTGTGACCGTGCCAAAAAATACTAGGAGATTTTGGTTCCCTAATGGACAACAACTATGTCTCAAATGTAATAACTGAGGGGTGTTATTGGAACACCTATCCCCTCAATTCTACCTAGCTACCAAGTTCTTTTAAGTGCTCCCCAAGTGGGGTTAAAAGTTAGTTGAAGTTAGGGTAAATTTTAAGGCTCAGTTTAAATTATGTGTTTGAGTGGGTGCACGTGTGGTATTTTAAACTGAAATTGAAAATGTAAATGCTTTGCAAAAACTATTCAAAAACAAAGGATCTTTGAAATAGGAAAGCAAATAATATGAATTCTTCAAGAAATAAATGGATTTCTTTTAAAAATTGCTATGGGCAAAATATCGAGCAAATAAATAGTAAAACCTTGATCTAAATAAAATGCAGAATATCTTTCTTTCAATTACTGAAAATTTTTAAAAAGACTTTTAAGGGAGCATATATAAATAGAAAGAGATTTAGTATGGCTGTAAAAATGCAGAAAAATTAATGCTGGAAAATATGGGCCAAAATGGGTGAACTGAAGTGATAAATAACACTAAAATAAAAGATTAGATAAATTTCTATGAAACATTTCTTAAATCTAATAGGATATTTGGATTCCTTAATCGAAAACACCCAATTTGAAAAAACAAATCGTTTCAAATGGAGTTCAGGAGAGGGAGATATGGTCGTTTGAAAGTTGAGTCGCACTGCCAGAAAATCACATCGCGGGTTACAGGCTAAAAGTCGCGATGCGCATCGCGGGTTTCAAGCGCACAGTCGCGATGTGCAGCACGAAAAAAGACCACGAAGCCGCGATGTGCAGCGCGGAAAAAGGCCGTGAAGCCACGATGTGCAGTGCGAAAAAAGGCCGCGAAGCCGCGGTGCGTAGCGCGAAAAAAGGCCGCGAGGTCGCGATGAGCTGCGCGACTGTCGGGAAAAAAAACACGAGGCGAAATCCGTACACGGATGCCGAAAAATGAACCAAAAAATTGGAAATTTCGGGCTATTAATGGCAATAGAAGGGGCCAAGATCTAGAACAACAATGGATCTGCTGTCTAGGGTGGCAGATCTATGAATTAAACTGACTAAAACTGACTAAAACTAACAAAAACTAAGATCTAAAGCTAAAAATTGAGATCTAAGAATTCTAAGCTAGCGGAGTCACCAAAAACTGTTGGCTTGGTTTTACAACCAAGCTTAGTGCAATGGGCACCTGCTAACTAGTAGCAGCAGTTTCAATAGAAATAAATAACAAACTAATCTAAACTATATTAAACATGGATCTATGTGAAGTAAATAAGCAAACAATGGAAATATTATAGAAAACAAGAACAAGAAATAGAATAAAGAATAACTTTGTATTAAGAATAGGGGCAAGCAAGTGCTTGCAATGGTGATACCTCCAAATGGTGAAGATTGTTGAGTAGCTCCAAGGGTGAGCAGCTTCAAACTCCAAAGGTCCCTTCTCCAAGGTAGCTACAATGGCCAAAAGCTCATGGGAGATTTTGACAGCATGAGGATAGGATGATGGATGGATGTAAAGGAGCCCCTACCACCTTTTTATAGTTTTTGGTGGTGGGGAATACCATTATGGTTTTTGAGGAAACCAATGGTATTGACCAACATGGTTTAGGTACCTTTTCCCTCCTTTTTCCTTTTTTGAATATTTTTTATATTTTTATTCCCTTTTTAATATTTTTGGGAATTTTGGACGCTTTTTTAGGGTTTTTTATGCTTTTTGAGGGAAAATATTCATTTTGAGTGGAAAAAGGGGTGTATTAAGGTCTTTTGGTGACCTTTTGGTGGCTTTAGAGGATCAAATGGTGGAAAAGTGGACAAATGGGTCATGTAAATAAGGAAATGAGCTAGTGAGCACTTTTTAGGTGTTAACAGGAGGCAAAAATATTTTGCAGCTAAAGAGCAACTACATACCCAAAGGGTTGGTCCTGCTAGAAAGATTGTTTGATGAAAATGATGTAGCCATAGATCACAAGGTGGCTCCAAACTAGAAGGAAGTAGAAGACTGTAACATTGGGAGCGATGAAGAACTGAGAATTGTTAAACTATCAAAGTATTTGGCCCCAGGTATCAAAAAGGACTATACGGATTTAATGATAATTTTTTTTTATTTGTTCGCCTGGTGCTATGAATATCTAAAAGAATATGACACAACTTTCATCCAGCATACCCTACCAGTCAAGACAAGGGAGAAGCCATTCAAGTAGAAGCTAAGAAGGATGAATCCCATGCTGCTTTTGCTGATAGAAAAAGAGGTAAAAAGGTTGTATGAAGCCAAAATCATAGTCTCGTTGAGGTTTTCATAGTGGATGGCCAACATAGTCCTAGTGAGGAAAAAGAATGGTGAAATCAGACTATGTATTGACTTTAGAAATCTCAACAAGGTGTCCCTAAAGGACAACTACTCCTTGCCCAAAATGGACCACATTTTGCAGAAGGCTATAGGGGCAGCAAGAATGTCCATGATGGATGGATTTTTCAGGATACAATCAGATTAAGGTGCATCTAGAAGACTAGATCAAGACATCCTTTACCACACCTTAGGGAAATTTCATGTATGCAAAGATGCCCTTTGGTCTGTTGAATGCAGGGGCCACCTTCCAAAGAGCTATGGACATAGATTTTGCAGGAGAGAAAGACAAATTTTTAGTGGTCTACATGGATTACATCACAGTATATTCCAAAAATGATGTGGAATATATGAAACATTTGCACCAAGTGTTCACCAAGTGCAGAAAATTTGGAATCTCTTTGAACCCCAAAAAATCAAATTTTGCCATGCACGAGGGAAAGTTGCTAGGCCACATAATATCTAAAGATGGGGACAAAATTGACCCAGACAGAATAGATGCAGTACAAAAAATTGAACTCCCCAAGAGTAAAAAGGAAATTCAATATTTTCTAGGCACAATGAATTTCATAAGGATATTTATTCCCAATTTTGCAGAGATCATGAGGTCCATAACCTACATGCTTAAGAAGGATACTCACGTCAGATGGACTGCCGAGGCTAGGCAAGCATTTGAGGATATGAAGAGAGCAATTGTGGAAGCCCCTATACTGATCAGCCCAGATTTTGACAAGGAGTTTCTTATGTTTTCTTTCGCCTCCGAGCATTCCATAGAAGGTGTGCTTTTACAAAAAAATCAGGAAGGAGATGAGAATCCCATAGCTTTCTTTAGAAGGGCTCTTAGAGACGTTGAGCTCAAGTACAAAATTATGGAAAAGCAAGCCTATGCCATGATCAAAACTCTGAAAGATTTCAGGGTTTATGTTCTACATTCCCATGTTGTAGCTTATGTTCCTAACACTGCTATGAAAGATATACTAACACAACCTAATCCAGAAGGTAGAAGAGAAAAGTGGATAGCTACGCTATTGGAATATGACCCGGAGATCAAAATTACTAAGCTTATTAAAGGGAAAGGCTTGGCTAGACTCATGGATGAGTCAAATTGGGATTCAATGATTATGAACCTCCTGTCACCCATGCAAGGAGAAACTTCCAAAGATCCACTACCTCAGGCATCGGACAAATTCATGTCCTCTCCTTGGTATTCTGATGTTGTATATGTTTTGCAGAACTTTCAAGCACCCCCTGAGATGGGAAAAAACAAAGCTAGATCCACCAAGATGAAGGCTGTGAAGTATTGCATACTGAGTGGTTGTCTTTATTGGAAAGACCATGGGGTTGTCCTCTTGAATTACATAGTGGAAGATGAGGCCAAAGAAACATTGAAAGGGTTTCACAAAGGAGTATGTGGAGGGCATAATTACTGGAAAGCCACTGTTAACAAAATTATTAGGGTAGGGTTCTATTGGCCTACTATGTTCAAGGATGTTTATAAGGAAATAGCCAGCTGCCATGAATGCCAAGTCTTTGAAGGAAAGAGGAAGCTCTTGTCATTGCCTCTGAAACAAATATCATTGGAAGCCCCTTTCGAACAGTGGGGGCTTGACTTCATTGGTGAGATTTTCCCCAAATCCTCTGGGCAGCATAGGTGGATACTGACTACCACTGATTATTTCACCAAATGGATCGAAGCAGTACCTACTAGACAAGCCATAGATACAGTCATCATCAAGTTTCTAGAGGAGAATATGATGTCTAGGTTTGGATGTCCTGTTAAGATAATCACTGATAATGCACAGGATTTCAAATCCAAGAAGATGGTCGAATTTTGTGACAAGTTCCGCATCAAATTGTGCCACTCTACTTCTTACTACCCCCAGGGAAATGGATTGGCATAATCCTACAACAAAAGTATGGTAAGGATAATCAAGAAGTTTCTACAAGAAAATAAAAGGGCTTGGCACACCAAGCTGACCCTTTCCCTATGGGATGATAGGATCACCTCTAAAAAGTCCATTGGAACTTCTCCTTTCAAATTAGTATATGGAACAGAGGTAATATTCCTTGATTCCCTTAGAGGGACCGCAATGAGATTGCTATAGGAGAAATTAGAAGAGCCAAACCCTGAGCTGAAGAGAGCTAATCAGCTAGTGGAAGTGCAAGAAATTAGAGAATGGGTGCAGGTTGAAGCCACGAAAGCTCGAGACTGGATCAAAAAAATATTTGATAGGAAGACCAAGGTGGATAATTTCCAAGTCGGAGATCTGGTATGAAAATGGGATGCTAGAAGAGAAGACTAGGCCCAAAAGTTTGATAATCTTTGGAAGGGGCCCTATAAAATCACCGCCTACCATGGGAATAATGCTTTCTTCCTGCAGGATGAAGATAATTAACCAGCTGGAAAGGGATCTGTCAATGGTCGATTCTTGAAGCATTATTTCAATTTAAAAGCAAGTCCGTCATCCCACCCCCAATTGTACATTGTCATTTTTTATTTTCAGTTAGTCGTGTTCCAGTTTTGTGATATGAAGAAGGTAAAAAGAGGAAGGGAACAAGGACCACTAGTCTACATGTTCTTGCTACCTCGTTGGGAGGATAACATCCCCGGTTGGAGCCACTATTAACACCTCTTATGATCTCCACCAAGGAATGTAAAAGAAAGTTCCCACCAAAGCACAAAGGTCACCCATCAGCCAATTGCACCAAATAAAAGGTCAGGAATCCCAAAAATAGTTAAGTGTTGAGCACATCCAAGCCAAGTGATCGAGTCGCAGTAGGAAAATGGGAAAAAACTAGCAATATGGGATTCTTCCGCAACAAAAGGAGATTCGACGGCTAGGATTGAACAGCGGGATCAGATCTGCGGTTGAAAATGCGTTCTGCAAGCCAGTTTTTGAGTTCTACATCCGCATTGCGGAAAGAAATTTTCCAGGGAGCACAAAGATAAGTTTCCACATTCAGCATTGCGGATTGCGGAATGATAGTTTTCCAAATGGTGAAAAAGTAAGTTTCTGCATTCCGCGTTCCACATTCCAGATTGCGGATTGTGAAAAGGTGATTCTCTAGAAAGAAGGAGGCCGAAATTCCAATCCTCACATGCCACGTGGTGGATTGCGGATTGCGGAAAGGGAAATTGTGGGGAATTCAATGCGGAAAGAAAATATTATTGCGGATCGAGGATGTTTTGCAGAGAAAATTACAGTCGCGGGGAATGGAGATTTTCACAGAGAAATGATGCGTTTGAGTACGACAAAGGGGCCTGCTTCAATTACCTGTCCTAATCTACCTTAAACGGCCCGATCCGAAGGACTAGCAGGTGGCTTCCATGGCCCAATGGTGCACTACTAGCACAAGCGATTCCTCTCCTCCGCGCATGATAAAATCAGAGGCTGTTGATTCGGGAGGCCCAGCTCAAACGACCTCATCATTACCAGTCCAAGTTGTTCTGCATTAGTTAGGATATTTTGATTCTTTGTACGCCTATAAAGGTAGGTTTTGAAGAGGACCAAAAGGTTGGACATTTTTGTTTCAGAGAGATTGTTTCTCTGTGCTTGTATTAAACTCAACCTCTTAATTCAATGAGAAGACCCGATTTTAGAGCTTAAGATTCCTGTGATGTGTGTTTTGATGTCTGTTATTTCCTGTGCATGCGTTCTTGCTTTGTATTTCCATTAATTGTTTACTTCTGTAGTACCTAAAGATCAAGATTACATGGTCTGGAATTCATGCGCACATGCTCCAGATGCATATGACTAGGTATTCCACCCTTTTCCTCTTGAAGTTGCAGGTTAGAATTCATTCTTAAATGCTCTAGACTTATGGCCGAACTTGTCTCCTTCCTCTACCTTCACCTGCTGATTACTTTGACGTGAAAGAACCATATCTACCTTGCCTCCTGCCCCTGCAATTGCGGTCCAAATATTCCATTGATGATAGTAACCCACCGAAGTTGACTCCATGCCCAACTGTCCTCATGTTCTTAACTCCAACCAACCAAAAAAACCATTTTAATTCATTGTTTGAAGGTATAGCCACCACTTTTACCAATAAACCATCCCATTTTAAGCTGCATCCTGTTGCTGGAAGCCCCAAAGGGAGACCCCTCCCTGTGGTTGGAAAGGCTAGTTTCCATCCACTAAAGATTGGTTTGCAACAGTTACCCCATGGTATTTGCTGCCACAACTCAGGAAAATCTTGGGTGATAACACATGTGACAACTTAGCAATTGGACCAAAACCACGCAGAAGGAAGAATTTAGTTAGAAATTAGTTAAGATTTGTGTCCACTTTGTAATGGGCTTCGCCCATGTTTTGATGTATAAATATGTAAGAAATCTAAGGGTAAAGGGTTAACTTGTGTAGGAAGATAGTAGTTACTATATTGTCATTATGTTGAGATGTAATGCTAGGTAGTTGAAGACTGAACAGAGTATTGATGCTCACTACGTAGGCTATGTAATATTGTCCTATTAATAATGTGAATGTGGAACTCTAGTTGCAGTATTCTGTGCTTGTGTTAAATGTGACAAATGCTTGTATTTTTTGTACACATGGTTGATATAATATGATGTTGCCGTGAATTTTATTTATGTTGTGGTTAAAGTAATGCTATGCTATGCAGTAAATGAATGAACAGTAGATCTGTTGAATGTATTTCCACATCCTTTCATCACTGTAGAAACTTGGTTTCTGCAGTCCCCTTTTATACCTCAAGTGAGACGTCATCTGCTTGCAGGTGATGCTGAAAGGGCTGGTGTCTGGGGTTTTGTTAGTGTGATTTATGTTGAACCTTGGGTTTTCCAATGTGCCAAAAAACACACCCAGGAAAAACACCATATTTGAAAAAAACAAGAGGAATACCAATCCCCATATTCTTATTACATAGTTGTTGCAATGAGTGATAGTTTACATGACCAAATCAATCATGCCGAAGTTTTCTCAAGTCATTTTTGTGAGCAATAAAAACTGATATAAAATATGATGGCCCAAAGTTGAAAAATCTATACAACCTGGTAATATCATCAACAATTCCAATTGGGAGGACATTCTAAGGAAATTTAAAATCCTTGATTACAAATTGATGAGGTGAAAACTCGACCATCTTACATTCACCTACACAAGTGATCTGAAAGAATGATAAAATATTATAGGAAATATTTAGAACACATAATACATCTTTGAAATGACCATCATAAAGCTAAATTGTTCTAGACCCTACAACACTAAGATATTTATCATTACCAACAAATATTTGTTTTGTGTTACATTCATTAAGAGCATAAAAAATGGCTTTATCCTTAATCATATGATAAAATTCTTTATAATCAATTAACCACTCATTAGAAGAAGAAGTAATGATGCATTGAAGGAAAAAATAGAAGTAGAAAGTGCATGTCCCTAAGAAGAAGGTTTAGAAGAACAATCGAGATTGATATTGTGCTTCTTCATTACTGCTTCTAAGATTCCATTTTATTGAAACATTTAGACTCTAGATGACCATATTTTCCACAAAAAATATAATGTCTCTCAATCTACTTGCTTTCTAATTTTGTTTATTGTTGCAAGGGTATTGTTTCTTCATATTCTTGGCTTTATACTTCTGTTGCTAAGCGTTTGTTAGATGTACCTGTAGTTCTTATCACCCCAATATACAACAGCTTATTTTGCTCTCCAATCAAGGAATTACAAAAATATTTAAAAGAGGGAATTTGGTAAGTAGGCCCTTGACTAAGAATACCTTCTGTTTTCGGAAAATCTACCTAAGCGGACTTAAAGGCCAGATCTCCCAAGTCTAATCAGATCTAGAACAAATAGATACACAATAGAATCAACTTCCCTAGATCAATATAATCATAAAGTAACAAACAAGTATATTACCTGATATTTACGATCCCCTTTGCTCCTTGCTTGACCCAATGCTCCAGAGCCTTCAGATCTACAGCTGCAAAACCTGTTGAACAAGCAAACACAAACAAGTAATCAAAGCATATATCACATATGATTGATCTAAGCTAACGGTTAAGGAGGTAAGCTCTACACATTAACAACACAATAACATATATGGGAAGAGATTGTATTAACTTTAATGAAAGAAAGTACAATATAGAAGAACGTTACAACCTAAGCCTTAGCGTCGCAACCTTCATTCCAACAAGACAAACAAAAGCCTCCAAGGATGAAGTAGGACTCCCAAGGATGTACAAGTATCACCTAAGCCAATTCCACCAACATGAGAGTGCTATAGACCTTCCTCCCCTTGGAATGGAGAGGAGATTCATATTTATAAGACCAAGTGGATAGAGTAGGTTGAGAAATGATGGGAGAGGTCTAAGGAATCTTCCCAAGAGGTTAGGGAACCGAAGGATAGCTCACCTATTAGTTAGGAATAGACATCCATCTCATCAAGCTTCAAGAAGTTGCTCGAAGGTTCCATTTATCCATTTCAAACAACCGCGGCGCATGCTGCATGAGGATAACTTGCGCCAAGAAGGGGAAAACGCAGGCTGAATGAAGGAAACCTGAGCCACTGGCACAGTCTTCCAGAGGACACTCTGGGCTGAGCCTAGTCAGGCGCTTCTTGCTAGAAGACAAGCTGCACCGACCTAACTAGAAAAGGTGGACAAAGGATCAACAACTTGCTCTAGATGACTCTTGGCTAGGGAAACTTCAGGGATCAAGGCACTAAGTTAACGTAGGACTCATGATAACGAGATTTAGGTGTAACAAAATTCCCCCCAAAGCATGAAGCTAGAAAAATGAGACAGGTGATATGCTTTGCAAGATAGATGGAAAGGACTTGTTGGTTGGAAGGTGGTGCTGCAGTACAACTAACTCTAAGATATAAGTCTCACATGACTCACAACATGGTTGTCGACCAATACAATGCATATCCATGGTAGTAAAGACCGACTGAACACAATCGTAGATCCATGATGAGATGATAACATAGCCACGGCCAATATAAAGTGGATTCGTGTGATATGACCCAAACAATCTCCAACGCAACCTGGGTAGAATATGAAACAACCCAGGGTCTTCAAGCCGAACCCGCAATGATACGAATCTATCCATTTGATTACAATGTCTTGGATTTGAACATGGTAGAAACCACTCACTACAGAATTTGAACCCAAAATCCAACGAGAAAATCCGACGAAAAGGACCGTGTCATCGGATTTAACCTTCAAAATTATGAAATTTGATGATTTTTTTTTAAATTGATAGAAGGGTCCGTCAGATATCCAACGGCCCTTGGATATCCGACGAGCTCCGACGAATAGTGACCATTGTCGTCGGATAACCGACCAAATATTAAGCCCGAGGATGTAGGATATTCGACCATATATTATGGTCCTGGCTGTCGGATATCCGACATCTATTCTCCAACATTAACTAAGTTCAATTCGTCGGATATCCGATGAAAGATCATATTTTAAAACCTATAAATTTCGAAACATTCCGACATGTCTACTATACAAGCGACGGTTTGCAGAAGTTTTTTTATTCGGCGGAGTATTTTTCATTATTTCTATTGTTTTTGTGATTAAAGCGAGCGAAGTGTGGAGCTTGATTTTCTAAGATCGATAATCTTCATTCAATATATTTACGAGAAAATTTCAACTAGTAATATTCCTGATCCAGACGAACAAAATCGACAATTGCTTGCTAGATTGTGGGAAGGAGTGAAAAAAAGGGGTGATGGGAAATGCTATTGTCCATGTAGTCAATGCAAGGGCTTTAAGAGGAGAATAATTTTGATCACAACAGCCATAAAACATTGTAGGGAACATGGACACGCTGGGGGGGACATGGATATCATCCATTTGTAAGTTTTGCATTATACATGTTTTTATTTTGATTACTTTTGTAAATGTATGTATTATTTTAATATTTATTATATTAACTTTTATCTATTGATGGTTTCAATAGATGGGGACTAACATGGACAATAAATATTATTTTAATATTTAATATTTATTGTAATAATTTTTTCTTGTGTGCATATTGAATCTAGGGTATAGTAGAATAACTCATTTATTTGTTTGTTAGTGAGACTAACCCATTCACTGGGGAAAGCACTTAACTCTCTAGATTTGTGACACTTTCCATGATAATAGAAATAACGACTATATTGGCATGTTGTTTCTCTTCTATTCTCTCTATAGAAAGCATAGCATCGTTTATCTTGGACAGTATGGGAAATTGTGAGTTATATTTGAGTAGCTTTGCTTAGTAATTGGGTCAATATTTATGTCTCTTGGATAGTTTGGATGCATCTATTTGACCAACAGTACAATTGGCCATTGTTATTTTCATCCCTAAAGTAGCGACTAGACCCTTCTTGTTTCCCCCTTTTATCTAACTGTAGAGACCACTCATGAAAAGAGTAATTTTTAACCTATTATTTTTAGTTTTTCTTGTATTTTTCTCTTCTTATTTGTATTACACTCAAAGGTAATAATAAAGAGTAGTTGATTGATTGCATGTTTTGTTTACCAAGAAAAATCATATATTGCTTAGTGTATCAAGAATAAAAGTGAATTTCTATTCAAGCCTTTTACTTCATCTATTTATTTCCAAAGTAATGATACACTTAGAGAAAAACGAAAACATCAACATTACAGTGATTGCATTGTTGATTATATAATATTCTCTATTAACCATGCAAAATTTGTTACATTTTAAAAGCATCACAATTTTTTTTACATTTTGTGTTTGAATTTCTTATATTAAATTTTATCTATTGATGGTTTCATGTAATTATAAAGGAAAGACATCCTATGACATAGCGTCCAGAGGAAGTGCTTTCAGAAGAAGTACCGGAGGAACATGGAGCTATGAATAATGGGGAACAAGTTAATGATCATATTGAAGAAGATGATCACACTGATAACATAGTTGAAGATGATGGTACAAATACTTTGATCCATGATTCATTAAATGCTAGAATGGATGATGATAATCATGATGATCATGAAAATGATGATCATTTTGATGATATTCATGATATACCTCTTCTTGAGAAGGCATACGAACCCTTTTATGAGGGCTCCAACACAAATCTTTGCTCTGCTATATTGTTGATAATGAACTTGAAGGTTATGAATGGTCTTGCAAACATATCAGTCACACAGATGTTAAGGTATGCAATATATTCCATCACATAATATATATGATCATCTAATAATTTTATTGTTAATTCATAAGTCAAATTAATACGGATGAAATGTGTTTCATTAATATTATTTCTATATTATATTAACTAGATTTTTATTTTAATTTGTTGTAGCATGATAGGTGAATATTTGTTACCACCGTCAAATATTTTACCTTGCACATATCGATATTTATATGCCATCATGAAAGAAATTGGAATGCAATATGAAGCAATTCATGCATGCCCTGATGACCATGTTCTATATTATAATCAACATGAATTTGCAACAGAATGTCCGAAATGTCATATTAGTAGATATCAAACAGATCAAGTAAAAAAAAAGGTGCCTTGCAAGGTTCTTCGTTATATTCCCATTATTCCATTTTTGCAACGACTGTTCAGGTGCAAAAACATAGCGTAGTTTATGGATTACCATGCACGGAACAGAAGTCAAGACGACATTATTCGAATTCCTGCAGATGGGTATGCTTTTAGAGATATGAGGAAAAATGGCCTCACTTTAAAGAAGAACCTCGTAATCTTAGGATTTATTTAGCAGCAGATGGTGTCAATCCATTTGCAGAGATGAGATCCGTTTACTCAGTGTGGCCTATTTTTATTATCAACAATAACATTCCTCCATGGTTGTCAATAAAGAGGGAGCACATAATGTTGTTGATGATTGTTCCAGGTATATTGTGTCTACGAATTTTTTTTTTAATGTAGTGGCATCTCATTTGTCGTATTTTTTCGCATAATGTCATATATATTTATTTTTTTCTCTTATGCAATATGGTTTATATATCTAAATGGTACGTCTCGAAATTATATTTTTTATATGTTCAAATCAATCAGGTAAGTACCAAGTCAAAGATATGAATGCATATATCGAACCTCTTATTGATGAGCTACTAAAGTTATGGAATGGCATCACTATGTATGATGTATCTAGACCAATACGACAAAGGCAATTTCAATTCCATGCAATGCTTGTATGGACAATAAATGATGCCCCAGGGTTAACCCATTTTTGCAGTATGTAATTATAAGTTCCACTTTATTTGCATTTAGTTTTATGAACTAGTTAATATACTACACACACATGTTTTTCTAAATAATCCAGTCATTTTGTATATTATAATTGACATAGATATTCCATCTCTTTATGTAGGTGTTCAGACAAAGGGGAAATTTGCATGTCCAGTTTGTGGTCCTAAGATCAAATCTCGTCATTCAAAAATATTAGGAAAGGAGGTGTTTGATGAGTATAGGCACTTCCTCTCTAAGAATCACAGGTATCGAACTACCTAAAAACATCTGTTCAATGGCAAGCAAGAGACTACATTAAAACCGCAGAGAATGACACCTCACCTATGGAAGTTGCAATATAATAGAAATCATCAAGGTACGTATGAATCATCATATATGAAATGTTATATTGTATTTTTTTTTTAATTTTGTGTTGTTTACTGTAATTGACATTGATTTATGTAATTTCTTTATAAACTACTATTCATGATTGCCGTTCATGTGATCATGAAGGCATTAATGGGCTTCCACGAGGAATGAAAGGTTATCTTAGACAATTTAGTAGGTTTCCCTACTATGAGCACCTACAAGTTGCTCATCTATTTGATACAATGCATATCAGAAAGAATGTGACTGAAACATTATGGTGAATATTGGATGGAAGGAGTGAGAAAGAAAAAATGTCAAAATTTGCAAAGAAATTCAAGAAGGAAACCATGCAATGAAAGATGTCATTCAATTTCATAGAAATGGAGATAAAATTAATATAAACTCACTTCCATGGATGTTAACAGACTAGCAAAGTAATGTTGTAAAAGAATTCATGCGAAAAAATAAATTTCCCACCGTATTTTGTGCGAACATGAAGAATATCATAACAAAGAAAGGTGATTTTGCGGGGGTGAAAACGCACGATTGGCATGTATTCATGAAGGTAATTATTATGGTATGCATTTAATTTTTTTTCTTTTTCTATTCCAGTGAATATGGTTGGTATTTTTGTTTGTCTACTCTTTGTTTAAAAAATGAAACGATTTGTATATTGTTACAGTTTGTTCTACCTCTCTCTCTCCCGGACAACTTCGACAACAATGTCAAACAAGTAATATATAACCTCGGGAAATACATGAGGTAAGTGGTAATTTTTTGCATGTGCTTAGTGTTTGTTTAATTCATCGTATAACTTATATTTGATTTTTGTTCTCTAATTCATGTTATGTAATATAATGTTTTTTTCTTTAATCTCTTGATTGGGTTGTTATGTCACTTGTAGATGGTTGTCAGCTAAAGAATTCCATAAAGAAGATATAAAGTATTGGAGGAGAGAAATTCCTCGTCTCATGTGTGAAATGCAGAAGCATCTACCTTCGGCATTTTTCAATGAACAGGAACACTATCTCATACACCAAGTTGAGGAGATTGAATTGTGTGGACCTGCACACTCAAGGTCCATGTGGATGGTTGAGAGGCACTTGAAATTTATGAAGGGTTTGGTTAGAAAACGAGCATATGCTGAGGATTCTATGATGGAGGGATATATGGTATACCAAAACATGTTGTATATTAGTGAATATATTCCTATATTAGCGTCCAAGCTCAATTTACGTCGCATTTGTGATCCAGACTCCAATAAAGATTTCGAAGGGGAGTACCCGAAGGGGAAAGGTAGATCGAGGAAGGTGAAAGGTAATACAACACATTTAACTGTTTATTTTTATGTATATATATCATACATATTCTATTTTTATATTCAATATTTTGAATCAATTTAGAGTGTAATATACTTTGTTAAGTGACTATACATTTGTATTGAATTTTAATTTTATTGTCATCTAACAATTGGTCAAGAGTGGGATGCAATTCATTTATACATCGCAAACAATATTGATTGGATAAAGGTATGGATTGAACGATGTGAACAATCTGGTCATGGAATATCATAGGAAGGCGTGGCTTCATTGGTTAAAGCTGCACATCGCAATGGAGATACTAGTCTAACACAAAGGCAAATCGATTTAGCATATGGTTTAAAATATAAGTAGGTAAGCATATTAATCAACCACACTATTTTTTTTTTGCAAACATATTGTCGTACACGCTAATTTTTTTCCCTATATGGCATTATAAACATGCACTAGTCGATCATAAATATTGGATCATTATGTAATATTTTCTTGTATGGCTTGTTGTAGGTGAAACACCATAAGGCTATGTGGTGCAATGGCTGTAGATATCGCATCAAAAAGTTGGATGAAACAAATAAAACATCAGATTGTGGAATATCTGCAGTATTTGAGGTGACCAATGTTTCCTCTAGAAGTGATATACATCCAGAACTCTCTGAAAATCGATACTATGGGTATTTGGAAGACATTCTTCAGTGTGAATTTAACTCCTTCAAGGTATTTCTGTTCGTTGTCAAACAGTACAGGTGTCGATTGAATCAACGCGATCCCGATAAAACAATTATTGAACATGATAATGGATTTACCATGGTAAATACAAGGTTGTTTGAGCCAGGAACGGAGCCCTATGTTCTTCCAACCCAACGTGAACAGGTATTTTACTCTGAGGTTCCAGGCAGAGTGGGTTGGTCATTTGCTGTGAGACACGATCCAAGGGGAAGGCCGGTAAAGTATAACGTAGATGAAGGTAATGAAGACGTTCTCGAAGAAGAAGATGTCGTTGAAGATGATCATGGTCAACATGAGTTAGATGATCATGTTCCAGAAGAAGATGTCAAAGAATTAGTTGAATCAGATGATGTATCAGACAATGTCCATGAAGATGATATCGACGATGACATGATGATCGTAACTGACATTGATGACGATGATGATATGGCCAATCCTTACAATGTTGAATCTGGATCATCGGATGATATAGATGATGACTCGGATGAAGAAGATGATGAAGTCCATTGAAGTGTATGAGGTATGCAGTAATATATCTACTCTATATATTTTGATTTAATATTGCGATAGAAATATTGAATTTTATTGCTGGTACATATAATAAATTAACTGTTTCTTAGTGTTTTTTCCATTTTCCTGTATGTTATAATTAGAAACATTGCTTGTTATAGAGTATGAAAAAAAACACATTTAATTTTTTTGTACATAGATATTTTTGTCGGGTTATGGGTAATTGAGAGTGATGTGAGGGGGGGAGGGGCCATAAGAGCTTCCCTCTTCACGTGGCCCTGTTTAGTAGAGAATATTAAATCATTCTCGAAACATAGAGAATATTAGTAAGGAAATTCACAGTTATCATGCTAACCCAAATGGCGTGCTTGATCATGACCATCATCTTCATTATGATCATCATCATTGTATGATATTCAATGAAACTAACTAGGAAGACCAATGGTGTTTGTCGTCGGTGGTTGAGCCAGCTCGTTGTTACAACGTAATTTTCCACCTTGTGAGCATCAACACTCTTTGTCCTTCAGGATCCATTTCACTGACTCAGATTCACTTTATGTCCTTCATAAACACTTTTTCCCTATTTTTCTTCCTGTACGCTAAATGTTCCACTTTAGCCAACGTACACGCGAGCTGTTTCACTATAGCCCACGGGTGCCAAGTAAAATGGTAAAAATCATTAAAAATTTACTTTTTACTCCCAAAAAGTGATCTTAGGGTGACCTTTGGCCCTCCATTTTTCCCGAAACGCCTCGATGTGTCCTCTCACTTACCTTTGGAAGGCTATATATTGAGCTCTTATGGCATATGGAAGGGAGGAGAAAGAGAGAGCAAGATAACTCTAGTGGATTTTTGCCATGACTTGAGTCTACACTCATTGATCCTTGTTGTTGTGAACTCCTTATGTTCACCTACCAAACTCCTATCCTAGTTTGAGTTTGCCATTACATGGAGGATTGAAGTGGTGGAGGCACAAGTGGAGAGACCCAGTTCTTGGTTCAGATTGGTTGCTGGCAAGAGGTCGTATATTGTACTTCTTGTTATTCATTAATGGAAATACTCATTTTCTCGTCCAATTGATGTTGTGAATATTTTTAAATTACATTGGGTTATATTTGCTTATGATATCATGGATTATGCTATTGATTATGCTAATGTCTTTCACAAATTATATGCACTTGCTTGTACATGTTGTTGAGACAAATCTGCAGGTCCAAGTGTAGAAGTTGAAAGCTCAACAGGGATCTACCCTCATTTATATAGCATTGCATTTGGAATTGAGTCATTTTCTGGTAGTCAGTTGTCTGTTGTGGTCTTCCCCAAGCCATAGAAAGTTTTCTCCGTAACACTCGTCAGACTATTTTGAAGTCAGAAGTCTGATATCCGAAGCCTCTTACCGTCGGTGGTATGGCGAGGTCGTCAAATTCATCATCATCATCATTATCGACATCATCATCGTCATCCTCATCCTCCTCCTCATCATCATCATCATTTCTTCATTTCTACCATCGAGGATAATCTATTTTCCCAAGTTGTTTCCCATCAAAAGTTTTTTCATGGGGCCAACATTGAATTTTTTTAAATATGTGTTGGCTTGTACTGAAATTTGGCATGGTTAGACTAGACACAAGCATTGACGTTGTGGGAGGGTTTTCGAACTCAAACATGACTGACACCATCATCATCATCATCATCATCATCATCATCATCATCATCATCATCATCATCATCTTCATCATCATCGTCATCATCATCGTCATCATAATCTTCATCATCGTCATCACCATCTTCATCATCATCATCATCATCATCATCATCATCATCATCATCATCATCATCGTCGTCGTCATCATCATCATCATCTTCATCATCATCATCATCTTCAGATTAATCATCAGCTTCATCATCATCATTGTCGTCATCATCACCATCTTCATCATCATCATCATCATCATCATCATCATCATCATCATCATCATCATCTTCATCATCATCGTCATCTTCGTCATCATCTTCTTCATCATCGTCATCATCCCCATCATCATCAACATCTTCATCATCATCATCATCATCATCACCATCATCATCATCATCATCATCACCACCATCTTCATCATCATCATCATCATCATCATTTTCGTCACCATCACCATCACCACCACCACCACCATCATCATCAACATCTTCATCATCATCTTCTTCATCGTCATCATCATCATCATCATCATCATCTTCAGATTAATAATCTTCTTCATCATCATCATTGTCGTCGGCATCACCATCTTCATCATCATCATCATCATCATCATCATCATCATCATCTTCGTCGTCATCATCATCACCATCACCATCATCATCATCATCATCATCATCATCATCATCTTCAGATTAATCATCATCGTTGTCTTCATCATCACCATCTTCATCATCATCATCATCATCATCATCATCATCATCATCGTCATCATCATCATCTTCATTGTTAGAACTGAAATTGTACCTAGTTCTTTTTAATATTTTTCTTTGTTTATTATTCCTATTTTCTTTCATTTTTTTTATTTGAATTACATCATATAAGTGTTGGCTTTATTATTTGGTTTTTATTACTTGGTTTTATTTTTAGGCTAAAAACATTGGCTTATAATTAATTCATTTTATTTCAAAGGTCTTCAAAATATGAGCTAATCTAGTCCTAACCTTTTTATAAAGTTCCTGTGCATATGTTATAAGGAAAAAACAACATGGCACATTCTGACAGTGCAATTATTAAATTTTGCATATGCCAGCACTACTGGAATCCAAAAATTATTGCAAAAGGTGGATAGCCCACATCCAGTTTGGCGCATTCTTTCTCGTGAATGAAGACCCTGAGGAATCTGTCTGCCATATTATAGCAAGTGTCAAGTTATAATTTCAACACTTATGATTCAAGTATAAGGGGAAGCCACATACTTCTCAAAATCATAGTGTTGTCAATGATTTCTACCATAGTAAGTGTGCTATCAGGTTATCAGTGAAGGTTATCAGGTTATCAAACACAACAAGCATGCGCAGGAGTGGAAAACTCTGTAGATTGGAGCCAACAAACACTGAATGGACTAAAGAGTTCCCGGAATGTGCAGAACTATTTAGGAAAGCTGGTTGGTTCCCATTTTTTGAGAATATTTCAGGTTATAATTTGAAGCTTACTCATGCTTTTGCTAAAAAATGCTCAGGCTCCTGTGTTAGCTTCGACACCCTAAATTTTGAGTTGACAAAAGTGTTAATTTCTGAGGCCACTGGTATGGCCATTGAAGGGGAGTGCTGGTTCAAGAAGATCCCATTTGAGTTCGATCCAAGTATGTTCCTATTGCCAGGTTTCGAGTCTCTTGACTTGAATAAGGGTATCCATCTAAGTAATATAAAACTAGAATGGAAGGAGGTCGTTGGCATCATGCAAAGCTATATCACCTGTGAGGGTAGGTTTGCATCTATTTACAAATACCATGTCATATTTTTATTACATTTGAGTGATCAATAAAAAATGAACCTCCCCTTCTATCTATTAAGAAGTATCCAAAAAATTTCGAATAGGGTTAAAGGCCATGTGGATCATACGAACCAGTCTCTTTTCCACCATAGTTTGGTCAAATTAATTGTTTTAACAGAGCTGTAGAAAAGAAATCGTAGTTGGTAGCATTTTTTGTTCTGGTTAGGGTTTGAATCAGAAAACAATGAACCTGAAGGAAAGTTCCTGTCAAGAAAACAAGTTGGCTTTATAAACAGGTTTAAAAGGAGCATTGTTGAAGAGGTGCGTAAAGATGAAGATGGTGATGTATTGGAGAAGATTGTAAAGTCAATTGATGTAGAAAAGAGACAAGTATTAATGGAGGAGGATCAAGAGTGTACCCTTGGAGACCATACTCTTGTGCTTGATACTCCTGCGTTGGAAGGAGACAATCTTGTAGAAGGTGTTTTTCTTGCTAATAATGAAGAAAGCATTGATTTAGTTGCAGAAAGGAAGAAATGTACCCCTAAAGAACATACTCTTGTGCTTGATACTCCTTCTATGAGTGAAAAAGAAGACATTAAAATAGGTATTGTTCATCTTCCCAATTTCAAAGCAGATGTTAAATCTATAATGGAACTTGAAAATCCTAGATGGAGACCTAAAACTAGAGCAACTAACAAAGTAGGATTGAATGTAAAGAGAATCTTGAATCCTAAATTGGGTAGAGAAAAGGTTACCATTATTCATGATTCCTCGAGTGAGAAAGATTTCAGAGATGGGAAATTAAATTTGAGGCCGCAACAACTTGTTAAAAAACAAAGGAAAGGAATATCTAGATTCTACAGAGCCAGTGAGAAAGTATGATGAAGTTGCAGAAGAAGAAAATGTTCCAAGTGTTGAATTAGAAATGAGCTCGGTACTTCTCCATTCAAATGCAGCAGTTAAGGAATCAGGTGAGACTTATAAAGCACAGGAAGATTTGATTATTGAAAATCTTGCCCTTCCAGTAGGTTCAAATGAAGATCCAATACTTCAAGGAGAAATTGAAATGAATTCTAAAGTTGAAAATCTCAAAGGATCATTACAGCAGCATGAAAGACAAATTGGATTTCTGAATGAAACAAATGAAAGGATTTTACTAGAAAATAAGAGACTTAGGGAAGATATTGAAGATTTCAATGGTCATTATCGAGAGCTTATTACAGTTTCTAAAGAGGTTTTGAAAAGAAAAAGGAATGCAGAGGGACAAATTGAGGAGCTAACTAAACACATTGAAGACCTAAACAAGCAGAATAAGGAGTTGTCAAGCAAGGTTCAGGTCATGGAAGCAGAGCAGGCTCGCCTTTCCAAAAGATCACAAGCACTAGATGGAGTAACCCTTTTGGCAGAAGTAGCGAAACAGTTCTGATTGCCACATATGCATACAGTTGTTCCACAGAGTTCATAGCACATTTTTGTTGATAAGTGTAAAGTCATATTTTTAGTAATTAGTTGTTATACTTTAAAAGACTCATTTTTTGTATATAATTCCTAAACAGTTTCGAAGCCTAAGAAAGTGGATCTCAAACCACTTTACTTTTGATATTTTGTAATTATAAAAGAAGGAAGAATAGATAGTAGAGGGGTTGGATTTTGGTATTGGAAAGGATTGGAGATTGCAAGCTGATGTAACTAGTCTCATATGATGAACTCTCAGTGAGTAATTTTGCAGACTGAATGTTTTGAAATGAAATTATAATATAAGCCATACTATTACCCTTATGTTTTGGTTGTAGATTCTGATCTGTTTGATCACCCTGTTTAGAATTTCATGTTTTGATAAAAGTTTTTATCATAAGATGCTTTTGAACCTGTAGACTCAACCTAATGCTTTTTTATCTTGAAAGTTGTGATGGTTTATGTCATTATTTTTATTTTGAATATTTAGTTTCTTCAAAGTTAATTATCGATTATTTTTTGTATGTTATTCATATTTCCTTGCCCCTTTCCATGCTTGGTTCCTCCATTATTTACAAAAAAAAAACATCATTTTATTCTTTATACTGGATTTCTCTAGCTTGTATATCTTTGTAGTCTAGATACAATTTCTAGGACAAACATTCATCATCATCTTCATCATCTTCTTCAAAATCATTGCCATATTCGTCATCATCTTCTTCATCATCATCATCATCACCATCATTATCAACATCTTCATCATGATCTTCATCATCATCGTCATCATCATCATCATCTTCATCTTCATCATCATCATCATCATCATCATCATCATCATCATCATTGTCATCACCATCACCACCATCATCTTCATCATCATCATTTTCATCATCATCACCACCACCATCATCATCATCATCATCATCATCATCATATTCATCATCATCTTCATCATCATCATCATCTTCGTCAGCATCTTCTTCATCATCCTCATCATCACCATTATCATCAACATCTTCAACATGATCTTCATCATCATCATCATCATCACCATCTTCATCATCATCATCATCATCATCGTTGTCGTCTCCATCACCACCATCATCATCATCAACATCTTCATCTTCATCATCATCATCATCATCATCATCATCATCATCATCATCATCATCATCTTCATATTAATCATCATCATCATCATCACATCTTTGTAATCAACATCGTCATCAACCTTCTACTACATATCTACCTTTCTACTAGCTGATACGTTCGTTGTTCCTATAGCATCTTCGTCGGAACTTTTTGGAAACTTGGGGTTTAGGGACTAGGGGCCATGATGTTGAGAAATATTGGTCTGATGATGTAGAGCAAAGGAATCGAGTGGACTAGGCCAAGAAATACTTGGAGAAACTCACTTACAACATTCAGAAGATGATTGTCCAAGAGATTAACTATGTTATTGATTAGACCATCTAATGGGTCAATCAAAACTAGCATGCCAAGCCCCATGATTTTGGTGGAAACAAGAAGGCACTAGATTCCATTTCATATTTAAATAATGATTTAGTATTCTATATGGAGAAAAAAACTTAGATGAGAGAAAAAAACAAAGACAAGAAATAAATGATGAATCTTGTGCAATTTATCAAGTTGTTTATGAATATGCTAAATTTAGATCTATATACTTAGGCATGGCCAATCAGTAATCTATTTGGATTGGCCTCTAAGAGTGACTTAACCCATAACCACTCAACCACTGAATCCTATCCCAATAGCCACTTACCACTAACGTACTATTTGATTATCTAACACTAACACACTATCCCACTCACTCACTAACTATTATGATCACTAGCACACTATCCCACTCACTCCTTAACCATTATGACCCATATCACACTAACCCCCTTACCAAAATGAACCCTAATACACTATAATATCGAACCATAGTTTTGGCCCTATACACCAACCTCCCAATACACTATGACCATTTAACTCCTCTAACCCCTAATAAATTGATCCCCTAACCACTAACTACTTACAATTGTGGCCCCTTAACACACTATGACCCTTAATGCACTAAACCCCAAATACTATAACCTCTAACACAATTTAAAATTTAAAATTAAATTAAATTTTAAAAAAAGTAAACAAAAATAAATAAAAATAAAAGCAAACAAATCTTTAAAAAAAGCATACAAAATTGAAAAGTCGCTCCCGACTTGCCCATTTGTCCCTTGTTGCGTTGTTGGAGAAGCCGAAATACTCATTGGAGAGCTGACTGTGAGTGTGATAGTGTTGACAGTGGTGCCCTCATGGATAGCCTGGTCAACCCCTTTGTTCCTTTATTTATCCCTTACTGCGATGCTGGAGAGGTCTGAAATCCTCATCAGAGAACTGGAGAGACACATAAGTTGATAGTGACAGTGTTTCCTCGTGGAGAACCATGGTAAGTTTTAACCTTACTCTGCATTTGCAACTTGTATATGGTTAAAACACTTGTGGTATTTTTTAAATATATGGGTTTAGGGTTTAGGATGGAACAAGGAGCATCAAACATTTGTGTAGGAGTAGGCACCGTTGAGCTCTCTAGGGTTATAAATTAAGATGCCAAATGAAAACCCGGTTCCACTGTTTATTTTCTCTGTAGGTACCTCTGCATATATATAGGTCCCATCCCACCGAAAAATTGGGAAAAAAAATAACCCACAAGCTTTGTATAACCTGTTTTAAAAAGCGAATGATGAATGCCAACAACTAAAAAAAGTCCTCTGACATGAGTTGAATTGATTCTGTGGCTTCATATTCATTTCACATGACTCCAAGTGCTTGATGGGAACTCTAAGCGGGGGTTCCCCAAAGGTTGCTCCTAGTCTATGTCAGTTAAATCCATAACAAGCTCCAAGAAAGCTACTCGCTACAACATTTGCATCAAATGATTTGGTGTGTTGAGTATACAACCCTAAGTGTTGTGTTAGGAGTAGGTGATCCAGGTTGTGGAATGAAAAGAGACTTGGAATGTGATCCTTCATAAACATATTAGGAAAGGGGTTCCACTGGTAAAGAAAATTACAACAAGCCATTTTTGTTTAGACTATCTTGGTGATCCCATGCCAAGTAAAAAATATAGGCACTTATCTTTTACAAAGTATTTGGAGGGGCTTAGAACTTAAACTCTTCCTAACATGAAAATAACCCTCTCTCAAAATGAGTTGTCTTTCAATGGTCATTGCCTGTGGTGATCACCTTTGATTCTTTATGTAGGTAATTAATTGGACAAATCATCTTGATTCTTGGCCTTAAGGATATTTTGGTGAGACATTCACTCAACCAATAATATATTTGATGGCCCATCGAGGGATTGAATCCCATGGGCTAAGATAAAAAGGAAGTTTTGTTGGCTAATACTAATAATATTATTATGGTCTGCATATAGAGGCACATCCATGAATATTTAGTGTTAAAAAATGAACTTCTAGCACCTCATGCATGATGGTGATATTGGAAATGGGGTTCAACCACTACTCTTCTCAAAAGAAATCCAGTCACGCGATACAAATGAATGTACACTAAGCTTGTGATTGAAGATTGTTTGAAAAATATTTAGGAAAAAACTCAAGCAAAAGACATGGTTATTTCACTTGAACCAATATTTTTTGTCTATATTTTAGTGGCAGGAGTTCTCCTTTTGGATAAAATGCTCGCATACTTGGGAGTGTAAAACCTGCATTGTCCACAATGTGGTCATGCATACACTTTGGAGCACATTTTCTAGCTTTGTCCCTTTGCTCGAAATGCATGGACCTAGGTAGATTCTATCCATCAACAATATTTTCCTACTTCATTAACCTAGTGCATTTCCTTCTGCAATTTCCTACCATGCACCATTGAATTTTAGGGCACCTGGATGCTCTTCCAAAAAATCCCTTCTTAGTGGATATGGAGGAAATGAAATGATTCTAAGAACGCAACAAGGATGATTTGGCACTTTTATGTTTTTAAGTCCTGTAGAAGTCTAGAATCACATAGTTTTGTCAAGGGTTTTATATTTTTGTATGAATTTCAAGATATGGAAGGCAGAAAGAACGAATAATACGCAGTCAGTTCTTTGTCAAAGGTCAATGTTTTTTGAACTTGTAGTTAGGACAGGAGAGGTCTGAAATATTATTTGTTATCATCATGTGTATGGTTTAGCATTGAAGAAGAAATTTTTGTAATGCCTAAGTAGAAAGAAAGTAAAGGCTAGACTGTATTAGTTTGGAACTTTTGCCTTCGAGCAACCTCTATACTTTCATTGCATGGGGAAACCTTGCATTCTTTTTATAATATAAAAAATAGCCATTTTTGTGAAAAAAAGTTGAATTTTTTATTAAAAATTATGCAAGAGGAAGGGTTTCTTATAAAAATAAAAGATGAATACAACATAATTCTTCCAATAGGATAGGAGTTAAATGATTCTATTAAGGGGTTGCAAAGGCTCTTATATTTTCCACTTACACCAAGAAATTTTCCTACTGGGAGGTAGGGAACCCATATCCCAATTTTGGTTCTTCAACAAAGGCAATATTATCCTCACTCATGGAAGAATACCAATATGGATTTCCCATAGATCATATAAAAGACTATGGATATCAGACATTGACCACGTAACTATGGAGGGCCATAAAGGGATCTGTAGCAATGAGTTCTTAAGAATCACTTTGAAACTGTGAATTCTTCTTTTGCATATTTGATGGATCTCTAACTAGATCACTTGTAGCATGGAGACTTTGTGTATAAAGTGATCCAGCTATCGAATCCGCAACAACCTTTTCTTCAATGTCAACAACTTCTTCTTCTTCATCTGAATCTAAAATATCACCTAAGGAAATTGAAGAGGCATCAATGAGATATACATCAACACCTGTTGGATCTATAGAAGGCTCTTCCTTAGATAAATGGGTGATTTGAATTAATGCAACATCTCCCATTAAGATGGAATAATTGGTGTATGGATCCAAAGAAGTAATTATTTTCTCTAATGAGTACATATGGTTCAAAGCTCCTATGTCAAGAACCCATTAGTATGATGAGAAAGAAATAGTAACAAGTGCATGACCTATTTATTTTCCTTTTCATTTATAATCTTGTGGATTTTCATATTTTTCTATTGATATGTTCTTCTTGATATTGGCATGCTCATGAAGATAGATCAATTGATTAATATGCATTTTGATGCATGTATGTTCTTCGTGGCTAGGTTTCTTATAGTAAGTGCATATCACCTTCTCCTTCTTATGACCATGGTCCTTATTTCATCTATTGTGTTGTTTATGTTTGTTGTTGTTCTTATTCCCCTAATTTGCAACAAGTTCATGCACTTGTTTTGTCCTTAGGGAACCCATAATAGGTTTATCTCTCGCATGGGTGAGATTGGTAAAAAATTCATCCAATGAAGGATTCTTCCAATAATCTCTGAATGTGGATTTTGTTACATCGAAGATAGAAACAAAAACCGAGTCAAGACCTAGTTTGGATAGAATAGGGAGAATAGATTTCTCTTCCTTCTTGTATACACCACATAACTTGAGCTATAGTAGAAGGGATTTGAATTTGGTGAATAAATATTGGATTGTGTCAAATATTCTTGGGCTTAAACTTATGAGATCATTCTGCAATTTATGTCCTTACATCACATCTTTCTTCCCAAAGACTCCTTCTAGTAAGGTCCGGACTTGATTGGGAGATGTTATAGATTCAATGTCAAAATGATAGGTTAGGGGAAACAAAGAAACACCACATTCCATATTCTTCATACATCCAATTATACCACTTTTATTTTTCAATAGTAAATTTTAGTTCAATATTAATCCCCATAGTGATTATGTATAGGCCTTTTCTCTACAAGAGAATCACCACCTATGAATTCCATTCATAATAGTTGAATGGAGTGAGGATTATTTGTCAATAATGATCCATAATGTATGGTGTGATCCAATTTTTGTCCACCTACAATTTTGTATACTAATCCCTTAGATTCACCAAGTCTTTAATACCATGTGAGATTTGGATGATCAACCTAAATGAAGATCTAGACTCTAATAGATAAGCAATATAATTAACAAGTGTAACAAGAGAGAAGAAGAAAAATTAAAGCAATGTAATATATATTAATCAATTGAATGTACAATTACTAAATTTTTCATCAATTAGATCCAATCTTTCATATATAGGTAACCAAGCTAATCTTAATTACATGAACATGCATAAGAGCTAGTGAAAACTCAAGATCAATCTCCTTGAATATCTAAGTGCACCCTTGTGAGTTAGTTACCTCTGTCATGCATGAGAAATCTAGTGTTTAACTTGAATCTGTGGTCAAGTTGTTTTTCAATGACAGTCATCGCCTCCTAACAATCCTGTTTGGTGTTCAATGTGGCATCAATTAATTTGAGGACATTTTGTTCATGTAAAATTAGAGCCAAAACATGAGATGTTAGGTACAACATGCTATTATCATTTCCAGGATCCAAATTATAATAAATTAACTGTTTCTTAGTGTTTTTTCCATTTTCCTGTATGTTATAATTAGAAACATTGCTTGTTATAGAGTATGAAAAAAAAACATTTAATTTTTTTGTACATAGATACTTTTGTCGGGTTATGGGGAATTGAGAGTGATGTGAGGGGGGGGGGGGAGGGGGAATAAGAACTTCCATCTTCATGTGGTTGGCCCTGTTTAGTAGAGAATATTAAATTACTCTCGAAACAGAGAGAATCTTAGTAAGGAAATGCTCAATTATCATGCTAACCCAAATGGCGTGCTTGATCATGACCATCATCTTCATCATGATCATCATCATTGTATGATATCCGATGCAGCTAATTAGGAAGACCAATGGTGTTTGTCGTCGGTGGTTTAGCCATCTCGTTGTTACAACGTAATTTTCCACCTTGTGAGCATCAGCACTCTTTGTCCTTCAGGATCCATTTCACTGACTCAGATTCACTTTATGTCCTTCAGAAACACTTTTTCCCTATTTTTCTTCCTGTACGCTAGCTGTTCCACTTTAGCCAACGTACACGCGAGTTGTTTCACTATAGCCCACGGGTGCCAAGTAAAATGGTAAAAATCATTAGACAATTACTTTTTACTCCCAAAAAGCGATCTTAGGGTGACCTTTGGCCCTCCATTTGCTCTGAAATGCCTCGATGTGTCCTTTCACTTACCTTTGGAAGGATATATATTGAGCTCTTATGGAATATGGAAGGGAGAAGAAAGAGAGAGCAAGATAACTCTAGTGGATTTTTGTCGTGACTTGAGTCTACACTCATTGATCCTTGTTGTTGTGAACTCCTTATGTTCACCTATCAAACTCCTATCCTAGTTTGAGTTTGCCATTACATGGAGGATTGAAGTGGTGGAGGCACAAGTGGAGAGACCCAGTTCTTGGTTCAGATTGGTTGCCGGCAAGAGGTCATATATTGTACTTCTTGTTATTCATTAATGGAAATACTCATTTTCTCATCCAATTGATGTTGTGAATATTGTTAAATTACATTGGGTTATATTTGCTTATGATATCATGGATCATGCTATTGATTATGCTAATGTCTTTCACATATTATATGCACTTGCTTGTACATGTTGTTGAGACAAATCTACAGGTCCAAGTGTAGAAGTCGAAAGCTCAACGAGGATCTACATCGAACATTTGGTTGAAGGTTGGTCTTTTCTCTGTTATCTTAGCATTGCCATTTATATAGCATTGCATTGGGAATTGAGTCATTTTCTGGTAGTCAGTTGTCTGTTGTGGTCTTCCCCAAGCCATAAGAAGTTTTCTCCGTAACACTCGTCGGATTATTTTGAATTCAGAAGTCTAATATCCGAAGCCTCTTACCGTCGGTGGTATGGCGAGGTCGTCAAATTCATCATCATCATCATCTTCATATTCATCATCATCATCATCTTCATATTCATCATCATCATTATCGACATCATCATCGTCATACTCATCATCATCATCATTTCTTCATTTCTACCATCGAGGATAATCTATTTTCCCAAGTTGTTTCCAAGTTGTTTCCCATCAAAAGTTTTTTCATGGGGCCAACGTTGAATTTTTTTAAATATGTGTTGGCTTGTACTGAAATTTGGCATGGTTAGACTAGACGCATGCATTGACGTTGTGGGAGGGTTTCTGGACTCAAACATGACTAACACCATCATCATCATCATCATCATCATCATCATCTTCATCATCATCATCTTCATCATCATCATAATCTTCATCATTGTCATCACCATCTTCATCATCATCAGCATCATCATCATCATCATCATCGTCGTTGTCATCATCATCATCATCTTCATCATCATCATCATCTTCAGATTAATCATCATCTTCATCACCATCATTGTCGTCATCATCACCATCATCATCATCATCATCATCTTCATCATCATTTTCATCATCATCGTCATCTTCGTCATCATATTCTTCATCATCTCCATCATCACCATCATCATCTGCATCTTCATCATCATCATCACCATCATCATCTTCATCATCATCATCATCATCACCACCACCATCTTCATCATCATCATCATCATCATCATCGTTGTCGTCACCATCACCACCACCATCATCGTCATCATCAACATCTTCATCATCATCTTCTTCATCGTCATCATCATCATCATCTTCATATTAATAATATTCATCATCATCATCATTGTCATCAGCATCACCATCTTCATCATCATCATCATCATCTTCTTCTTCGTCATCATCATCACCATCATCATCATCTTCAGATTAATCATCATCGTTGTCGTCATCATCACCATCTTCATCATCATCATCATCATCACCATCATCATCATCATCATCGTCGTCGTCGTCATCATCACCATTTTCATCATCATCATCATCATCATCATCATCATCATCATCATCATCGTCGTCGTCGTCATCATCATCATCTCCATTGTTAGAACTGAAATTGTACCTAGTTCTTTTTAATATTTTTCTTTGTTTATTATTCCTATTTTCTTTCATTTTTTTTATTTGAATTACATCATATAAGTGTTGGTTTTATTATTTGCTTTTTATTACTTGGTTTTATTTTTAGGCTAAAAACATTGGCTTATAATTAATTCATTTGATTTCAAAAGGTCTTCAAAATATGAGCTAATATAGTCCTAACATTTTTATAAAGTTCTTGTGCATATGTTATAAGGAAAAAACAACATAGCACATTCCGACAACACAATTATTAAATTTTGCATACGCCAGCGCTGCCGGAATCCTGAAATTATTGCAAAAGGTGGTTAGCCAACATCCAGTTCGGCGCATTCTTTCTCATGAATGAAGACCCTGAGGAATCTGTCTGCCATATTATAGAAAGTGTCAAGTTATAATTTCAACACTTATGATTCAAGTATAAGGGGAAGACACATACTTCTCAAACTCATAGTGTTGTCAATGATTTCTACAATAGTAAGTGTGTTATCAGGTTATCAGGTTATTAAACACAGCAAGCATGGGCAGGAGTGGAAAACTCTGTAGATTGGAGCTAACAAACACTAAATGGACTAAAGAGTTCCCAGAATGTGCAGAACTGTTCAGGAAAGCTGGTTGGTTCCCATTTTTTGAGAATATTTCAGGTTATAATTTGAAGGTTACTCATGGTTTTGCTAAAAAATGCTCAGGCTCCTGTGTTAGCTTCGACACCCTGAATTTTGAGTTGACAAAAGAGTTAATTTTCTGAGGCCACTGGTATGGCCATTAAAGGGGAGCGCCGGTTCAAGAAGATCCCATTTGAGTTTGATCCAAGTCTGTTCCTATTGCCAAGTTTCGAGTCTCTTGACTGGAATAAGGGTATCCATCTAAGTAATATAAAACTAGAATGGCAGGAGGTCGTTGGCATCGTGCAAAGCTATATCACCTGTGAGGGTAGGTTTGCATTTGTTTACAAATACCATGTCATATTTTTATTACATTTGAGTGATCAATAAAAAATGAACCTCCCCTTCTATCTATTAAGAAGTATCCAAAAAATTTCGAATAGGGTTAAAGGCCATGTGGATCATACGAACCAGTCTCTTTTACACCATAGTTTGGTCAAATTAATTGTTTTAACAGAGCTGCAAAAAAGAAATCGTAGTTGGTAGCATTTTTTGTTTTGGTCAGGGTTTGAATCAGAAAACAATGAAGCTGAAGGAAAGTTCCTGTCAAGAAAACAAGTTGGATTTATAAACAGGTTTAAAAGAAGCATTATTGAAGAGGTGCATAAAGATGAAGATGGTGATGTATTGGAGAAGATTGTAAAGTCAATTGATGTAGAAAAGAGACAAGTATTAATGGAGGAGGATCAAGAGTGTACCCCTGGAGACCTTACTCTTGTGATTGATACTGTTGCGTTGGAAGGAGACAGTCTTGTAGAAGGTGTTTTTCTTGCTAATAATGAAGAAAGCATTGATTTAGTTGCAGAAAGGCAGAAATGTACCCCTGAAGAACATACTCCTGTACTTGATACTATTTCTATGAGTGAAAAAGAAGACATTAAAATAGGTATTGTTCATCTTCCAGATTTCAAAGCAGATGTTAAATCTATAATGGAACCTAAAAATCCTAGATGGAGACCTAAAACTAGAGCAACTAACAAATTAGGATTGAATGTAAAGAGAATCTTGAATCCTAAATTGGGTAGAGAACAAGTTACCATTATTCATGATTCCTCGAGTGAGGAAGATTTCAGAGATGGGAAATTAAATTTGAGGTCGCAACAACTTGTTAAGAACAAATGAAAGGAAGATCTAGATTCTACAGATCCAGTGAGAAAGTCTGATGAAGTTGCAGAAGAAGAAAATGTTCCAAGTGTTGAATTAGAAATGAGCTCGGTACTTCTCCATTCAAATGCAGCAATTAAGGAATCAGGTGAGACTTATAAATCACAGGAAGATTTGATTATTGAAAATCTTTCCCTTCCAGTAGGTTCAAATGAAGATCCAATACTTCAAGGAGAAATTGAAATGAATTCTGAAGTTGAAAATCTCAAAGGATCATTACAGTAGCATAAAAGACAGATTGGATTTCTGAATGAAACAAATGAAAGGCTTGTACTGGAAAATAAGAGACTTAGGGAAGATATTGAAGATGTCAATGGTCATTATCGAGATCTTATTACAGTTTCTAAAGAGGTTTTGAAAAGAAAAAGGAATGCAGAGGGACAAATTGAGGAGCTTACTAAACACATTGAAGACCTAAACAAGCAGAATAAGGAGTTGTCAAGCAAGGTTCAGGTCATGGAAGCAGAGCAGGCTCACCTTTCCAAAAGGTCACAAGCACTAGATGGAGTAACCCTTTTGGCAGAAGCAGCAAAACAGTTCTGATTGCCACATATGCATACAACTGTCCCACAGAGTTCATTGCACATTTTTGTTGATAAGTGTAAAGTCCTATTTTTAGTAATTAGTTGTTATACTTTAAAAGACTCCTTTTTTATATATAATTCCTAAACAGTTTCGAAGCCTAAGAAAGTGGATCTCAATCCACTTTACTTTTGATATTTTGTAATTATAAAAGAAGGAAGAATAGATAGTAGAGGGGTTGGATTTTGGTATTGGAAAGGATTGGAGATTGCAAGCTGATGTAACTAGTATCATATGATGAACTCTCAGTGAGTAATTTTGTAGACTGAATGTTTTGAAATGAAATTATAATATAAGCCATACTATTACCCTTATGTTTTGGTTGTAGATTCTGATTTCTTTGATCACCCTGTTTAGAATTTCATGTTTTGATAAAAAAAATTATCATAAGATGCTTTTGAACCTGTGGACTCAACCTAATGCTTTTTTATCTTGAAAGTTGTGATGGTTTATGTCATTATTTTTATTTTGAATATTCAGTTTCTTCAAAGTTAATTATTGATTATTTTTTGTATGTTATTCGTATTTCCTTTCCCCTTTCCATGCTTGGTTCCTCCATCATTTACATAAAAACAAAACATCATTTTATTCTTTATACTGGATTTCTCTAGCTTGTATCTCTTTGTAGTCTAGATACAATTTCTAGGACAAACATTAATCATCATCTTCATCATATTTTTCATCATCTTCTTCATCATCATCGTCATATTCGTCATCATATTCATCATCATGATCATCATCACCATCATTATCAACATATTCATCATCATCGTCATCATCATCATCATCTTTATCATCATCATCATCTTCACCATCTTCAACATCATCATCATCATCATCATCATCATCGTTGTCATCACCATCACCACCATCATCTTCATCATCATCACCATCTTCATCATCATCATCATCATCATCATCATCATCATCATCATATTCCTCATCATTTTCATCATCATCGTCATCTTCGTCATCATCTTCTTCATCATCGTCATCATCACCATTATCATCAACATCTTCATCATGATCTTCATCATCATCATCATCATCACCATCTTCATCATCATCATCATCATCATCGTTGTTGTATCCATCACCACCATCATTATCATCAACATCTTCATCATCATCATCATTATCATCTTCAAATTAATCATTATCATCATCATCATCATCACATCTTTGTAATCAACGTCGCCATCAACCTTCTACTACATATCTACCTTTCTACTAGCTGATACGTTCGTTGTTCCTATAGCATATTCGTCGGAACTTTTTGGAAACTTGGGGTTTAGGGACTAGGGGCCATGATGTTGAGAAATATTGGTCTGATGATGTAGAACATAGGAATCGAGTGGACTAGGCCAAGAACTACTTGGAGAAACTCACTTACAACATTTAGAAGATGATTGTCCAAGAGATTAACTATGTTATTGATAAGACCATCTAATGGGTCAATCAAAACTAGCATGCCAAGCCCCATGATTTTGGTGGAAACAAGAAGGCACCAGATGCCATTTCATATTTAAATAATAATTTAGTATTCTATATAGAGGAAAAACCTTAAATGAGAAAAAAAAACAAAGACAAGAAATAAATGATGAATCTTGTGCACTTTATCAAGTTGTTTATGAATATGATAAATTTAGATCTATATACTTAGGCATGGCCAATCATTAATCTATTTGGATTGTCCTCTAAGAGTGCCTTAACCTATAACCACTCACCCACTGAATCCTATCCCACTAGCCACTTACCACTAACGTACTATTTGATTATCTAACACTAACACACTATCCCACTCACTCACTAACTATTATGATCACTAGCACACTATCACACTCACTCCTTAACCATTATGACCCATATCACACTAACCCCCTTACCAAAATGAACCCTAATACACTATAATATCGAACCATAGTTTTGGCCCTATACACCAACCTCCCAATACACTATGACCATTTAACCCCTCTAACCCCTAATAAATCGATCCCCTAACCACTAACTACTTACAATTGTGGCCCCTTAACACGGTGTGTCCCTTAATGCACTAAACCCCAAATACTATAACCTCTAACACAATTTAAAATTTAAAATTAAATTAAATTTAAACAAAAATAAATAAAAATAAAAACAAACAAAACTTTAAAAAAAGCATACAAAATTGAAAACTCGCTCCCGACTTGCCCATTTGTCCCTTGTTGCGTTGTTGGAGAAGCCAAAATACTCATTGGAGAGCTGACTATGAGCGTGATAGTGTTGACAGTGGTGCCTCGTGGATAGCCTGGTCAACCCCTTTGTTCCTTGATTTATCCCCTACTGCGTTGCTGGAGAGGTTTGAAATACTCATCGGAGAACTAGAGAGAGACAGAAGTTGATAGTGACAGTGTTTCCTTGTGGATAACCATGGTAAGTTTTCACCTTACTCTGCATCTGCAACTTTTATATGGTTAAAACACTTGCGGTATTTTTTAAATATATGGGTTTAGGGTTTAGGATGGAACAAGGAGCATCAAACATTTGTGTAGTAGTAGGCACCGTTAGGCACTGTTGAGCTCGCTAGGGTTATAAATTAAGATGCCAAATGAAAACCCGGTTCCACTTTTTATTTTCTCTGTAGGTACCTCTACATATATATAGGTCCCGTACCACTGGAAAATTGGGAAAAAAATAACCCACAAGCTTTGTATAACCTATTTTAAAAAGCGAATGATGAATGCCAACAACTAAATAAACTCCTCTGACATGAGTTGAATTGATTCTGTGGCTTCATATTCATTTCACATGACTCCAAATGTCATGTCCCAAATTTGGCATTGGGTCACAATGGCCTAATCACATTGGCCGTATTCATTAGAGTTTGTCAAATTGATGCTAAAGGTCAAATAATTGCCAAGGAGGAAAATTACTAGTTTCCTAGGTTTGGGGTGGAAGCTTTGGGATTTGGAATAATGGGGATAATAAATGATGTTTGAACATTAGAATGGAATAAATATTTAATAAAGGAGCTAAATAAATATATACAAGTGAAAATCAAAGTGGCATTTGATCATGAAGACACATGGAGGAAGTGGGACCCACATATGGCTAGATTTTCCCACTACACTTGGCATCATTCTCTCACCAAATCGAATTCAAGGTGAATGGTAACATACTTGGGGGAGTCCAAAAGGTATTATTCATTGCATGACTCATACAAGGTCAAAATATAGAGGAAGAGTAACTCCCATGGAAGAGGAAGAGGAAATTTGGAGCTAGTGAGACACTTGGGCTAGATTCCCTAGCTCTATGACAACAATGATGAAGATGCTATGAGACCTATGACACAAATCAGACCTGAAGGCTGACATATGACATATATGACATGTCAGGGCTAAAAATAGACTCCAAGAGGGAACTCAAGGGTGTTAGGGAAGCTAAGATGCTTCCACAAGTGGCGTTCTTTGGAATCTCTTCCCAACTTGGGTTGGCATTAGTCTCTTGGAAGGAATTAGACCCATGGAGGACATTAGAAGTTTATAAATATCAATAACAAAGAATGAAACCAAATTTTGATCATTTGTAGAATTTGCAATTGCATTTGTGAAGAGGGAGAGCTAGTGGATGACTAGTTTCTTGCCTTAGCCAATTTCGAGGGTGAAAGATTCCCATCCAAGTTAGTAATTGGAAAGGCCATTCAAACCTTTCATTTGGAGATTTAATGGAGTCTTTATTTGTAGGTGTAAGCTATAGGGCCATGGTTTCTTCTATTGCAGCTCACTCCTTCAACCATTTCCAGTTTTGATGGCATATTCTTGATCATTGAGGGAGGGCATTTTTGGTGAGCTATTGTACTCTTTGGGGAAGCTTTTAATGCCCCATTTCTTTTTTAATATGAAGTAAATACTCTGTTCTTCATCTCCAAAAAGTTTCAGGTCGAAATTCAAGTAGAAATGTATAAATCTCATTTTTAATGGAAGAACAATGCCATTTTCCCACTACCTTGTTGTGAGCCAATGTATTGATGATGATTCCGAATGAATGGATGATTCTCTGATATATTTGTGATCAATATACTGCTATGGATGTCTTATACAAGTTTCATGTACTGTACTTGATCATTTGAAGCATTTTTACTCAGTTTAGTTGTATTGGGAGGTGAAATAGTGCCATTTCCCCAAGGGTCGAATTGGCGATTTTTGCAGTTGAATGGGAGAGGGTGAGAACATTTGATGAAGGTTATGCAATTTTTAAAGAAGAGCATGATTCCTCTACATTGGAACCAAACTATGACAAAGAGTTCATACTTTTGAAGGAGCTGCATGATACTACCCCTATGGATCCTTCCCATGATGAAACTTCTGCACTTTTTTATCATTTGGGTGAGTTAGTTCATTCTCCTACATCCTACAATTCCATGTTTTGCAACATTAGTCTCAATGAAGTATGGGTGAAAGGGTTCTTTTTGATGGTGCCACATGAGGAGTATGGAACTCCTAGATTTAACTTTTATGATGACATGGTTGGAGCATATTCTTATTCACATTTGCAGCAGCATCATTTGTCACTTTATGATGATTCACATCTACATGGATGCACCTATGATATGGATTTGAGTCACTTGAAGACTCATGGTTTTTCTTGCTCAACACTGGGTTCATTTGATGTTAGAGGAACTTCATCCAACACTTGGGTGAATAGATTTATGATGGGAGAACATTTTCGTTGGCAACCACATACTTTGTTACATCTTTACTATTCTCACATTCATGGATGTATGGGTGAGACTGCTTTGAGTCATTTGAAGTCTCCTTGTTTTTTCTACTCATTATTTGGTTCAGATTTTAGTGGAGTTTCTTCATTCACTTCTTGGATGAAAGAATACATGGCTGAATATTTTGATGCATATCACATCCTTTTGGAGCAGCATTATAGGACATGGGATCCTCACCTATGTCATTGGAGCAGATTTGATTCGTCACTTGAAGCTTGTATGCACTTGGAAAATGGTGGTCTACTTGCTTGGAGGTATAAGCAATTTCATGACTCTTTGGTGAAGCATATCGTTGATGTACATTTTCATTATGTTGTTATGTACTTTGATGATATATATTTGGTACTCATGATGTTTGGAATGATGCATACAAGAAAATGGGATCCAGGAATCCTCTTAACTAATGGTGTGGGTTGGAGAACACTCTTAATTATTGGGGTGCAATACAAACAATGGGACCCTGGAATAATTTTTATCTCATTGGTTTCAAATTTTTTTGGGAAACAAGTAGTATGGGAGATGGATTTCTCCACTTAATAAAGTGATTTTTATTAGAGTAGTGCAGCAGCAAGCATGGTCGTTCCTCTCTAAAATCTTCATGGAAACTCAAAGACTCAAGGTTGGGCAATTTAATGGCAACTTCAAAGAATTATACAGAAAGCAGGTTCTTCAACACCCATGTTTAAAATTGCTTGAGGACAAGCAATATTGGGAAGGGAGGATTTGTCATGTCCCAAATTTGGCATTGGGTCACAATGGCCTAATCACATTGTCCGTATTCATTAGAGTTTGTCAAATTGATGCTAAAGGTCAAATAATTGCCAAGGAGGAAAATTACTAGTTTCCTAGGTTTGGGGTGGAAGCTTTGGGATTTGGAATAATGGGGATAATAAATGATGTTTGAAAATTAGAATGGCATAAATATTTAATAAAGGAGCTAAGTAAATATATACAAGTGAAAATCAAAGTGGCATTTGATCATGAAGACACATGGAGGAAGTCGGACCCACATATGGCTAGATTTCCCCACTACACTTGGCATCATTCTCTCACCAATTCGAATTCAAGGTGAATGGTAACATACTTGGGGGACTCCAAAAGGTATTATTCATTGCATGACTCATCCAAGGTCTAAATATAGAGGAAGAGTAACTCCCATGGAAGAGGAAGAGGCAATTTGGAGCTAGTGAGACACTTGGGCTAGCTTCCCTGGCTCTATGACAACAATGATGAAGATGCTATGACACCTATGACACAAATCAGACCTGAAGGCTGACATATGACATATATGACATGTCAGGGCTAAAAATAGACTCCAAGAGGGCGCTCAAGGGTGTTAGGGCAGCTAAGATGCTTCCACATGTGATTTGGTGGAAGTGGGAGACTAGGAATTGTTGTACAAGTGGCGTTCTTTGGAATCTCTTCCCAACTTGAGTTGGCATGAGTCTCTTGGAAGGAATTAGACCCATGGAGGACATTAGAAGTTTATAAATGTCAATAACAAAGAATGAAACCAGCTTTTGATCATTTGTAGAATTTGCAATTGCATTTGTGAAGAGGGAGAGCTAGTGGATGACTAGTTTCTTGCCTTAGCCAATTTCGAGGGGAAAGATTCCCATCCAAGTTGGTAATTGGAAAGGCCATTCAGACCTTTAATTTGGAGCTTTAATGAAGTCTTTATTTTCAGGTGTAAGCTACAGGGAAGCTCATGGTTTCTTCTATTGCATCTCACTCCTTCAACCATTTCCAGTTTTGATGGCATAATCTTGATCCTTGAGGGAGGGCATTTTTGGTGAGATATTGTACTCTTTGGGGAAGATTTTAATGCCCCACTTATTTTTTAATATGAATTAAATACTCTGTTATTCATCTCCAAAAAATTTCAGGTCGAAATTCCAAGTAGAAATGTATAAATCTCATTTTTAATGGAAGAATAATGTCATTTCCCCACTACCTTGTTGTGAGCCAATGTATTGATGATGATTTCGAATTAATGGATGATTCTCTGATATATTGGTGATCAATATACTACCATGGATGTATTATACAAGTTTCATGTACTGTACTTGAGCATTTGAAGCATTTTTACTCAGTTTAGTTGTATTGGGAGGTGAAATAGTGCCATTTCCCCAAGGGTCGAATTGAGAATTTTTGTGGTTGAGTGGGAGAGGGTGAGAACAATTTTAATAATACATTAATGGTGCATATGAGACTTAAATAAAATACCTAACACATTACATACCTCTGTTCATAAATTTGAGTGGGTTTGGAGGCATTTGGGAAGCCATTTTCAGTACTTACCCCAGGGGGATTTGAACCCCAAATTACTAGTAAAATTGCATAATTGGTTCAGAATATCAAGAGAGTTTGCAGAGGTATTTTGGTGGAAATATGTCATCCATAAAAATCATATTCAAGTTCTAATATCATTCATACACCTTCCTTGAATATTTGAAGGCATTTGGAGTCAATTTGAGACCTAGAGACCAATACTAGTCAAAGGAAAATCACTAGTAAAGTTACCTACATTGATCAGAATTGAAAGAGGAATTGCAGAAGTATTTTAAAGGTCCAAAGGCATCCCTGCAACACATATTTATGTTCTAATATCATTCATATGCCTTCTCAGAATATTTGGGATCATTTGGGGCAAATTTGGGACCTAGATATCAAAACTAGTCAAAGGTCTAACTAGGGAAAAAAGTGAAAAAATGTCATTTTCATAAAATTCCTAACAAGGGACATTACAGTGGTATCAGAGCATGGTCCTTGCACCTGTGGATTAGGTACATACATTCAAGAATAATTGGCAGCCATGTCTTACTATTATGACGAATCCTATGAGTACAATTCTTATGAGGAATATGCAGATGCTTATGAGCAATATGAAGCATAATGTGAATGGTACGAGGAAGAGGTGCCATCATGCAACACTTCTTACAATTTTAGGAGAAATGAAGATTATTCTTATGACTTTAGATCTGATGAATATGAGTGTGTCACACCAACCAAGGATAATTCTATGAGCGAGTTCCAAAGATGGAGAGAAAAATATAAAACCTTGCCCCAACAATACCAAGAATATCTTGCTTCGAGCAAAAATACACAAAATGCCATGTCTTTTGAGTACTATGCTGAACATGTTTTTGAAAATAGGCCCAAAAATGAAGATGTGGAGTTAGTGAAGAAAGGTTTATTTCCTTCTTGTAAAAACCCTTGGAGCGAGTATCATATATGTGTGCATGAAATGATGTCCTCCTTGAGGAGAGCTTTTGAGATTTATTCAAGAAGAGATTCCAAATATACTGATCCTAAGGAAAACAAGGGGGAAAATGCATCTGCTTGCTTGAAGGAGAAAAATGAAGAGACATCACAAGAGCATGAAGAAGATTCTATTGAAAATATGGAAGATCATTTCGAGACACCTTCTAGATTAGACATGAACCAAAGAGCATCTACTGATGGATGCTTAAACTATGAAGGAGTACCTACTGATGGGTGTTCACACCTCTATGTTGGTGACATAGAGATCACTTTTGAAAGTGTTGCTGCAAGCCCAAGTTCCATTAAGCATGATAATGAAGACCTTGTAGAAGTTGAAGAAGAACCAAGATCAACTTCCCCATCACCACTTGAGCTTCATGAAGTTGGTCCAAGCAAAAATGAAGAAGATGAGGAGGTTCATTTGCAAGAGCCTCATTTTCTTGAAGGGTCCTTAAAGATGAATGAAAAGAAGATCCAAGAGTCCCTCATCATTCTCCATGACACTCGAGCATTGGTGTCAATTTTTTGTTGGAGAGCTGCTTCATTGGAGGAAACATCCTTTATTGAAGACATGGAGAAGATTCAAAGAGCAATGTGCCACATCAAAGGTAATTTCATGTCTTTTCTTTTTGATAGAAACCATTTGTTTGAGCTTAATGAATTGTTACATGATGCATATTTGAATAATAATGAGGATATTCATAAACTCACAATTCAAAATGAGCAACTTCTTGAAAAGTTGCAAGATACTTGTTTTTCCTCCTATGTTTCAGATTGTCAAATGGTAGATTGTTTGGAGGATTCTCATGACATGGTGGATCATGAGAAATGTGGAAATTTGAATGTTCTTGATGTGTTTGAAGATGAACTTGAAGAGATCCAAACAATTGATGTGGTGGAAGAGGAACTTGAATTGTCTCTTGATGAAGGTTATGCAATTTTTAAAGAAGAGCATGATTCCTCTACATTGGAACCAAACTATGACAAAGAGTTCATACTTTTGAAAGAGCTGCAGGATACTACCCCTATGGATCCTTACCATGATGAAACTTCTGCACTTTTTTATCATTTGGGTGAGTTAGTTCATTCTCCTACATCCTACAATTCCATGTTTTGCAACATTAGTCTCAATGAAGTATGGGTGAAAGGGTTCTTTTTGATGGTGCCACATGAGGAGTATGAAACTCCTAGATTTAACTTTTATGATGACATGGTTGGAGCACATTCTTATTCACATTTGCAGCAGCATCATTTGTCACTTTATGATGATTCACATCTACATGGATGCACCTATGATATGGATTTGAGTCACTTGAACACTCATGGTTTTTCTTGCTCAACACTGGGTTCATTTGATGTTAGAGAAACTTCATCCAACACTTGGGTGAATAGATTTATGATGGGAGAACATTTGTGTTGGCAACCGCATACTTTGTTACATCTTTATTATTCTCACATTTATGGATGTATGGGTGAGACTTCTTTGAGTCATTTGAAGTCTCCTTGTTTTTTCTACTCATTATTTGGTTCAGATTTTAGTGGAGTTTCTTCATTCACTTCTTGGATGAAAGAATACATGGCTGAATATTTTGATGCATATCACATCCTATTGGAGCAGCATTATAGGACATGGGATCCTCACCTATGTCACTGGACCAGATTTGATTGGTCACTTGAAGCTTGTATGCACTTGGAAAATGGTGGTCTACTTGCTTGGAGGTATAAGCACTTTCATGACTCTTTGATGAAGCATATCCTTGATGTACATTTTCATTATGTTGTTATGTACTTTGATGATATATATTTGGTACTCATGATGTTTGGAAGGATGCATACAAGAAAATGGGATCCAGGAATCCTCTTAACTAATGGTGTGGGTTGTAGAGCACTCTTAATTATTGGGGTGCAATACAAGCAATGGGACCCTGAAATAATTTTTATCTCATTGGTTTCAAATTTTTTGGGGAAAAAAGCAATATGGGAGATGGATTTCCCCATTTAATAAAGTGATTTTTATCAGAGTAGTGCAGTAGCAAGCATAGTGGTTCCTCTCTAAAATATTCATGGAAACTCAAAGACTCAAGGTTGGGCAATTCAATGGCAACTTCAAAGAATTATACAGAAAGCAGGTTCTTCAACACCCATGTTTAAAATTGCTTGAGGATAAGCAATATTGGGAAGGGGGGATTTGTCATGTCCCGAATTTGGCATTGGGTCACAATGGCCTAATCACATTGGCCGTATTCATTAGAGTTTGTCAAATTGATGCTAAAGGTCAAATAATTGCCAAGGAGGAAAATTACTAGTTTCCTAGGTTTGGGGTGGAAGCTTTGGGATTTGGAATAATGGGGATAATAAATGATGTTTGAACATTAGAATGGCATAAATATTTAATAAAGGAGCTAAGTAAATATATACAAGTGAAAATCAAAGTGGCATTTGATCATGAAGACACATGGAGGAAGTCGGACCCACATATGGCTAGATTTCCCCACTACACTTGGCATCATTCTCTCACCAATTCGAATTCAAGGTGAATGGTAACATACTTGGGGGACTCCAAAAGGTATTATTCATTGCATGACTCATCCAAGGTCAAAATATAGAGGAAGAATAACTCTCATGGAAGAGGAAGAGGCAATTTGGAGCTAGTGAGACACTTGGGCTAGATTCCCTAGCTCTATGACAACAATGATGAAGATGCTATGACACCTATGACACAAATCAGACCTGAAGGTTGACATATGACATATATGACATGTCAGGGATAAAAATAGACTCCAAGAGGGCGCTCAAGGGTATTAGGGCAGCTAAGATGCTTCCACATGTGATTTGGTGGAAGTGGGAGACTAGGAATTGTTGTACAAGTGGCGTTCTTTGGAATCTCTTCCCAACTTGAGTTGGCATGAGTCTCTTAGAAGGAATTAGACCCATGGAGGACATTAGAAGTTTATAAATGTCAATAACAAAGAATGAAACCATCTTTTGATCATTTGTAGAATTTGCAATTGCATTTGTGAAGAGGGAGAGCTAGTGGATGACTAGTTTCTTGCCTTAGCCAATTTCGAGGGGAAAGATTCCCATCCAAGTTGGTAATTGGAAAGGCCATTCAGACCTTTAATTTGGAGCTTTAATGAAGTCTTTATTTTCAGGTGTAAGCTACAGGGAATCTCATGGTTTCTTCTATTGCATCTCACTCCTTCAACCATTTCCATTTTTGATGGCATAATCTTGATCCTTAAGGGAGGGCATTTTTGGTGAGATATTGTACTCTTTGGAGAAGATTTTAATGCCCCACTTATTTTTTAATATGAATTAAATACTCTGTTATTCATCTCCAAAAAATTTCAGGTCGAAATTCCAAGTAGAAATGTATAAATCTCATTTTTAATGGAAGAATAATGTCATTTCCCCACTACCTTGTTGTGAGCCAATGTATTGATGATGATTTCGAATTAATGGATGATTCTCTGATATATTGGTGATCAATATACTACCATGGATGTATTATACAAGTTTCATGTACTGTACTTGAGCATTTGAAGCATTTTTACTCAGTTTAGTTGTATTGGGAGGTGAAATAGTGCCATTTCCCCAAGGGTCGAATTGAGAATTTTTGTGGTTGAGTGGGAGAGGGTGAGAACAATTTTAATAATACATTAATGGTGCATATGAGACTTAAATAAAATACCTAACACATTACATACCTCTGTTCATAAATTTGAGTGGGTTTGGAGGCATTTGGGAAGCCATTTTCAGTACTTACCCCAGGGGGATTTGAACCCCAAATTACTAGTAAAATTGCATAATTGGTTCAGAATATTAAGAGAGTTTGCAGAGGTATTTTGGTGGAAATATGTCATCCATAAAAATCATATTCAAGTTCTAATATCATTCATACACCTTCCTTGAATATTTGAAGGCATTTGGAGTCAATTTGAGACCTAGAGACCAATACTAGTCAAAGGAAAATCACTAGTAAAGTTACCTACATTGATCAGAATTGAAAGAGGAATTGCAGAAGTATTTTAAAGGTCCAAAGGCATCCCTGAAACACATATTTATGTTCTAATATCATTCATATTCCTTCTCAGAATATTTGGGATCATTTGGGGCAAATTTGGGACCTAGATATCAAAACTAGTCAAAGGTCTAACTAGGGAAAAAAGTGAAAAAATGTCATTTTCATAAAATTCCTAACAAGGGACATTACAGTGGTATCAGAGCATGGTCCTTGCACCTGTGGATTAGGTACATACATTCAAGAATAATTGGCAGCCATGTCTTACTATTATGACGAATCCTATGAGTACAATTCTTATGAGGAATATGCAGATGCTTATGAGCAATATGAAGCATAATGTGAATGGTACGAGGAAGAGGTGCCATCATGCAACACTTCTTACAATTTTAGGAGAAATGAATATTATTCTTATGACTTTAGATCTGATGAATATGAGTGTGTCACACCAACCAAGGATAATTCTATGAGCGAGTTCCAAAGATGGAGAGAAAAATATAAAACCTTGCCCCAACAATACCAAGAATATCTTGCTTCGAGCAAAAATACACAAAATGCCATGTCTTTTGAGTACTATGCTGAACATGTTTTTGAAAATAGGCCCAAAAATGAAGATGTGGAGTTAGTGAAGAAAGGTTTATTCCCTTCTTGTAAAAACCCTTGGAGCGAGTATCATATATGTGTGCATGAAATGATGTCCTCCTTGAGGAGAGCTTTTGAGATTTATTCAAGAAGAGATTCCAAATATACTGATCCTAAGGAAAACAAGGGGGAAAATGCATCCAGTTGCTTGAAGGAGAAAAATGAAGAGACATCACAAGAGCATGAATAAGATTCTATTGAAAATATGGAAGATCATTTCGAGACACCTTCTAGCTTAGACATGAACCAAAGAGCATCTACTGATGGATGCTTAAACTATGAAGGAGTACCTTCTGATGGGTGCTCACACCTCTATGTTGGTGACATAGAGATCACTTTTGAAAGTGTTGCTGCAAGCCCAAGTTCCATTAAGCATGATAATGAAGACCTTGTAGCAGTTGAAGAAGAACCAAGATCAACTTCCCCATCACCACTTGAGCTTCATGAAGTTGGTCGAAGCAAAAATGAAGAAGATGAGGAGGTTCATTTGCAAGAGCCTCATTTTCTTGAAGGATCCTTAAAGATGAATGAAAAGAAGATCCAAGAGTCCCTCAGCATTCTCCATGACACTCGAGCATTGGTGTCAAATTCTTGTTGGAGAGCTACTTCATTGGAGGAAACATCCTTCATTGAAGACATGGAGAAGATTCAAAGAGCAATGTGCCACATCAAAGGTAATTTCATGTCTTTTCTTTTTGATAGAAACCATTTGTTTGAGCTTAATGAATTGTTACATGATGCATACTTGAAGAATAATGAGGATATTCATAAAATCACAATTCAAAATGAGCAACTTCTTGAAAAGTTGCAAGATACTTGTTTTTCCTCCTATGTTTCAGATTGTCAAATGGTAGATTGTTTGGAGGATTCTCATGACATGGTGGATCATGAGAAATGTGAAAATTTGAATGTTCTTGATGTGTTTGAAGATGAACTTGAAGAGATCCAAACACTTGATGTGGTGGAAGAGGAACTTGAATTGTCTCTTGATGAAGGTTATGCAATTTTTAAAGAAGAGCATGATTCCTCTACATTGGAACCAAACTATGACAAAGAGTTCATACTTTTGAAGGAGCTGCATGATACTACCCCTATGGATCCTTCCCATGATGAAACATCTACACTTTTTTATCATTTGGGTGAGTTAGTTCATTCTCCTACATCCTACAATTCCATGTTTTGCAACATCAGTCTCAATAAAGTATGGGTGAAAGGGTTCTTTTTTATGGTGCCACATGAGGAGTATGGAACTCCTAGATTTAACTTTTATGATGACATGGTTGGAGCACATTCTTATTCACATTTGCAGCATCATCATTTGTCACTTTATGATGATTCACATCTACATGGATGCACCTATGATATGGATTTGATTCATTTGAAGACTCATGGTTTTTATTGCTCAACACTGGGTTCATTTGATGTTAGAGGAACTTCATCCAACACATGGGTGAATAGATTTATGATGGGAGAACATTTTTGTTGGCAGCCACATACTTTGTTACATCTTTATTATTCTCACATTCATGGATGTATGGGTGAGACTTCTTTGAGTCATTTGAAGTGTCCTTGTTTTTTCTACTCATTATTTGGTTCAGATTTTAGTGGAGTTTCTTCATTAACTTCTTGGATGAAAGAATACATGGCTGAATATTTTGATGCATATCATATCCTTTTGGAGCAGCATTATAGGACATGGGATCATCACCTATGTCATTGGATCAGATTTGATTGGCCACTTGAAGCTTGTATGCACTTGGAAAATGGTGGTCTACTTGCTTGGAGGTATAAGCACTTTCATGACTCTTTGATGAAGCATATCCTTGATGTACATTTCATTATGTTGTTATGTACTTTGATGATATATATTTGGTACTCATGATGTTTGGAAGGATGCATACAATAAAATGGGATCCAGGAATCCTCTTAACTAATGGTGTGGGTTGGAGAGCACTCTTAATTATTGGGGTGCAATACAAGCAATGGGACCCTGGAATAATTTTTATCTCATTGGTTTCAATTTTTTTGGGGAAACAAGCAGTATGGGAGATGGATTTCCCCACTTAATAAAGTGATTTTTATTAGAGTAGTGCAGTAGCAAGCATGGTGGTTCCTCTCTAAAATCTTCATGGAAACTCAAAGACTCAAGGTTGGGCAATTCAATGGCAACTTCAAAGAATTATACAGAAAGCAGGTTCTTCAACACCCATGTTTAAAATTGCTTATTAGAGTAGTGCAGTAGCAAGCATGGTGGTTCCTCTCTAAAATCTTCATGGAAACTCAAAGACTCAAGGTTGGGCAATTCAATGGCAACTTCAAAGAATTATATAGAAAGCAGGTTCTTCAACACCCATGTTTAAAATTGCTTGAGGACAAGCAATATTGGGAAGGGAGGATTTGTCATGTCCCAAATTTGGCATTGGGTCACAATGGCCTAATCACATTGGTCGTATTCATTAGAGTTTGTCAAATTGATGCTAAAGGTCAAATAATTGCCAAGGAGGAAAATTACTAGTTTCCTAGGTTTGGGGTGGAAGCTTTGGGATTTGGAATAATGGGGATAATAAATGATGTTTGAACATTAGAATGGCATAAATATTTAATAAAGGAGCTAAATAAATATATACAAGTGAAAATCAAAGTGGCATTTGATCATGAAGACACATGGAGGAAGTGGGACCCACATATGGCTAGATTTCCCCACTACACTTGGCATCATTCTCTCACCAATTCGAATTCAAGGTGAATGGTAACATACTTGGTGGAGTCCAAAAGGTATTATTCATTGCATGACTCATCCAAGGTCGAAATATAGAGGAAGAGTAACTCCCATGGAAGAGGAAGAGGCAATTTGGAGCTAGTGAGACACTTGGGCTAGATTCCCTAGCTCTATGACAACAATGATGAAGATGATATGACACCTATGACACAAATCAGGCCTGAAGGATGACATATGACATATATGACATGTCAGGGCTAAAAATAGACTCCAATATGGCGTTCAAGGGTGTTAGGGCAGCTAAGATGCTTCCACATGTGATCTGGTGGAAGTGGGAAACTAGGAATTGTTGTACAAGTGGCGTTCTTTGGAATCTCTTCCCAACTTGAGTTGGCATGAGTCTCTTGGAAGGAATTAGACCCATGGAGGACATTAGAAGTTTATAAATGTAAATAACAAAGAATGAAACCAGATTTTGATCATTTGTAGAATTTGCAATTGCATTTGTGAAGAGGGAGAGCTAGTGGATGACTAGTTGCTTGCCTTAGCCAATTTCGAGGGTGAAAGATTCCCATCCAAGTTGGTAATTGGAAAGGACATTCAGACCTTTCATTTGGAGCTTTAATGGAGTCTTTATTTGCAGGTGTAATCTACAGGGCAGCTCATGGTTTCTTCTATTGCAGCTCACTCCTTCAACCATTTCCAATTTTGATGGCATATTCTTGATCCTTGAGGGAGGGAATTTTTGGTGAGATATTGTACTCTTTGGGGAAGATTTTAATGCCCCATTTATTTTTTAATATGAATTAAATACTCTTTTCTTCATCTCCAAAAATTTTCAGGTCGAAATTCCAAGTAGAAATGTATAAATCTCATTTTTAATGGAAGAATAATGCCATTTCCCCACTACCTTGTTGTGAGCCAATGTATTGATGATGATTTCGAATGAATGGATGATTCTATGATATATTTGTGATAACTATATTTCCATGGATTTCTCTACAAATTTCATGTACTGTACTTGAGCATTTGAAGCATTGTTACTCAGTTTAGTTGTATTGGGAGGTGAAATAGTGCCATTTCTCCAAGAGTCGAATTGGGGATTTTTGCAGTTGAATGGGAGAGGGTGAGAACAGTTGTAATAATCCATTAATGGTGCATATGAGACTTTAATAAAATACTTAACACATTACATACCTATGTTCATAAATTTGAGTGGGTTTGGAAGCATTTGGGAAGCCATTTTCAGTACTTACCCCAGGGGGATTTGAACCCCAAATTACTAGTAAAATTGCATAATTGGTTCAAAATCTTAAGAGAGTTTTCAGAGGTATTTTGGTGGACATATGTCATCCATAAAAATCATATTCAAGTTCTAATATCATTCATACACCTTCCTTGAATATTTGAAGGCATTTGGAGTCAATTTGAGACCTACAGACCAATACGAGTCAAAGGAAAATCACTAGTAAAGTTACCTACATTGATCAGAATTGAAAGAGGATTTGCAGAAGTATTTTAAAGGTCCAAAGGCATCCCTGAATCACATATTTATGTTCTAATATCATTCATATACCTTCTCAGAATATTTGGGATCATTTGGGGCAAATTTGGGACCTAGAGATCAAAACTAGTCAAGGGTCTAACTAGGGAAAAAAGTGAAAATTTGTCATTTTAATAAAATTCCTAACAAGGGACATTACAGTGGTATCAGAGAAGGGTCCTTGCACCTGTGGATTAGGTACATACATTCAAGAATAATTGGCAGCCATGTCTTACTATTATGACGAATCCTATGAGTACAATTCTTATGAGGAATATGCAGATGCTTATGAGCAATATGAAGCAGAATGTGAATGGTACGAGGAAGAGGTGCCATCATGCAACACTTCTTACAATTTTAGGAGAAATGAAGATTATTCTTATGACTTTAGATCTGATGAATATGAGTTTGTCACACCAACCAAGGATAATTCTATGAGCGAGTTCCAAAGATGGAGAGAAAAATATAAAACCTTGCCCCAACAATATCAAAAATATCAAGAATATCTTGCTTCGAGCAAAAATACACAAAATGCCATGTCTTTTGAGTACTATGCTGAACATGTTTTTGAAAATAGACCCAAAAATGAAGATGTGGAGTTAGTGAAGAAAGGTTTATGCCCTTCTTGTAAAAACCCTTGGAGAGAGTATCATATATGTGTGCATGAAATGATGTCCTCCTTGAGGGGAGATTTTTGAGATTTATTCAAGAAGAGATTCCAAATATACTGATCCTAAGGAAAACAAGGGGGAAAATGCATCTGCTTGCTTGAAGGAGAAAAATGAAGAGACATCACAAGAGCATGAAGAAGATTCTATTGAAAATATGGAAGATCATTTCGAGACACCTTCTAGCTTAGACATGAACCAAAGAGCATCTACTGATGGATGCTTAAACTATGAAGGAGTACCTACTAATGGGTGCTCACACCTCTATGTTGGTGACATAGAGATCACTTTTGAAAGTGTTGCTACAAGCCCAAGTTCCATTAAGTATGATAATGAAGACCTTATAGCAGTTGAATAAGAACGAAGATCAACTTCCCCATCACCACTTGAGCTTCATGAAGTTGGTCCAAGCAAAAATGAAGAAGATGAGGAGGTTCATTTGCAAGAGCCTCATTCTCTTGAAGGGTCCTTAAAGATGAATGAAAAGAAGATCCAAGAGTCCCTCAGCATTCTCCATGACACTCAAGCATTGGTGTCAAATTTTTGTTGGAGAGCTACTTCATTGGAGGAAACATCCTTCATTGAAGACATGGAGAAGATTCAAAGAGCAATGTGCCACATCAAAGGTAATTTCATGTCTTTTCTTTTTGATAGAAACCATTTGTTTGAGCTTAATGAATTGTTACATGATGCATACTTGAAGAATAATGAGGATATTCATAAGCTCACAATTCAAAATGAGCAACTTCTTGAAAAGTTGCAAGATACTTGTTTTTCCTCCTATGTTTCAGATTGTCAAATGGTAGATTGTTTGGAGGATTCTCATGACATGGTGGATTATGAGAAATGTGGAAATTTGAATGTTCTTGATGTGTTTGAAGATGAACTTGAAGAGATCCAAACACTTGATGTGGTGGAAGAGGAACTTGAATTGTCTCTTGATGAAGGTTATGCAATTTTTAAAGAAGAGCATGATTCCTCTACATTGGAACCAAACTATGACAAAGAGTTCATACTTTTGAAGGAGCTGCATGATACTACCCCTATGGATCCTTCCCATGATGAAACTTCTGCACTTTTTTATTATTTGGGTGAGTTAGTCCATTCTCCTCCATCCTAAAATTCCATGTTTTGCAACCTTAGTCTCAATGAAGTATGGGTGAAAGGGTTCTTTTTGATGGTGCCACATGAGGAGTATGGAACTCCTAGATTTAATCAATTGAATGTACAATTTCTAAATTTTTCATCAAATAGATCCAATCTTTCATATATAGGTAACCAAGCTAATATTAATTACATGAACATGGATAAGAGCTAGTGAAAACTCAAGATCAATCTCCTTGTGACGTCCCCTTCTCCTTATTAAATGCAGGGAAGGAAACATTAACAACGCACCGGGCTTTAAGCAGACTTAGCCCCAATATTTAGACCCGTAAATAGGTAACAATTAAAAACTTCTTTATACAGATGCAAAATTCAATAAAACACGGAGGAATTTAACCATGACATATGCACACAGATTCATCATGCGTTCAATCATATAAACAGCAGTCATTAATTAAAATATTTGCAGAGCATAGAATTAACAGCAAGAATACTTATCTCGAATTGTAATGGCCCAAACGACTGTCTACGTGAGAGCAACGTTCCACCCAACCATAGATCTCTATCCATCCTGTATTCTTTCAGCTGAGAGATCACCCCCGAGCTGGGTTGTGTATCCACTAAGGAGGAACTAGATGGCTCACTCACAGTCAGGGTTTCACTCAGACATCCATGCTAAGCCAACACACAGTTGGGTTTTTCAAGCATGCAATAGGAAATGGAGGAGGATGCTAGTCCACTGAGCTCAATCCCAGAGCTAGGTCCACATCAAGCTAGACTCAAACGATCCCAGCCTCCATTCGAACATCCACACATGGACTTCTCACAGCTCTGTTCAGCAAATAACCCAAATCCGTCACTGGTTTTTCTGGGTAGTTAAACTGGGTTTTCCCATGGATTTTGGGGTAGCTATTGCTCCCAAATTCGCCCCAAGGTTCCTACCAATGGATCCCCCATTGGATTCCACTGTCCAATACCAAATCGGGACGTTTCTGGCTTCCCAAAACGTGGGTTCTCTCACAGTCGCGATTTCTCATTTTCTCACTGCTGGGAGCTCGTTTTTGGATGGATAATGAAGCTGCCCCCTTCCACCATGGGATAGGGATGAGAATGAATCCCCCCCCCCATGAGGTAGAGTGACTTGTGGGACAAGTAAACAGAGCCCATACCTACCCATACGAATTTTAGGGCTGCCCATGCTCCATCAAAGTCATTGACTTAATTCTTCAACTACTTTCTTACAACAGGAATAAATGTCCTCTAGGGAAGTCAAAGGGTTCTCATAATGACATATGGAAACCTAGGGTTTAGTCCCATAGCCCCCCCCTCACCACTCCCTAGTGGATACACGTGGCCCCTTCTCATTCATTGCCTCCGTAGCCAGTTTTGGTATTTTATATTGCATGATGTTTAATTACACCCTTTTACAATGTTCCATGGCTTCAGAGCACATGGTATCAAAATATCAAATACTTGCCCTTTAAATAAAATTCGGGCTTTCACTAGCGGGGCCTTGGCCTTGAGCTCCACGCTAGGAAAACATACATCACATGTACACATTATTTACATTAAAGGCTAATATATCCTAAGGGTCGAATTGGGGGTATTACATTCCCCTCCCCCTTAGAACAACACCGTCCTCAGTGTTCCAAGACTTAGGCATACATATACAGTTTACACATGTCCAAAACTTCAAAAACTTTGCAGATCTGCTCTGCATTCTATCATTTACTTTGAGCTTTCAGGACCAAGTCCTTTGATCTCACGAGTTGCTCCTGCTGATTCGGATCTTCCAGCTCATCCATAAGTCTAAAAAATTTATGGCTACTACCCTCTTGAGGTTCTCTTGTTGGGAAGTTACGGAGGCAATGATCCCCTCCACATTTCCAAAACTTCACTGGTTGCTTCATCTTTACCTGCTCAATTTCCTTTGAGTCTTCCCACCTGGAGCGTTTCTTAATCGGACGATTGGATGAATGCTTCTTCATTGATCGACTTTTCTTCCCCTTGCTGATTGCTTTCATAATGCTTTTTACCTCTTTCTGCAGACGAAGAGTGTCCTGCAAGACCTTGTGGTTCATCTCGTTCTGCTTCTTTTGCATCTTGAGCATCTCTCCAAGATTTTCTTGGGTCTTGGCAATTGTTTGAAGAAGACTTCCAGCCAATTCTAATAGCCCTTGGTCTGCCGCCATAGTCAATGGAAACAACTGACCACACTTTTCTCACTAGCACACTTGCCTGCACCGGCTGCAACCAATTCATTCAATTTCCACCTATGAAATTCATCATTACAATTCTCGTTAGGCCAATCATAACCCAAACATTTAAAAATCAGTCAATGGTTTATCCCCAGTTGACATGGATAGTCCATGCTTTACTCATGAGACTTCCACACTTTTTATGCTTGCCCAACATTCACATGAATTCTATTTAATCAAATAAACACACTTTTACTTTCAGTCATACATGCATTCAACATTTTCTAATTCTATAATTGCATCAATAAAAAGGAAAGAGAGAGAGAAGTAAGAGTTTCTCCTCTTAGTTTTGTTCCATTCTGGAACCCACACCACCACTGTGGTTTTCATGCTCCTATCCTTTTTCACTTCACGTGATTGCTCGACCTGCCCATCTTGGCTATGACACGTAGTGTCTATGGTCTATTCCAGATCTCTCAACCATGAAGTTCCTCCACTTGGTTGGTATAACTCTTGGCTGCTAGGACTCACACAATTCCACTAGCCCCATCTTTCATTACTGCTCATGCTGAGCTCTTTAGGGTGGTTACATGCCCACACGCATCCTTGCGATTCTTTCATAGTCATTGCTTCCAGCAATACCTGCACTCAAACGCTGTAATAGATGTCTTCACTTTATTCCATAGGGTCCTTCTTTGCTTTACAAGCCTTGGAATTGCTTATGGATTTGGGTGTTTGGCCAGCGCGTAGGCTGCCCCTCAACATCAAATAGTCTTGTATGTCTGGACAGCACGCAGGCTGCTCCAAATCCTCAACAATCTCGCATGTTTGGCCAGCATGCAGGCTGCTCCAAATCATCAATAATCTCGCATGTTTGGCCAGCACACAGGCTGCTCCACAACATCAATAATCTTGCATGTTTGGCCAGCACGCAGGCTGCTCCAAATCATCAATAATTCTTACCCAACCAGCCACTCTCTGGATTTACCAAGCAATTTATAGTTCTTTCAGGGTCCTTGCTTCCTGTATGACCAAGGTTTCCAACAAAGAAACAATAGTGCATCATCTTAACTGTTACAAGACTTTATGCTTGAAACCTTCATTATTTCAAATAAGAAATGAATGAAAATGAATACTTATCTATACTGTGCATTTCCTCTCTGGTCCACAGGGTCCTGCTTTTACTTTATAAGCCTTGGGATCCTCCTGCGGACTAAGATGTTTGGCCAGCACGCAGGCTGTTCCAAATCATCAAATAATTAATGCCCTACCAGTACACCTTCACGCCGACTGGGTTTACCAAGCATTTGGTGGTGCCCAACCAGTCCCATACCTGGTTGGCCCTCTCCATTGCCGAGCCAGCACATACATCTGGGTCATCGACCAATGGAAGGTAACTGCATCACCGACCATTACAGGTCAAGGCTCCACTACTCTGCCTTAGGCTTGCATCAGCCTTTCACGGTATCACAATCCCTCAATGCGCATAACAATTCTTCACCCACACAAGGGTGGCACTTCTTCTCTTATGTAAGCCGGCGGTTCCATTAAGGAATTCTTTAGGTGACTTTCTTAACTGCAGGCTATCATGGCCTCATGATACCCACTCACCCTACGCAAGGGTTACCACTGCTCATACAGTCTTCTTGAGTACTATTTTCTTCACTTTTCTCTTTAAGGTGCAACACTTAATTTCATATGTATAATCTGTCAACACAAAATGGATAGCAAGTTCATTAGTATTGCTGCTCTAGAACTGTAAACATATTTCATAACATCCACTATCCAACCTTGAAACACCAGGAATGCGTCCATTCCCTTAAGGCGTAGTCAATATTGGCATCCCTAACATAACTCAGCACCAGAAAGGCGTGCACTCCTTACTGATGTGAACTATGAGGGTCCTAATCATACTTCAAGCAGTCTGCCATAATGGAAATAAAATCAAAACATGTTCTGCATATTAACTCTAATAATTAGACATGCATGTATGTATGTATATATATCATTCAGGGTTTATGGAACACTTATCCATTTTGCAGATGTTATTTCTCTTCTTTAATGAGGAATGGAGGCTCCTTCTCTGAGTTGACAGTCCCTCGGTTTGCCTTCCCAATTCCTTTTGATGTTACCTAACCTTCATATGTCTTACTGACATATTCTTCACCATCCCACTCATATTGTTTACCAATCATGTAGTGCAGATGAAACATTAATAATGTCTTATGGCATTCCACCTGGAACCCATTTTCAAATCATGGAATCCCTTCCCATGAAGTTTGGCTTCTGCAGGCCCACTCTGATGGTCTTACTGCAATGTGTCTTCTTGGCACACTTATTGAACAACCAAACAGTTAAGAACATTTAACACTACAATTCAAATCCGATTGTTCCATAACCAATCCATGGCACTAATAATTAAATTCAGTATGCATTTGCAACTCTGTCTACTACAGAAATTGGTTTTCTTATCCATGAGGCTATCCTCATATTGTTTGGCCCCTGTAAGTGACACCACTCTACCCGTTATGGTCTTATGCCTGCTGCCATACATGAGCATTCACTTACAGCATGTCCTCCTGACACATTTTCATATAAGCCAAACAGTCATTAGTAAAATTTCAAATCCGAAACATTTACAAATCTGATATTTACAACTTTTCTTACTAACAGAACTTAGAGCTCTCAACCATGAGAACCTTCTCATAACCTTGGGCTTCTACATGTGGTAGATCCCGGTCTCTACTATGGACTTATACTCATTGCCATATGTAAGACCTTCCTACCGGAAACTGAAACTTCAATCAGCCAAACACATTGTGAGTATCTACGCACATAATCATTCATTGCCATAATAGTCACTGAAGTGATCTCAGAATTATAACACTCAATAATTCAAACACCTTCAACTGTTAACATTTGAAATGCAACGAAATATATATACACTTCTATATATGCGTCATTATCATAATAGAATTTTCAAGACATAGTCACACTATCCATGCAGCTTAACTAAATCGTAAATACTCATTATTTCACAGTCATATCATTCATACAACTCTGTCCTTCCACAGAGCATTCTAGCAGCCCATCGATCATGATTGGGCTCTTCATGCACTTACTATTTTGCATTCATAACAACCCATGAAATGATCCTAGAATTATCATCAATTCATCATTTCATTCATTATTTATTTTGCAATAACATATGCATCATCCCTATGCATTCATACAATGCATCTCAAGATTTATAAAATCTCTTAATGCACATCAACTCAATGCTATCTTGCATTGTTTCATGAGTACTATGCATTCAAGCCTATTATGATCGAAACATAACTATCTCATATAACTTGTATTACCATAATCAGGACCACCAGTCCTCACTTGCTTTGGTTATTAAGCACATAACCAACATACACATGGCATGATATAAATTCATATGAATGCATTGAGATTTCTAAACAATCATAGGGTGTAAGGATCATTTCCTTCACTTACCCACACCCCACCAAGCTTGGTAGGTAAACAGTCCCAATCGGTATTCAATATCACATGCCAACTAACTCAACATAGCTCAAACATAGTTGAAGAGATCTTACCAAATCCTCTTTCAACATTCCTGCAATTTGGCACCAATAATCATTACCTGCATGGTTACCATTAACATCCCCTGATGTTACCTGATCAGTTGGCCTCTTACCAAGGTTGCTCGGTCATTTTTCCAACTTTATGATCATAGATTTGTTGCACCATCCTTTCTGCATAAGGTTGCTGGCTTCATGCAACAACATCCCCAACACGTTTAGCCATGCTCTTTGTTATCTTTGGTCCTACAACCAATACCAACGTCAAAAGTGATTATCAATCACAATATTATCCATTAGTGATTCCTTTCATATAGAGACTTCATTATTCTACCAATATGCAATATCCCATTTATACACAAGCATTTCCATATGCACTATGCAATGTTTGTTAAAGTGCCATTTAGTGCATATACATCTATGTAATCCCTTACATTTTTAACATTTTTATGCCATATGAAAATTTCATAATTATAAGTATGATAACAAACAGGGGTTTAAGGAATTCTTCCCTTTTCGATCCCTCATTGCAACATGGAATTCCTCTTCCATATCATGCAATTGTAGAAATTGCCCATATTGACATTAATTTGACAAAACAGTCACCGACACTTTTCTGCCCTGATAATCTATGATGTCTGATGACCCAATTCAAATTCTAGTCATACACCATTATTCCTTGCTAGACAAGCTTTCCAATGCCTGTCCCCGTGCTCCATTCCGACATCGGGTGTGGAAACAGCGTTGTTTCAAAAATGACAACTCTTACCAATAATTCTGCACAGTTTACACAGTTGCATTTTGGTCCAGAATGCCAACTTTAGCCACTTATGGAAGAAAATCTATGAGGAGTCACAAAAACTTATCTATTGGGCGAAGTTAGTCCATATAACAAGGAACACTCAGCAATTCCCGGATTTCAATTCCGATGCACCATTCATCTTCTATGAATTTCTGGGTTTTACTACTTCTCACTTTTCACATTTTTCCAAAATTCCAAATTTTGGGCCAAAAATGGCTATCTCCCAAACGGTGCATTTCTGAAAAATCTTTGTCTAACGAAAACTGTCCGTCTTAATGAGGATATGAAATGTCTAGTTCAGTAAAATTTTTGATTCCCACATCTAGGGTCACTTTTACTGTCCACCAACTTTTCAAAATCTAGAAAAAGTGGCCCGGAACAGTGCTTTTTGGCCTTCTTGCTCATCCCAACTTCACATCCTTTGGATTTTGGCTCCAAGATTCTGAACTTAACATCGTGCCTGCTTCCTGGCTGCGCCTGATCAATTTAAGCTCAAACCGACTCTCCGTCAAGCCTCGGGACTCCGTCCTTCAAAAGTCACTATTATTCGTTTTCTGTCAAATCGAGGTGTAATGGGCTAGGGGTCTTCACTGGTTCTTTCATGGCCCTCGTCAATGGCCTCCGAGCCCCACAAGAATCATCGCATTCGGGTGGGAAATCCCTCCGCAGCTGCGGGGCGGTTCGGCGACGGCTTCTGCAATTGCGGAGCAGTTCATCGAACGCTTCCGCAATTGCGGAGCAGTTCGCCGAACGCTTCCGCAATAGCGGGGCGATTGGCTGTGGCCTTCTGCAATTGCGGGGCGCTTGGCTAAAGCCTTCCGCAATTGCGGGGCACTTGGCCGAATCCTTCCGCAATTGCGGGGCGCTTGGCCGAAGCCTTCCGCAATTTCGGGGTGATTCTCGGCACGCCTCCATTGCGGGGCGATTCGCCGGACGCTTCCGAAATTTCGGAGAGGTTCGTGGAAGCCTTCCGCAATTGCGGAACGATTCGACGAAGTCTTCCGCAGTTGCGGAATGATTCGCCGAAGTCTTCCGGAGTTGCGGAACGATTCGCCGAAGTCTTCCGCAACTTCGGAACGACTCGCCAAACTCTTCCGCATTTTGGAGCGATTCACGGAATCCTTCCGAAATTTCGGAAGAGAATTCCTTCCGCAATTTCGGAAGAGAATTCCTTCCGAAAAATTCCTTTCGACGCCGACACTTAGAAAATTTTCTGCTTTTTCGGAGCATTTCGCCGAATTTTTCCGCGTTGCGGAACAACTCGCGGAATGCTTCCGCAGTTTCGGGGCAATTCGCTGAATGCTTCCGCAGTTGCGGAAGTCATTCGGGAATTCTTCCCGAAACAGTCTTAAACGAATTTTCGAAAACACTTAGAAAATTTAACAAACAGAAATCATATTTGCAACAACACAGTATTCCAAGAAAAAAAAATTGCACTTCTTTAAGCATGAAACAGCAAATCAAAACAGCATAAGATGGCAGAGGTTGCCCATGCTCCCTCTCTATTTCATAGAATGCCATCAATGCAATCAATGCAAAACTGCTTGCAAAAATCCCCAAACAGTAATGGAAATGATTTCCCATTCCAACAAATAAAAGCCATGCGATCTTGAGGTTTCTTTAACGCATTTTAGTTCCAAATATAAAATGCATGTACACACACAATGACTTATATCTCTGTGAAAGGCCCAACAGTCGTAGTGTTGAACCTAGGGCTCTGATACCAAACTGTGACGTCCCCTTCTCCTTATTAAATGCAGGGAAGGAAACATTAACAATGCACCGGGATTTAAGCAGACTTAGCCCCAATATTTAGACCCGTAAATAGGTAACAATTAAAAACTTCTTTATACAGATGCAAACTTCAATAAAACACAACGGAATTTAACCATGACATATGCACACAGATTCATCATGCGTTCAATCATATAAACAGCAGTCATTAATTAAAATATTTGTAGAGCATAGAATTAACAGCAATAATACTTATCTCGAATTGTAATGGCCCAAACGACTGGCTACGTGAGAGAAACGTTCCACCCAACCATAGATCTCTGTCCAGCCTGTATTCTTTCATCTAAGAGATCACCCCCGAGCTGGGCTGTGTATCCACTAAGGAGGAACTAGATGGCTCACTCACAGTCAGGGTTTCACTCAGACATCCATGCTAAGCCAACACACAGTTGGGTTTTTCAAGCATGCAATGGGAAATGGAGGAGGATACTAGTCCACTGAGCTCAATCCCAGAGCTAGGTCCACATCAAGCTAGACTCAAACGATCCCAGCCTCCATTCAAACATCCACACATGGACTTCTCACAGCTCTGTTCAGCAAATAACCCAAATCCGTCACTAGTTTTTCTGGGTAGTTAAACTGGGTTTTCCCATGTATTTTGGGGTAGCTATTGCTCCCAAATTCGCCCCAAGGTTCCTACCAATGGATCCCCCATTGGATTCCACTGTCCAATACCAAATCGGGACGTTTCTGGCTTCCCAAAACGTGGGTTCTCTCACAGTCGCGATTTCTCATTTTCTCACTGCTGGGAGCTCGTTTTTGGATGGATAATGAAGCTGCCCCCTTCCACCATGGGATAGGGATGAGAATGAATCCCCCCCCCCATGAGGTAGAGTGACTTGTGGGACAAGTAAACAGAGCCCATACCTACCCATACGAATTTTAGGGCTGCCCATGCTCCATCAAAGTCATTGACTTAATTCTTCAACTACTTTCTTACAACAGGAATAAATGTCCTCTAGGGAAGTCAAAGGGTTCTCATAATGACATATGGCAGCCTAGGGTTTAGTCCCATAGCCCCCCCTCACCACTCCCTAGTGGATACACGTGGCCCCTTCTCATTCGTTACCTCCGTAGCCAGTTTTGGTATTTTATATTGCATGATGTTTAATTACACCCTTTTACAATGTCCCATGGCTTTAGAGCACATGGTATCAAAATATCAAATACTTGCCCTTTAAATAAAATTCGGGCTTTCACTAGCGGGGCCTTGGCCTTGAGCTCCACGCTAGGAAAACATACATCACATGTACACATTATTTACATTAAAGGCTAATATATCCTAAGGGTCGAATTGGGGGTATTACACTCCTTGAATAGCTAAGTGCACCCTTGTGAGTTAGTTACCTTTGTCATGCATGAGAAATCTAGTGTTTAACTTGAACCTGTGGTCAAGTTTTTTTTCAATGACAGTCATCGCCTCCTAAAAATCATGTTTGGTGTTCAATGTGGCATCAATTAATTTGAGGACATTGTGTTGATGTAAAATTAGAGCCAAAACATGAGATATTAGGTACAACATGCTATTATCATTTCTAGGATCCAAATTACAATGTTTCAGTAGTTCTACAAGAAATTATCTAACTTATCAAGGTATTTCCCACAACTATCTTTATCAATAGTGAGAGAGTGCTCCAAGTAGTTCAAAAGGTTCTCCTAGTATTTTATACGAACCCATCTGCCAAGATCCAGTTTAGTTGCCACCAAAAATAGTTTAGTTTCCACCCAAAACTAAGGTCCTTCCTCCATCATTTTCTGATATACATCATGTTTGTAGAAAAGAACAATAAAAAATACTTTAGAGTTGATTTGTATGAATCCACGCATACAAAATTTTAGAAGGAGTTCAAAACCATTAAACCTACATATGATTGTTGTTTTTTTGTAATTAGAGTAAATATAATTTATTTCATAGGAAGACACTTCCAAATATGAAACCTCTTGCACCTTATCCATTGTATGTGCACTGAGCATATATAAAAGGATTCAAATCAGATGGAATTCTTGTTTTATTTTTTTACCACATCTTTGAATCTAGGCTAGGATAATGAGGTAGTACCCTTACCCAAAATGTCCACACAAATAAGAAACCAAAGAGAGGGAAAATCACTGCAAATATTATATTCATACAACACAAGTGAATTCACTAGATGCCTACCATAAAAAATTATTATCTAAGATGCCATAGTAGTCCCCATTGATATTAGGTCTATAAGGCTTAAGCCCCTCATGGGGAAAGTGCCCCCATCTCTTAAGTTTTGTCTAAATATACAACTTATGAGTCTTTGTATTACTATCACACATTCATTAGTGATTGATTATTTTTCCTAAGTGCACTATATCTCTATCTTCACAAAAATATAGTGGCCTCTCATCCAAGAATAGAACCTTTCTCTTCAAATTCAATTACATCAATTGAGACAAAGAAAGCGATGGAGAAACAGTCTTGTTTTTTTTCAAGTTGAGAAAAAGTTGAACTTAGTTTTGTTGTATACTATATCATACAAAAGTTTTGTCTTCAAACACTGAGGATACTATACACGTTGCACATACATATTCATATACACATGGATGTGCATACATATTTATAACTCTTTTTCCTTAAATTACATATCAACCTCCAGATACAAGAACATCAACCATGTCATATATGCATCAAGATCACATCAAAGTCATGCTCACAAAGCCAAGTGGAATAGATTTCACTCTAATTTCAACATTAAAACTTTGTCATTTCTAAATTCTGATCATGAACTTCTATCATGATGACACTTATTGACTCAACATGTAGACTAAAAAACTCAATTGATACACCTACGTAGAATCTACACTGAATTCCTGCAATTATTGAGGTTTTCATCTTTTGGTGACTATGCACAATATCACAATGTCATGCCTAGGATTTCTAAGGTTTAAACAATATCATGCATTTTACTCATTAGAAGTAGAAGAAATTTATTGTTGGATTCATTTAATTTGAAAAACTAGTTATAGTTTGAAAGAACTCTCTCCTTACCTTAGCTAGTATTCATTGAAAGGAAAGGCTTATTTTGATTCATACTCATTTGTATGGTTTGAGTAAGTCATCACACCACAAGTTGCACTTCCATTACCCAACTGATTAATACAACAACCATTAAAATTCATCTCCCTAACTCAACACGCCTTAACCTCGCTTGAGGATAAAAAGAATTTGGTAGTTAGGTAGGACACCGGGGATAGGCATCCAAATAATCCCCCCTTGTCATTTTCATCTGAGACATAGTTGTTGTCCTCAGGGTACTAAAATCCTCTAGTACTTATTGACACAGTCATTGACCAGTTTGTGGGGGGGCCTCCCGTTTTTTTGGGGGTAAGCCACAAGGACTCATTTCAGATGGACTTTGTGGAATGTCACACTCCACTTAGCGCCTAAGGACATCTATCCATTGTCTTCCTTGTATTTTATCGTATAGGTGATACTTGGGCTCAAAGACAGAAGTTCCAGTTAACCTTCCCCGACGTGTCATGAACGAGGTAGCTTGTGACTCTTCTTCTAAGGCTCTTTTACCCAGGATCCCTTTCGGTAGAGGGATATCCTTCCACTTTGGTATCTCATTTTGTATTATTCAACTTGGATTTCATCACCTTGCGGAGGATATGATTTGTCTAGGTCTCCAGCTCCTAGTTAGGAAGTTTTCTTGCTATTTCACCTTTTTAGAGGCTCTTTTTCTTTTTAGTGTTGCTTGTTGGCATTCTGTCCACTTTTGTTTTAGCTCGCTTACTATGACACCGGTCCCAGCATAGTTTTTTTAGCTTGCTTTTTTGGCCTGCGAGCCTTGTCTTTTCCTAGCTCCCCTTCTGCACACTCGGTTGCTTTAGGTTTTTTTAGTTCTTACACAACCAATTACCAATTATCTGATGATGTGTGATGTCCTCTTCTCCTAGGTCTTCGAGATGGTTGAGTTATATGGTCTTCTCAAGGTACTAGACACCCCTTGATGGAGCCACTAACGCTTTACCTTAGGAGTAGTCTAGAGGATCACATGATAAAATCATCCATGTGGAATTTTCCTTTTACAGTGATGATGGACTTTCAGGCTATATGGAACACTGGTACATTTGAGAGAGAGATGATTGGTTTTACCCCACCTTGGTTGATTGAATTTTGGTCCTATCATGTTGTTGATAATATTTTTGTGGTACCTTTCCTTTTACCTTTTGGGTCTTTTACTCATCTTGAATTATCTTTTGATTTGTACCACCTTTTATGTTTTTTATCTTATGGGTACTATGGTAGTTTGTCCACATTTGAGGTACGCCACCTTAGTCCAAATGGTTATGTAACGTCTCATTCCATCATCGAATCCAGGGAAGGAAACATCAACAACACATCGGGGCTTTTGGCAGCCTTAGCCCCAATTCCTTTAACTCATAAAATTCATAACAATTAAAAACTTCTCTATACAGATGCAAACTTCAATAAAACACAGCGGAATTAAACATAACAACACACATAAGCACAAACAGAAGATGATTCCATATGCAGGGATTCAATCACATTCTTATGCTATGCACAAACTTCATTTCAATTTCAACCTCATGAATAAATAACATTCAAATTTAGCACATTGCAGAACACAGATTGTATATAATTTAATCCACGAAGAATACTTATCTTGCAACGCAAATGTCCAACGACTGGCTACGTGAGAGAAACGTTCCACCCAACCATAGATCTCTGTCCAGCCTGTATTCTTTCAGCTGAGAGATCACCCCCGAGCTAGGCTATGTATCCACTAAGGAGGAACTAGATGGCTTACTCACAGTCAGGGTTTCACTCAAATAGCCATGCTAAGCCAACACACAGTTGGGTTTTTCAAGTATGCAATAGGAGATGGAGGAGGATGCTAGTCCACTGAGCTCAATCCTAGAGCCACATACACTTCAAGCTGGACTCGACAATCCCATCCTCTATTCATACATCCACACTTGGATTTCTCACAACTCTGTCACAAATAACCCCAAATCCGTCACTGATTTTCTGGGCAGTTAAAACTGGGTTTTCCCATGGATTTTGGGGTAGCTATTGCTCCCAAATTCTCCCCGAGGTTCATACCAATGGATCCCCCATTGGATTTCACTGTCCAATACCAAATCTGGGCGTTTTCGGCTTCCCAAAATGTGGGTTCTCTCACAGTCGCGATTTCTAGTTTTCTCCCTGCTGGGAGCTCGTTTTTCTTTCTTGGATGGAGAATGATGCTTGGTTCCTTCACCATGGAATGGGGGTGAGAATGAAGCAACCTCCCATGAGGTTGAGTGACTTCTTGTACAAGAAAACAGAGCTCATAACTACCCATACGAATTTCAGGGCTGCCCATGCTCCATTGAAGCCATGGGCTGACATCTCAACCACTTCCTTACAACGACATAAATGTCATCTAGGGAAGTCAATGGGTTCTCATCATGACATATGGCAGCCTAGGGTTTAGTCCCATAGCCCCCTCACCACTCCCTAGTGGATACACATGGCCCCTTCTCATTCGTTGCCTCTGTAGCCAGTTTTGGTATTTTATATTGCATGATGTTTAGTTACATCCTTTTTACAATTTCCATGGCTTAAGAGCACATGGGCATCAAAATATCAATTCTTGCCTTTTAAATCAAAATTCAGGCTTTCACTAGCGGGGCCTTGGCCTTGAGCTCCACGCTAGGAAAACATACATCACATGTACACATTATTTACATTAAATGCTAATACATCCTAAGAGTCAGAATGGGATATTACAGGTTATGAGTCTTTAAACCCACTTCGTACCACCCTCCAGACCTTAGTTAGGAAGATTGCTTTCTATCATACCTTTTAGAGGTCCTATTTGAGTTACAAGAGGTAGTTACAAGGAGCTATTGCATATATTTGACATTATTTGACCTTCCATATATTTGACATTATTTGACACTTTGAAAAACAACCGTCTTGAATATAAGAGCAAGGTAAAAATGTTACGCATACTGCATGTCATCGATGATAACCTTCCCAAGATTATAGAAATAGATGCCTCAGACCTAGGATGGGGAGGAGTTTTAAAGCAGGTAAGAAAACCTAAAGAAGAGGAAATAGTCCAGTTAGCATCAAGAACTTGGAATAAAACTGAGCAGAACTATGCCACTATCGATAAAGAAATCCTTGCAACACTGATATGCATAGAGAAGTTCCAGATTCATTTGTTGAACCATGACTTTATCATAAGAACAGATTGCTCTAGTCTTCCATTTGTGCTAAACAACACAATAAAAAATGCAACAGCAAAAGGAAAGTTTGCAAGATGGAAAGCATTGTTTTCCTGCTATAACTATACTGTTGAGCACATTTATGGGAAAGAAAATAGCATTCCCGACTTTTTAACAAGAGAATATTTGACACAGAAGTATGCTGTTAATTTTGAACAAGCGAGCTTGAAACAAGTGATCCTAGAGCAAGCCAGCCGAAGCAAGTGAGCGTAAAAGGTCAAAGCAGAATCTAGTGGGCCCATAACCCACAAGTAAACATGGAAATCTCTGCTTGGACCGAAGGAAAACATCAGATCTATAATATTAATGATAATATGAGTTGGTTTGATTATATGCAAACATGGAAACTTAGGTGGGAGTTGAGACATACTGAAGTATTATATGCTAAATTACAGGGATCTGATGCTTTTATTAGACTAGGGCAAGAACTCAGAAGAATGCCTATGAGATCCAGTATTGTACCAGAGATGATTTACAACAACTCCCTGAGAAAAGTAGTTGATGCAAGCAATTGGTTAACACACCTCTACCATGATCTTACCTTCATCATGACAAAGGTCTCTACACATCACCCAAGGATACAACTAGACCATCATTACTACTATATTAACCGAATACGTTCTTTGAAAGCATGGCCACATCAAGATGCTAGTCTCCGGTTTCCAAGTACTACACACACTTATGAAAAATATAAAAAATTATGGTGGAAATTCTTGAGAAAAGAAAATACAGATAGAACATATCATACCATGATAAAGTTTGAACATCAAAGTACACATATCCATGAGGATCCTCCATTCTACGGCCCTAATTGGATGAGAGACCGATGGTAGTCATTCGGCATCAACCTGAAAGCATTAGAACTAGTTGTTATTTATAATCTAAAAAGGGACATTGGAGAATCTCTCGAACAAGTCAAAGATATTTTGCAGACAAAGATTACTGAGGATCAAATCCTTGAGTACTACATTAAAAACAAAGAACAATGGCTTGTCAAAACCCGCATAGAAGTCCACATGCATCAGAATAGACACGTGGTCCTGAGGTCTCTTTATTCAAAGGCATGGGATACTCGATCCAACTTTCGAGAATTATATGGTCACCCATAATCCGATGAATTATAAATATCTCAAAATTATTTGGCTATGAGTGGGGCCTGTCCATTCAGATTGTCATAATAAGATTCCATTCGGCTAAGAGAGTGGGCCTGTCCTCTCTAAGTTTTAGGTAGAGAGCCATTTGAGGCATTCGCGTTTGGTCTCTATCTGCTCTGTGTCTGAGTCTGAGAAAATGTGTATGCTCTACAACTAGCCTTTGTGGTATTAGATTGCAACAAAAACCTTGTCTCTCCTTAAATCTAGATTTTGTTAGGAAAAGGAATAACAGGAGTATTCTCTGTGGCCGACCCTTGTGGTATCAGATCACACCAGAAACCTGATACTTCCTTAAGTATAAATCTTGAGTTCATCCTTTTCCTTAAGAATATTTTAGTTTAGATTTTGAATAAGATTATACAAGTTTCAAAACATTATATAAAATATTGTTTTTCAAGATTTGTGAACACTTATTAACCACCTCAAAGATCTTAGTTTTGAAAGTCATAAAAACTTTTAGAAGTTTTCCATAATGGTTAGTTATTTGTATTTTATATTATTATTGCTAAATATAAATATCTTACTAAATGTGAGTGTAATTCAATTACCGAGGTGATGAACCCAAACTGATGGGATGAGAGAGACTTTAGGGCCATGACGGCAAAGATAGTTAGATGGTGTGATATGGGACTCAAGACCCAAAGGAGCAATAAAAGACAGCTCATAATTGCATGAATTTCTACTCCTAAGAAAGATAAAGTGATCCTCTTCCTCATCACTTGAATGCCTACATTTTGAGAAAGGGAATGCGGTATAAGTCACCTTATAAAAGATGCTGCAAGTCACCTTTTAAGAGGCACTATGCCTTGCGGTCCTATCTAAACTTTTTTCCCATGGTGCATGTAGAACCAAACATGTATTTTTCAGATCTGTCTTCCTCGAGCGAGGGGAGTTTAGGAAGGCTCGAGGAAAGTGAGACATCCATTAGGTCTACAAGAGTTTTATCAACTAGATGTCAAAAGACCAAAAGAAAATTCCATAAACGCATGGAATTTTTTCGTGCTCAAAGGGGGTCATGTTCCTATGATGATGAGAAAATAGGCAACGTCGAGGTGCCCTTGAGGTACGGACATTTAGTGAAACAATGAGTACCCAATGATCTTCCTTAACCGAACATAGATTTTTGTGTGAACGAGAGGATATATCGAATTGCACCGTCGTTATTACATGGTTTGGGGTTGTTTTGCATGGATGGCATAAAGGTCGGTTACGACACATGTACAAAATTGATGGAGTATGTTGGACCCTGCTACAACTACAAAGATTGGATGCACCTAGTCCAATATACACGAAGTATGCGTAGAAATGGATTGTCAGCAAACTATTTACAGTTGAAAGACAAATATCAAAATAAAGGAGCAATGTTGTACATTGACAGAAGGCCAAAGGACACAGGGAATATTGCAGGGTTTCTAAACAATACACAACCAGGGTCTACAATTAAGCAACCCAACTGCGAATTTGAGGGGTGTGAAGGAAACCGTGTTTTTGTATGTGCCATTAAATCAATATCTGCAGGGGAAGAGTTACTTATTAAATTACAATTTGAATCGAGTAGATACAAACACGGTTACTATGGGAGTGGTACATATAACAATTTACCCAACCTTATATTAATGAATTTAACATCTTAAGAATTTTTTGTTAGTTTATTTCTTTTAAATTTTCTATATTTACTTCGCAGGCTAGTGATCGGGAAAATCCCTGCCAACAGATGGTCAGAGGACTACAACCTCCTCGAGGGAGTAGGTATACATCTTTGTAATAGTAAAAATATAATAAGAAAAAAGAGTTTTTTTTTGCTTTGTTTTTTCATTAGTAGATTAGTTTGGTTTATATAATGTTATTTATATTTGATGCAAAATTGTACAATTTAAATTATACGTCAAGATGTTTTGTTATTATATTATTTCATTGAGTATTTTGGTTTCATTTAGGTAATTTTCTCTATGTTTTTTATTTAGGGTTCTGTTAGGGGCAGCTCCCAGCTATTAGTAGATCGGGGCAAGTCACCTATGACCATTGATCCGATGAGTGGATCACGATCCTTGAGGTTGCAGGTATAATTCATTGGAATTGTACCAATATAATATGTAGCATAATGTTTATTTTGTTATGTATTTTTCGTGTGTATACTGGTTTCGTTATGATAATGTTTTCTACTTCTTTTTTGCAGGGGCCGGATGATCGGGGCAAGTCCACAACTATGGATCAGACGACACCATCATCTAGGCATCAGGTAAACCTAGTTGTAATTTTAGGAATCTATCATGATAGATATGTTTTGTTAATATAATTTTAGGAATCTATCATGATAGAACACAGTAGTGTTTTATATATTTTTGTTGCAAACCGATGAATCACTGTATGAAACAACGTCACAACATTCAATAGATCTTGAAGTGGCTGAGCTGTTAAAAGATGCTAACATAATTGGTTCAGCTATAGACCCGATTAAGATGATATAGAACGTCTTGGAAAAACTTTTTGTGGAGCTTATGTGTCTGCTATTCCAAATTCCGCAGATAAACGCGATTCAAGCCAGGATTGCAGTGTTGAATAAGAGATCTGAAACCTTGCAAGTAAGTTGCGGAATCTTGAATCATAATATAATTCATTTATAACTTTATAATTTTCAATTTTATATGATAGTGAACTTATAAAATGAGGTTTGTATTTACAGAATTATTTGAGACCACACACTAGTATTCAAGGCGGTGTTGGCCCTAGTGCTTCTCATGGAGAGACGTCACGTTGTGAGAAAATGACTCCACTTGCATCGACTCCTTCGCCATTGTTGTCGACTGAATAGACGGCAACACGTTACACAACACCCCAGTCCCCAGTTGTGAGCGCACCGGTTACTAGTGACCGATGCACACCAGATCGTCCATAAGAAGGGGTCGACACGGAGCCTCCTAGTATTGATATTGTCGAAGCTGCATTTCCAGGATCTTCCCCTGTCACTAGCATGGGAACAATCAAGACAACATTTTTGGTGTATGAAGATCTTGTCCCAATAAAGATAGAGAAGATACCAGGTAAATATATGTTGAGCAAGTTACTGTTTATAATTTGATTGTAATATACCGATAAAAAAAAATTTCAACTAATTATGATCATGGCACAATCGTTTTGCATGAAATGATGTTTTTTATAAAAATATGAATGATTTGTCCTTGTAGATCTTTGGGCCCACCATCCACACAAGGTGGGATAGACAACCGAAAAATTTAAAAGATGAGCTCACTAATCAGTTGTTTGGCATGTTCGGCAAGGAGACCTTCAATCAAGCTGCGGTCCTGAAAAAGGTTGGACAATATATGAACATTGTCCAAGACCAATATAGGGTTCACCTAGAAAAAGACCCTAGGTATGAGCGCCCTCCCATGATTCCAACAAGAGAGTGGAAATATCTAGTGGATGATGGAAAGGAGAGGGGCCTGAGAAAAGAAGGAAAGGTAACACTAGGCACAGGGAGGTATGCAATATAACTTTCCACAATGTAATTCTAAACCTTATTATTATTGATTTCTATATCGAATTTGGAACATCTAATGTATTTCAACACTTGCAAAGGCTGACAAACACATCAAAGACCACAAAGGCAAGATTGGAAAAAAATGGTCAGCACAAGCTTGGTCCTAGTGGTTATTCCAATTTGGCAGCACGATTTGTAAGTTTTGAAAAACAAATAAAGCATCCAAATAATAAGTCGCAAACTATTTTTCCTTTTATTGCACCGCAAAATGTAAATTAACGACGTTATGCAAATATGCAGGCCGACTGATTCAAAGAAGTGCCCACTGAGGAAGACTTGAAGCTTGGCTTCCAGCACGGCTTTGGAGCTGTCGTTGAACGCCGAAAAAGATTGTCTGGGAAAACAAAGTCTTTTGGTACTGATCCATCTAGTGCATAGGTATATAAAATCTATATAGTTTAATGAAGATTTATTACTTGTGCAATCTATTCATTATAAATAATTGACCTAAAATATTGACCTTGTTTTGAGAAGGAAAGCAATGATCCCCTTAATGTCGAGGAGGGACAACAACAAATCGAAGACCATGCTTCGAATCTTGGTAATGAATTTATTCATATGCTATGATTTTATATATGGCATTGCATACAGTGAACATTAATTGTAATTCTCCATATTTCAACTACAAAGCATGTAGAGGGTCACACTGTACAGGTTGAGCCTAGATAGGAAAATGAAGAACGTGATGTGGAAACAACAGGTAAAAAAACACCTTTGTAATTGTTTTTTTAAATGAAATACTTGTCATTACAATAGAAAAATATATCGATACAACATTTTCACATTGTTGCAGCAAATCCGAACCCCTTGCCGCAAATTCCACATCGCGAGCACTCTACGATGCAGACATCAAAACAAGCTGATGAAGAACCAATAATTGGAGGACAAGGTCCAGAAGATGATCTTATTAGAGATTTTGTACTAAAGAGAAGAAGAATTAATAAGAAGTGACTGAAAAAATATTGTCCAATTATTTTTTATAATAAAATGTCGTCCATGATTTTTGGCCTCATTAATGAATGATGGTTTAATGAATGGTTTAAGGGTTTAATGATTCAGTGTTGTAAACTGTTACCTTTATTGAATTTTATATTTTATTGAATGAATGTGTTCACTGAATGAATGAATGGTTTATTGAATGTTATCTTTTATTGAATGAATGTGTTGACTGAATGAAACAATGGTTTAATGAATGTTAGCCTTTATTGAATGAATGGTATATGTATGTTTATGATGAAATATTCATGAATTTGCACGTAATTGTTTTTTCAAGTACATGCATTGGGTATGGGGAATTGAGAGTGATGTGAGGGTGGGGGGGCATAAGAGCGTCCACCTTCACATGGTTGGCCATGTTCAGTAGAGAATATTAAATTATTCTCGAACAGAGAGGAGCTCAATGAATGGCTATGGTGCTGCCTTTCTACAACCCACTCGTGTGTCATCTAAATTTTGACAATTTCTTGGAGCTTGTTGTGATGTTTGGTTGCTCCTAATAACCAATTTCGAGTTTACAAAAATTCAAAGGATAAATAAATGATGCACTGGAACCAATATCCTTACCCTTCTCTTTAATTTTGAGTGAGATGCAATCATTGGAGAATCGTTTCCATGTCATAAGAAATTGATCCTAGCAAAAGAGGGCATACCACACTTCATTTAGTTGACTTGTTTCATGATGGAATATGCTTGTTGGGATCTTACAAAACAAGAAAAGACCTAAATTTGACTTGGTTATCATTTACTTCCAAAATGGATTGTATCCAAGTCTAATAATGAAGAGATACTTGCACACCAAAGATGGGAATGAATTCTAATTGAAGATTTTGAATATGAATATTGCTTAGAGTTGAGGGTTAGAGCTTATACTTCTGCACTGTGGGAGCAAGTGGAGCTAGAATTAGATCTAGAACCATAGCCATAACTAATAGAATAGTGAGCTGGAACCAAAGCTATAGCTAGGAGCCAGAGTTAGAGCCATGTTACAAAGAAGCAAACAAAAGGTATATTGATCTAGAGATGGTTTCATTTAAAGATTTCAATGACCAAAACGCCTCTCAATAGGGAGGTGAGATCTAAAATGGATCCAGACAACTTGAATGGTTGTAACACTCAATACATATAAACAATTTAGACTATTAATGAAAGTAGAAAACAAGGAAATATTATGCAATAATAAAGAAAGGAAATGTAAGAAAGGAAAAAGAGAGAGAAACAAATAATAATAATAATAGGAGAGAATGTTGAGAATGAGAAATGGAAGGGACAGGGACATTTGTTCTTCCCATTACCCCCAATATGGTCTATATCTTATTGAAATTCCACTCACAAAGGTGTTTTTTTCTAGCCAGTAGGTGAGGACACACAAGAGCCCAACTATGTAAATTATTGGATGGCCATAGAGCCATGAGATGAATTGTAACTAGTGATTGTTGAAATAGAGGTGACATACACATGTAATTTCCTTGAGCTAGAGGTGGTACCAACCTCACCAATCAAAACACATCATTTAGAAGATAGCTACTATTTGTGGGTGGTCATATGCAAGCTAGTAGGCTACCTCTTGTTTCCTAGAGGTCATACAATTGGTTATTGTGGCATTTGCTTAGTTGGTTGGATTGTGTGTTGATTGGAAAGTCTAATGAATGGTAACCATAAATTATATCACCATTCCTTCATTCCATTGTTTTTTCATATTATGGTTCAAATTATATGAACTTATCTTGGTTAATAATTTTGGCATTATTTATATTTTCCGCATTCCCATGTTCACATGAAGTCAACTCATATCAATATTAATACTTAAAAAATCATTGTATGAGGAGGTATTGCATATGACATTTCATTTACCGTCAAGAAAAATAATCATCTATGATACTTTATCATCTCATGAGTACATTATATAAATAAGGAAGTATGAATTAACTACTAAGTATATACATCATCTTCCATTTAAATCCTCATCGCATTGTGATAACTAAGGATTATTATGCATGTACCTCCTCACCTTATAATATCATTTGGGTCAAGGCGCAGAGACAACCATAAAATATCAAATGTGTACGCAAAGAGTAAGAGACAACTATAAGTAAGTCTTATATTAAGTTTACCATATAAGTCTTTAATTGGCACTATCATATGATATTTGACACGTTGGATTGTTGTGATCTTCTTATCACTCCTTACCAATGTGATTGTAAGGATTCTTTGATGGTGAAGTCCATAATTTTAAGTCTTCTTCCTCATTCTCAAGCCTTTTGGTAAGACAATAAGGAGGGTAGTGGCCCGCATCAACATGGAAAATAGTTTCGACATAGAGGTAGATACATTAATTCTTTCATTAGATAACTTAAATTGCATGCCAGTGACTATGAATTCACCGAATCGTGGATTGGTAAAAAACACATCAAATTATAGAGCCTCGAGCTCTTAAGTACTCATGTATATAGAATTTTCACAAATTGAGCCATTAACAAACTTATTTTGTTGTTATGGTTCAATATAAAAGGTAGATTGTCGAGACTTAACTCAAACATGCAAGAAGTCTTAAGACCCACCATTCAAATTTGATCACAACATAATAGTGTATTTTTTTTTAAATTACACTATTGTCATTGGATATCCAAATTCCCCCTCCAACATATCCGACGTTCTTGCCATACCACCGATGGCTAAGAACATCGGATATCGGCCATTTTACATGGAACTGCCGTCGGATATTCGACTTCCCCCTCCAAGATATCCGACGTTCTTTCCATACCACCAATGGCTAAGAACGTCGGATATCGGCCATTTTACATGGAACTGTCATCGGATATATGACTTCCCCCTCTAAGATATCCGACGTTCTTTCCATACCACCGACGGCTAAGAACGTCGGATATCGACCATTTTTACATGGAACTTCCATCGGATATCTGACTTCATGTAAAGTGGTAGTCATTGGATCTCCGACCGCCGAAAAAAGTATCTTTGTTGGATATGCGATGAGCGCATTGAAAGAGCTTCGATCAGATATCCGATAGGTAGGTGTCAGATATCCAACGATTCATTTTACTGTCAGATATCCGTCAAATTTGGATCAACGTTTAAACAAGAAGAAGGTTGTCAGATGGTCGACAGGTGGATGTCAAAAATCAGACATATATGCTGTCGGATTTTGGGTTAAAAAAAACTAGTGACTTAATTACCAGTCATTGATGTATACCATTAACAAGGGCGAGGAAAATCATCATTAATGTCAATGATTCCCAAGGTATCATAGTACATACCATCGAGCGTGAATAAAATGAGTTGAGTTCGAACACTCAACGAGATATTTCAATCAAGAGCCAATGATGTAAACTCATGTTGAAAGTGAGGTAACCTTCCATTGAGGCATGCAGGCCCAAGGTACTTGATTGGTTTCTAGATTCAATCCTCGGATGATGTGTTGAATTCGACAAGGATGAATCCATCGAAGGAGGTCCATGATGAATCCCCCAACATCGACACGAAACATGATCACAGATGTTTGGAGTGAATCAGACAGTAGAGTGATGTGTAGGAATGACTCAGGGTAGACTGACATGATGGAAGGTACACTGACTGCAGATAATAAATAACGAACATCTCTTGAACATGGGCATGGCATGACTTGGAAGTATTGACATGACGAGAATGATACCAACTCCCAATGCAACTGATGACGAAAGCATTCTTTAAATGACCCAAAGGAGTGACATGACTCATGGAATCAGCAGGACTTGAATACAAATGAATTACCCAAGTAATGAATGCAAATGCAAACAAGTGCCATGTTCAAAAGTGACTAAGTACTGCCATAATAACAATGAACACAATCTCATCCCTATTGCCCATCATGATTGATGAGTACCTCTTTTGTTTTTTAACGAGCTTGAGGAGGGTAATAGATGCTCAGTATAGCTCATCCCATGGATGAGTCCAATCCCAAATGTTTTACGAACCTAGGATAGGAGGGGTTCATCCCATAATGGGCCCTTCTATGTTAGATTTTAACGAGTCCAAAGAAGGTAAACTCAACGTCGTTTCATGTTTAGAGAGTCTGAAAAGAACTAAAGAAGACTCCAAAATTCATTTTTCGTAAAGTTAGTCTCTTCGCCCGAAAAAGGGTAAAACAACGCGAGAGAGAAGTCTTCCAACCATGGTTGACTGGAGTGCTCCATCTTCATAAATAATGCCTCCTGGTCTAAAAAAGGGATAAACTATCACCAGAAAGATGATCATTCAAATACTTTTGCAAGCGTGAACACATCAAGTTTGCTTAGCAATCTTTTCATATTTCGAGAGCCTGAAAAGAGCTTAAAGAAAGACTCCAAGGGGTTCCCTTTTCATGGAAGTTTAACGAGCCCAAAAAAGCGATAAACTATAACTCAGTAACTTGTTCTCATCGTTTTACGAGCACAAGAAGGAACAAAGAGTTAGCTCGGTGTCGTCATTATTTGGTTTTAACGAGCGGGATAACGACACAAAAAATGATCGAAGAGTTGTTCACACCCTACAATGAGTGTGAAAAGGATACAAACACGAGCAATTAGTTATGGCATCTTATTGTACCTGCAAATCTCTAAAAACTAGGTCAAAATAGTCGATTAGATGTTCAAACATACAAAACACTTCCAAATATAGGAAGAATATCCCAATAAACAAATCAATTAAAAAAGGAATATTTCGTTTTCAATATAAATAGGGCCAAATAGTAAAAAAGAATTACTATTTTTTTTTTACCAAGTTGGAGAGTGAAAGTGACCTTTGGAGAGCGATTTTCAACCATTGATTGCAAAAGCCATGATCAGTTGTTTTCCATGCCGTCAATGTCAGGTAAGCCTAAACTCTACCCTCTTTGTTTTTAGCGGTTTACATTTTTTATTTATTTCCATTTTTTTGAGTTTTGAGCTTGTTAATGAAGGGATATTGCACCCATGGACTGGCGTAGTTTCCCTTTTCGAGAACTACACTGATGGTGCGCTGGCACAAATCCTGAAAGACTATCTTGCGCCAGTGGTTCCCTATCCGAAAGGACGGGTTGCACCAACACAAGTCCGTATGGCAAGCTCAAAGTACAACCAAAGATGAATGCTTTTGATGGTTTTGAAAGGTCCTAATGATTTTTTTATGGAATTTTGGACAAGGTTCAAGTGAACACAATGGTTGAATGGCGCGAACAAGAGCAATAGCTCGATGATGCCCAAGCGGAAAATGATCCTCAATGCATGGCTGCATCGAGGAATTATGGGTTACTGAAGTACTTTCAGGTTCCGGGCATGAGGGCCCAAGTGACATTATTGGAGCACTTGATCCAATGTTGGGATCCAGTGCAACAACACTTTCAGATAGGCGTTCACACCTTGACCATAGATATCGAGGATATCTATTTCTTAACAGGTTTGTCTCGACAGGGAAATCCCGTATCATTATTAGTATCATGAGGAGGTGATCATAGCGTGGAGGATTTGATAGAACAATGGTGCACTAATGAAACCAAGATGGTAGGTGGGAAGATTCCCATCAAAGAGGTTAGAGATCGAGCTCTTTGCACAGTTCTGTTTACCATTGTGAGGGTGGCCGGCAGTAGGTCTGCTCATCTGGAGAGCAAGTCCTAGATGATCTATGCTGAGAAATGTATGGCTCCAATGGTGTTTAACTGGTGTGAGGGACTCCTCGCAATCCTGTGAGAACAACTCACCAAGTGTCGACACAGGGTGCTGAAACAATTTGGTTATGGCTCGGTTTTAGTTTCATTCTGCCTGGAGCGGGTGGCGCATCTGTGCCCACAGGTTGATATAGAGGATCTGGATCCAAGAGATCCTCACATGATCCATTGGACATAAGTGTTGGCCCTCCATGGCAATGGTGGTCCCATTATTACCTTCGGTGCACCCTTCTTCAGGTGGTTGAGGGGTCAACACCTCATGGTTGATGTTATCCATACAACGGGACCGACTTCAGGGGAGATCCAGACCTCGTGCTTCCCGAGGGGACGAAGTGGGGTGACATTGGTAAGAACGACAACTCTACTGTGTTTTTCATTTTATATATATTTGATGTTTTTGGAGTAGTACTGACGGTTGACATATGTTTGATGCATATGTGGGTCCGACGCGACCAGTTGGCATCTCTCTGATTGCATGGAGAGGAGTAGTGTCGGTGTTGGGCATCACAACATGTGATTTTGTTGAGGAACTAGACGAGCTGGAGGAGAACCTCCAATTCTTTACTCTAGACATTCCACAGCCCAGGGTTCATGATCTACCTCGCCGGTACTAGCGCCAGACTGTTGGCGTGTCCAAGCGCTTTGGCTCGCTGCGTAGGAAAGTAGCGAGAGCGATCATTTGCTACCATGAGCATCGTGGGGACTCGGCCCGTGTTTAGATGTATACGTACTTGAAATCTATAGGCTTCAGATTTTGTATGGGAGATATTTACTAGAAGCTTATATGCTTCATATTTTAATATTAGTACTACATTTTGATTTGATATACAAAAACTCTATGGTGGATTTATACATTGTGTTTTTATGGATGATTATGGGATCTTGTTTATGTGCTTGTTTATGCATTATGTACATGTCGTGCCACATTTATGTTTATGGATATTTTCATGTATGCGCAATATACCAGTCCAATATGAAATTTTTCATGGAATCAACAACTATGTTCATGTCTCTTGAAACGTGCAGGTATTGAATGGATTCAAAGGACCTCTCCAAGAGACGTACTCGTCAGAATAGATGGAGTAACGTGGGATCATGGATGGTGTAGACACAGTTAAGGTGGGAGACCACTAATTGTGAGTCGAGGTGGACGACAATGTGGTCCATACCGAGGGAAAGAGTGTCGGTTAAGACTCCAATCACCATGTGATATTCTATGGTGTTGTTGGTTGCCTACCCTAGACAACTCCCTCCCGAACTAACAAGCTCGTCGGTAGGGGAATAAAGTACCCAGGATGCCGAAGCGAGGTTGTGGGTATGCCGACTGGTGCCATTAGCGAATCCAAAACAGGTTTCCATCTGCACATGCAGGTATAACATGATATAAGCATAAAGCCAAGATCCTAACACACTAAAACAAAGTGTCACACCACACAAAAAATACACCATGTACAGTATATACAAGATACTAATGCGTGAACAACTCATGCGTGGTATCTCTTCAGGTATATCCCATTGCGAGGCTCCCTTAGAGATATTCCATCATAATTCTCGAGCTCGTAAGATCCCTTCTCCAAGACACTTTTACAACATATGGCCCGTGCTACATGGACTCAAACTTGAATGCCCCCAACTTATCATGTTTTTGGTCATATATGAGGAAAAAATCCCCCTCGTTAAAGACACGAGGTTTGATTGACTTATTGTACTGGGATTTAATGTGTCTCTTATGTATTTCGTTGGCAAGAGCAGCATCGCGGTGGGTTTCGTCAATTTTTTCCAAGTGAAGGAAGCGTTCTTCCTCGGCAATGGTGTGCAGGAGAAGATCGACTGCAAGTTTCAGTGATGGAATCTTGCACTCTATCGGTAGAAATTTCTCCAATCCATACACTAGTTGGAAAGGTGTGAACCCGGTGGCAGTCTTAATGGAGGTATTGTATGCCCATAGGGAAGAAAAGAGTATGTTATGCCAGTTTGATTTGTGAGTACCCACCATGCGTTGAATCATGGTTTTCAAGACCTTATTGATGGCCTCTACTTGTCCATTGGACTGTTGGTAGTATGGGGTTGAGTTCTCATGGAAAAAACCCAGTTTGGCACTTAATTCATCTACCATCTGGTTTTGAAAATGAGATCTGTGGTCAGTAACGATGGCTTGCAGGACTCCGAATCGTGCAATGACATGGTTAAACATGAAGAGTGCAGCGGTTTTGCAATCTTCATTGTATTTAGGCATCACCTCGACCCATTTAGTGAAATAATCCACGGCTACAATGACGTAACCATGCCCCCCGACCGAGGTAGGCTTACAGTGAGTGAAATCTATGCCCCATTTAGAGAAGGGGCTGACGACAATAACTGAATGTAAAGGGGCTAGATGTGAGCGCTTTTTGAATTGGAAAAGTTGGCATGGGGCACACTTATTAACGACCTCAATCCAATCCTTGAAGATCGAATGCCAATAGTATCCGGCGCATAGTATTTTCTAGGTTGTAGCAATCCCAGAAAGATGACCTCCACAAGCCCCAGAGTGACAGTAATTCAGTACGTGTTCAGGATCCTCATGTGTTAAACAACGTCGAAGGATGGAGTCAACACCACAACAATACAAGGTATCACTGATGATCAATTAATACTTGGCGTGGTGGTGTATACGACGACGGTCGTCACGCGATAGTTGGGGGTTGAACCATTGGGTTTGAAGATATAATGTGATATCTCCATACCATGGTTCAGACGTGCTGATGAGAAACAATGACTCGTCCGGAAGGGAGTCGATGGGTGTTGTCGCAAACCTAGTCGACAGGGGTTCCTCACACTGTCGACACCGAAACTATTGCAATCTCCCTGAGCACCGGCCCAAATAGGTTTAACCCCATCTAGCAACACCTCTAGAGTAGATGAAGTCTCACCCGAGATGTTCAAGGGAGAGCTAATGGAACCACGTTTCTGCCAAATGAAGGAGGATTTTGTGCATCAACTTATCAACTTATTGCAGCATTGCATAACAGATCTAACCATTCAACTTAGGCATTAAGCATAATTGAAACATCATTCAACAGATCTTATCATTGACAGAACTACTAATGCGTAGCAGATATAATAGTAAAACATTCATTGCAGCAAGAAAACATCGCATCATTCACAGATTCATATCGCATAATGCATTCACCAAAGGAAACAGGAAAGACACAATGATTCCGCTCAAAACTCTGTCATATCATATTCATCTTCGCAAAAACCCAGATACAACAAGATAATCCTTCTATCGCATACCCAAATCAACAGACAAGCAAAATCATCCATGCTCAACTATCTCTTGATTGATCATCTCATGTATCTCTCGATCGGTATATCAACACTTACAATGCTATGTCTATTTATAGGCTAGCGCCTTTACATTTGTGGTCCACTTAAGCAACCATCTAACAACTTCCTAACAAACTTTACAAAAAGGGTAACCCAAAACCCACATAATGCGGTACAAATGACCCAAAACTACATAAACTAATCGACTTGTGCATCTTTTTCCATCTTGCGTGGCATCTTTGACCCTTCGCAGCATCTGCGATGTTGCACAACTGACTCATCCGAACCACCTACCAACAGGCCTCCAACACAATCTTGTGGCTCGCCCTCGAGCCACGTCAGTTGGACATGGTGTACTCGTTCTCGTCTGTCGCGAGACCATTCCTTTGTCACTGTTCTTGCTGTCTGGAGTGCATTGTTGTATATTGCTCAAAATGCTATGGTGATCTCCAGCTCGCTGTCATGTACTTCTCAAACTGATACAGTGATCTTTCGGCTTGTTGTCATGTACTTCTCAAACTGATACGGTGATCTTCCGACTTGTTGTCATGTACTTCTCAAACTCATCCTCCAGTCTCTGGAAACCTAGTGCAGATTGAGGAAAAGTTGACGAATAGCATCGAGGTGCAAAATAGGCCAACTGCTTTGGCACATCTATTTTGCACCGGGGCTCACCCACTATCAGGACCAAGGGGTTGTCACCCTTGTCATTCTGGTGGTCACAGGGACCACCAAGATTCGAACTACCACCACATACTTAGACATCTCAGATGAGACTTCATCTCTGCTACACCCGAGTGCCCATGACGCTTCCTTCTCTAGGTGCTCATGCACACTCGTCGTTCAGGCCCTCAACGCACCTGGTGTGCTACTGCACGAAATGAAATGGATCATTTCCACAGCCTCCTTGGAATTCCTAACTTATTTAGATTCCTGACCCACACACAGCATGAATTCCTCTCGTCTGATAGATACCTCATTTCTCCGCTAGCCTCTGGTGCCTGTATTTATGCATTTTCATTGTCCTGGACGCCTGCCTCGAAAATCATTTGCAAAGCCATTCACACAAGGCTCCGATATGATCATCATACCATTCCGTCATCTCCTGGTGAGGTGGATCCACAACATGCATGCTTAGGCCAGACTTCTGACATGCGGAGTAGCAACCATGCTTCCACCAGTTGTCATTCATGCCACAACGTGCAAAACATCAACCCTAGTTCCCTCAGCCATGCTTTCACCTCGTGTTACATGTGCCAAATGTGATGGAGTCCGTCGTCAATCATATCAACCTAACGATTAGATCCGTTGTTACTGCAGGTCACATCACTTAACGCCATAAGTGAACCGTATGGAACTGTCTTCATTATTTTACTGATTTGACTACGTTGCGACCCTGCAGTTTTCGCGGCATGGCTCCCAAACTGTGATACAAGTCCTCCGACTTGCGCATCCTGTCTCTGCTGGTGTGCCATCCTACCACCTAACATCCTACAATTTGTTTTTCTTTTTTTCTTTTACCACAATGCGTTTAGGCATCATGCTACTCTGAGCCCGTCCTTTAGGGATTCAACCTGCTACCATTCACCAACTTTGGGAGCATCGCTCCATCTAACTGCTGCAGTTGTACTGTTCCTCCTGAAGTTATGCCACTAATGCGATATGGACCGAGCCAATGCATCTGTAACTTCCCTGGATGCTTCATGAATTTATTGTCATAGAACAACACCAAGTCACCTTGCTGAAACTGTTTATTTTTTATATGGCGATCATGCCAATATTTTTTCCGATCCTTTTCCACGTGCTGGTGAAAACTAGTGATAAAGCGGTCTTCCTCAAGCTATACCGGCCGCTCCAATCATTTTGCCAATGTTTCCCCATCATTCATGCTTGTCGCTTCCGCTATGCACAGAATCGAAACAATGTACTCCATAGGCATAACTGCCTCTTTCCCATACACCAATTTGAAGGGTGTCTATCCCATCAACCTTTTACAAGTGGTGCGATATGCCCACAAGACTGCTGGAATCTTCAAATCCCCGTAATCGCGGTTTCCATTACAAACCTTGGTCAGCGCATTCTCCAATACTTTGTTGAAATATTCCACCGTACCATTTGCCTGCGGATGATATGGCGTACTCATGACCGCCATAGTTCCCACCAGCCACTCTTGCATGTGCTTCTGACAATATCTGCCCTTGCTCATGAGGCAGGACACAACGCCTCAAGATCTCATATGTTCCTAGTTTATATAGTTGTCCGACAATCAACTGGAAGTCTGCATCCTTAACCACCAACTGCTTCTTCTTATTGGTGGTAAACTTCACTAGTGCGGTGCCTGTTGCGCATCAACCCTGAATAGTTGCGCATCTGGAAGCCCATATTCAATGTTGGTTGGTTCCTCCCCTGTCTCAATTCGCAACAGATGATCGGCCCAGCATTCAAGTGGCCTGGCTTCACAATCACCTCAAAATCAAACTCCTGAAAAGGGAGTAACCAACGACATATCTTTCCCCCCAATACAGGATTATTGACCAGATATTTCAAAGCATAGTGGTCTGTGAACATCTTGAAGTGACCTCCCAATAAGTAGTGACTAAACTTCTATAGTGCATATACCATCGCCAACCCTTCCCTCTATGTAGTGGTAAAATTTCTCTCTGCACATGACAACTTCTGAATTGCAAAAGAAATTGGGTGATCCAGATCTCTGTCCCCTGGTTGCGCGAGAACTACTCCTAGTGTAATCGATGATGCATCTACATGGACATGTAATTCCTTTCTCCAGTCAGGAAATACCAGTATTGGCGCAGAAGCCATCGTAGCCTTCAGCGTCTCAAAACTGACTTGAAATTCGAGACTCCACAATAATACCGCGTCCTTCTTTAACAACTTCTCTATAGGGGTCGTGATCGTGGCATAACCCCGGATAAACTTGCGATAGTACCTGGTGTGCCCCAACGTCGCTCTCAACTGCTTGACAGTGGTAGGAAGTGTTAAGCTCAGAATCAGTGCAATCTTTGTTGGGTCGACCAACAATTCCTGCTTGCAAACAATGTGACCCAACAATATCCCAAATGGTGCACAGAAAATGCACTTCTTCAAGTTCAACGATATCTGATGCTGTCGACAGTGCTCCAACATCAGTCGCAGGTTTTCCAGATGATCGCTGATCAATCCATACACTGTCTAGTCATCCATATAAACTTGTAGAAAAATTTTGAATAAAATATCTGAAGGCAACAACAACCAATCTAGAGAAGACTGCAGGTGCATTCTTAAGCCCAAACGGCATCACTGTATACTGGAAACAACCCCATTTAGTCACAAATGTCGTCTTGTGGCAATCCTCTTTCGCAATCCTGATCTGATGATAGCCAGGGAAACCATCTGTGAAAGAATACATTTCTTGACCTCCCACTCCTTCCAACACCTCATCAGTGAAAGGTGTTGAAAACGGATCATGCATGCATGCGTCATTCAATTTCTGCAAGTCGACACAAATCCATACTTCACCTATATTCTTATCCTGCACCACCATAGGACTTATCCATTCTGATTCTTTGATTAGTTCAATGATTCCAGCATCCAGCATGTGATCAAGTTCAACTTTGACTCATTCCTTATGTCACAGATTCAAGCGATACGGTCGCTGCCTTATCGGTTTTGCATCTGGTTTCAATGGAATCTTCATCTCCCCTAGATCCCCCAAGATTCCCTTAATCTCTGAAAACTTTGTAGGGAACAAATCTTGGAACTCATGCAACAGGTCGGTGACCTTGGCCATCATGTCTTCATCCCAGTAGTCGCCAACATCCACAAACTTTGGGTTCTCTTCTGTCCCAATGTTGACCTTCCGGAGCTTCAGCGGCTGACTGATCGGATCTGTTGGCACGTCAGGTGCTACAACATTGCAACTTCCTTCTGATTCCAGAATATTGACATTCCGTGGGTCATCACCATCCTCTATCCCGCCAGTGATATTATAACATTCCATCATCGACTGCATCTTACAGTGCGTATGTGGATCCGCAAGATATGCCACTGGAACAACCTTCAGAACAACATCACAAATGAGCTACAAAGCATTATGAACATCTGGGTTGGCATCCGTGAAGCTGAAGGTATGAGTAAAGGAAACTGTCAACTCTAACCAAGTGGTAATCTCCCCTCGCAATTCAGCTACGACATACCATGATCGCAGCATTTCATCCAAAGTATGGATAAAAGCATGGGCCGATTCATCCCTTGGTCACGAATCCCACAGAGTCTGACATTCCATCAGATGAATGCCAGGGTCATTCCTCCTATCGTACCTGTCTGTGTGGTATATTTCTGTGTCGCCAAAGCGAACCATCATCAAACTTCGACACTACGACCAACCAGTAATCGACTTCTTATGGGTCGCCCACCACCGTGCTGGAGTATCCTTCAGCACCTTCTCTAATTACAACGAACACTGCGGTTTCGACACCTTAGCTTCAAATGCGACTAGAAATTCAGACAACCTAGGCAGTCCTTCGTATACTGATAACTCAACAGTCTTAGTCACAACATGATGCAGCGACTGTGTGATCAACCCACACTTTCAGAATGATACCTCATGTAGGCGATTATACCAATTCTCTAAAGCATCATCCGAGTCAGAAGACGCAGAGCTGGAGCTACGCCAACCAAGTTCTCCACCAGCAGTCAGATGGACGTAGTCTTCTGAAATGTTATATGCATGATCCCATCCTCTTATAACCTCATCCTTGACAGGTTCAACATATCGTCTCCCTTCAGCCGGATCCAACGAAGCGATGACGTGGAGATCCTGATTTTTAAAGGTCATCACCCACTTCTTGAAATTGATCACTACCATACTGTCATTAGCCCATCCAATCCCCAGCAACGTGGGATAGGAGATCCCACCTTTGAAAACCTCAATGAAATCAAAATACGCATAAGTTTTCATTCCCTCGATATCCACAACAAGGCGTGGAACTCTCCCAATTGGTGTGACTTTGGCCTGGTTAGCCAATCGCGGCTGTACAAGAGACCAACTCAGCGTTGGGATCCCCATCTTTTTCCATGCATGCTTTGTCAATATGTTAACGTCAGAGCTTAGATCTAGAATAATTAAATCGACATCGCAATCCCCAGTCTGTACATTCATGCGCATTTCCTTACCTATCTTCTTTCTATGTAAGGAGTTCACCACGGACTCCCTCCGTCCCTTAGTCAGTCGATACAACAAACTTTCGATCTCAACAAGTGCATCAGGATCGCGTTCCAGTGATAAAAAAAATTCAAAGAAGTTTTGTAGAGTACCATACTGACGCGACGGTCCTACTTCCGAAGTCGAATCAAAAGCCGGGGTGATGTCATAAACAATTGACTTACCGTGATATTTTTCCATCGCATTACGCCCTTGAAAGAATGCGTCACACTCGGCATCAATATCAAATTGCACCTTCTTCTTCCAATCCAGCTGGATCAAAGGATGCGGAACATCTTCTCCTGTCGTCGCACCTCCCCGAGTGATAATAGCAACAATAGCATCTTATGTCCTCGGCTCTGCTGAAATTGTCGCAACAGTTGGTCCCTGATTCTGGTTTGGTAGTGGGTTCACAGGTTGATTCACATTCAGATTGGCGTTCTGATTTGGACGTTGGTTCTGGTTCTATGGCAGATTCTGATTTGGAAATTGGTTCTGATTCTGCAACTGCAGTATATTTCCTTCCTGCCATCGTGCAATCAACTGTGGACAGTTTTCAACAGTGTCATCAGTAACAAAACAAAACGTACACTGTATCTGCGATTGTGGGAAATCTCTTTGGTAGTGTCCCAACACTCCGCATTTATAACATTGGATAGGTATGCGACCTCGTCCTCCTTTGCGACCAAATCCTCCACCACGTCCTCCCTAGAATCCTCTATGGAATCCCCCTTGCTGCTGATATTGCAGTTGGTTAAACTGTTGATGCATGGGATTTGGTTGCAGCTAAACACACTGCCCTGGATGAACACTTGGTGCTGGTTGAACGTACTGTGGCTGCTATGGAACCATTTGCATCAAAGTATACTGTGGCATAAACTATGGTTGTGGTTGCGGCTACGGTACAAATTGCATCTACGGTTGAGGTAGCAATTGAGCCACCTGTGGTTGCGATTGCGATTGTTGTACTGCACGTTGGTCATCCTTCACATATAATGCATCATGCATTCTTTCCTGAAGTAAGCCATATGCATGGAAATCCTTATCTTCATGTCCCACGGACTTGCAGAATGTACAATACAAATTCATTGGCTTTGTGACCATCTTATGCATATATTGACACTCCTCATGTCGATGCCCATATACCCGACAGATGTGGCACCATGGTATACCTCCGCCACTCAATGGTTTCGGCGCTCCGGACACCAAATAGTTATGGAAATCTGGGAAGCTATCCTTAGTGTGCCCCTCTACACAACATCGCGTACACCAATCCTCTTCATGATTTTCTTTACCCTTCTTAAGGTCTTGCAACTGTAGTTTCAAGTTGGCCAGCTGTGTCTGAATCTGCGACATGTCCGCTGTGTTCTCACCAATTGGCGAAGCTTCTAACCGCATCGCAATCTCTAGAGATTCACTCGGCGTTGTAATGTTTTGTTGCATCAATGGGAGTCAAATACGAGGTAGCAACGCCGCGATGAACCATTCTTTGTGTTGGACATTACTCATCTCAAAGCAAACCCTTTCCATCAGTGTTTTGAACGGTTGGTCAAAATCCCACACAGTTTCATTGGGATATTGCTTAATCTCTTTTATTTCTGTAATATACTGCACTTCAGACTTGGGTTTTCTGAACTCTACAATCAATCCTTTTCTGACTTCTTCCAGTGTCTTCTCTGGGGTGCCTACGGGAACTTGAACAAACTTCATAAACCAGTCCAATGCGCGACCTCGAAGAGTTGTTTCCAACTGACCTTTCTTGGCATCATCATCTGTTATTTGCTTAACAGTCCATACTGCTTCACATAAGAACCAGTACTGCTCTGGGTTGTCAGTGCCATTCCCATGGAACAACGGTAACTTCGCATCTTCGTCTGCCATCTTGGGCTTCCTTCCTACAGTCATTGAGCTGCTAGCAATCAAGTTCTGTTGACACGATGAACACGGCGGTGTCAAAGTTGTATTTCTTCCTGGTTGTGAGATAGTGAGCGAAGGTGTGGGTACATTGCTTCTGGCGGTTGGTCCTTCCTCTATCCTGGACGTAGCCTAGTTTTCCTTGTCGTCACTGTGAGGTCGCTTCGTCCCGTGTGGTCTTCCTTCACGGCTTTGCATTTCAATCATAGCAGGACCTTCTCCTGTCCTCTACCTCTTCTCTTGTCAAAACATTGCTCCTCCCCTCATAAGACCACTCTCTTCCTCAGATTCCTTCACAGTCTCATCATAACTTGCACACATATACCCCATATAATTCCGTGTACTACCCCCCCTGCTGTCGCAGTATCCACATCCTCCGCCCACCAAGTTTCTATTGATCAAGGTGCATCTTCAGTATGCCCTTTTCGCAGATGAGCATCTTAATAGACAACTGTAGCGATAGCAGAAACCTGCCTCTTGGTCATTGAAAAATTCCCTTTTAGCTTCGCTATAAGACTTTGTTGTATCAACTGCAAACTCGATGATGTAACCTTCTAGTATACTATCGACCCAGACCTCAAAAGCACGCGATGCTTTGTTATCTACCTCTTGCAACTCCTGGATCAGTTCTGGGGTCCAAGATGTTGGCTCACCATCTTGGAAGTTCCGCTTATGATAGGTCAATTTTGCTAACCATTCATATAGGATGATTGGGAACTCGCAGAAAAAATATTTGTGTGGACCTTCATGTATGTACTTTTCTAACCACCAATTTTTCGACAACCCAGGGTTCTGATTTTTTTTTCCAACGAACTCTCACAACTTTAGGTCGAACCAATATTGAATCTCCGGTCTCATCGGATGCCACAACATATCCTCCTTTCACTTCGTGTTATGGTCCCGGCAATGGAACCATTTGTTGTCACAAACCCAGTCGAGAGGGGTTCCTCACACTGTCGACACCCAAACCACCGCGATCTCTCTGAGCACCGTCCCAGACAAGTTTAACCCCATCCGACAACACCTGCGAAGCAGATGAAATCTCACCCGAGATGTTCAAGGGAGAGCTGACAGAACCACGTTTCCGCCAAATTAAGGAGGATTTTGTGCATCAACTTATCAACTTATTGTGGCATTGCATAACAGATCTAACCATTCAACTTATCCATTAAGCATAATTGCAACATCATTCAACATATCTTATCATTAACAGAACTACTAATGCGCAACAGATACAACAGTAAAACATTAATTGCAGCAAGAAAACATCACATCATTCACATATTCATATCGCATAATGCATTCATCACAAGGAAACAGGAAAGACACAATGATTCTGCTCAAAACTATGTCATATCATATTTATCTTTGCAAAAAACCAGATACAACAAGATAATCTTTCTATCGCATACCCAGATCAATAGACAAGCAAAATCATTCGTGCTCAACTATCTCTCAATTGATCAGCTCATGTATCTCTCAATCAGTATATCAACACTTACAATGCTATGTCTATTTATAGGCTAGCACCTTTACATTTGCAGTCCACTTAGGCAACCGTCTAACTACTTCCTAACAAACATTACAAAAGGGTAACCCAAACACCCACATAATGCGGTCCAAATGACCCAAAACCCACATAATGCGGTCCAAATGACCCAAAACTACATAAACTAATCGACTTGCGCATTGTTTTCCTTCTTGCGCGACATTTTTGACCCTTCGCAGCATCCACGATGCTGTGTAGCTGACTCATCCAAACCGCCTGCCAACAATGGGATTAGTTCCTGAATCAACATGAGGAAGATCGCAAATGAGATCTGTAAAAACTAAAGATTTCTTTGACCAGGCCTTCTCGAAGAGGAGATCAAATTCTTGAAGTATCATGATCCAGCGTGAATACTTGCCCCCGAGCACCTGACATGTAAGAACATGGTACATGGGGTTCGAATCAGCAATAACTGTAGTGGTGTGGAGTAGGATATAGTGACGAAACTTTTGGATGGCAATGACTGTCGCGAGAGCGAGTTTCTCGAAATGTGAATAATGAGTTTCAGAGTCAATAAGACCCTTACGGAGGTAGTACATCACATGTTCCTGGGCATTGTTGTCTTCCTGGACCAATACCATGGCGATCGTGGTGGCAGAAGCGGCAAGATAAAGGGTGTAATACTTGTAGTAATTGGGTGGTTGGAGCACAGGGGCGTGAGTAATGGGTGACTTCAAGTTGTCAAAGGATTGTTGGTCTTGGTCATCCCAAATGAAAGGGATGTCCTTCTTCAACAATCGCATATAGCCCTGTGTCTTTTGAGAGAAATTACATACAAAACGTCGGAGGTAAGTTTCCTTCCCTTACAAACTTTGTAGTTCTATGATATTAGTAGGAGGTGGGAGAGCGACAATGGCTTCCACCTTCAAGGGATCAATGCAGATCCCGTCCTTTGAGATGATGAAACCTAGGAGGAGTCCCGATTCGATGCAGAAAATACACTTGTGAGGATTCAGACGGATGTTATACCGCCTACATATGAGGAATACAACCGTCAGATGATCGATGTGGAACTCACGATGATGTGAAGGAGCAAGGAGATCGTCGAGATAGGGTTCCAAAAAGTCCTTCACATCATGAAAAGCATACGACATGGCCCGCTGGAATGTAGCACCACCATTTTTAATACCAAAAGGGTGTTTACGATAAGCAAACGTACCCTAGGGGAAGATGAAAGCAGTCATATGTTGGTCGAGCGGGTGGATCTCTATTTGATTATAACTGGAAAAGCCATCCATGAACAAGAAGATGACGCTCCCAGCGCAATTGTCGATGATCTGATCGATGAAGGGGGTAGGGTAGTTGTCCTTAGGACAAGCCTTGTTTAGGTCCCTATAATTGATGGAGACCCTAATAGTACACTGTTTCTTTTCCACAGGGACGACATTGGAGACCCATTCCATTAAAGGAGCGGGATAGATGAAGCCAACCTTCAAGAGATTTTCAATCTCAGCTTTAATTGCCGCAGTTTTTCGAGGGTGTACTGGTCGTAATTTTTGGCGGACAGGTTTACTATCGGTATAGGTTTTAATCTTGTGCGAAACAATGGCAGGATCGATCTTGAGCATTTTCTCATAGGTCCATGCGAAAACATCGCGAAATTGTTTGAATAAGGTTGTGAATGTGGTGAATTCCTTAGGAGAGCAAGTCTATCCAATGCGAATATGTTCCATGACGTCGAGGGTAAATAAGATGTCAATCAGGATGGTGGGCCTGATTTTTTCCATATTTCCTTTTGTAACCATATCGCAAGTGAGGATCGGTGACTATGGGCAAGGATAGACATCCGGTGTAAAGATGGTTGTGATAGAGTTCTCCACAGAATCTAATGAGGGTAGGAAAGATGGTCGATGGTGAAGGTCTTCCCGCAGAGGCTCATCCATACTCATAATCTCCATAATGGACTTATCAGAATGAAAAGTCCGGAGCAGAGGATCTAGTGAGGATGACGTCCACTGTAGAGAACAAGATGTAGAGGCCACATCGAAGTGGTACTCGGGGGATGACTGAATAGCCTCATAAGTAGCTTCAGCTGGTGAGAGAGGCATAGTATCTCCAATCAAATGCATGGTGGCCTCATCGGACATGAGCCATTGATCGGTAGAGTGGGAAGATGATGGAATCATGGAGGAGATCATGTTCACCGTGGAAACATGGTTAGGGGGATCCGGGGTTGGAAAAACTCCCATAAGAGATGAATCTTTTATGTCACCGACCCCCATGCTCACATATAGATGCGAAGATTTCCCTAATAAAGGGACATTATCGGCGGAATGAATAGCGATGTCCGGTGTACAAAATTCCAATTGGTCGATAGTGACAATTCGGCCTTGATGGGGGAATTGCACAATGCGAAAGACAGATGACGTGACCGCAATCATGGCGTAAAACTAGTTACGACAAAGCAATATATTATAATCCAAAGGGGATGCGACTACTTCCACGTTAATGGTTACAATATTAGCCCCCAAATCTACTGCTAAGGCTTGTAATATCCCATGGGGTTGGAAGCCATGACCGTCGAATGCTTTCAGGGTAGTAGGAGAACAGTTTAACTCAATAGAGCCAATGGCTCGCCAATAAGATAACAACATGACCGAGGTGGAGGAACCTTCATCTATTACAGCACGATGGATCATCTTCCCAACAACCTTTGTGGCAATTTGGAAATCCAGCTGGTGGGAAAGCCTCGGTTTAAAATACTCAAGTCTAAACATGATCGTATTCAAGGAATCTGGTTCTATCGCGCTAATGGTAGCGAGAAGAGTCTTACATTTATTGGGATAATTTTGCAAGACTTCTAGCGTCGACAGGGCACAAGGGACTTGCGCCAAGTCCTCTACAATGTTATAGTTCTAAGATGCTCGAGCGTTAGGATTGAAAACTGCTTTTCGAATCCTGCTCTTAGGAGGATGCAACACTCAATCTAATGAAGGTTTCTCAATCGTGAGAGTACCTTGCGGCGTGGAGATATTCGAGGTAGAGGTCAAATATTTTTCAGTATTACTTCCGGCAGGTTCCTTAGGAGGGACTGAGTCATACAATCATGATTGTGTATTCATGTTAACCGTTTTACTACGCATCATGAGAACATGCGTGGTGGAGGATGTTTCTCCTTGAGAAGGAGAAGGTTGGGTAATCATTTGTCGGTTTTGGGTGGGGAAGGGATCATTGAGAACTGCGGGTGTGGATTTTCTCTTAAGAAACTTCTGCACTTCGTCTCTGTGGGGACACTCTTTGGAGAAATGGTCACCACCACACAGTAAATAAGGATACTTGAACTTTCGTTTTTGTTTCATGTCTTCGGGAGGGTTCTTTTGTTCCTGCTAGTTGGAAGACTTCTTGGGTTTACCTTTGGTTTTCTTCTTTCCACCGGATTTATGAGGCGAAGCTAATTGAATAGAATTCACCTCCTCGGTGGGAGCAGGAGTGGGTGACTTGGTACTACTGTTACCAGCCTGTGGCAAGGGTGGAGAAGAGCCATGGTGGTTCGACGATCCACCGGTTTGAGTAGGAGGTTGGCAGTGTACGGAACCAATAATGTCGTCGACATGGGTCCCTAATGCGGTTTTGCAGGATCGTAGGTAGGGTGACGGGCGTCGAGAACAATGTCATATAAAGTGTCAGATTGAGCATAGACAAGGTCTAAGTAGTGGGCATGAACAATATCCTGTTCCTAAGTGACGGCCCCACCCATAGCTACATCTCTATCTACGGTGGGTAAAAGAGACTTCGTGAACCAATCAACTAATAATTGGTCTGGAATGAAATCTTTAATGAGACGTCATCTCCTCCGCCACTCATGGATATGATCAGATATATGAGTCGCGGTAGTCTGGCGGAGAGAATTCAATAAGTCCGTACCAGTTTCATAGCGGATGGGTAACTGGAAATGAGTCAGGAATGACATAACTAAAGAACGAAAAATCGAGAAACGAATGTGGTGGTAATTCAATATACCACTTGGCAGCGGAACCGGTGAGGGTCCTTTGAAATAACCTCAGACGAATGGAATCATCCATCAAGGAATTGGATGAGCACCATAGATGGTATGTCATCACATGGTTCTTCGGGTCTTCACCAGGATTTCTATCGAACTTTGGGATATCAGAAGGTAACTTAACCGAAATGGGTGGCCAATTATAACCATGTAGGATGGGATCATTGGTTAAACGAGATAGGTCTGGCAGGTCTAAAGTAGCCAGGAATGGAAGCTGTTGGTTTGGCTGCGGATACTGGTAATATTAATATGGCATGTATGGACCAATAGGACCTTGAATCGACTGATTGTAAGGTGTTCCCATAGGGAATTGGCCATAAGGGGGTGTGCCGCCTGGGTTGGGTGGTGGAATTGATGGTGTTCTTCCACCATAATAGGGTGGTCACCACCGAAAGGTGGGAGTCCTCCGTCGCCGTCGAAATAAGGTGGGCCTCCTCCAAAAGGTGGGGGTCCTCCACCACCACTAGAATAAGGTGGTCCTCCACCTCCTCCGTTGGAATAGGGTGGGCCTCTGCCAAAAGGTGGGGGTCCACCACCGCTGGAATAAGGTGGGCCTCTGCCTCCTCCGTCGAAATAGAGTGGGCCTCCTCCAAAAGGTGGGGGCCCTCCTCCATCAGAAGGGGGTGGGCCTTCACCTTCGCCGCCGGAAGGGGGTGGACCTTTGCCTCCACCACCGGAAGGGGATGGGCCTCCGCCTCCTATGCCGAAGTAGGTGTTGGAATATTCTCAACATAATTTTTGTATTTTGCATGCATGCATGCAATTCTACATGCATCCAGTCATCTACATGCAATTGCATGCATCCAATCTCCCAGCACCTAATCCTTATTTTGCAGCCCCTAGGAGCCTGTTTTTGCTCAGTTTTATCCCTCCTAGCCACTGATGCACCCTTGTTTTCATCACTGGAGAACAAGTGCGCCTTATTCGACCTATTTAGGAGTTACTTCAGTTAGTTCCATGATTAGTGGATATGTTCCTTGTTTTGGGGATTGATTACTAGTTTAATTGACTCAACCACTTAGATAGACCTCCAGAGAGACTAGATCAGCTATACTGACTACTGACAACTCCTAATGTGCCCACATTGGAGTCTCCTTCCCTACATCAGTTCCCATGCACTCATTTAGACAGTTAGACTCATTTGACTGATTATTTGACTATTGTGACTACTACCACTGGTTTGGATGATGTCTCCAATGTTATCCAAGCCACACTTTGAGGAGAATTGGAATGACCTTAGAGGCATTCGAATCCATTTGATTGTATTCAGTTATTATTCATTTTACAGAGTGCCAGCTTAAAGCTGATGTATGATACAACAATTTTTCTCCATTTTATGTGTACTGAGTGATTATTGATTCATCATTTCTTCTTCTTCTTTCTGCACTTCTTGAGTAAATTCTAGTGATGTATGCTACTGCTAAGTGATCCTGCTCTTAAAATATCACATGGTATCAAAGCCATGGAAGGTACAAGACAACTTTTCTATAGTGATTCTGCACTGGTGATTATGTACTTGTGATTATGCACTGGTGCTTATGCACTGGTAATTTTGCACTGGTGATTTTGCACCGGTGATTCTTCACTGGTGATTCTGCACTTATGCACTAGTGATTCTACACTTTTGCATTAGTGATTATGCACTTCTGCACCGGTGCTTTCTGCACCATAAACACATATGGAGATTGAGCAAGTCTGCTCAAAAATATTCCAACTCTCCACCAGAAGCCAAAAATTTTCCACATAATTCCTGGATATTGTGCATCCGAATCTTCAAGCTTGCTTGATAGTCTATGTTGGGTGTGATGAAACTTGAAAATTGCAGGTTGTCGACCTAAAGATTGTTTGTTGTTTGTGTTTGCAGGTTCATTCCATCATTTGAATCCATCTAACAGTAGTAGATTCGAATTAAACAATAGCTTCTTGGATCTGGAAGCAATTCCTTCTCTCTCTTCATACAACTATGAAGAATGGAAACCAAAGATGACAACATACCTGGAGAGATATGGTCTTTTCAATATGTGTATTGGTGTTAAGAGATATTTTGCTTCCTATGAAGAGGAAGAAGATTGGCTAGATGATTGTGACAAATCCTCAACGGCAATATGTACTACTATGCTTTCCAATATGGAATACCTCATTGATCCTTCAGAACATCCAAGTGATAATTGGACAAGATTGGACAGATTATTTGGAAAGAAGGAAGAGGATGATGTTATCCATTTGGAGAACAAGCCCAGTAGTACTTCCTCAAGTGCTCTCTCTATTCATGATTCAGTTTCCATCATCTCTCATGATGAAGTTGTTAAGATGAGGTCGAAATACAAGACATGGTCTCAAGATTTGATCCATCTTCTAATTCGAATTCTGATCAAGAAATGTCAACTACTACACAAGAACTTGAAGAGACTTTAAAAATCTCAACTTCCCATGAGCCTACTGATGTACAAGATGATGACCTAATGAGTATTTTGGAGGTAAAATCATATTTGGGAGGCAATGCATTCGCCCTTCTTGATCAAATGCTTCGTATGGACTCCTATTTGGTCATTGGCACATGTTTTCAGAGTTTTACCGAAGATGGAAGACACCATCATTCGCTTGGTTTCAAGTCTCATGCATATCCTTGTGATTTTGGTTTTGATCTCACTCCTTCTGGTTCAAAGGAGATCATAAGAAGCCATCTATCAATTCTTGGATCTGATTTGAAGTCCAAGCCACCATCATCACCTATTAGTGAAGATGAGTGAATGGAAGATCAAGATCCATATCTTGCACCTGATGATACTTCTCTTCCTAGATGGGAAGCCACTACTCTTAGATATGTCAGAGATCTTGTTGGAGATCCACTTAATCTGAGGAGGACCAGATCTGATTTTCAGAATGGAAGGTTTCATCCTTTTCACATTATAGATCCATTTCTTACAAATAGATCTTCTTCGGTGGAGAAGTGAACTTACCATTTGGGGTGAGTGATGTACATGATTAATCCTCCTACCACAGTCTATCTTGAGGGGGGGCTTTCTCCCCATTGGGTTTTCCCTCTTTCCCCACTTTATTTATTTAAATTGTTATACGGGGTGACCTTTTGTCCCAGTTACCAGAGCCCTACCATTTCAGTTGTTCCTCATAGTATAGCTTGCAGGGGGTGTTGGAATATTCTCACAATCATTTTTGTATTTTGTATGCCTACATGCAATTCTGCATGCATCCAGTCATCTGCATGCATCTACATGCAATTGCATGCATCCAGTCATCAGCATGGTAGTCTCCCAGCACCTAGACCTTATTTTGCAGCCCCCAAGATCCTATTTTTGCTCAGTTTTATCCCTCCTATCCATTGATGCGCCCTTGTTTTCATCACTGGAGAACAAGTGCGCCTTCTTCCACCTATTTAGGAGTTACTTCAGTTAGTTCCATGATTAGTGGATCTGTTCCTTGTTTTGGGGATTGATTACTAGTTTAACTGACTGAACCACTTAGATAGACCTCCAGAGAGACTAGATCAGCTATACTGAATACTGACAGCTCCTCATGCTCCCACATTGGAGTCTCCTTCCCTACATCAGTTCCCATGCACTCAGTTAGACTCATTTAACTGACTATTTGAGTATTGTGACTACTGCCACTGGTTTGGATGATGTCTCCAATGCTATCCAAGCCACACTTTGAGGAGAATTCGAATGACCTTAGAGGCATTCGAATCCATTTGATTGTATTTAGTTATTATTCATTTTACAGAGTGCCATCTTACAGTTGATGTATGATACAACAAGTTTTCTCCATTTTCTGTGTAATGAGTGATTATTGATTCAACATTTCTTCTTCTTCTTTATGCACTTCTTGAGTAAATTCTAGTGAGGTCTTCTACTATTGAGTGATCCTACTCTTAAAATATTATAGTAGGGTGGGCCGCCACCACCGGAATGAGGTGGGCCTCTGCCAAAAGGTGGAGGTCCTCCCCCTCCGAAATGAGTTGGGGGGCCACCACCATCGGAAGGAGGTGGAGGTGGACCAAAGGGTGGTGGGACTTGAGGAAAGTGTGGTGGGGATCCAATTGGCATAACAATGTGATGTCCCCATGGAGTGTTTGAGTTTTCGGGATAAGGTATCCCGGAAATTATGTTCTCGGGATGGTATTTCCCCGACGCAGGGTTGAAATTTCTTAGATATATATGACTCCATAGAGATTTAGTTAGGTTGGATGGTCCTCCGCCATGAGGTAATCCCATGGTATGTGCCACAACTGGTAAGGAGCTGCCAACGGAATGACCAGTTGGAAGTCCTCCACTCATATTATGGCTAGCGAACAGGGGTTTCCCCCAAGTAACAATGTTTTGACCACTAATTGATGGTTGACTTGCAATAGGTTGATGGTTACTTACTAGTGGAGGAACACTATTTATGACAAAATTGGGAGGTAAAGAGTATCCTCCCCTCTAGTTTTGGGGTGGGGGAGGAGGTAGCATTCCACTAGTAGAATGAGGGGTGTTGTAAAATTGTCCTTCAACGTTTTGATTCGTCTGGGGTACGAAACCAGTCTCCTGATTAGGAGGTGTACTCGCAGGAAATGAGGGTTGACCAGGTTCATAAGTGGTCACGTTATGTATAGGTGTTTCCGGTGAAGTGAAATATAAAGAACGAATTGGGGTATGTTGAGACGTGGGTACTTCATAGTTTCAACTCCCTCGTGAGAGACTCTGTCACCTGAGTTCTTCTCTGGTTGTCCATAGATGGTCGAGGTGGACCCTAAAGGGTGCTAGAAACTCATCATTGGGAACCCAGAAAGGAGGTGTGGTTCCTACAGATGGAAGTACGAAAAAATGAGCCCATTGTTTCCCTAGAGTGGTTTCCCAAAAGGATGCAAATGGACCAAAAACTGTGGATACAGGGTCATCCTAGGGTTGATTGAACCATTCTACAGCCCCAGGTTCTCCTTCCATCGAATGGTGGAAATATGTATCTCATGAAGCAAACAGTTCCATGGCCAGAGACCTTGGAGGATCAGTGATTAGTGGACTCAAAGGAAGTGAAAAATTCACTCCTGACTCCATGGTGGAGTTTTCTTCTTCAGGTGACATGACAAAAGTTGGTGGATCCATGTTTTCCCTTGAAAGCACCTCCTGATTAAGGGGATATTCGTGTGGTGAGTTTAAAAGTCTGTGGGACCTTCTCAAAGGTTTTTCAGCCAGAATGATTGAAGCAGAATTTCTCCTAAGTGTCTTCTATACAAAAATAAAAGCAAATCAAAATCTACACAAAACTAAGGCCATAATCAAACTTATGTGATTGGTGTGGATTCAAAATTCTGTAACCTCATAGGATTGTCAAGGCTTCACAACTCGTAATATACCCCAGGGTCCAACATTTATACTCGACCCAATTTTTCAGAGCACTAACCATGGAGGATTAGGACCGTACCCCTAACCGCATAACCCGACTACCTAGAAGCACGTGCGTAGTAGCTCCCTGAGTGTTTTTATCAGTGTATTGCTCTGCCAAGATGGCCAAATGGTTAGCTCGGTTAGTTTCAGGAATCCTAGGAGAGTCGCCTGATATACTCAAGGTACGTGGGAGCACAAATCCGTAGTGGTGTTGTCTAATGCACAACCGTACGACAAGAGCCTTCCGATATACTACCGAGTACGTGAAGTGCCTTTCGATATACCCAAGGGTACGTGAAGAGCCTTCGATATACTGGTTGGTACGTGGAAGAACTACAGGCCCCTAGGATGCAGTGCAGGAAAATAACGATAGCTGCTACGTTTTATGATGCCAGAACACGTCACTAATTTATCACACAAGTTACTAGTAAATTTTAACCTAACTCTACCGATTAATTTTATCTTATGTGGTTAGGTGCATGCCTGAAGTGTTGACATAAATTTAAAAATAATGCAACCCTAGCTACATGAAGGTGCACATTTCCTTTTCTTTCGATGAAGTCTATCTAAGGTAAGGAGAAATTTCTTTTTCAATGGTCTCAAAAGATAAGAAATCCCAACAAGTTCAAAATCTACCAAAGATGATTAAAGCACTCTTTTCGTTTTTTCCAACAAAACACAAAAACAATAGCACACCAAATCAATACTTTTTCTTTTTGTCTTTTCAAACTAAAAATGATTTTAAGTAATAACGAAAAGGAGGATTTCTGCTTAGAATGCACTAACTCTTCAACTTCCACAATGATGAACCAAAAGCACAAAAAGACCAAAAGTGCATAGAACATTTCAAATTTGAAATACTTTGCAAGAGCTTGAATTCACTTGATTTTTCAAAGAGATGAAAGACTCATAACTAAGAAAAATATAATCAACCGATTTCCTTTTCAAACTTCTCGAAAATATAAATAACAAATTCCAAAGTACGAAATAATTCCACAACAATTTTCAAATGATCTTGAAAATAGTTAAAATGAAGCACTTTTGATTTTTTCAATACATATGTCAAAACAAGATCTGATAATAACAATGCTTTTCAGATGTAATAACAGAAAAAAAGAGACGTATCGTAACACTCCAATGACTCAGAAATTCTCAAAGAAAAATGGCAAGCACTCAAATGGGTCCAAAGACACTCAAATCACTCAAAATCAATCAAAACTAAATGGTTAAGTGCAGAAAGGGTTGGAATCAGATCTAAAACAATGAATAGACTTGGTAAGGTGATTAGGGATTGCAAGATCGAGCGGATGAACGTGGGGGATTGAAATTTTCCGCCACCACTAAATCTCCAACTTGACTAAATGGAACCCAAAAATCAACAAAACAAATCGAAACTCAATCAAGCTAGGAAAACAAGTCTATGATTGGAGGATACAGCACACAGAAGCTTGCAAATCAGATCAGAAAGCAAAAATTGGAGAGGGTTTGAACCAAGCACCAAGCTCAAAGGGCTGGCGCACTCTTCCAGCATGCTGCAGAGTGCTCAATGCAAAATGTCTACAAGGGAAAAGCACCCATGGCATAGACTATATGCAAGGCAATAGCACCGCCGACACAGATTGCACACACAAAACAGGTGCCAGATGGTTCTAGGCGCACTGGATGCACATACTAGGTGCGTCGGGCAAATAATCACTTGCAAAAATCAAAAGATCTCCAAAGGATAAAAAGCAAATGATGTGATAATGATCTTAAAAGAATCAAGAGAAACCAACAAACTCCCTAATGATAAGATCTGATGGTGGGAAGGGATTAGGAGGATAAGAAATGGATCACTAAGAAATCAATGGAATCACACTCAAACTGAAATAAAAGCTAAAGTACTCCCCAGTATGGTCGCCATATTTGTTTTCGGACAACCTACCTAAGTGGAATTAAAGGCCAGATCTCCCTAGTCTAATCAGATCTAGAACAAATAGATACATAATAGAATCAACTTCCCTATATCAATAGAATCATAAAGTAACAAACAAGTATCTTACCTGAGATTTACGATCCCCTTTGCTCCTTGCTTGATCCAATGCTCCAGAGCCTTCATATCTACAGCTGCAAAACCCTGTTGAACATGCAGACACAAACAAGTAGTAAAAGCATATGTCACATACAATTGATCTAAGCTAACGATTAAGGAGGTAATATCTACACATTAAAAACGCAATAACATATATGGGAAGATATTGTATTAACTGTAATGAAAGAGAGTACAATAGAGAAGAACGTTACAACCTAAGCCTTAACATCACAACCTTCCTTCCAACAAGCCAAACCAAAGCCTCCAAGGATGAAGTAGGACTCCCAAGGATGTACAAGGATCACCTAAGCCAATTCCACCAGCATGAGAGTGCTATAGACCTTCCTCCCCTTGGAATGGAGAGGAGATTCATATTTATAAGACCAAGTGGATAGAGTAGGTTGAGAAATGATGGGAGAGGTCTAAGGGATCTTCCCAAGAGTTTAGGGAACCGAAGGATAGCTCACCTATTAGTTAGGGATAGACATCCAACTCATCAGGGTTTGAGAAGTCACTCGAAGGTTCCATTTATCCATTTCAAACAACCCCTTCGCATGTTGTATGAGGACAACTTGCGCCAGGAAGGGGCAAGTGTAGGCTGAATGAAGGCAACCTGAGCCACTAGCGTAGGCTTCCAGATGACACTCTACGCCGAGCCTAGTCAGGCACTTCTTACTGGAAGACAAGCTGCGCCGACCTAACTATAAAAGGTGGAAAAAGGATCAACAATTTGCTCTAGATGACTCCTGGTTAGGGAAACTTCAGGGATCAAGGCACTAAGCTAACATAGGACTCGTGATGCCAAGATTTAGGTGTAACACCTTCTCTAGTGGAGTGAAAATTAGATACAAAAACATAATAAGTAGTGCCAATTTTAGCAAGAATATCATATATGAGTTGGTGATATGTCTTGATTTTGAACTTAGATATAAAATATTCGATGCAAGAGAAATCATTGGGATTTAAAGAAATCAATTGATTGTTAATCTAGTGAGATTGAATCTCATTTTGTTTACCAAACATGATTTCCAGCTTTTACCATTTTGCATCGGTGGTCTCAATTCCTTGAAGATGAAACTATATATCATTGGTGATCAACATTCCAATTAATCCATGTGAATCATCAATTTTATTATCCCATTTGATTGTCTTTAATGCATCAAGGCGGGGGGGGTTATATTCCCAAGGTAACCCGGTAAAGTCCCCTACTTCATAGTAAATCCTCCATACAGGATTTCCATGAGAAGTAGTTGGTACTAGTAAGAAGAAGATCACTTGGACTAGCCATATTATAATATGTAGGTAATATGGCTTCAAAAACAAAAACCAGTCGTCTAGATGAAAAGCTCTAAAAAAAAACAATTTTAAAAGAAAATGGCACTTAAAACATACTATGCATGTCAAAGTTATGCCCTTATAAAGAAAGGCATAAAATGGAACTAGGGATCCACATGGAAAGTAGATGTTGATCCATATGGTGATGGGTGCAGAATGAGGTTGTTGAATAATAATAATTCCCCCCTTTACCAACGTTGCCTATAAGTTTTCTTTTACAAATAAATTATTTTTTGCTTTAAATAAGTGATACTCTTTTATAAAAACAAGTGAGAAGCAATTTTACAAGGAAGTTACTTTATAAATTAAAGTTGCATGAACTTTAAAAAAAAATAACGCAATAAAAAAAAAGATATCAACTCAAGACCTCTTACTTAATAAAGTAATTTTCAACACAGTGATCTAATCAAAAGATATAGTAATGTTATGAATGAGAATTGTTATTGTTGTTTAAGCCCACCCAAAAACCTTGAATTTGGCCCACAAAACACTTTTACACAACCACACACAAACAACAAATGAAATTTCAAAATAGAGAATTCTCAAGTTTAGGGTTAGATCTTGGTTAGCTTACCCAAAAAATGCAAGATTTCTCCTTGTTTTTGGTTCACTGAGTTGGCACACAGCATAGTGCAAAGACCATACGTAGTCAAAGAAAACCATTTTTGCTATGTTTCTTATTTGCCAATTTTGCACAGAGCGCAACGATATAGAGCATATGTAGATAAAAAAAAACAAAAAACAAATTGGGAATAAAATAGAAATTCAAACTAAAATATAAAACAACATGATAAATATTTCAACAAAATCCATAAATGTAAATAATATACATCTGGAATTGATAAAATGGTCGTATCTTGGGAAAATAGAAACATTTCTTAGTGAAACAAAAATAATTTCCAACTAAAAGCAATGCTCCAAATACATTGAAACACATTTCTTAGCCCATAAATGCATAGAAATAACATAATATATCAATCCTTTGATGCATTCAGCTACATAGGTTCAAAATCTTGATAGGCAATGGGAGTGGGTGTTCATAACCACTATGATACCATTACCATGTTCGACTAAAATAAGGCATTTCCACATAGATAAAACACCTTAAGGAATCACTCACACAAACATATCACAAATCAACACACCAATGTATTATGTGGTTAAAAATCTCGAAGAGAGAAACAATCCACGACCATAGCTAAACGACCACTTGAAGTAATATAATAATGCAAAAGAAAAATATTTAGGTATGAGTTTCTCACTATCAATCATTAGCAAATGACCCTCCATGCTCTTTAAATAGATATCATGGAGAAATCAAGTCTCAAGCCATAGATCAATATTGTTTCTATGATCAAGGTAAAGATGAATTGTCGGATCACTTTATGCCTAGAACATATCATGGCTGTTGGATTATCTTCTCCTCGATTTTAATGGTTATATTGATCCATAGCTTGACACCCTATTGGTCCATGATCTCTATTTAAAGAGCATGAAGGGTCATTTTCTAATGATCAACAGTGAGAAACCCATATTTAATATTTTTCCTTTGCATTAATATATTGCTTCAAGTGATCATTTGGCTGGGGTTGTGGATCGTTTCCCTCTCTGAGGGTTTTAACAACGTAATACATTAGTGTGTCAATTTTTGATATGTTTGTGTGAATGGTTTCTTAAGGTGTTAGACCTCTGTGGAAATACCATGTTCTAGTCAAACATTGTATCAAAGCGCTTATAAATACCTGCTCCCATTGTTGATCGAAATCTTCAACCTATATACCTACATGCATCAAATGATTTCTAGATTATGTTATTTATATTCATTTATAGGCTAAGAGAGGTGTTCCATTAGTGTTGGAATTTGATGGGTAAAATTTCTGTCGTCATTTTTCACGTCAAATACGGTTTATATTTTAATCTCCTCGTCATATAAAACATGTTAGGATATTTCAATACTCCATCCTTGTCCTATCTATTATTATTTATTTTTCCTATTTGTTGATGATGTCATTTTCCACCTAGTGGTGTGCAGATGTCATCCAGGATCCATTTACCACCTTCTGATCCATGCATGCATCATTTTAGGACCACTTCAGTCAGTTCCCTATTTTATAGGAACCTATGAGTGTTCCGGTGTAGTCCACCTGAGTTATATGACTCTTGTGGGGGGTTAGAGCTCTGGATTCCACTGATTGTGGCCTCATTTTCCCTTTTCTAACTGGAATGCATGACATACTCACTATTGCGCCCTCCTTAGTCAGTTAACTGATTGTGACTTCAGTTAGTTGAGTTTAGGTTCAGTTCAGTTGACTTTGAGTCTTCCGGAGCACTCCAGTGGTGATAATCCATATACTAGACCAACTGAGGTTCGAATTCTCCTATGTGATTCGAATTCTCTCCATTGTAACATCATTGTTTATTATACTGATTATTGGAGCATATGATATTATTCTACTCCTATCTGAGTTCTGCTGCATTATCATTCTTCTTCTCTTTTTTACTGCAGTTTTCACTCTTCTTCAAATTTTCAGCTCATTCTTTCTTTGTGAGGTATCCTCAGCTCTTTAGATCTATTGTGACATAATTTCACATGGTATTAGAGCCATTTGAGTGAATAGGTTGAGCAACTGCTTTTGGTAGTGCACCAAAAGCCTCTAGATTTCTACAGCAAATCCTTGTTCCATTGCATTGAATTCATTGGAGAAATCCAATGAGGTCTAGCCAGGTGTGAAGGATCCAGATAAAATTTCCTACTGTCATAAAGCAGTGCTCAGTAGTAGTCTAGCTTCGTATTGAGATTTTTTTGCAGATTATTCAAAGTGTTTGAGTGGAGCAACAGTTGTATCATTTTTTTACAGTTACAACAATTTTTTGCAGTTGCAGCAGTTTTTTTTGTAGTAGCAGCAGTTTCACCTTGTATTCGCTCTAGCAGTTGTAATGGACAATTCGAACTCTCCTCTCTCTCCCAAGATCCTGAAACCCTTCAATTATCTTGATTGGAGGGCCGATATGCAGATGCTATTGCAAAACAAATCACTGTACAGGGTGACAATGGGGAAGGATCCCGAACCAACATCAGCTGTGGAGAAAACAAAGTATCTGAATAGATTGGATGAATCATTTGGTTTCATGTGTATGTTAGACACAATGGCTCACTGAAAGGTGGGGCGTGAATCAGCCTACACTTAATCCAAATTTCTACTTCCTCAAACACTAAAACTTAAATCTTTAATTTATATTCATCAATATACTATCAACTCAAACACATCAACACATTGCACACGAGACAAGATATAAGCTTTGTAAGTTTTGTATAAATGGAGACTACAATCTCCAATATGGGATACAACCCACCAGAATGATTCAGTCAACTACTACTGACTGGGATGCTACAACACCCCAATAATACAATCGTTCAAGAGATCAATCATACTTTTCTCAAGTCTGTAAGTTACATACATCAACAAACATGAAACCCTTGTTTGTTTCACAATCACTGAGATATATCACCACATCATCATAGTACAGTTCACAATATCAACATTAAGCTTGTAAGCACATCCTCATTCTGTACCCAGCAAATTACTCAACATACATACTCAACATGTCATACTGCAACCCTATCTCAACTCTATTCATACTTTATCCATCACAATTCTATCCATGTCATCAGCATGTTCACAAACTCAGCATATCATTCTGATCATGACCAACATGGTATTATCCATGTCATTACAGGCACATTTTTCATATCAAGCTGTCTCAATTGTTACCCATCAAAACAATACAAACATATCCACTGTCCATGTCATGCTGCTGCCTAGAAATCATATCTTCAGCATGATGTTGACCAATGTGACTCAGAAAATCAAAGATTAAAACTTGATCATCATGTTGGTCCTGCTGCTCCATGGCAGCCATGGAACTGTCCTCCTTCGAACTCTTCTTCTCTGCTCCACCGAATTCACTTTTTAGCACATGATCAAAACAACAAATTGACCTTTAATTTATATTTTACTTTTCCATCATATAAGGAGGCCGACATCATTTCTTATAATAGATGCCCCCTAAAGTGTGAGGTTAGAAGAGACTAATGGTCGAAAGACTTTAAAAATACTTTGTGGAGATAGCGTCGAGGGGAGCAACGAGGAGCTGAAACAGAAACAAAATGTCAGATATACCATCGAGGCGGGCATTCCCATGCTCGGAAACAATTGACTCAAAGCATGGCTGCCGACCAATACATTGAAGATCCATGAGTACTGAGATGATATAAACTGTAGACAAATCATGGCTACTGTGAACAATCGTAGATCCATGAGACAATAATGACACAACCATCACCAATACATAAGTGGATCTGTGTGACAATACAAGGGTGATATCTTCCACATAATGACTAGGTGGAAACCTGACCAGAGAAATGCCATCGCATCCTGGACGTAATCATTGTACAAAAAGTTGTCCAGGGCATTCCACCTGATCGCAAATGGTACGAATCTAGCCATGTGATTACAAGGTGTTGAAGTTGAACATGGTAGAAACCATTTGATTACTGGTCAATGATGTGAACTGTTAACAAATGCGAGGGAAATCACCAATGATGACAATGATCCCTAAGGTATCTGTAGTGCATCTCAATGAAATGCGAATAGATGAGTTGATGTCGAGCACTTGTGAGATTATTCGATCAGAGGTAAATGATGAAAACCTATTATCAAATACGAGGAAAACTGCCATTGAGGAATGCAGGTACCAAGGTACTGATGGTTGACTTCTGAGCCTAATTCCTGGATAGTGATTTGGTGTTGACAGGAATAGACTCGTCGAAGGTGGGCCATAATGATTTCCACATCATCAACATGAAATTGGAACGATAGATAGTATGTAACAATGGAACAGAAGGACATGTACTGACACATTGGAAGACTTGACATAGTGGATGACTCAGAGCAACGCAAAACCTTTGAACATGTAACGGCATGAAATAGAACCTGGCAGCAGGGTTTGTAAATAGTAGAGAACAAACACATGACGAGTAGGCTCGTGGCCAAAGAGATGACTCGAGATGATGACCATAACTCAGTAAAATAATATAAATACCCAACAGTTACACAAGGGACATATGCATGCCATGTTCACAAGTGACGACTGACAAGCTGCCAACAAGATAAACTTGACTCATTTCCCATTTTCCCCCGACATGATGGACATGTACCTATTTGTTGTTTTACGAGATTGAAGAGGATAACAAATGCTCGATATAGCTCACCTCATAGATGAGTCCAATCTCACATGTTTTACGAACCTGAGAAAGGAAGGGTTCGTCCCAAAGTGGGTCCTTCGATGTTAAATTTTAACGAGTCCAAGGAACGAAAACTCGGCAGTTTTTCACGTTTAGAGAGCCTGAAAAACTTAAAGAAGGCTCCAGAATGTACTTTTTCATAAATTTAGTCCCTCGGTCCTAAAAAAGTGTAAAACAATTCCTGAGAGAACTCTCCCAGCCAAAAGTTGACTGAGGTATACCTTTCTCGTAAATAGTCTAGACGGGCCGAAAAAGGGGTAACCTATCACCAAATAGACGACCTTTCAAAATACTTTTACAAGTCTGAAAGAGACAAGTGCACTTGGCAATCTTTTCAAAACGAGGGAGTCAGAAAAGAGCTTAAGAAGAACTCCAATGGTCTTTTTCGTATTTTTTTAATCATTTCGGTTCGAAAAAGAATAAAATAATACCAAAATGATACTTTCCTCATTGTTTTACAAGCACGAGTAAAGTCGACTAAGCTTGACATCATTTACTTGATTTTAACAAGCACGAGATAGGTGTGAAAAGGTGCTTGGAATCTTTTTCAGGTTTTTATCCAGAGGGTGAAAAAGATATAGTCAGCTCAAATGAAGGTCAAAACATTAATACACTGCAAGTGTGAACAAAGTAGTGAGAAACTGTCAAAAATTGTTGATGAAACCTTGGAAAACGATATTAGTAATGTGAAGTATTTGACCTAAAAAGATATTTAATAAAATAATGAGCAAAAATGTAGCTATGTAACTTATATAAGCAAGAGGTAAAAATAGAGAGTTACCATTTTCACTTTGCTATTTTTGCTCATAGAGGGATTTTTACCCATTAAAGGGCAAAACTTCAAGTGACCATATCTGGAGATCTGAGGCACCATTTTTACAACCGTCTGCACCAGGTAATAGCTCTTAAGCTCCTCTTTCAGTTCATGTCCTTATTTTTTTATTTCTCATCAGTTTGATAATTTTTTGAGGAATCCCTATGGCGTCTTTTTTGCCTCCATAATTATTGTGGCCCCTCTCTGTCGGGAAACGCGGTAAGATTACCGCCCTGTGGTAATTCCTCTTTTTCGCGTAGCCAGGTGATACCTAGGAGCGATAATCATGGAAAAAGGAAGAAAAAATTTAATGTTTCCTCATGTTTGGGATGAGATCAGTCTTCCAGCTTGCTCATGGATGCTTTACTTGTCTTTTTGCAGGGGTTTACATCTCTTTTGAGGCAAAAATGGTTGATTGGAAGGAAAGGGAACATGAATCGGATGATCAAGTGGCTGCAAATGATCAAAACACACTAAATGCACTGCGAGCATGTGGGTTGTTGAAGTTTTTCAAAACCAAGGGTATTCGAAAACAGGGAAAACTTCTCACTCACTTAATACAATTGTGGGAGAGCGATATTCAGGCTTTCCAAGTTGGAGAGCATATTCTTGAGATTGGACTTGAGGATATTTACTTTCTCACTGGCCTCTCTAAGAGAGGGGCACGAGTAACTCTGACGAGGAACAGGGCTTCAGAGGAGAGTACCAATGACTTAGTTTCACATTATTGCCGACCGGGTTCCTCGAAGAAAAGTGGGAAAGTGGCCATCCAGGATGTAATAGAGATCCTGCTAAGAACTATATTGTTTACCATAACCCGAGAAGTAGGTAGTGTGATTCCTCATCAGGCATCTCGGGTGCAAATGAATCTCACCGTAGAGTGTATGGCGTCAACTGTGTTCAACTGGTGTGAGGAGTTGTTATCCAACCTCAAGGAAAAAATAACCAAGTGTAGAAACGGAGATACTCTCCAATTTGGGTATGGGAATATCTTAGTCACATTATTTTTGGAGAGGGTGCCATTGTTGTGTCCACAGATATCCATGCCTATCTGCCCAACGATCGAGCCTCAGATGGGTCGATGGAGTGACTATGCAGGATGGCTCAGGGGGTCACAAGTTTTAGCCTTTGGCGAGGACTTCTTCTCATGGCTCGAGGATCAAATCGTGATGATCGAGGACTACCCCTATGCAGGGGTGGATTTTCGACAGGACATTAACTTGGCATTTCCTGATGACGAGGATTGGGACAACTCAGGTATACGACCTTCACCAATGTGTTTTTAAATTTTCAAGTATATATAATTTTTAGTGGTTTTTTAATGTGTAAAAAGATCTAATGTATGTACGTGTGCATGTCGCATATCGTGGACCAAGGAGACCAACGAGATATTCACCACTGGGCCGAGGTGAGATCCAGCACTGGGACACCATGGAGGAGGAAGAAGAGGATGAGGAAGAAGCAAGAGGTCTCCACGATGTAGAGCATAATCTTACGGGTTTGACCTTTGGATTTCCCGCTATGAGGATAGATGACGTCCCTCTCCATCTCCAGCGGCATACTGTGGGTGTGCCTAGGCGTATAGGCCTACTCCTACATAGAGTGGCTAGAGCCGTGGTATGCTACCATGAGCAACGTGAGGAGCACGAGGATCGCGAGAGGTCTCCTTAGACAGTAGTATTTTCTTTTTGCGGCATGTACACGATATGTAGGGCCAAATTTGGTATGGGATGAGATCCCCAATTTTGTCTTTTAGACACATCATATGTATTCAGAAAAACACTTTTATATGCGATTATATACATGTGGACTTATTTCTATGACTTATTCATTTACAATGGCTTGTGTTTTTTATTTATGATGTACTTTTTATGTATGAGTTAGATGCCAATCCAAAATGTAGTTAGCCAATGAGTCAGCTACATAATTGAATTCCCTTGGTCTATGTTGATATGAAATGTAATCAAAAGATCATTCCAAGAGGTGTACGCTTCTAAATAAGCAAAGTAATATGGGATCGCAAACAGTGTAGACACGATTCAACTGGGACACCACGAGTTGGGAGTCTAGAAAGACTGATAAGGAGTCAATTCCAAGGGAAGCAACTTCAGTTAATAGTCCAATGACTGCATGGTATTCTGCAATGTTGTTCGTCACGGGGCCCAAGCAAGTGCCTCTTGAAGATACCAACTCACCAGCAGGAGAATAGATAACCCATGCTACAGAAGCAAGGTTCCGGGTGTGTCGGCTAGCACCATCAGTGAATCCACAGTAGGTAGACATCTGCGCATAGAAGCACAAGTTGAGGTAAATAAGGATACATGAAATAAAATCCATGCACACACACAAAAAAGAAATAACTAAAAACAAGCTAAGTACATTATGTACAAAATGTCCCGCGTGGGATAAACCTACGCGTAGAAACGTTTTAGGTATAGCCCGTTACAGGGTCGTGCCAAAGGTGTACCGTCACAGTCGACTAGCTCGTAGGCTCCTTTTTCCAATACACGCTTTATAATGAAGGGACCGTACCACATAGACTCTAGCTTTCCTTTTCCTAGTTTGTCATGCATCTGGTCATATGTGAGTACGAGGTCGCCTTCGTTGAAAATTCGAGGTTGAACAGATTTGTCATACTATGATTTGACGCATTTCTTATTGGGACGTACCAATGAGAAACACGATTCATCGGGGAGAGAATCAATGGGCTTTGGTTTCTCAGTGACACAGGGCAAAGTACAAATCAACTCTCCTAAGACCAAATATTTCTTGGATTTTGCTTTGGAAAATTCCAAGTCAAATTCTTGAAGGACAACAATCCAACGAGAGTATTTGTCCCCAAGCACTTGGCGTGTGAGGATATAGTACATTGGATTGAAGTCGGCGATGACAGTGGTCTGGCGGAGCAGAATGTAATGGCAAAACATTTGGACAACAAAAACTGTAACCAGAGACAGTTTTTCAACATGCGAGTAGTGGGTTTCGGAGTCGAGGAGACTCTTACTAAGATAATAAAACACATGTTCTATGTTGTTGGGGTCATCCTGGACTAACACCATGCCAATGGTGGAAGTGGAAGCTGCAAGATATAAAATGTAATCCCATGTGTAATTGGGGGGTTGAATTATGGGATCCTTAGTGAGGGTTGCCTTTAGATTATCAAAAGATCGTTGGGCTTCATCATCCCAAAATAAAGGGATGTTCTTTTCAGAAGCCTCATGTAGCCCTTTGTGATCTCAGTGAAATTGCACATGAAACGGCGTAGAAATTTTGCATGCTTCTGCAAACTTTGAAGTTCTGGTATGTCCATGGGTGAAGGTAGAGCTAGAATGGCTTCTACATTCGCTGGGTCTAAACGTATACCGTCTTTGGAGATTATGAATCCCAATATTTTTCCGGCTTCAACGCAAAAGACACACTTGTGTGGATTTAAACGAATATTGTAGTGGCGGCACCTTGAAAAGATGGCACTTAAATGATCTGGGTGATCCTCTGGAGCCTGTGAATGGGCGGGGAGGTCATCAAGATACGGTTCTACAATATGTTTAATGTAGTGAAATGCGCATGACATCCCCTGTTGGAAAGTTGCCCTGGCATTCTTGAGGCCAAAGGGTAGCTTTCGGTACGCAAAGGTCCCCCATGGGAAAATGAATGCTGTCTTATGCCGGTCGGCGGGGAGTATCTCTATCTGATTATAGCCCGAAAAACCATCCATAAATGAAAAGATGACACTTCCGACACAGTTATCGATAATCTAGTCAATAAACGGAGTTGGATAGTTGTCTTTTGGACAAGCTTTGTTCAAGTCTCGGTAATCGAAACAGACTCTAATCGTACCCGGTTTCTTGGCTACGGGAACGATGTTAGACACCCATTATATCAATGGGACACGATAGATAAAACCAGCACGCATAAGTTTTTCAATTTCTGCTTTGATAGCTGCTGCCTTGCGGGGATGAATGGGCCGGAGTTTCTGCCGAACTGGTCGGGCACCAAGAAAAGTTTGGATCTCATGGACCACGATGAACGGGTCTATTCCTGGCATTTCTTCATAACTCCAAGCGAAAATGTCGCAGAATGTTTTAAAGTAGGCGGTATCGAACTCCAACTCGGTGGGAGTACATGTTTTTTTGATGTGGATATTCTCCATGACACCAGGTTTCACTGAAATGTTAATAGGAGTAGTTTCCATGAGGTTGGCCAAGTTTCCTTCGAAAAATATATCGTCGAACGAAGTGGGAAACTTGGGTTTAACAATTTCAAGTGAACTGTTGGGTTTGGTGTCTTTCCCGATCGCCTGGATAGTAGCGAAAGAAGATCGATGATGGAAATCTTCCCACGGCGGGTCATCGACGCACATAACCTCCATAATCGATTCGTCGGAAGGAAAAATCATTGTGAGAGGATCGATAAGTGGTGACGATGAGCTAGCCTCAGACGAGAGTTGTGCCACGGTGTGATGTGTAGTAGGATCGACCCAATCTGTGGCTGATTGGATCACCTGATAAGTTGCGAGGTTCTTGTTTAGAGGCATGGAATCGTCGTAGGTTTCAAGCTCTGTAGGACCCAGTATCACCCAAGAATCATCAGATCCATCAGTAGGGGTGATGCCTGACAATATCATGTTGATGGCTTGAATAGGGGATCTGAGCTCTGGGAATACTCCGATGAGGGAGGAATCCTTCATAAGGCCAACACCAAAGTCTTCGAGACGGTACTGACCCAGTAATGGAACAGTGTTGGCGGGGTTTGAATGAGTGTCTGGAGTACAGAAGTCTAACTAATCTATAGTGACAATATTCCCTTGGTGAGGAAATTGGACTAGTCGAAAGACGGAAGATGCAATGGAGGTCATGGAGTAGAACCAATTCCGGCCGAGTAAAAGATTATAATCTAATGGTGCATCTACGACTTCGATGTGTATAGATACTGTCTTGCCCCCTAGTTCAATGCCAATTGGAGGAATGAGTCCATAGGGCTGAAAACCGTGTCCATCAAATGCTCTGAGAGTAGTGGGAGAAGTTGTAACTTCAGGTGAGCCTAGGGCTCTCCAACAAGTCAAGGACATGATCGACGTGGAAGCACCTTCGTCTAAGACAGTGCGATGAATGTTGTTTCCACGAATCTTTGTGTGGACCTGGAAGGCTAACTGGTGAGAAATCCGAGGTTTGAAATATTCCAAGTTAAACATAATCGTGTTTGAAGTATCCGGGTCCACTACCCCCAGTGCTAAGAGTAAGGTTTTGTGTTGCGTGGGGCAGTGTTGGAGAACCTCGAGAGTCGAAATCGTGCATGGTGCTTGAGATAAGTCCTCAACAATATTGTAATTTTGGGCTGCTCGCGCGTTAGGATTAAATGTCGCCTTTCGAATGGTGCCCTTGGGTGGGCATAGCAGTGTGTCTGTGACAGGTCTCTCAATGTGGAGATGACCATTAGGGGGAGGGATGATAGAAGGATCTTCAGAAGGAGACTTTCCATTGGCTGTCTCTGGTTTGTTTGAACTTGAAGAGGTATCATATGTCCTTGCTTGAGTAGATAGATTAATCCCTTCATTACTTGTCATCAAAATTTTGTGGTTTGCGGACGTTTCTCCACGGGGTGGGTTGTTCGGATTGCCCCCTTGTGGGGGATCGTGGGAAGCCATCTATTGTTGCTGCTGGGGGAAAGGATCGGTTAGCACTGCAGGGCAGGAGGATCCTTTAACAAATTTATTGACTTAGTCCTTGTAGGGACAGTCACGTGTGTAGTGATCTTCCTAGAAAATCAGGCAGGGGAACTTTGCTTTCCAATGTGGTTTGGGATCATTGTTGGGTGGTTGCGGCTTGGGATTCTCCTGTTGGTTAGAAGGTTTCTTGGATTTTCCATGTTTATTCTTCTTCTTTCCCCCAAATGGTTGTGACGTGGATTGAACCGCGTTAACCTCGGAGGAAAGAGCAGGAGAGGTAGAAGCTTTGGGATTAGCCTGGAGTGGAGAGGGGGAAGTAGTAGCTTGCTTCCCACTCGGTTTGGTGGCAGGCTGAGCCTTAACTGAACCGACGATACCTTCAATGGGGGGTTCAGTGGTAGGCTTGGTAGGATCAGTAGAGGTGCGGGTGGCATGGGGAATAAGCTCGTATAAAGTTATGGATTGGTTATATACCAAATCCATATATTGAGCGCAAGAAATCGCTTGTTCCTCCGTGACAGGTCCGCCCATGGCAATATACCTGGCGATGGGAGGTAGAAATGACTTCATGAACAAATCAGCGAGTAACTGGTCTGGAATGGGTGCCTTAATTAACCTATAGCATCGACGCCACTCATGAATATGATCCGATATATGTGTAGAAGTGGTTTGACATAATGAGGTCAACAGGTCTGTTCCAGTCTCATATCAGATGGGGAGCTGGAAATGTGTCAGAAATTGCATGGCCAAGGTATTGAAATCGTGAAAGTAGTGTTGTGGTAGCTCGATATACCATTTTTTTGCCGTGCCGATGAGTGTACGCTGGAAGAGCCGTAACCGAATGGAGTTGTCCATCAATGAGTTCGAAGAACACCAAAGATGGAAGGTCACTACGTGGTTCTTGGGGTCTTCCCTGGGTTTGGCATCAAACTTGGGAATGTCTGATGGCAGTTTGGATGGGATGGGTGGCTAATGTGGTTCATGCCATATGGGATCGTTGATAAGCCTCGACAAATTGGGTAAGTCTAGTGTGGCCAAGAAGGGAAGTTGACGATTGGGCTACGGGTATGAGTAGTAATTGTATGGCGTGGGGATGACCGTAGGACCCTGCACAACATACTGCTACGTGTTGTACCCATACATGTTTCCCGCGAGATACTGTTGGAAGTTCTGAGGGTAGTAGACCATCTGGTTAACCGGTTGTGTGTTTGAAATCATGGGATTGACTGTCTGATTCAGAATCATAGTAGTAACCGGTTGTTGAATGTTCTGCTGGGTAGGGATAACGGGTATCGTAGCTTGGGGTTGTTGTGTCCTAGGAATGTTTCCTGTTCCTTGTTGGAGTATAGTTCCCCAGGATTGTTGCGTTCCAGGAATGTTTCCACCACCTTGATTGGGTGGATGATTTCCCATACCAAGGTTAGGGGATTCCTGAATGAATGGTGTCCATGGAATATTGGTTCCACCTTGATGAAGAGGTGGAGGTTCAAGAGGTGGGTTCCATGGAGTATTCATGGTTGAAGGATAGGGAATGTCGGAGTTCAAGTTGGGGGGAATGAAAGGTTGAGTAGGTTTTCCCCCAGCTTGATTCCAGTTTCTGAACAAAGAGTATCCCCCACTCTGTGGGACTTGGGATCCCCAAGAAGGAAGTGTGCCTAACGAGGGATGTTGAAAATGGGGTCCGGTTGGAATACCGACATAAGGTTGTCCGCTACCATATGAATTGTACGTGCTTAACTGAGCAGATGCTGCTAATTGAGAGGGTTGTTGGATGGTTCCAGTGGGGGCATTAACGAGTGGGAATCCTCCAAATGAAGGGCCTTCTTGGCCCGATGGAAAGAATGGAGGTGTTTGTTGAGTAGCCCCGCTTTGGATGGTAACAAGAGGTTTCCCTCCAGCAGATGGTTTGGATGGTCCAGTGGGAGGAGGTTGGTGACTAGGACCAATGTTCCCAAGAGATGGTTGTCCTCCTGCGGGTGGTTTTAATGGTCCGCCTGGAGGGGGTTGGTTGTTGCGATCAATGGTTCTAGTAGTCGGTTGTCCACCTCCTGAAATGGTATAGATGGTGGCCGAAGATGAAACTTCGGTCAACATGGATGATCCAGCAGTGTGACTTGATTTTCTTCCAACACTAGAAAGGTGGGGTAGTGTCGATTGGCCAATAGCGCCAAAGGTGTCGATTTATGGAGGGGTTCTTCCATATGTTTCAAGTGGGGACGGAGAGAGCACTGGGTTATCCCTCATAAGCTATGTGTCCCTTGAAGGTACGCCGAACATATTGTACGGTAACAAGTGTGGGGAATTTAACCAAGGGGTATTAGGGGTCACGTCCATGGGGTCTTGAAAAATAGGAGGATCGTCAAGGGCTTGGCCAGGATTTGTATCCCGTGAGGGGTCAAAAATGCGATCTATCCGATCGGGGTCCGGAAAGAGATCGGGTAAAGTAAAATCTGAGGTTCGGATCCGTCAGCATAGGAGTGGTGAAATTTTGTGCTAGATGAAATATTGGGAGCTCAGTAACCAGGAGGACAAGTGGCAGGGGGGTATTGGGAAGCCGATGAGAGCATTTGCTCGGTATCACATTTGAACTGTTCCGATGCTAAAGGAGAGTTATCCAGACTAACCATGCTAGATTGGATAGACGCCATAATCTCTTGTCCCGAGGGGAGATCAGGGAGGGACACGGTGAATGGTATATTGCTAGAAGCACCCATTTCATGAGTGTGAACACCTGATGGTGTCATGGTGGCAGGAGGAGGTTCCTCTTGGGAGGTAAAAAATTCAAACTTAGGTTGAAACGGTGTGTCAGGTAGCTCGGTTTCTTCAATAAATTCAAAGTATCCGTCCGGGACTGGAATCAACTCGGACGTATCTTCGCCAGATCCTTCATTGGTTCCAACAGATCCTTCAGGAACATCGTAGAAAGTGTCTGTTGGGGAGGTAGTGCTAGCATCTGGGAGGGTGATGACCTCCAGTATAACATCGTGTGCAGTACTAACTTCAACGGTTGGTGTGTTGTCCACTGTGGAAGGGGTTTCTGGAATGACAGTGGGTTTTGGGACAGCTAGAATCTCAGATGTACTACTGGTTTCAGGAACTGTAAGAGGTTCTGAGACAGCGCTATGAATTGCGGGTACAGAAGGAGTTGAAGATGTAGTACGGATAGGTGGTGGAACATTACCCCGGGCAGAGCCGCGATCGGCAGGGGCAGGGATACGTGATGCAGGTGGACCAGAAGTTCATGGTGGTGGTGGTGGGCTTCGTCCCTGTACTCTTCATGATCTTCGAGGTTCAGACATAATGATGGGAATACAAGTTCGAGGACAGTCTCGTAGAAAAGAAATAAAAAACCCTAAAGAAATAGAGTGTGCAAAAGGGGAGCTAGAAAAATGCAAGGCTCACAAGCCAAAAAAGCAAGCTCAAAAAACTATACTGAGATCGGTGTCACAGTAAGCGAGATGGAACAAAGGTGGTCAGAATGCCAACAAGCAGTCACTAAAAAAAAAAATGACCCTCTAAGAAGATGAAATAGCAAGCAAAACCTCCCAACTAAGATCTGGAGACCTCAACAAGTTGTATCCTTCGCAAGGTGATGAAATCCAAGTCGAACAATACAAAATGAGAGACCAATAATAGAAGGATATCCCCCTACCGAAAGGGATCCTGGGTAAAGAGCCCTAGAAGAAAAGTTACTAAGCTACCTCGTTCATGGCACGTCGGAGAAGGATACTGGCACTTCTTCCTTATCACCCTTGTATCACCTATACGGTAGAGTACAAGGAATACAATGGATCGATATGCCTTAGGAGCTAAGTGGAGTGTGGTATTCCACAAAGTCCGTCCGGAACCAATCCTCGTGGCTTACCCTCGAAACGACGGGAGGCCCTATCCACAAACTGGTCGATGATCGTGTCAATAAATACTAGAGGATTTTAGCACCCTAGAGGACAACAACTATGTCTCAAATGAAAATGACAAGGGGGAATTATTTGGATTCCTATCCCCAGTGTCCTACCTAACTAACAAATTCTTTTTCTCCTCAAATGAGGTTATAGAGTGTTGAGTTAGGGAGTGTAAATTTTAGTGGTTGTATTACTCAATCGGGTAAATGGAAGTGAAACTTGTGGTGTTGTGACGACTCAAACCATGCAATTGAAGATTAATCGAAATGAGCCTTTCTGTTCGATGAAATCTAGCTAAAGTAAAGGGAGAGTTCTTCGATCACAATGCATGAACTTTTTCAAAAACAATGAAAAAAACCACTTCAAAAACAAACTTTTTGTTTTCTTTTTTAACAAGCCAAACTAAAAACTACTTTCAAAATGCAACTGATCTACAACTAATGACGCTTCAAAAGTGAGTAAAAGTATGTGACAAGCGATGATAAGTGCTTCACTTCCTAGTATGCAAAAATTATAAATTTGATATTTTCAACAAAAGCAAGACAATGTTCTAAAATAAATCTTTCAATAGTGATTTTGATAATGAAAATAGAAAGTTGTTTCTATAAGAACAATATGATCTTGAAAACCATATAATCAAGGAAAGGAAAACAGTAGCAAAAACTTGATTATCATGAAAGGACCAAGCAAATGCAAAAATGGTAAGGAGGTGATAAATATGGGTATGATGCCACTAACTCAAGAAATCCAAGCACATAACAAATAAAAGCAAACCACAACAAAATTGCAACTGATTGAACATTGACAAGGTATGTAGAAAAGAAGCAATAGATAATGAATAAGAAGGTATAGTGATAACAATGACCACGAACCCAAAGATGTCAAAGTGTCTACAAAGGTCTGATAAAATCAGAGCAACAACCAAGAGCAGAGAAATCCAAAAATTGACCAAAGGTAACCAAGCACACTAAGATAATTTTCTTTTTTACAGAGATTATCGCATGGCCATAATCAACCCAGAAGCGGTACTGATGGATTATCGCGCTCTAAAAAGAGTAAGGGTAGCGGTAGACTATTAATTACCGCTCTGTAAGCAATGGTAGGGGCGCGGTAATTCTCAAAAAAAAAAAAAGCCAGGAATTTTAGAAAAGTTATTAACTTTTCAAGGGTTTTCCAACCCAGAGGACTCACTAATCATGGACAAGGGTCTGATGCAGAGGGGAGGGGGGTGAAGGGAGGTCAAAGAGACCCGCTTTCACTACTGGTTTGAAGAAAAAGCAAATTCACAATCAAGAATAAATGAAAGTAAAAGAACTCAAACAACATGGGTTCAAACCAGCGGAGTCACCAGTTTTTGTTGTAGAGATTTCTTCCTACGGATAAGAAGAATCCCTCTTAGGATAAAGAAAGAAAGAATAACTCTATACTAAGACAAAAATGAAACAAATTTTATCTTGTTCCCTAGATTAAACAAGTGCTTCGGAATTACTGCATTTGAAGGGAATGAGAGAAAGTAACTCACCTTCACTCTTGATGTTTTGTCCCACTCGTTGTTCCGATCCCGAAGTCCTCGCGATGAACCTATTGAGATTAAACAATACATAAGCACATACAATTCTCCAATATCTCTAAATCACAAGTTAGAACCTAAATCCATGTAGATACAAAACATGAAATTGAAATACAATCAATACACATAATTTGGGAAACAAGGCAAGTTAACTTTTATAACAACTTGAAGATTCTTACAAAGGTTGCTTGATGTCCAAGCCAAACTCCAGCTCCAAGTCCTTCCTCTAGCTATCTCTGCAAAAGGCTTATGATCATAGGTTTGATGCCCCAAAATTCCTCCTTTTGTCCCATGGAAGGCCTCTCCTTTATAGTGTTGGGAAAGGTAACCACAAGGAGAGTAGAATGGATCTAGAGAGTGTTTAGTGGATCAGACCTACTAAATAGAGAGAGGGGTTGGGATCGAATCAAATTTGTATCCCAACAAAATCTCTCGAAAGATAAGATCCTAAAATCCATGGAAAAAAGGCTAAAACTGGATTACTTCGCCCCCAGGTCTAAGCATTATGCGGTATTACCGTGCCCTAGGGTAGGAGCATAGTGTGGTAACCCTAGTTACCGCACCCGAATAGGTGTGCAGAGTGCGATAATTCCTGTAGATGGAGTCAATTTGGGTGACACTTGGCAGGTAACAGGTTGTCTTCAGTGTTCAGGCAATAGACTTCACTTCTGGGTGTCCAGATGATCATTAAGGGGAAGTGTCGTTTGGGTCACTTGGTGTTAGGATGCGACGCTAGGAATCAATGTGTAATATTGAGGTATAATAGATGGAAACCTACATTTCTTTTCTCTCCCCCTTTGACATTAATGACAAAGGGTCAAGTAGCCATTTCACAATGCCCAAAAACAAATTGGCTTTGAATACATTACTTGTCACCTTCTTTGCTGAGTTTTTCCCATATTCAAGTTTTGAGAAGTATACATACTTCCAAAAAAAAAAAAAAAATGTGAAAGTTATTATGAAATCATTCTATGAGTTTGCCATCTTCATATTTCACATACATACTTCCCCTAACTGATATGCTAATGTCCAAAAAATTCATAAAAGGTAAGCATGTATCATCATCACACTTTAAGCCACTAGCTTGTCATCCTACTTCTCATGTAAGTCTGCTCATCTTCTAGTTTTCCATAAACACACTCCCCCTATCATGTTGAGATTGATCTTCCATAAACCAGTCCAATGCGCGACCTCGAAGAGTTGTTTCCAACTGACCTTTCTTGGCATCATCATCTATTATTTGCTTAACAGTCCCTACTGCTTCACATAAGAACCAGTACTGCTCTGGGTTGTCAGTGCCATTCCCATGGAACAACGATAACTTCGCATCTTCGCCCGCCATCTTGGGCTTCCTTCCTACAGTCATTGAGCTGCTAGCAATCAAGTTCTGTTGACACGATGAACACGGCGGTGTCAAAGTTGTATTTCTTCCTGGTTGTGAGATAGTGAGCGGAGGTGTGGGTACATTGCTGCTGGCGGTTGGTCCTTCCTCTATCCTGGACGTAGCCTAGTTGTCCTTGTCGTCACTGTGAGGTCGCTTCGTCCCGTGTGGTCTTCCTTCACGGCTTTGCATTTCAATCATAGCAGGACCTTCTCTTGTCCTCTACCTCTTCTCTTGTCGAAACATTGCTCCTCCCCTCGTAAGACCACTCTCTTCCTCGGATTCCTTCACAGTCTCGTCATAACTTGCACACATATACCCCATATCATTCCGTGTACTGCCCCCCCTGCTATCGAAGTATCCACAGCCTCTGCCCACCAGGTTTCTACTGATCAAGGTGCATCTTCAGTATGCCCTTTTCACAGATGAGCATCTTAATAGACAACTGTAGCGATAACAAAAACCTGCCTCTTGGTCCATTGAAAAAATCCCTTTTATCTTCGCTATAAGACTTTGTTGTATCAACTGCAAACTCGATGATGTAACCTTCTAGTATACTATCGACCCAGACCTCAACAGCACGCGATGCTTTGTTATCTACCTCTTGCAGCTCCTGGATCAGTTCTGGGGTCCAAGATGTCGGCTCACCATCTTGGAAGTTCCGCTTATGATAGGTCAATTTTGCTAACCATTCATACAGGATGTTTGGGAACTCGCAGAAAAAATATTTGTGTGGACCTTCATGTATTTACTTTTCTAACCACCAATTTGTCGAAAACCCAGGGTTCTGATTTTTTTTTCCAGCGAACTCTCACAACTTTAGGTCGAACCAATATTGAATCTCCGGTCTCATCGGATGCCAAAACATATCCTCCTTTCACTTCATGTTATGGTCCCGACAATGGAACCATTTGTTGTCACAAACCCAGTCGAGAGGGGTTCCTCACACTGTCGACACCCAAACCACCGCGATCTCACTGAGCACCGTCCCAGACAAGTTTAACCCCATCCGACAACACCTGGGGAGCAGATGAAATCTCACCCGAGATGTTCAAGCGAGAGCTGACAGAACCACGTTTCCGCCAAATTAAGGAGGATTTTGTGCATCAACTTATCAACTTATTGTGGCATTGCATAACAAATCTAACCATTCAACTTATCCATTGAGCATAATTGCAACATCATTCAACATATCTTATCATTAACAAAACTACTAATGCGCAACAGATACAATAGTAAAACATTAATTGCAGCAAGAAAACATCACATCATTCACATATTCATATCGCATAATGCATTCATCACAAGGAAACAGGAAAGACACAATGATTCTGCTCAAAACTCTGTCATATCATATTTATCTTTGCAAAAAACTAGATACAACAAGATAATCTTTCTATCGCATACCCAGATCAACAGACAAGCAAAATCATTCGTGCTCAACTATCTCTCGATTGATCAGCTCATGTATCTCTCAATCAGTATATCAACACTTACAATGTTATGTCTATTTATAGGCTAGCACCTTTACATTTGTGGTCCACTTAGGCAACCGTCTAACTACTTCCTAACAAACTTTACAAAAGGGTAACCCAAACACCCACATAATGCGGTCCAAATTACCCAAAACCCACATAATGCGGTCCAAATGACCCAAAACCCACATAATGCGGTCCAAATGACCCAAAACTACATAAACTAATCGACTTGCGCATTGTTTTCCTTCTTGCGCGGCATCTTTGACCCTTCGCAGTATCCACGATGCTGTGTAGCTGACTCATCCAAACCGCCTGCAAACAATGGGATTAGTTCCTGAATCAACACGAGGAAGATCGCAAATGAGCTCTGCAAAAACTAAAGATTTCTTTTCCTTGGCCTTCTCGAAGAGGAGATCAAATTCCTGAAGTATCACGATCCAACGTGAATACTTTCCCCCGAGCACCTGACATGTAAGAACATGGTACATGGGGTTCAAATCAGCAATAACTGTAGTGGTGCGAAGTAGGATATAGTGACGAAACTTTTGGATGGCAATGACTGTCGCGAGAGTGAGTTTCTCAAAATGTGAATAATGAGTTTCAGAGTCAATAAGACCCCTACTGAGGTAGTACATCACATGTTCCTGGGAATAGTTGTCTTCCTGGACCAATACCATGGTGATCGTGGTGGCAGAAGCGGCAAGATAAAGGATGTAATACTTGTAGAAATTGGGTGGTTGGAGCACAGTGGCGTGAGTAATGGGTGACTTCAATTTGTCAAAGGATTGTTGGTCTTGGTCGTCCCAAATGAAAGGGATGTCCTTCTTCAACAATCGCATATAGCCCTGTGTCTTTTGAGAGAAATTACATACAAAACGTCGGAGGTAAGTTTCCTTCCCTTACAAACTTTGTAGTTCTGTGATATTAGTAGGAGGTGGGAGAGCGACAATGGCTTCCACCTTCAAGGGATCAATGTGGATCCCGTCCTTTGAGATGATGAAACCTAGGAGTCTCGATTCGATGCAGAAAATACACTTGTGAGGATTTAGATGGATGTTATACCACCTGCATATGAGGAATACAACCATCAGATGATCGATGTGGAGCTCACGATGATGTGAAGGAGCAGGGAGATCGTCGAGATAGGGTTCCAAAAAGTCCTTCACATCATGAAAATCATACGACATGGCCCGCTGGAATGTAGCACCACCATTTTTAATACCAAAAGGGTGTTTACGATAAGCAAACGTACCCTAGGGGAAGATGAAAGCGGTCGTATGTTGGTCGAGCGGGTGGATCTCTATTTGATTATAACCGGAAAAGCCATCCATGAACAAGAAGATGACGCTCCCAGTGCAATTGTCGATGATCTGATCGATGAAGGGGGTAGGGTAGTTGTCCTTAGGACAAGCCTTGTTTAGGTCCCTATAATTGATGCAGACCCTAATAGTACACTGTTTCTTTTCCACAGGGATGACATTGGAGACCCATTCTGTTAAAGGAGCGGGATAGATGAAGCCAACCTTCAAGAGATTTTCAATCTCAGCTTTAATTGCCGCAGTTTTTCGAGGGTGTACTGGTCGTAATTTTTGGTGAACAGGTTTACTATCGGTATAGGTTTTGATCTCGTGCGAAACAATGGCAGGATCGATCTCGAGCATTTTCTCATAGGTCCATGCGAAAACATCACGAAATTGTTTGAATAAGGTTGTGAATGTGGTGAGCTACTTAGGAGAGCAAGTCTGTCCAATGCGAATATGTTCCACAACGTCGAGGGTAACTAAGATGTCAATCAGGATGGTGGGCCTGATTTTTTCCATATTTCCTTTTGTAACCATATCGCAAGTGAGGATCGGTGACTATGGGCAAGGACAGACATCTAGTGTAAATATGGTTGTGATAGAGTTCTCCACATAATCTAATGAGGGTAGGAAAGATGGTCGATGGTGAAGGTCTTCCCGCAGAGGCTCATCCATACTCATAATCTCCATAATGGACTTATTAGAATGAAAAGTCTGGAGCAGAGGATCTGGTGAGGATGATATCCACTGTAGAGAACAATATGTAGAGGCCATGTCGAAGTGGTACTCGGGGGATGACTGAATAGCCTCATAAGTAGCTTCAGCTGGTGAAATAGGCATAGTATCTCCAATCAAATGCATGGTGGCCTCATTGGACACGAGCCATTGATCGGTAGAGTGGGAAGACGATGGAATCATGGAGGAGATCATGTTCACCGTGGAAACATGGTTAGGGGGATCCGGGATTGGAAAAACTCCCATAAGAGATGAATCTTTTATGTCACCGACCCCCATGCTCACATATAGATGCGAAGATTTCCCTAATAAAGGGACATTATCGGCGGAATGAATAGCGATGTCCGGTATACAAAATTCCAATTGGTCGATAGTGACAATTCGGCCTTGATGGGGGAATTGCACAATGCGAAAGACAGATGACGTGACCGCAATCATGGCGTAAAACTAGTTACGACAAAGAAAGATATTATAATCCAAAGGGGATGCGACTACTTCCACGTTAATGGTTACAATATTGGCCCCCAAATCTACTGCTAAGGCTTGTAATATCCCATGGGGTTGGAAGCCATGACCGTCGAATGCTTTTAGGGTAGTAGGAGAACAGTTTAACTCAATAGAGCCAATGGCTCGCCAATAAGATAACAACATGACCGAGGTGGAGGAACCTTCATCTATTACAGTACGATGGATCATATTCCCAACAACCTTTGTGGCAATTTGGAAAGCCAGCTGGTGGGAAAGCCTCGGTTTAAAATACTCAAGTCTAAACATGATCGTATTCAAGGAATCTGGTTCTATCGTGCTAATGGTAGCGAGAAGAGTCTTACATTTATTGGGACAATTTTGCAAGACTTCTAGCGTCAATAGGGCACAAGGGACTTGCGCCAAGTCCTCTACAATGTTATAGTTCTAAGATGCTCGAGCATTAGGATTGAAAACTGCTTTTCGAATCCTTCTCTTAGGCGGATGCAACACTGAATCTAATGAAGGTTTCTCAATCGTGAGAGTACCTTGCGGCGCGGAGATATTCGAGGTAGACATGAAATATTTTTCAGTATTACTTCTGGCGGGTTCCTTAGGAGGGACTGAGTCATACAATCATGATTGTGTATTCAGGTTAACCGTTTTACTATGCATCATGAGAACATGCATGGTGGAGGATGTTTCTCCTTGAGAAGGAGAAGGTTGGGTAATCATTTGTCAGTTTTGGGTGGGGAAGGGATCATTGAGAACTGTGGGTGTGGATTTTCCCTTAAGAAACTTCTGCACTTCATCTCTGTGGGGACACTCTTTGGAGAAATGGTCACCACCACACAGTAAATAAGGATACTTGAACTTCCGTTTTTGTTTCATCTCTTCGGGAAGGGTTCTTGTGTTCCTGCTAGTTGGAAGACTTCTTGGGTTTACCTTTGGTTTTCTTCTTTCCACCGGATTTATGAGGCGAAGCTAATTGAACAGAATTCACCTCCTCGGTGGGAGCAGGAGTGGGTTACTTGGTAATGCTGTTACCATCCTGTGGCAAGGGTGGAGAAGAGCCATGGTGGTTCGACGATCCACCAGTTTGAGTAGGAGGTTGGCAGTGTACGAAACCAATAATGTCGTCGACATGGGTCCCTAATGCGGTTTTGCAGGATCGTAGGTAGGGTGACGGGCGTCGGGAACAATGTCATATAAAGTGTTAGATTGAGCATAGAAAAGGTCTAAGTAGTGGGCATGAACAATATCATGTTCCTAAGTGACGGCCCCACCCATAGCTACATCTCTAGCTACGGTGGGTAAAAGAGACTTCGTGAACCAATCAACTAATAATTGGTCTGGAATGAAAGCTTTAATGAGACGTCATCTCCTCCGCCACTCATGGATATGATCAGATATATGAGTCGCGGTAGTCTGGCGGAGAGAATTCAATAAGTCCGTACCAGTTTCATAGTGGATGTGTAACTGGAAATGAGTCAGGAATGACATAACTAAAGAATGAAAAATCGAGAAACGAATGTGGTGGTAATTCAATATACCACTTGGCAGCGGAACCAGTGAGGGTCCTTTGAAATAACCTCAGACGAATGGAATCATCCATCAAGGAATTGGATGAGCACCATAGATGGTGTGTCATCACATGGTTCTTCGGGTCTTCACCAGGATTTCTATCGAACTTTGGGATATCAAAAGGTAACTTAACCGGAATGGGTGGCCAATTATAACCATGTAGGATGGGATCATTGGTCAAACGAGACAGGTCTGGCAGGTCTAAAGTAGCCAGGAATGGAAGCTGTTGGTTTGGTTGCGGATACTGGTAGTATTGATATGGCATGTATGGACCAATAGGACCTTGAATCGACTGATTGTAAGGTGTTCCCATAGGGAATTGGCCATAAGGGGGTGTGCCGCCTGGGTTGGGTGGTGGACTTGATGGTGTTCTTCCACCATAATAGGGTGGTCGCCACCGAAAGGTGGGAGTCCTCCGTCGCCGTCGAAATAAGGTGGACCTCCTTCAGAAGGTGGGGGTCCTCCACCACCACTGGAATAAGGTGGTCCTCCACCTCCTCCGTCGGAATAGGGTGGGCCTCTGCCAAAAGGTGGGGGTCCACCACCGCTGGAATAAGGTGGGCCTCTGCCTTCTCCGTCGGAATAGAGTGGGCCTCCTCCAAAAGGTGGGGGCCCTCCTCCATCAGAAGGGGGTGGGCCTTCACCTTCGCCGTCGGAAGGGGGTGGACCTTCGCCTCCACCGCCGGAAGGGGAGGGCCTCCGCCTCCTATGCCGAAGTAGGTGTTGGAATATTCTCAACATAATTTTTGTATTTTGCATGCCTGCATGCAATTCTGCATGCATCTAGTCATCTGCATGCATCTAGTCATCTACATGCAATTGCATGCATCCAGTCTCCCAGCACCATATCCTTATTTTGCAGCCCCTAGGAGCCTGTTTCTGCTCAGTTTTATCCCTCCTAGCCACTGCACCCTTGTTTTCATCACTGGAGAACAAGTGCGCCTTATTCCACCTATTTAGGATTTACTTCAGTTAGTTCCATGATTAGTGGATATGTTCCTTGTTTTGGGGATTGATTACTAGTTTAATTGACTCAACCACTTAGATAGACCTCCAGAGAGACTAGATCAGCTATACTGACTACTGACAACTCCTAATGTGCCCACATTGGAGTCTCCTTCCCTACATCAGTTCACATGCACTCATTTAGACAGTTAGACTCATTTGACTGATTATTTGACTATTGCGACTACTACCACTGGTTTGGATGATGTCTCCAATGTTATCCAAGCCACACTTTGAGGAGAATTGGATTGACCTTAGAGGCATTCGAATCCATTTGATTGTATTCAGTTATTATTCATTTTACAGAGTGCCAGCTTAAAGCTGATGTATGATACAACAATTTTTCTCCATTTTATGTGTAATGAGTGATTATTGATTCATCATTTCTTCTTCTTCTTTATGCACTTCTTGAGTAAATTCTAGTGATGTATGCTACTACTAAGTGATCCTGCTCTTAAAATATCACATGGTATCAGAGCCATGGAAGGTACAAGACAACTTTTCTATAGTGATTCTGCACTAGTGATTCTGCACTGGTGATTCTGCACTGGTAATTTTGCACTGGTGATTTTGCACTGGTGATTCTGCACTGGTGATTCTGCACTTATGCACTAGTGATTCTACACTTTTGCACTAGTGATTCTGCACTTCTGCACCGGTGCTTTCTGCACCATAAACACATATGGAGATTGAGCAAGTCTGCTAAAAAATATTCCAACTCTCCACCAGAAGCCAAAAATTTTCCACATAATTCCTGGATATTGTGCATACGAATCTTCAAGCTTGGTTGATAGTCTATGTTGGGTGTGATGCAACTTGAAAATTGCAGGTTGTCGACCTAAAGATTGTTTGTTGTTTGTGTCTGCAAGTTCATTCCATCATTTGAATCCATCTAACAGCAGTAGATTCGAATTAAACAACTTCATGGATCTGGAAGCAATTCCTTCTCTCTCTTCATACAACTATGAAGAATGGAAACCAAAGATGACAACATACCTGGAGAGATATGGTCTTTTCAATATGTGTATTGGTGTTAAGAGATATTTTGCTTCCTATGAAGAGGAAGAAGATTGGCTAGATGATTGTGACAAATCCTCAACAACAATATGTACTGCTATGCTTTCCAATATGGAATACCTCATTGATCCTTCAGAACATCCAAGTGATAATTGGACAAGATTGGACAGATTATTTGGAAAGAAGGAAGAGGATGATGTTATCCATTTGGAGAACAAGCCCAGTAGTACTTCCTCAAGTGCTCTCTCTATTCATGATTCGGCCTCCATCATCTCTCATGATGAAGTTGTAAGATGAGGTCGAAATACAAGACATGGTCTCAAGATTTGATCCATCTTCTAATTCGAATTCTGATCAAGAAATGCCAACTACTACACAAGAACTTGAAGAGACTTTAAAAATCTCGACTTCCCATGAGCTTACGGATGTACAAGATGATGACCTAATGAGTATTTTGGAGGTAAAATCATATTTGGGAGGCAATACATTCACCCAAATTGATCAAATTCTTCCTATGGACTCCTATTTGGTCATTGGCACATGTTTTCAGAGTTTTAACGAAGATGGAAGACACCATCATTCGCTTGGTTTCAAGTCTCATGCATATCCTTGTGATTTTGGTTTTGATCTCACTCCTTCTAGTTCAAAGGAGATCATAAGAAGCCATCTATCAATTCTTGGATCTGATTTGAAGTCCAAGCCACCACCATCACCTATTAGTGAAGATGAGTGAATGGAAGATCAAGATCCATATCTTGCACCTGATGATACTTCTCTTCCTAGATGGGAAACCACTACTCTTAGATCTGTCAGAGATCTTGTTGGAGATCCACTTAATCTGAGGAGGACCAGATCTGATTTTCAGAATGGAAGGATTCATCCTTTTCACATTATAGATTCATTTCTTACCAATAGATCTTCTTCGGTGGAGAAGTGCACTTACCATTTGGGGTGAGTGATGTACATGATTGATCCTCCTACCACAGTCTATCTTTAGGGGGGGCTTTCTTCCCATTGGGTTTTCCCTCTTTCCTCACTTTATTTATTTAAATTGTTGTACGGGGTGACCTTTGGTCCCAGTTACCAGGGCCCTACCATTTCAGTTGTTCCTCATAGTATATCTTGCAGGGGGTGTTGGAATATTCTCACAATCATTTTTGTATTTTGTATCCCTGCATGCAATTCTGCATCCATCCAGTCATCTGCATGCATCTACATGCAATTGCATGCATCCAATCATCAGCATGGTAGTCTCCCAGCACCTAGACCTTATTTTGCAGCCCCCAAGATCCTATTTTTGCTCAGTTTTATCCCTCCTATCCATTGATGCGCCCTTGTTTTCATCACTGGAGAACAAGTGCGCCTTCTTCCACCTATTTAGGAGTTACTTCAGTTAGTTCCATGATTAGTGGATTTGTTCCTTGTTTTGGGGATTGATTACTAGTTTAACTGACTGAACCACTTAGATAGACCTCCAGAGAGACTAGATCAGCTATACTGAATACTGACAGCTCCTCATGCTCCCACATTGGAGTCTCCTTCCCTACATCATTTCCCATGCACTTAGTTAGACTCATTTAACTGACTATTTGAGTATTGTGACTACTGCCACTGGTTTGGATGATGTCTCCAATGCTATCCAAGCCACACTTTGAGGAGAATTCGAATGACCTTAGAGGCATTCGAATCCATTTGATTGTATTTAGTTATTATTCATTTTACAGAGTGCCATCTTACAGTCGATGTATGATACAACAGTTTTTCTCCATTTTCTGTGTAATGAGTGATTATTGATTCAACATTTCTTCTTCTTCTTTATGCACTTCTTGAGTAAATTCTAGTGAGGTCTTCTACTATTGAGTGATCCTACTCTTAAAATATTATAGTAGGGTGGGCCGCCACCACCGGAATGAGGTGGGCCTCTGCCAAAAGGTGGAGGTCCTCCCCCTCCGAAATGAGTTGGGGGGCCACCACCTTCGGAAGGAGGTGTAGGTGGACCAAAGGGTGGTGGGACTTGAGGAAAGTGTGGTGGAGATCCAATTGGCATAACAATGTGATGTCCCCATGGAGTGTTTGAGTTTTCGGGATAAGGTATCCCGGGAATTATGTTCTCGGGATGGTATTGCCCCAACGCAGGGTTGAAATTTCCTGGATATATATGACTCCATAGAGATTGAGTTAGGTTGGATGGTCCCCCGCCATGAGGTAATCCCATGGTATGTGCCACGACTGGTAAGGAGCTGCCAACGGAATGACCAGTTGGAAGTCCTCCACTCATATTATGGCTAGCGAACAGGGGTTTCCCCCCAGTAACAATGTTTTGATCACTAATTGATGGTTGACTTGCAATAGGTTGATGGTTACTTACTAGTGGAGGAACACTATTTATGACGAAATTGGGAGGTAAAGCGTATCCTCCCCTCTAGTTTTGGGGTGGGGGAGGAGGTAGCATTCGAGTAGTATAATGAGGTGTGTTGGAAAATTGTCCTTCAACGTTTTGATTTGTCTGGGGTATGGAACCAGTCTCCTGATTAGGAGGTGTACTCGCAGGAAATGAGGGCTGATCAGGTTCATAAGTGGTCACGTTATGTATAGGTGTTTCCAGTGAAGTGAAATATAAAGAACGAATTGGGGTATGTTGAGACGTGGGTACTTCATAGTTTCAACTCCCTCGTGAGAGACTCTGTCACCTGAGTTCTTCTCCGGTTGTCCGTAGCTGGTCGAGGTGGACCCTGAAGGGTGCTAGAAACTCATCATTGGGAAACCAGAAAGGAGGTGTGGTTCCTACAGATGGAAGTACGAAAAAATGAGCCCATTGTTTCCCTAGAGTGGTTTCCCAAAAGGATGCAAATGGACCAAAAACTGTGGATACAGGGTCATCCTGGGGTTGATTGAACCATTCTACAGCCCTAGGTTCTCCTTCCATCAAATGGTGGAAAGATGTATCTCATGAAGCAAACAGTTCCATGGCCAGAGACCTTGGAGGATCAGTGATTAGTGGACTCAAAGGAAGTGAAAAAATCACTCCTGACTCCATGGTGGAGTTTTCTTCTTCGGGTGACATGACAAAAGTTGGTGGATCCATGTTTTCCCTCGAAAGCACCTCCTGATTAAGGGGATATTCGTGTGGCGAGTTTAAAAGTCTGTGGGACCTTCTCAAAGGTTTTTTAGCTAGAATGATTGAAGCAGAATTTCTCCTAAGTGTCTTCTATACAAAAACAAAAGCAAATCAAAATCTACACAAAACTAAGGCCACAATCAAACTTATGTGATTGGTGTGGATTCAAAATTCTGTAACCTCACAGGATTGTCAAGGCTTCACAACTTGCAATATACCCAGGGTCCAACATTTATACTCGACCCAATTTTTCAGAGCACTAACCATGGAGGATTAGGACCGTACCCCTAACCGTATAACCCGACTACCTAGAAGCACGTGCGTAGTAGCTCCCTGAGTGTTGTTATCAGTGTATTGCTCTGCCAAGATGGCCAAATGGTTAGCTCAGTTAGTTTCAGGAATCCTAGGAGAGTCGCCTGATATACTCAAGGTACGTGGGAGCAAAAATCCGTAGTGGTGTTGTCTAATGCACAACCGTACGACAAGAGCCTTCTAATATACTACCGAGTACGTGAAGTGCCTTTCGATATACCCAAGGGTACGTGAAGAGCCTTCGATATACTGGTTGGTACGTGGAAGAACTACAGGCCCCCAGGATGTAGTGCAGGAAAATAACGATAGCTGCTACGTTTTATGATGCCAGAACACGCCACTAATTCATCACACAAGTTACTAGTAAATTTTAACCTAACTCTACCGATTAATTTTATCTTATGCGGTTAGGTGAATGCATGAAGTGTAGACATAAATTTAAAAATAATGCAACCCTAGCTACATGAAGGTGCACATTTCCTTTTCTTTCAATGAAGTCTATCTAAGGTAAGGAGAAATTTCTTTTTCAATGGTCTCAAAAAATAAGAAATCCCAAGTTCAAAATCTACCAAAGATGATTAAAGCACTCTTTTCGTTTTTTCCAACAAAACACAAAAACAATAGCACACCAAATCAATACTTTTTCTTTTTTGTCTTTTCAAACTAAAAATGATTTTAAGTAATAACGAAAAGGAGGATTTCTGCTTAGAATGCAAGAACTCTTCAACTTCCACAATGATGAACCAAAAGCACAAAAAGACCAAAAGTGCATAGAACATTTCAAATTTGAAATACTTTGCAAGAGCTTGAATTCACTTGATTTTTCAAAGAGATGAAAGACTCATAACTAAGAAAAATATAATCAACCGATTTCCATTTCAAACTTCTCGAAAATATAAATAACAAATTCCAAAGTACGAAATAATTCCACAACAATTTTCAAATGATCTTGAAAATAGTTAAAATGAAGCACTTTTGATTTTTTCAATACATATGTCAAAACAAGATCTGATAATAACAATGCTTTTCAGATGTAATAACAGAAAAAAAGAGACGTATCGTAACACTCCAATGACTCAGAAATTCTCAAAGAAAAATGGCAAGCACTCAAATGGGTCCAAAGACACTCAAATCACTCAAAATCAATCAAATGCAATCAAAACTAAATGGTTAAGTGCAGAAAGGGTTGGAATCGGATCTAAAACAATGAATAGACTTGGTAAGGTGATTAGGGAATGCAAGATCGAGCGGATGAACGTGGGGGATTGAAATTTTCCGCCACCACTGAATCTCTAACTTGACCAAATGGAACCCAAAAATCAACAAAACAAATCGAAACTCAATCAAGCTAGGAAAACAAGTCTATGATTGGAGGATACAGCACACAGAAGCTTGCAAATCAGATCAGAAAGCAAAAATTGGAGAGGGTTTGAACCAAGCACCAAGCTCAAAGGGCTGGCGCACTCTTCCAGCATGCTGCAGAGCGCCCAATGCAAAATTTCTACAAGGGAAAAGCACCCATGGCATAGACTATATGCAAGGCAATAGTGTCACGTCCCCTCCCATCATACCAGCTAGATGGAGAGGATCGTGAGGCTAAAACCGGGCATCTAGCCCCATAAACTTTTAACCAAGCATTCACATAATTTAAAAGAGATATGGGATGTATAATTATAAGAAAAAACACAGCGAAAATAATCAATTACACATCCATTATACATTCAGTATATTCATGCCATTCATCAATCTAAACAATATCAAATTGGCACATGAGAATACTTATCTTAACCCAAGTAATCCCTGAGCAACCAGCTACGCTTCTGCAACGTTCCACCCAACCGTAGGCCAGTGTGCTCCTCAATCTCTCAGCACCACTGCCACCCCCGAGCTGGGCATGATCTCCACAAGGAACTAGGGAACAACAGGGTCTTGCATAACCATAGATACACCAGAATCAGCCATGCCAACCAGCAGTTGGGTTTCTGAGGCTGCTAGGAGATGGATACATATAAAAGCAAAAGTGTAAGTGTTGGGCATGAGAAAAACGCTTATACAGTGAAGCTCCCAACAATGGGTTTCTACCAGTTCTAGAAAAATGTGGGCAACCAAAAACGAAAAGGAGAAAATGGGAAATCAATCCCAGGAGAGCATAATCGTTTTCAGAAAAATAATCATGGGAATTTCGTGGGCAGAAACGGCCTCCCTAACCCCAAAAATCGTGGCTCTCTTCTCCCATCCAATGAGCTAACCAAAAATGAGTTTGCAGGCATGGAATAATGCAGGAAATGGTGAAAAACGTGAAGGATAAAACCCCAACAGGCTCAGACTGCGTGAGAGGAAGAATTCCATGGGTGAAGAATGGCTTTGGGCCAATTTCGTGGGGGGGGTTTCTTGCCCAGCCAACCAAAACTCGATTTCCCAGGTTGCTGTCTTGCCCATACACGAAAATTGACAGCCATACCTCTCCCATCCCAAGGCATTAATTGTCTCAACCAATTATTGGAAGAATTAAATGATTGGGTGCATGAGGCCAAATGGGTAGTTGAGAGTTCATGGGTTTCCTCAATGAAATGGCTTAACACCATGGCTCAAGGGTTTGGTTATTTTCCCTCCCTATTCCTTGTAAAGATCATGCCCCCGTCTCTTTGTTGCATTGCGTAGCTGGTTGTGCGTATCTTTCATTAAATTCGTATTTACATGATGTCTTATTTACATCGTGCCCTTCTAGCACAAGAACCATTGGCATCTATCTCTTTAATTTCCAGTACATAAAATGCTAAATCAGTGGTGGGGCCTTGGCCTTGAGCTCCTCACCATGATTAAGTTACAATATTTACATCATCCACGATTTAATGCAAAGGGGGTCAAAATGGGGACGTGACAAATAGCACCGCCGACACAGATTGCACACACAGAACAGGCACCGGATGGTTCTAGGCGCACTGGATGCACATACTAGCTACGTCGGGCAAATAATCACTTGCAAAAATCAAAAGATCTCCAAAGGATAAAAAGCAAATGATGTGATAATGATCTTAAAAGAATCAAGAGAAACCAACAAACTCCCTAATGATAAGATCTAATGGTGGGAAGGGATTAGGAGGCTAAGAAATGGATCACTAATAAATCAATGGAATCACACTCAAACTGAAATCAAAGCTAAAGTACTCCCCAGTATGGTCGCCATATTTGTTTTCGGACAATCTACCTAAGTAGACTTAAAGGCCAGATCTCCCTAGTCTAATCAGATCTAGAACAAATAGATACAGAATAGAATCAACTTCCCTATATCAATAGAATCATAAAGTAACAAACAAGTATCTTACCTGAGATTTACGATCCCCTTTGCTCCTTGCTTGATCCAATGCTCCAGAGCCTTCAGATCTACAACTGCAAAACCCTGTTGAACATGCAGACACAAACAAGTAGTAAAAGCATATATCACATACGATTGATCTAAGCTAACGATTAAGGAGGTAATATCTACACATTAACAACGCAATAACATATATGGGAAGATATTGTATTAACTGTAATGAAAGAGAGTACAATAGAGAAGAACGTTACAACCTAAGCCTTAACGTCATAACCTTCCTTCCAACAAGCCAAACCAAAGCCTCCAAGGATGAAGTAGGACTCCCAAGGATGTACAAGGATCACCTAAGCCAATTCCACCAGCATGAGAGTGCTATAGACCTTCTCCCCTTGGAATGGAGGGGAGATTCATATTTATAAGACCAAGTGGATAGATTAGGTTGAGAAATGATGGGAGAGGTCTAAGGGATCTTCCCAAGAGTTTAGGGAACCGAAGGATAGCTCACCTATTAGTTAGGGATAGACATTCAACTCATCAAGGTTTGAGAAGTCACTCGAAGGTTCCATTTATCCATTTCAAACAACCCCTGCGCATGTTGTATGAGGACAACTTGCGCCAGGAAGGGCCAAGCGTAGGCTGAATGAAGGCAACTTGAGCCACTGGAGTAGGCTTCCAGATGACACTCTGCGCCGAGCCTAGTCAGGCACTTCTTGCTGGAATACAAGCTGTGCCGACCTAACTATAAAAGGTGGAAAAAGGATCAACAATTTGCTCTAGATGACTACTGGTTAGGGAAACTTCAGGGATCAAGGCACTAAGCTAACATAGGACTCATGATGCCAAGATTTAGGTGTAACACCTTCTCTAGTGGAGTGAAAAGTAGATACAAAAACATAATAAGTAGTGCCAATTTTAGCAAGAATATCATATATGAGTTGGTGATATGTCTTGATTTTGAACTTAGATATAAAATATTCGATGCAAGAGAAATCATTGGGATTTAAAGAAATCAATTGATTGTTAATCTAGTGAGATTGAATCTCATTTTGTTTACCAAACATGATTTCCAGCTTTTACCATTTTGCATCGGTGGTCTCAATTCCTTGAAGATGAAACTATATATCATTGGTGATCAACATTCCAATTAATCCATGTGAATCATCAATTTTATTATCCCATTTGATTGTCTTTAATGCATCAAGGGGGGGGGGGGGTTATATTCCCAAGGTAACCTGGTAAAGTCCCCTACTTCATAGTAAATCCTCCATACAGGATTTCCATGAGAAGTAGTTGGTACTAGTAAGAAGAAGATCACCTGGACTAGCCATATTATAATATGTAGGTAATATGGCTTCAAAAACAAACACCAGTGGTCTAGATGAAAAGCTCTAAAAAAAACAATTTTAAAAGAAAATGGCACTTAAAACATACTATGCATGTCAAAGTTATGCCCTTATAAAGAAAGGCATAAAATGGAACTAGGGATCCACATGGAAAGTAGATGTTGATCCATATGGTGATGGGTGCAGAATGAGGTTGTTGAATAATAATAATTCCCCCCTTTACTAACGTTGCCTATAAGTTTTTTTTTACAAATAAATTAGTTTTTGCTTTAAATAAGTGATACTCTTTTATAAAAACAAGTGAGAAGCAATTTTACAAGGAAGTTACTTTATAAATTAAAGTTGCATGAACTTTAAAAAAAATAACGCAATAAAAAAAAAGATATCAACTCAAGACCTCTTACTTAATAAAGTAATTTTCAACACAGTGATCTAATCAAAAGATATAGTAATGTTATGAATGAGAATTGTTATTATTGTTTGAGCCCACCCAAAAACCTTGAATTTGTCCCACAAAACACTTTTACACAACCACACACAAACAACAAATGAAATTTCAAAATAGAGAATTCTCAAGTTTAGGGTTAGATCTTGGTTAGCTTACCCAAAAAATGCAAGATTTCTCCCTGTTTTTGGTTCACTGAGTTGGCACACAACATAGTGCAAAGACCATACGTAGTCAAAGAAAACCATTTTTGCTATGTTTCTTATTTGCCAATTTTGCACAGAGCGCAACGATATAGAGCATATGTAGATAAAAAAAAAGAAACAAATTGGGAATAAAATAGAAATTCAAACTAAAATATAAAACAACATGATAAATATTTCAACAAAATCCATAAATGTAAATAATATACATCTGGATTTGATAAAATGGTCGTATCTTGGGAAAATAGAAACATTTCTTAGTGAAACAAAAATAATTTCCAACTAAAAGCAATGCTCCAAATACATTGAAACACATTTCTTAGCCCATAAATGCATAGAAATAACATAATATATCAATCCTTTGATGCATTCAACTACATAGGTTCAAAATCTTGATAGGCAATGGGAGTGGGTGTTCATAACCACTATGATACCATTACCATGTTCAACTAAAATAAGGCATTTCCACATAGATAAAACACTTTAAGGAATCACTCACACAAACATATCACAAATCAACACACCAATGTATTATGTGGTTAAAAATCTCGGAGAGAGAAACAATCCACGACCATAGCTAAACGACCACTTGAAGTAATATAATAATGCAAAAGAAAAATATTTAGGTATGAGTTTCTCACTATCAATCATTAGCAAATGGCCCTCCATGCTCTTTAAATATATATCATGGAGAAATCAAGTCTCAAGCCATAGATCAATATCGTTTCTATGATCGAGGTAAAGATGAATTGTCGGATCACTTTATGCCTAGAACATATCATGACTGTTGGATTATCTTCTCCTCGATTTTAATGGTTATATTGATCCATAGCTTGACACCCTGTTGGTCCATGATCTCTATTTAAAGAGCATGAAGGGTCATTTTCTAATGATCAACAGTGAGAAACCCATATTTAATATTTTTCCTTTGCATTAATATATTGCTTCAAGTGATCATTTGGCTGGGATTGTGGATCGTTTCCCTCTCTAAGGGTTTTAACCACATAATACATTAGTGTGTCAATTTGTGATATGTTTGTGTGAATGGTTTCTTAAGGTGTTAGACCTCTGTGGAAATACCATGTTCTAGTCAAACATTTTATCAAAGCGCTTATAAATACTTGCTCCCATTGTTGATCGAAATCTTGAACCTATATACCTGCATGCATCAAATGATTTCTAGATTATGTTATTTATATTCATTTATAGGCTAAGAGAGGTGTTCCATTAGTGTTGGAATTTGATGGGTAAAATTTCTGTCGTCATTTTTCACGTCAAATACGGTTTATATTTTAATCTCCTCGTCATATAAAACATGTTAGGATATTTCAATACTCCATCCTTGTCCTACCTATTATTATTTATTTTTCCTAGTTGTTGATGATGTCATTTTCCCCCTAGTGGTGTGCAGATGTCATCCAGGATCCATTTACCACCTTCTGATCCATGCATGCATCATTTTAGGACCACTTCAGTCAGTTCCCTATTTTATAGGAACCTATGAGTGTTCCAGTGTAGTCCACCTGAGTTATATGACTCTTGTGGGGGGTTAGAGCTCTGGATTCCACTGATTGTGGCCTCATTCGCCCTTTTCTAACTGGAATGCATGACATACTCACTATTGCGCCCTCCTTAGTTAGTTAATTGATTGTGACTTCAGTTAGCTGAGTTTAGGTTCAGTTCAGTTGACTTTGAGTCTTCCGAAGCACTCCAGTGGTGATAATCCATATGCTAGACCAACTGAGGTTCGAATTCTCCTATGTGATTCGAATTCTCTCCATTGTAACATCATTGTTTATTATACTGATTATTGGAGTATATGATATTATTCTGCTCCTATCTGAGTTCTGCTGCATTATCATTCTTCTGCTCTTTTTTACTGCAGTTTTCACTCTTCTTCAAATTTTCAGCTCATTCTTTCTTTGTGAGGTATCCTCTGCTCTTTAGATCTATTGTGACATAATTTCACATGGTATCAGAGCCATTTGAGCGACTAGGTTGAGCAACTGCTTTTGGTAGTGCACCAAAAGCCTCTAAATTTCTACAGCAAATCCTTGTTCCATTACATTGAATTCATTGGAGAAATCCAATGAGTTCTAGCCAGGTGTGAAGGATCCAGATAAAATTTCCTACTGTCCTAAAGCAGTGCTCAGTAGTAGTCTAGATTCGTATTGAAATTTTTTTGCAGATTATTCAAAGTGTTTGAGTGCAGCAGCAGTTGTATCATTTGTCTACAGTTACAGCAATTTTTTGCAGTTGCAGCAGTTTTTTTTTGTAGTAGCAGCAGTTTCACCTTGTATTCGCTCTAGCAGTTGTAATGGACAATTCGAACTCTCCTCTCTCTCCCAAGATCCTGAAACCCTTCAATTATCTTGATTGGAGGGCCGATATGCAGATGCTATTGCAAAACAAATCATTGTACAGGGTGACAATGGGGAAGGATCCCGAACCAACATCAGCTGTGGAGAAAACAAAGTATCTGAATAGATTGGATGAATCATTTGGTTTCATGTGTATGTTAGACACAATGGCTCACTAAAAGGTGGGGGGTGAATCATCCTACACTTAATCCAAATTTCTACTTCCTCAAACACTAAAACTTAAATCTTTAATTCATATTCAATTCAATATTATATTCATCAATATACTATCAACTCAAACACATCAACACATTGCACACGAGACAAGATATAAGCTTTGTAAGTTTTGTATAAATGGAGAATACAATCTCCAATATGGGATACAACCCACCAGAATGATTCAGTCAACTACTACTGACTGGGATGCTACAACACCCCAATAATACAATCGTTCAAGAGATCAATCATACTTTTCTCAAGTCTGTAAGTTACATACATCAACAAACATGAAACCCTTGTTTGTTTCACAATCACTGAGATATATCACCACATCATCATAGTACAGTTCACAATATCAACATTAAGCTTGTAAGCACATCTTCATTCTATACCCAGCAAATTACTCAGCATACATACTCAACATGTCATACTGCAGCCCTATCTCAACTCTATTCATACTTTATCCATCACAATTCTATCCATGTCATCAGCATGTTCACAAACTCAGCATATCATTCTAATCATGACCAACATGGTATTATCCATGTCATTACAGGCACATTCTTCATATCAAGATGTCTCAATTGTTACCCATCAAAACAATACAAACATATCCACTGTCCATGTCATGCTGCTGCCTAGAAATCATATCTTCATCATGATGTTGACCAGTGTGACTCAGAAAATCAAAGATTAAAACTTGATCATCATGTTGGTCCTGCTGCTCCATGGCAGCCATGGAACTGTCCTCCTCCGAACTCTTCTTCTCTGCTCCACCGAATTCACTTTTTAGCACATGATCAAAACAACAAATTGACCTTTTATTTATATCTTACTTGTCCATCATATAAGGAGGCCGACATCATTTCTTTTAATTATTTATCAAATGATATTTATTTCAATTAAATGATTAATCCGACTTCAAGAACAATTTCATGATATCCAAATCAAATATATATATATATATATATATATATATATATATATATATATATATATATATATATATATATATAGAGAGAGAGAGATATATTGAAATTTGGTTTTTATGCCCACATCATTTTTTATGTCCACATGTAGTCTATGGTATGCCTCCAGGATGCCCGCTGCTGGCCTAAAATCATGCTCGCAAAATGTGTTTTTAGATGCTTGCAGGGGGGTTCAACCCTTCAATAGATGAGCCCGCATCGAGGGTTTACAACATGCCCTTGGCCACTTCTCATCATGCCCGCAGCTCTATTTTTGGATGCCCGCGTGACCTTCCTTTTGGTGCCTGCAGCTACCTTTGTTACCTCAAAAAGATGCCCGCATATGCCTCATGAAGCATGCCCACAAGCTCATGCTTGCTTGGCATATGTCTTCTCCATCCATGATGTCCATCCATGCTTGCTTCATTGTGCCATGTCCTCCATTACCATGTCATTTTCCAAGTCACTTACCGTGCTTCTTTGTCATCACCCTTCAAGCCATCCAATGCTTGCTTGCTCTTCAAGTGCTTGACCCTTGTCATTATTTCTTTGCCATTCACATCATCCTTGTCTATGGTATTTGGACCAACTCCAAATGACCACATAATGGGTCATTTGGCTCATTAGGTGTGCCAATGGCTCCAATGCCCATCACCTTGTCCACCAAATCAACCTTTGCTACCATGTTCTTATGCCATGTGTTCTTCAAGTCATCCACAATGCCAAATCACCATCACACACTTGCTTGATTGCTTTGGATTCATGTCCTTCTTGGCCACACTTTGACCGTTGTCATTAATGGTGTGTCATCAATAACAATCATAGACAACCATATTCATCAATCTCCCCCTTTTTCATTGATGGTGTTGTAGATATTTATTCCTACGGATAAGAAGAAGCCCTCTTAGGATAAACCAAGAAAGACTAACTCTATACTAAGACAAAAATGAAACAAATGTTATCTTGTTCCCTAGATTAAACAAGTGCTTCAAAATTATTGCATTTGAAGAGAATGAGAGAAAGTAACTCACCTTCACTCTTGATGTTTTGTCCCGCTCATTTTTTCGATCCTGAAGTCCTTGCGATGAACCTGTTGAGATCAAATAATACACAAGCACATACAATTCTCCAATATCTCTGAATCACAAGTTAGAACCTAAATCCGTGTAGATACAAACCATGAAATTGAAATACAATCAATACACATAATTTGGGAAACAAGGCAAGTTAACTTTTATAACAACTTGAATATTCTTACAAAGGTTGCTTGATGTCCAAGCCAAACTCCAGCTCCAAGTCCTTCCTCTAGCTATCTCTACAAAAGGCTTATGATCATAGGTTTGATGCCCCAAAAGTCCTCCCTTTGGCCCATGGAAGGACTCTCCTTTATAATGTTGGGAAGGGTAACCACAAGGAGAGTAAAATGGATCTAGAGAGTGTTTAGTGGATCAGACCTACTAAACAGAAATAGAGGTTGGGATCGAATCAAAGCTGTAGCCCAACAAAATCTCTCAAAAGATAAGATCCCAAAATCCATGGAAAAAGGGATAAAACTAGATTACTGTGCCCCCAGGTCTAAGCATAATGCGGTATTACCACGCCCTAGGGTAGGAGCATAGCGCGGTAACCCCAATTACCGTTCCCCAATAGGTGTGCAGAGCACGATAATTCCTGTATATGGAGCCATTTTGGGTGACACATGGTAGGTAACAGGTTGTCTTCAATGTTCAGGCAATAGACTTCACTTCTGGGTGTCCAGATGATCATTAAGGGGAAGTGTCGTTTGGGTCACTTGGTGTCAAGATGTGACGCTAGGAATCAATGTGTAATATTGAGGTATAATAGATGCCCCCTAAAGTGTGAGGTTAGAAGAGACTAATGGTCGAAAGAATTTACAAATACTTTGTGGAGATAGCGTCGAGGGGAGCAACGAGGAGCTGAAACAGAAACAAAATGTCAGATATACCATCGAGGCAGGCATTCCCATGCTCGGAAACAATTGAATCAAAGCATGGCTGCCGACCAATACATTGCAGATCCATGAGTACTGAGATGATATAAACTGTAGACAAATCATGGCTACTGTGAACAATCGTAGATCCATGAGACAATAATGACACAACCATGACCAATACATAAGTGGATCTATGTGACAATACAAGGGTGATATCTTCCACATAATGACTAGGTGGAAACCTGACTAGAGAAACGCCATCGCAACCTGGACGTAATCATTGTACAAAAAGGTGTCCAGGGCATTCCACCTGATCGCAAACGGTACGAATCTAGCCATGTGATTACAAGGTGTTGAAGTTGAACATGGTAGAAATCATTTGATTACTGGTCAATGATGTGAACTGTTAACAAATGCGAGGGAAATCACCAATGATGACAATGATCCCCAAGGTATCTATAGTGCATCTCAATGAAATGCGAATAGATGAGTTGATGTCGAGCACTTGTGAGATTATTCGATCAGAGGTAAATGATGAAAACCTACTGTCGAATACGAGGAAACTTGCCATTGAGGAATGCAGGTACCAAGGTACTGATGGTTGACTTTTGAGCCTAATTCCTGGATAGTGATTTGGTGTCGACAGGAATAGACTCATCAAAGGTGGGCCATAATGATTTCCACATCATCAACACGAAATTGGAACGAGAGATAGTATGTAACAATGGAACAGAAGGACATGTACTGACACATTAAAATACTTGACATAGTGGATGACTCAGACCAACGCAAAACCTTTGAACATGTAACGGCATGAAACAGAACCTGGCAGCAGGGTTTGTAAATAGCATAGAAAAAACACATGACGAGTAGGCTCGTGTCCAAAGAGACGACTCGAGATGATGACCATAACTTAGCAAAAGAATATAAATTCCCAATAGTTACACAAGGGACATATGCATGCCATGTTCACAGGTGACGACTGACAAGTTGCCAACAAGATAAACTTGACTCATTTCCCATTTTCCCCCGACATGATGGACATGTACCTCTTTGTTGTTTTACGAGATTGAAGAGGATAACAGATGCTCGATATAGCTCACCTCATAGATGAGTCCAATCTCACATGTTTTACGAACCTGAGAAAGGAAGGGTTCGTCCCAAAGTGGGTCCTTCGATGTTAAATTTTAACGAGTCCAAGGAACGAAAACTCGGTAGTTTTTCACGTTTAGAGAGCCTGAAAAACTTAAAGAAGGCTCCAAAATGTACTTTTTCATAAATTTAGTCCCTCGGTCCTAAAAAAGTATAAAACAATTCCTGAGAGAACTCTCCCAGCCAAAAGTTGACTGAGGTATACCTTTCTCGTAAATAGTCTAGACGGGCCGAAAAAGGGGGTAACCTAACACCAAATAGACGACCTTTCAAAATACTTTTACAAGTGTGAAAGAGACAAGTGCACTTGGCGATCTTTTCGAAACGAGGGAGTCTGAAAAGAGCTTAAGAAGAACTCCAATGGTCTTTTTCGTATTTTTTAAATCATTTTGATCCGAAAAAGAATAAAATAATACCAAAATGATACTTTCCTCATTGTTTTACAAGCACGAGTAAAGTCAACTAAGCTTGACATCGTTTACTTGATTTTAACAAGCACGAGACAGGTGTGAAAAGGTTCTTGGAATCTTTTTCAATTTTTTATCCAGAGGGTGAAAAAGATATAGTCATCTCAAATGAAGGTCAAAACATTAATACACCGCCAGTGTGAACAAAGTAGTGAGAAACTGTCAAAAATTGTTGATGAAACCTTGGAAAACGATATTAGTAATGTGAAGTATTTGACCTAAAAAGATATTTAATAAAATAATGAGCAAAAATGTAGTTATGTAACTTATATAAGCAAGAGGTAAAAATAGAGAGTTACCATTTTCACTTTGCTATTTTTGCTCATAGAGGGATTTTTACCCATAAAAGGGAAAAACTTCAAGTGACCATATCTGGAGATCTGAGGCACCATTTTTACAACCATCTGCACCAGGTAATAGCTCTTAAGCTCCTCTTTCAGTTCATGTCCTTATTTTTTGATTTCTCATCAGTTTGATAATTTTTTGAGGAATCCCTAGGGCGTCTTTTTTGCCTCCATAATTATTGTGGCCCCTCTCTGTCGGGAAACGCGGTAAGATTACCGCCCTGTGGTAATTCCTCTTTTTCGCGTAGCCAGGTCATACCTAGGAGCGATAATCGCGGAAAAAGGAAGAAAAAATTTAATGTTTCCTCATGTTTGGGATGAGATCAGTCTTCCAACTTGCTCATGGATGCTTTACTTGTCTTTTTGCAGGGGTTTACATCTCTTTTGAGGCAAAAATGGTTGATTGGAAGGAAAGGGAACATGAATCGGATGATCAAGTGGATGCAAATGATCAAAACACACTAAATGCACTACGAGCATGCGAGTTGTTGAAGTTTTTCAAAACCAAGGGTATTCGAAAATAGGGCAAACTTCTCACTCACTTAATACAATTGTGGGAGAGCGATATTCAGGCTTTCTAAGTTGGATAGCATATTCTTGAGATTGGACTTGAGGATATTTAATTTCTCACTGGCCTCTCTAAGAGAGGGGAACGAGTAACTCTGACGGGGAACAGGGCCTCAGAGGAGAGTACCAATGACTTGGTTTCACGTTATTGCCGACCGGGTTCCTCGAAGAAAAGTGGGAAAGTGGCCATCCAAGATGTAATAAAGATCCTGCTGAGAACTGTATTGTTTACCATAACCCGAGTAGTAGGTAGTGTGATTCCTCATGAGGCATCTCGGGTGCAAATGAATCTCACCGTAGAGTGTATGGCGTCAACTGTGTTCAACTGGTGTGAGGAGTTGTTATCCAACCTC